>OV121092.1:7804419-8437338 GCA_921293015.1 Phorcus lineatus | reverse complement strand
CATGATGGTCTGGACGAACCTAGCAAAAAGTCTTGAAATGGTGCTCTTGCTAACATGGAGACGTCTTGCCACCGAAGATTAGGACTCTCCAGCTTGAAGTCTTGCGATGGTGATGTTTCTTGTTGCAGCGTCAAGACGTGGCAATGTGGATTGTCTTAAAATCAATCTCCATACAAGTGCCAAATCCGATTGCGGTATCCCTTTTTATAGCCACACACTGCATGCATTTTCCACAAAAGTTTCACGTGCGTAATTGCACGAGTTGCGTTGTGGCGAAAGGTTTTTAATTTACCCTTTAAATGTTCACCAAAGTCAACATTTCCATGCAAGATCCATTTTTGGAAAAGAAAACGAAAGCAACTTGTCAGTATCATCAATATCATTAATTTTTTGGACAATAGAAATAATACAAATAGAAATATTTCGATTTCAATTATGAAAAATCACCTATGCGTAACTTTTTTGGGATAGTATAAATCTAGCGATCCTGAAAATCAAATCTATCTTTCTGTTAACAATATACAGATGTTAACCAGCTAAATATTTCCCATCTTATAATTTTATTCTCAAAAGAGTATCTCTCTTAACTACTACTTAAAATTAAAACATAACAATTTAGTCACCTCATGATATTATTCCCTTAAAAAGCAATAATAGCAATTTCTTAGAATACTGAACTTTAGAACATAATTTGTTGATGTTGTTTCTGATGTTTTTATCATCTTATAACACTAAGATGGGTAGATTGCAGTGCATAGGCCTTTGAACTCAGCTTAACAGTTTATATAGCTTTTGAACAAAATGTATGAAGTTGGCTATGTCTGATTGGTATTATTGAAACCAGCAAAACACTTTTTTGACACCACTAAATGGTAAATTCTGTTTTCTTCAGACCTGCATATCCATACAAGACACATCTATATGAGTGTTCAGTCATTCGGAAATGATGCACATAAAAAATATTGGATTCACCTTAATTCGGCAACAAAAAATGCTCTACAATAATAAGGGTAATTTGTAGCTACTCATCTGGAAGATAACTGGGATATTAAAATCCTGAACAGTACATAAGATCAATGATTTTACAGTTATCCATTAACATTAAAACAGATCATCTGAAGTAGAAATATTTATTAGACTGTTATGCCAAAGTGTGCCGCTCTTAAAGACACATTTATAGGTCGTTGTCAAGACGCTCACTCTGTTTTAAAAATGGCATCTGTTGAGAAAACATTTTTGTTTTCTTGATATTTGAGGAAACAGGCTGACATCAGCAAAGTTGTATAGTGCCACTTTTTGGTATTTGGCTCTGAACAACTAACATGTTTTTAAACATTAATACCTTAAAGACCAATTAAGAAAAGGACAAAACAGGACTGAAAAGATAAACCATGCATGTCATATGCAATGACCACATGAATAGAAGATGTACCGTTTCCGTTATCCGTTTCCTTATCTTAAATTATCATAAAGTGCTGCCAGCATTTTTGTTTGATACAAATTCAGATAACTGGGTTCAGTTATCAGAAGTTTGACCCCGCGAAGATAATAAATTTGGCATACATCAATATAATAAGGGGAAAAGTTTTAATTTTGACGGGATTTTTGTGTGTGTACAACAGTTAAGCATGAAACGTCATGGGAAAGAAAGAATATGAAAGAAACATCAACAAAAAGGATCACAGAACATCGGACCAGATTTGTTTGGATTCAATTGAATATACCATAAGTAAACTTTATATCTGAAGAGCGAATCATTTGTTACTATGTCACACACATACGCAACTATTGTCTGTTTTCATCAAGGCGTGAAGTAATTGTTTGTGTATATATAATGTCTGTATTGATCTCTTTGACGCCAAAAGCCTCGTATCGCTAGCTATCTAACCAGCAAATAAGACCACTCGAATTCAGCAACAACGGCACAACCCGGATTGAAAAATCCGTAGAGTTCAAGATAGTAGCTTCAAGCTCCTTGCATGACATTTCATTGGCTGAAAAAATAACAGGTGAACATAACCGCGAACATCAAACCGCAACGAAGCATTTGGCCAGAAGGAGATCAGGGTATAAGGAAGGAGCGAGAGCGGATTTATATACGCTGATTTACCAGAATGCACTTAAACTAATCACTCATACCTCTGCTACAAGTATTCGTGTACACACATCAAACAAAGGCATAGAAGCGATTTTGAAGAAGAAAGCTAACGTTTCTAATGAAAAAGTTCGGCATAGAATCACACTAGCTTTCCTTTTAAACCAAGCAACTGTAAAGTTTTACAAAAGTATCTTTCTCTGAACCTGTGGAAAACGATACATTTCAATGTAATTGATTAGGATAAAACAATCAATACATTTTCCTATGTGAATAGATTTGGTGCTTTTCTATCTTTCTGTCTTAAAATCGCGACAGAAAATACAATCTAAGCACATTTATCATTATTTTAAAGATGTGTAGCTTTTTCCTTTCAGCCTTTGAATGTTTCAATCTATAAAACCAAATGTAATACTAAGTTTGATCTATGATCTATTAAATCTATGCATTCGGTTGAATATATCTACCTGTTATCAAGAACCATTGTCGATTTTGCCAGTTTTGTAGTGAAGTATAACACTACCAACATCTACACGTGTATAGATTTTGTCTGAGAGGGTCTTTTGATACTTGACCAAGCAATATACAATGAATGAGATATGCACATCCTTAATGTCAGCATATCATAAAAAGCATTCACCTGATACCAATAGCCAAGATGAAAGAACATTAACAGCAAGTGCTTGTTCTATGATACCACATGCACAAGGTCATCATACATTCAAATGTCAAAAACCAAAGGAAAAAGAGAAGATTTGCAGAGTTACGCTGTAAACATTAACAGTCAAAAGGAAAGCTATGAGATACAATTTTATCAATTGAAAAAAGTTGTTAGTAAACTATGGTTATTAGGCTCGACAACCAAGGAGTGCGTTGAAACTTCACTAAACTTGGAAAATAACATGTACGGATCGTATGTTGCATCTCTAGCTCAGTTTGTCTTTAGGTGATATCATTGTTTAGGAACGTTAACTTAAAACAAGAATATGATGGGTCAACTTTGTTTTACACAACCACCTTTATACAAACCAGAAGTTATTGCTATCATCTATAACAATTCATTGTGCCATTTCCATCCCAGAACGTATGAATTAAAGGCTCTATTTCACTACTCTTAGTGAATGTCTTCTTTCTTTCATTCAATCATTTATCTGAAGCAAAATCCCCCTAATTATGTATACATTATACTCATCGAAGATTTGTTTACAGCTATTTTTGTTTATATGAACATGATATCTTTTAAGTGCTGTAGTACTGTACATGAATGTCTGACGCCTTTTTGGATTTACGAATGAAAAGAGGAAACTATCAACATTTGAGAACTTTAGCAATTTAGTGGGATCTTTATGCTCTCCATTCTCATGGAGGAGATGTAAAGAAATTGCATGTGAGGATTTATTTGTATAGAAGTCAAACCATATTCTAAAGAATAATTTCCAAATCATTTATATTTCTATGCAAGACATTTCTTAATTGTTTCAGTCAGGGATTTAACATTAACTAACGGATTTCAGTACTGCGTAATCTTTAATACACATTGTTGAAAAAAATGAGCCATTTCTCTTAAACATAGGAATTGTTAGGTAGACTTTAAGGTTTTTTTATCATGGAATGTCAACTATCAAGATTGTTTTCATTGTATAGCACTTTGTGTTTGAGATGCATGATATCATTTTGGTTCAGTTCAAAAGGAAATAATTCTTTGCCGAAATACCATTTTTAAAAATAATCATCTTATTTGATTCCTTTTGATTTTTAAGTTTACATGAAACGTTGTTAAATCTTATCTCAATATGACATTATCTACAAAGTAATCAAAGATATTTTGAATGTGTAAAATACTGCATTCTCTATGGGCATATGTGAAAGATTAAAGCTAAGATGATAATGTGTTTATTCAAGGTCTATAAAACGTGAAAAAGTGTGTCCAGTAAACTTTATCCAATCATCATCAAAACCATTCCTCTCACCACCTGATGGAACCTTAATTAGTGTTCCAACAATAATAAAATGAGCAAGAGTAATTCGGAGTAACTCATGTGTGCAATAGCTGAGAAATTCGAGTGGTAAGTAGTGATTAGGACAGTTCAGATCAATTCCTTTATTGTTGATAAATGCGATGATTTTAGTTCAACATTCTAACAGATCTGGTCGAGCAGAAAATGTTTATGAATGATTATGAACCCTTATTTCAGAGTCTATAGCTCTTAGCATAGATATTGCAAAATGAATGTTATTGTTGTGAGCAACTCCTGTTGGCTCATGATTGCAGTGGTTTTACAGTCTTCCCGACTTGGTCATTGACCACTTTTGTGGTAGAGTGTGCTGTTTCGAAACAAAGGCATCTTTTTAAGGCTACTTTATGAATCAATGATGATTATGAAAAGAGATAAAGCATGAAACTAACAAACTATAAACTATTTCTTTAGAAGTTTTTTAATGGAATGATATCTTAGTGTATAGTGTCCGAAAAATACAAATTCGTTTGGCGTTGCACTCTAAACAAAATCTAATAATGCTTTGATCTTTGATGTACAATCAAAAGCAAGTCAATATCAGACAAATTATTTAAAGCTTTTCTAAAGATTATCGGTTTTGGAAATATTGAAGGTGAGGTAAGGTGAGGTGACGTGAGGTGATTTGGGATTTAAAGCCGCTTTTCAGAGTATTTCACTCATATCACAGCTGCCAGTTTTATTGCAGGGAGAAATCCGCCACACTATTGTGGCTATGCATTGCAGTTAAGCCTGTGAGCATTGACTGCAATTAGCAACTAGGGTTGTACTGCACTGAAATTCAATGTAGCATTGCACCCAATCCTTACAGCGTGTAGAACAGTTCTCAACTGCAGACAAAGTTGCTAAGCCACTGCATGGCGGGTTTTGAACTACAGACCTCATGATGCGAAGCCTAACACGCTAACCACGGCTCTATCTTTCCCCCAGAAATATTGTACTAGTTGTAAGTACATATTTCAATTAATAAAAGTAAAAACTCTTTATAAATGATATTAAGAATTCAAAAAGCAAAGCCTAAAGGAATTCTGCACATGGGTCCAGTAAATATTAGATATACTAACATTTTGAGAGTAATTTTGCTCGAAGCCAGAAAATTCATCAATATTAATGCTAAAACACATTTTTACAGTAATTAGTTTTCTGCAAATGCTATATTTCACAAGAATAATTTCATCATAATGGGCCAGAAAATTACTACTGACAAACCTCTTCAATAGCACACCTTGCAGCAGAAATTACTTCTTTATGAACGACGCCAAATAGAGTACTCCATTTACAGCTTCCGTATCATTATTTCCTCATAACAAATTTCCGATCATGCGACGTGGATTAACCTTTTTGCAAATTAACAGATTTCTGATGATACATGTAAAGAACTCTAATGATAATGTATTTTGTGCATTTGGTAACTTTGCTTTTTTGGTATGGTATTCAAATATCATTAAAGCAGATTCCTAAGAAACATGCTTATACACGTGGATTAGATGCTTGTTATTGCACTATGATGGTATGATGCGCATATGGTGTCTGAAAGGAATTCTGGGTGAATTGATAAATATTTCTATCGAGATAAATGGATAATGTTTACGTAACCCAAAATGTCAGCATAACATCCTACAATCATAAATACCGATTCCAGCTTGCCAAGGTGAAGTCAATATAAACAGAGTTCATCTCACTCAAACCGTATACTTAGGTTTAAATTAAATGTCAAACAATGTAGGGACGCTACATCATCTGACTATCAACCATTCGTCAAGCATTTGAGTCACAATACTTATCTTCAATACAGATGCTGTAAACCGTAGCACAGCAGCTGATGTACTGCTGTGTTTTGAAAAGAGTCCTTGGATAACTGTTCAACATTCTCATCAAGCTGAATTTGGTTTGTTTACTTTACCAGAAATGTCGAAGTATCAGCTAACTTTCATCCACGTGAATCCAGCTCCGACAGCAGGTTCCAACTAAATGACAACACGTGCATTGAGTTCGTCTTTGAAACAAATGTCATACAACCTACAATAGAGAAGTTTAGGCGTGAGGAGATATAATCGACTTGGTCAAATCCCTTGTACTATATAGTGTGGTGTTATTTTTGTTGATCATTTTTGTTATCACATATTTATTCATATGCTATTTGGTCTCACTTTTCATGTTATCTTTACAGTTAATAATTCTCATCATCTGACTATTACCTATTCGTCACATTACATATCTTGAATACAGATGATGTAAACCGTAGCACAGTAGCTTAGATACTTCTGTGTTTTGAAAAGAATCCTTGGATTACTGTTCAACATTCTCATCAAAGTGAATCTGGAATGTTTACTTAATCAGGAATGTTAGGATATCATCTATCTGATTTCAGTTCTCCCAAGTGTAGTGAATTTAAGCAGCAAGTGCTAACTCAAGGATACAACGTGCACTGAGATCATCTTTCAATCAAATGTCATACAATCTATGCAATAGAAAAGTTTAGGCATGAATTGATATAATTGATTTGCTCAACTCCCTTGTGACGTATAGTGCGGGGATATTTTGGTACACCATTTTTGTTATCAGGTATCTTTTTAAATAATATTTGTATGATTCTCTTCGTAGTTAATACAGGACAAAATGAGTACCAGCTCTAGTCAAGGAGATTTATTAGAACAATCGTAAGGTAAAATTGCATTACCAACAGTTGAAGACTCTTTCTTCATGGTATTAAATTATGACATACAGACATCACTTTTCATTTGAGATTTTAAGTTGTGGATAAAACCTAACAGGTTACTTAATAATTCTCACTATCACTGTCATTTACCTATATATATTTCCAGTAGACCACTTCTTTAGTACTGATGTGAATTTTGACAATAGTTCATGGTTTGTTAGGGAAAATAACTATTCAATAATGGTTTAACTGCGAAAAAAAGAAATTAATATTGATGGTATTTATTGTTTATAGATTATAATACTATATATATAATATAATAATATAATACAGTGATTGGGTATTGTCGTTCATCGTCATCTTTCATTATAAGCGTGTATTATTAGATTATTACTTAAAAATAGCTGTATTGTGGTAGTATTTCGCTACGAGGTGATCTTTTTTTAAAGGATTCGCCAATAGCAGAAGACTGAAAAGAAAAACTTCAAATGTGCTTAAGATTGCTCCATCTGACGTTAGTATCGTCACATACAAAAGGGGAAGTTTCAATCAATAACTATCGAAAATTAACAAAATTTCTATAGTGATGCATTCTATTACACAGAAACTGTTTGAATCACAAGTACACCATTACACAATTTATTCAAGATCTCTTTAATGTTTTCTGTAGCCTTGAGGCCGATAAATATGAGAAGGTGTCTGTCCAGCAAGCTTTCTATCATTCAGACCATTTAATCCACCTGCAACAACAAGTTATGATCCAACAACAATAAAAACAACGAAAATGTGCGTCTACTCATCTGGACGATTGTTGAAATATTCGATGAGCGCATTTGATGGCTCAGATCAATGCATGATCGAATAATAACTACAGAGGTTTAACCACCTTTACTTAACATTCAAACAGATCTTGTCAAGTTGAAAATTTATAGAAATAATTATGAGACTTTTGTGTCAGGGTATGCAGCTCTTCGAAATTTACTTATATATTAATGGACTTTTCTACATGATACATGCAAGCTGATAAATATCTCTCCATTTATCAGATCACTGTTGATGCATT
The DNA here is from genome assembly GCA_921293015.1 of Phorcus lineatus. Classification (NCBI taxonomy): domain Eukaryota; kingdom Metazoa; phylum Mollusca; class Gastropoda; order Trochida; family Trochidae; genus Phorcus; species Phorcus lineatus. The sequence goes on along the minus strand of OV121092.1, from coordinate 8,429,506 downwards.
TGTCAGAACATAGGCTGAAACTAATGATACGGGTATTATCATTTTGATTTGATAATTTTGAAGGGGATAATTATTTTGAAGAATGATTGGTTAATGCTATATCTACCTGCAAATTATTTCTTGCAATTTTAAAGGTAAAACTTTTATTTACTCGCCTTTGTAAGGTACTGTAGTGTCTTATGTATAAGCTTTCGCTGGTTTTAAACTTAATTATTAACAAGTTTGATAAACAAAGTTTTAAATGAAGGTCGTTTAGTATCCTCTATATATTCACTTTGTTTTCTAATGTATGATATGAAGTGTTAATGAACACAAACAGGGCTTTTATTAAAAAGAAGGTTTCGGTCCAGATCACGTTTAATGAACACAACTAGGAATGCTATTGAAAGGAAAGGGTTGACCATGATCACTTTGTATTTCTTCCTCAACGGATGATTCAATATTGTAAATTATGAACTGATATTAACTGGTATCGCTTTTAAATTGATAATAAATTTAGTAAATTCGAAACTGCATATTTTGTTAATCAGTTTTAGCTTATGAAAGCAAACAAATTAGATGTACAGATTAATGAAAAGTACATCACAAACGTTCAAACATCATGACCTTTGGAAACTGAAAAACACAAAATTGTCATATTTGTATTGGAAAACTTCTACAGTATGAACACTAAAAGTCATTTGTACCAAATATGAGTTATAATGTATTGACATATTCATAAAATAAACGTTGATAAAAAGAGCTCTTCTAGGTATCATAGAACGTTTAAAATGCAAGTGATAAAGACTTAACAGCAACTTAGTTATGTTCATCTGTGCTGATTACTCAATGCTTTTTTTATCCAAAGTTACCGTCAATATGAATAGGTGAATGTTTACATATCAATAAATGCCAGATTACTATACTCGCTTATTTTAAAGGAACATAAGTAGAAAGTTTTAGCTTACTATCACAAGGGTTAAGATTACGTTAGCATGATATGTCAAACAAGGGTAGGAAGAAAGCCTACATAACTTTTAGATTTATTTTTGATTTATAAAGAAATTTAATTCTTGAATCATTGACATTGTTTTGAAATGTTACCCACAATTTAAGAAAGATGATCAGTAAATGATTTCATTTATAACAATGTTGTATTATACATATTTTGTGTTTCAAACATATGCTACAACTTAAGAAAAAGAATCAGCAAATGATTTGAGTTAAACAATGTTGTATCATAATATTTTACGTTTACTGTTACATAATCCGCCACATAATAAATTTTCAACCTCAATTCAATTGATTGTTTTTGTGAAAGTATGGACATTTTTTAAATTCAAAATGAAAAGGATTGCAGCAAACTTTTCATTTATGTATTAACCTTAAAGGAAATTACTAAATATCTTGATTGGTAACAATTATCTGATAACAAACTGTGATGGACAATGAAACTATTTGTGAAAAATTTATAATGCTTTGATTCAAGTTTTTGACTGTTTATGAAATGAAAGTACATAAGAAAGAAAGAAATACAATATTTGAAGTTATCAAAAACATGATCAAAGACAATCATCAATTCATTATTTCAATACAATGAACCATGAGAGTTTCCAATGTTGAAATTATTTTACAAACAACCAAAAGCAAAAGAAATACTGAATTACATCTCAGTTTGTGCTGACATGCAATTATCGAAGATTAAACGACAGCTTTCATCAATGCAGAATTTCTTTTTCAAAAAATCAAAAACATCATCATGAGAAATGAAATAGACATGTGATCTTTGTCTGAAGTTGAATTCAAATGAGTATAAAATGACTTTCTTATTTTTACTTTCATCAATGCAACAACAAATCCTTTTCAATGAATGTAAAACATTATTATGAGAAGAGAATTGAAATAAACGAAAAATCTTTACTCGAAGTTGAGTTGCAATGAAATGAAGTTAAGTTTCAATTGAAAAGTAGTCCATGATACAAGCGGCCCTTTAATCATTTATAAATGCTATGATGTCCGTCGGCGTCACTACAAGATTAAAATTATCATACAATTATATGAAATTCTATAATGAGATATTCAAGTTTAAAGTTTCCTATAGCTGGTTTCTGTATTCAGAGGTTAGAGGAAAAGTGAAGATTCGTACAAAAGGTGTCAATTGTTTGATAAAAACGAATGATTTTTTACACATATTTTCTTGAATGAGATCTCATCTGTTTTCATTACATTGATATTACATGAAGGTTTTGAAATGAACACATTAATGCTTAATATGGACACCAACATTTATTGGATCTGTATTAAATCAGGTAACTAAAAATGTACATTATATAGAACAACATGGACTCAGTGAAATATTTCAGTGATTATGCTACCTTAAACAGACACTTTGATGATATCAGATGATGATTTGGACTCACTAGATGTTCTGTTCTGTATAAGTAGTATATGTACTCCTCTCTAACTATAGTTGAGAGGTTAGAAATAAGCTACAAGTTGACAGAAAATGACAATGCATTATCACAGAATTCTATAGACATCTAAATAAAAAGTATGGTTTAGAGTGTAACTAGAACTTATTTATTCACCAAATAGATCCAAAGCTAAATGTTTTGAAGAAATTATGAAAAATTAAAAAAATATACGTAAACTGATTTCAGAAATGTTTTGAAAAAGTCATTATTACGATAGTATAAAAATATTATGTTATTGTATTAGTGAATGAAACAAAAGAAAAATGTTGTTGATTTTTTTCTGATGTTTTTATCCTCTTCTAAAACTGAGACGGGTAAATTGCAGTCGGTAGTAGGCCTTTGAACTCAACTTAAGAGTTTCTATAGCTTTTGTACAAAAGTACCCTGATTGGTATGATTATTTGATGTGAGTAACCAGCTAAACATTTTATTGACACAACTTCATGTTATATTCTATTTTCTCTAAGCCTACATGTAGAATGTCCATACAAGACACAACTATGTAAGTGATCCTCGTAAAAAATATTGGATTCATCTCTTAATGGGGCAACAATTAATGTTCGAAAAATGATAAGGATAATTTGAAGCTCCTCATCTGGAAGATAACTAGCATATATGAATGCTGAACAGTACTTATAATCAATGATTTTACAGTTTTCCACTAACATTAAAACAGATCCTCTCAAGTAGAAATATTTATTAATCTGTTATGCCAAAGTGGACTGCTCTTAAAGACACATTTATAGGTCGTTGTCAAGACACTCACTCTGTTTTAATATTGGCATCTGTATAGAGCCACTTTTGTTTTCTTAAGGTTGTATAGAGCCACTTTTAGGTATTTGGCGCTGAACAACTGACATGTTTTTAATCATTAATTCCTACTTTACAGACCAATTAAGAAAAGGAAAAAACAGGACTGAAAAGATATACCATGCATGTTATATGCATTTACCACATAAATAGAAGAATCAGAAGGTCAAATGCATGCATTAACCGTTTCCATTTCCGTCGTCCGGTTTCACATCTTAAATCATAAAAAAGTCCTGCCGGCATTTTTTTGTTTGATACAACTACAGATAACTTGGTTCAGTTATGAGAAGTTTGACCCCGTGAAGACTTAGAGCATAAATTAATATTTATAAGGGAACATTTTAAACTTCTTTGGGATTTTGTTTGTGTATAACATGCTACTACCCCTATCTAAAAAGTGTGAATCACCCCTTATATATGATATACCTTAATTTTAGGAAACACATTTACATCTCGCTTCAAATGAGAGATACAGCGATATATGTCAAAGAATAGAGATACAAAATGAGTTTTACACATTTATGCATGAAATTCATTGAAAAGAAAAACATTGAAAAGAAACATCAAGGAAAAAAGATCACAGAACATCAGACCAGATTTGTTTGGATTTAATTGAATACACCATAAGGAGACTTTAAATCTGAAGAGCAAATCATTTGTTACTACGTCACACACAAACACAACTATTGTCTGTTTTCATCAAAGCATAACTAATTTCTTGTGTATATATGATGTCTGTACATACAATCTATGCGTTGGTGAAAGAGCGCTGACCTCTAAGAAGAAGACCAGAGCCTTACTTTAGAGTTAATCAAAACAACACTTACACTAATCACTAAGACCTGTGCTTTAAAGTGTTCGTGTACATCAATCAAAGCCATAGAAGAGATTTTGAAGAAGAAAGCTCATGCTACTATTGAAAAAGTTTGTCAAAGAATCACGCTAGATTTCCTTGACAAAATCAAGCAACTATAAAGTTTTACAAAAGCATTTTTCTATGAACCTGTGGAACGATAAATTGCAATGTTAGCTATTAGGATAAAACAATCAATACATTTTCCCATGTGAATAGATTGGCATTTAAAGTCCTTTTCTATTTTTCTTTCTTATAATCGTGACAGAAAATACAATCTAAGCACATTTATCATGATTTTAAATATGAATATGAATATGAATATATCTACCTGTTATCAAGAACCATGCATTGGTCGATTTTGCCAGTTTTGACATATCAGTGAAGTAAAACACTACCAACATCTACACGTGTATAGATTTTGTCTGAGAGGGTCTTTTGATATTTGAACAAGCAGTCTACAATGAATAAGAGATGCTACACATCCTTAATGTCAGCATATCATAAAAAGCATTCACCTGATACCAATACCCAAGGTGAGTGAACATTAACAGCAAGTGCTACTTCAATGATACCACATGCACAAGGTTGTTTTACATTCAAATGTTAAACAGCAAAGGGAAAAGAGAAGATCTGCAGTGTTACGCTCTAAACCTTAACCGTCAATAAGAAAGCTATGTGAAACAATTTTATCAATTGAAAGAAGTTGTTAATAAGCTATGGTTATTAGGCTCAACAACAAGGAGTGGTTTGAAACTTCACGTAAACTTGTACGGACGTATGTTGCATATGTTGTTCAGTCTGTCTTTATGTTGAGTCATTGTTATGTTTAGTAACGTTGACTTAAAAACACTCAACACAAAGGCATCATTTTAACGCTACTTTATGAATCAATGATGATCATGAAAAGAGATGAAGCATGAAACTAACAAACTATAAACTATTTCTTTAGAACTGTTTTAATGGAACGATATCTCAATGTATAGTGTCAGAAAAATAAACGTAAACAAGTTTTAATAATGCTTTGTAGTCAGTGAGGTACAATCAAAATCATGTCAGTGTCAGACAAATTATTTGAAACTTTCGTTAAGATTATCGGTTTTTGGAAATGTTGGTAGGTAAGGTGAGGTGAGGTGTGGTGAGGTGATTTAGGATTTAAAGCCGCTTTTTAGTGTATATCACTCATATCACAGCTGCCAGTTTTATTACAGGGAGAAAGACGGCAACACAAATAACTTTGGCAATGCACTGCCGTGAAACCTGCAAGCATTTGTTTGAACCAGCTAACCATTGGTGGTACTGTGCTGAAATTCAGTGTAGCATGCACCCAAATGTTACTGCAAGTTTATAAGCTTGTTCTCTACTGCAGAGCTTGGCATTGCAGTGGAGCCTCTGAGCATTGTCTGGAATTAGCAACCATAGGTGGTACTGCACTGAAGTCCAATGTAACATTGCACCCAAACCTTACGGCTTGTAGAACAGTGATCTACTGCAGATGAAGTTGCAAAGCAACTGGCGGGTTTTGAACTATAGACCTCATGATCAGAAGTCTAACACGCCATCCACTGCTCAATCTTCAACAAAGAAATATTATACTAAAGGTAAGTACATATTTCAATGCATAAAAGTAAAACACTCTTTATAAATATGATGAACTGAAGAAAGGCAAAACCTTAAGGAATTCTGCACATGGGTCCAGTAAATATGAGATATACTAACTGTTTGTCCAAGGGGCACGAAGAAAATTGATTTGTGCTCGAAGCCAGAAAATTCATCAATATTAATGCTAAAACATATTTTACAGTATTTAGCTTCTGCAAATGCTATATTTCACAAGAAAAATTTCATGATAATGGACCGAGAAAATTACTACTGGCAAACCTCTTCAATAGCACACCTTGCAGCAGAAATTACTTCTTTATGCACGACGCCAAATAGAGTACTCCATTTACAGCCTCTGTATCATTATTTCCTCATAACCAATTTTCAATCATGCAACATGGATTAACCTTTTTGCTACTTCACAGATTTCTAATGATACATGTAAAGAACTCTAATGATAATGTATTTTGTGCATGTGGTAAATTTTCCTTTTCGGTATTCAAATATCATTTAAGCAGGTTTCATAAAAAAACAGGATTACATTTTTGAATTAGATGCAGTGTAAGTACCATTGCTCTGACTCCATATTTTAGATGTTAGATGATTATGATTGCACTATGACGATATGATGTACAGATGTTGTCTGAAAGGAATTCTTGGTGAATTGATAAATAGTCCTACCTATATCAAAGGAAAATGCTTACATAAGCCAAAATGTCTGCATAACATCTTACTCTCAAACACCTGATTCCAGCTTGTCAAGGTGAATTAAATATCAACAGAGAGTTTGTACCATTTGCTTGGGTTTCATTATAATGTCAAACAATGTAGCGAAACTACATCCTCTGACTATCACAAATTCATCATGCATTTGAGTCACAATACTTCTTTTGAATACAGATACTGTAAACCGTAGCACAGTAGCTTATGTACTGCTTTGTTTTGAAAAGAGTGCTGGGATAATTGTTCAACATTCTCATCAAGCTGAATTTGGTATGTTTACTTAACCAGAAATATCAGGGCATCAGCTGACTATCAGCTGACTATCATCCACCTGATTTCAACTCGCCAGGTGTGGTACATATAAACAGCAAGTGGTAACTCAATGATAGCACGTGCATTGAGATTATCTTTCAATCAAATGTCAAACAATCTATGCAATACAGAAGTTTAGGCATGAGGTGACATTATTGACTTGCTCAACTCCCTTGTGACGTATAGCGCAGTGATATTTGTGTACATCATTTTTGTTTTTATGTTTCTATTCATAATCTATTTGTATGATTATCTTCGTAGTTAATACAAAGCCAAATGAATACCAGCTGCGAATTGTTTTAGTCAAGGAAATATCACCGGTTACATAAAAATTTTCACTATCACTCTCATTTATCTGTTTAGATTTCCAGTTGACCCCAATGTGAATTTTGACATTTCTATAATGTTTCGTTTTTTGAAAATATCTATTCAATACCGGCTTAACTGCAAAAGGCCATGTCACATCTTTCAACTCTGTAAAAACTTTTGCAATTACAAAGTTTTTTTCCTGAAGAAAATTTGGGAAAATGCAGCAGTCTGAGAAAAACAGAAAAATCACAAAAGCTAGCGAGAAATTAGAATTGATGATATCCATTGTTTATAAATATGATACTAATAATATAATGATGTAATACAGTAATTGATAATTGTCGTTCATCATCATCTTTTATTATCTGAGTGTATAGCTTAACTATGGTAGTATTCATCCTGCTAAATCAGCGTATATGAATACGCTCTGGCTACTTCCTAATACTCTGATCTCTTTCGGGCTAAATCTCTATGGCTGGCTGGCGGCTTGATATTCGTGGCTAAGCTCACAGAACAGGGTATTAGGAAGGAGAGAGAGCGGAGTCATATACGCTGATTTAGCAGGATGGGTAGTATGTAGCAATGGTTTGCTCCTTGCGTTTTAGTCTTTGTTTCAGAAGATTCGCCACTAGCAAAAGATTTTACTCAAGAGAAAAACTTCAAATGTGCTGAAGATTGCTACAACAAACGTTAGTATCGTCATATGCTAAAGGGGAAGTTTCAATCAATAACTATCGATACCAAATTTCTAAAGTATGTATAAATGCATTTTATTACACAGAAACGGTTTGGATCACAGGTATAATTACACAATTTATTTAAGATCTCTTTATGCTGTTTTCTGTAACCTGGAGGTCGATAAAATAGTTGTAGATTTCCAGTCAGTTTTTCTTATCATTCAGACCATTTACCCCACCTGGAACAACAAATAAAGATGCAACAATAATAAAACCAACGAAAATGTGCGTCTACTCATCTGGAAGATTGTTGAGATATTCGATGAGCGCATTTGATGGCTCAGATCAATGCATGACAGAGTAATAACTGCAGAGGTTTAACCACCTTCACCTAACATTCGAACAGATATTGTCAAGTGGAAACTTTGTAGAAATAATATGAGACTTGTTGATTAAATTATAGATTAATGGACTTTACATCATGATACATGCAAGCTGAAGAAATATCTCTCCATTTATCAGATCACCGTTGATGCATTGGACAAAGGCTGAAAATAATTATACCAGTATTATCTTTTGGATTTGAAGTGGATAATTATTTTGAGGACTGATTGGTTAAGAGTATTTATCCCTGCAAGTTATCCCCTGCAATTTCAAAGGTAAAACCTGAGACACGAGGACACATTATATAAATATGAACAAAATTGTATTCTTTTAAGCTCTCTATATAATTTGATATCTTATATGAAAAATGACAGTAACCTTGACTGCTCAACTCATTACTAACTTAAAGTATTCTTCCTTTCGCACATAATTTTTAGCAACTCCAAAATAAAAAATTTGCCAGAATGGGTAATATTTTATGAAGATGAAAAAAACCCTGTAATTTCTTAATGATCAGTTAGTGGTATATTGGTTCCTAGACTAACAACAATTTTAATTGGTTGATAATTGTTAACACTATAAACTAACTGTGCCTTTGACATTGTTTTGGATATTTAAAGAAACTATTTCGCTTCAATCTTATTACATTAAACTGATGATAGAATTAAATGTGACTATTTGAAACCAATTACAAAATTCCTTTTTCTAAAACCCCATACCATCTGTGGTTCTCAATGCTCAAGCATTTTATATTGACTTTGTTTTCTAATGTTTGAAATGAGGTGTTATAAAACACAAAAAGGGTTGTTATCAAAAAGAAAGTTTTAGCTCTGGTCATTTTTAATGAACACAACATAGAATGATAGGAAAAGAAAGGGTTGAACCTGATCAATTAGTATTCCTTCCTCAATGAATGGTTTTAAGGCTGTAAATTATCAACTGGTTTAAATCAATAACAAAACCATTTAAAACCGATTGCACATTACCAGCAATACTTTTCATATTCTTTTTGTTTTCTAATGCATGAAATGAAGTGTTAATGAACACAAACAGGATTGTTATTGAAAAGGAAGTTATGCCCTGACCACTTTTAAAGAACTCAAACAGGGATATTATCAAAAAGAAAGTTTTGACTCTGATCACTTTTAATGAAGACAACATTTAACAATTATGGACTTCGAGTGAGGTTGATCCAATGATTTATCGACCTTGAACATATGATATTCACAGAGGCGAAAATCATTGGATCAACCGAGTCTGAAGGCCATAAGTGTTTTATTATATGAAATAGGTCTTAGATTACCATTCTTATGGTATTTCCGGTAGACCGGGAATTCCAAAAGCTATTTTTATCCACCAAAGGTGTTTGGATTGTTATATCAACCTCTCGCGATTCACACAGGTTGACATTGCTTGACGTCAATGCTGTCATGTGACGAAGTAGGCCAATCAGAAAGACGGAAATAATCCATTCATATAATAATGAACGTTATTGAAATGAAAAGGTTGTTATGTCTGTCATAGTTATGTAGGAAAACTTGTAAATCATTTTGGCTCAAACATAAAGAGTCTATAACTATTTCTTCCCTATACTAAAGATAACCTCTCTACAGTATGAACACTAAAACACATTTATACAAAATATGAGATCTATATGTATTGACATATTCATATGATAAACTTTCACGTTTACAATGCGAATGATGTATACTTATAGACACACTTCGTCATTGACATGCAAAAATCAACATAAATATTTCCTTAATTTCCTGGACAAAACGGCATCTAAGTAAAATATCTGTGAACTGATAATATCTAATTACATGGAATTTTTCAAACTACAATTACTCCCTGTTTGGTTTGTTTATTCAAATATACCGGCAATATGAATAGGTGAATGTTTGCATTACTATTAATGTCAGCTTATCATCAGATTACCATACTTTGAGTCCAATTTAAAGGGATCTAGCTCACTACAACAAGGGTTATTATGAAATGTCAAACAATTCAAGGATAGGAAGAAGCTTATTAGATAACTATTAGAGGTTTTTTTTACTAAATCAATTTACGGATTTATTAAAAGAGCTTAAACATTGTAATCAGGTCACCACTAAATGTCTACTTGTCAAGGCATGAAAAATAGAAAAAAGCTTATTATATAACTATTACATTTAATTTTTTACTTAGAAACAGGACTTTATAAAAATAATCAATTCAAATAGATTGATGACATTGTGTTAAAATGTGTTTATGATTTAAAACATAGGATAAGCAAATTATTTCATTTATAAACTCTCCAAAAAAAGAAACTTGACATTCATGGGAAATTGATTTTTTCGAAACGTGTAAATTTTGTTCATGATACATACCTGTAATTTAAAGAAACACTTGCTCAAAAGTGTAACTTTACCAAAAACAATGGCCCAAAAGGTTTACGTTGTGTTCAGGGACGAAAACGAGCGATTTGTCCAAATGCATTTTCTGCCAAAGCACGTGCAGCATGGGATCATGAAGGTTTACATGCAGACACGTCTGCTTTAGGGGTATAAAAAGCCATATCAGCCGCTGTTCATTCAGACTACACAACATTGCTACAGCAACCTGAAGAATGCCAAGACTGAACAGAGCGCAACGCAACAACGCTATTGGCAGACTGCAAGCAGGAGCGACGCAGCGAGATGTTGCAACACACTTTGGCGTGTCCAGAGAGACCATCTCTTTATTGTGGACCCGTTTCAACACCCGAAACAGCGTTGATGATAGGCCAAGATCAGGCAGAACAAGGGTGACTACTCAGGCCCAAGATCGGTACATCCGACTGCTCCACCTTCGGGAACGCACCAGGACAGCAACGTCAACAACAACGCAGATACCATGCCTGCGTCGAATTTCCGACCAAGCAGTACGCAACAGGCTGAGAGAGGCATGACTTTTTCCACGACGACCGGTTCGACGTCCCGTTTTAATGCAACGTCATCTGGCGGAACGTCTCCAGTAGTGTCAACAGAGGATGAGATGGGCACGTGCAAGGTGGAGAACCGTTCTCTTCACTGATGAGTCCCGTTTTCTGCTTCGACGAAGTGGTGGATGAGCACGTGTATACCGACGTCGTGGAGAACGTTATGCTGCCAACTGTGTTCAGGAGGTTGTCCCATCTGGAGGTGGGAGTGTCATGTTGTGGGCCGGGATTCGTCACGGTGTTAGGACACCCCTTGTGCATGTTGTGGGTAACCTCACAGGAGTATGGTATAGGGACTTGATCCTACAGCCTTACGTTATTCCTCAAGTCAACGTCCATGGTGGTCTCTTTCAGCAGGACAATGCTCGACCACATCTTGCACGTGTTTGTCAAGACTTTTGTCCAGACATTGCCATGGCCAGCCAGGTCTCCAGATTTGTCACCAATTGAGCATCTCTTGGATGAACTGGATCGACGCGTGCGCAGTAGGAATCCACCACCCCAAACACTTCCAGGACTTCATGCAGCACTTCAGCACGACTGGCAGAACATTCCACAGGCTGTGATTGACAACTTGATTGCATCCATGGGTCGTCGGTGCCAAGCAATAATCAATGCCAATGGTGGCCATACCCGATACTGACATTTGTGCACCCCTGTGATGTTGAAACACTTGTGCACCTGTGCATTTCAAGATCATGCTTATTCTGAATAAAATTTACTGAACAGAGATCTTCAAACAGCGTTTTAGTTTTCATTTCAATGTTTAACTTGCATCTGTGGTCTTTATATTGAACTTTGAAAGTCAGTGTCAAGTTTCTTTTTTTGAAGAGTTTACTAATGTTGTATTCTACATCAGATATGTGCAACAACTTCCAATATAAATGTAAAATTGATAACAACTGACGGATATATTAAAAAGGGTTTAAACAATGTAATCAAGTCGCCACTAAATGTCAAGGCATGAATCTGGGACAAGACGCAGTTTTTAATTTTCAACATCAATTAAATTGAATGTTTTTCCGTGAAAGATTGAAAATATTGTTTTTCCAATAATAGCAAACTTTTCATTTATGTATTAAACGAAGAGGAAAATGACTATCGTTTTAGTCATTTCAATATATACCTGAAAAAAAAACGTTGATTGGCAATGGAACTAATAATGGAACAGTAAAAATCCATTTAAAGTTTTTGGCCGTTAATGAAAGGAAATTGAAGAGCGTAATATTTGTAGTTGTCAATAATATGATCCTAGACAATCAGCAATTCATTATTTAAACACAATGAAACATGAGAATTTCCAAAGTTCAAACTGTTTTACAAAATGTCCATCAAAGTATTTTTCGAAAAGCAAAACAAATAGTGAATCACGTTTTCAGTTTTTGCTGACATGCAATTATCGAAGAATCCATAAAAGACTTTCAGCACACGTTTTTATAAAATGTTCATATGAAAAGACAGCTTTCATCAATGCTGAATTTCTTTTTCAAAGAATCAAAAACATTATCATGAGAGATGAAATGAAATAATATAGACGTGTGATCTTTGACTTAAGTTGAGTTCAAACGAAAATGAAATGACATTCTTATTTCTTTAATCAATACAGCAAAAATGTTTTTCAAAGAAAGTAAAAGATCTATGCTTGAATTAAGTTGAACTGATATGATATGATATTTCTTTCTTATTTTCAACTGAAAACAATAAATGCAAAAAGAATCATGTTAATCAATTATAATTGCATTTATGATATTGTTGGCGCCATAACAAGATTCAAAATGTTATAAAATGTTATATAAAATTGCAATTATATATTGAAGTTTAAAGTTTCATACAACTCGTTTCTACATCCATAGGTAACATGACGTGAATAAATTGGGTTTTTCAACCTACATGTAGATGGTCCATACGAGACAGAAGTATTTGAGTGTCCGTAAATGATGATCATCAAAACCTTGGATGCACCATTTGATGGGGCAACAATTAATGTTCGAACAATAATATGACTAATTTGAAGCTACTCACCTGGAAGATAGCTAGGATATTAGAATGCTGAACATTAGTTCAGATCAAAGGTTTTACAGTTTTCCACCAACATTAAAACAGGTCCTCTCAAGTAGGAACTTTGTAGAAATGTTTATTAGACTGTTATGTCAGAGTGTGCAGCTCATAAAGACACATTTACGGGTCCTTGTCAGGACACTCACTGTGATGTGATAATAGCATTGGTTGGGTCAACCACATTGCATTAACCACTTGCATAGTACTATATGCAAAAAAAACTTAACCAGCATCTTACTGTTAGTAAGGTGCTCTGCAAAGTAAGCTTGCAAAGAAAGCTTTCAAGAGGCAGACACATCTTTAAGGCAATCAAATGGTTCTCATAAATAGAACTAACATAACCATGTTTTAAATCATGGCTAGTCTAAAACGGATGTAACACGTTTGGTTAAGCTTTGGGAATCCGTTATCGCCATCTTGAATTATCAAAAGCTGTTATAAGCAGTTTTCACTTGACACTTGATATTTCTTATTTCTTTTTTCTTACCTCACTCTGTATGTTCATATTATATAGAGATAAATGCGAAGAGCTGAAAATCTTTATAAAACAAAATAATGGCTTGCAAATTTTGGAAATATGATTTTTTGCATATATCTTCTTCACATTACAGCACTATGCAATATAAGCTGGTATTGATATAATTGTCATTTACGAGGTACCACCTTTCGAAAACCAAATCCAATAATAAAAGATATCTATCTACCTCTTTTGATTTTGCATTAAGTTTTAATTTCAAAATCTATTGTTTGCACTGAATACTGTTTGTGTTTGTTCTAGTTACTAAATACGTTATTAGAAATTATAGATACGAACTGACTGTTTTTGTTAATGATCTCGATAAAACATGGAGATGGTTGTCCAATCAACTTTCTCCTATCACAATCAAAACCATTACTCCCACCACATGATGGAACCTACATTGTAAATTATGCTCCCACTATAATAAAATGAGCAATGGTAATTTGGAGAAACTCATGTGTAAGATAGCTGAAATATTTGAGTGGTAATTCATGAGTTGGATGGTACACATCAATGCTTGTATTGTCGATAAATGCTTTAGTTGTACAATATTCAAACAGATCTGGTCGAGGAAAAAATGTTTGGAAATAATTATGAACTCTTATGTAACTCTACAGCTCTTAGCATGGATATTGAAAAGTGAATCTTATTGTTGGCATGATCAGCAACTCCTTTTGGCTTATGAACGCAGTGGTTTTTTAGTCTTTCTTACTTGGTCATTGATAAAATTGGTGAATTATTCTCTTTTGAAGCTCAGATGTCAGAGAGTGATGTTACTCTCTCAACACAAAGCCATCTTTTTAACGCTACTTCATGGATCAACGATGATCAGGAAAAGAGACAAAACTTATGAACTATAAACCATTACCTTAGAAGTGTGTAAATGGAATGATATCTTAGTGTACAGTTTCAGAAGAGTAACTATCAAATAATAACCCATCTGTTGGGATAAAAATTCGTTTAGCATTGTCCTTTGAACAAAGTCTGATGATACTTTGATCTGTAGACAGTGAAGTACAAGCAAATGCATTATCAGTACATGACAAATGATTTGAAGTTTTTAAAATTCTTATCATTTTTGTGAAGTGATTAAGGTTTAACGCCACTTTCTAGAGTGTTTTATTAATATTATAGCAGGGAATGGCTATGCACTGCGGTGAAACCTGCGACCATCGATTAGAAGTACTAAACCATTGATGGTATTGCGCTGAAATTTCAGTGTAGCATTGCACCCAAATTTTACTGCATGTAGAACATTTCCCGTTGACAAATTTGTTGAGCTTTTGTCTGAATTCGAACTACGGGTGTCATGATCCTGACCAATGCGCTATCACACCCCCAGAAATAATGGAACTAAACAAGCTGAAGAACATGTTTACATGTAGCATCATTTGATCACATGGATCCCATGATCACAGCACGAGATTCTCCCTGGTGGAGGCAATTGTTTTTAACTCTTGTTTTCAAAAGAGGGTGGATTTAATTTTATCTGACATTGTCAAAAATATTAAAATTCCAATCGACTTGTTGCCTTGGCAATTAAAAGTTTTAATAATATCCCAGTAAGGATTACCAAAGGACTACTATATGTTTTGACAGAGGTTGAGTTGATCAAAACATGGTCTCACATTCTCTCTAGTGATAGCTTATTCAGTTGGAAACCTCCTTTGCTGTCACTAAACCAACCACCATACATCCGCACACGAGTGATCAACTGTAATGGATTTACAAACTAAATTTTAAAATATCATAACAAGCCGGCAAAATATCATTTTTTTATCAATTTTATAAAAAGTGCATTGAAGAATATGATAAGAGATTTACTAATGTATTGCCCAAAGAGAACAAAGAGGATTGATTTGTGCTCGAAGACAGAAAAGTTTATGCTAAAACACAGCTTTAAAGTGTTTTAGTTTCTGCAAATGCTATATTTCACAAGAATAATTTTATCATAATTTGCTAGATAATTACTAATGGCAAACCTCTTCAATAGCACACCTCGCAGCTGAAATTACTTCTTAAATACAAGACGCCAAATAAACTACTCCATTTACAGCCTCTGTATCATTATTTCCTCATAACCAATTTCCAATCATGCAACATGGATTGACCTTTTTGCTACTTAACAGATTTCTAATGATACATGTAAAGAACTGTAATGGTAATGTATTTTGTGCATGTAGAAAATTAGCTTTTGGGATGGTATTCAAATATCATCAGCAGCATTCCTAAGAAACATGCTTATAAGATGGGTGGGATACAGTGTAAGTGTAAGTATTATTGTATTGTGATGGATATTTCTATGCACAGATTAAGTACATTTAGTCCCTTAGGACAGTGTGTTAATTTATAGTTATCAATTTATAGTTACCAATTGTATCACAATGTACACCTGATGTTTAGATATTACGATATCTTTATTATAAGTATCTTTCTTTTGGATATATGTCATTAGCTCAGGTGAACAGAAAAGGATCTGTATACAGAGGCAATAATGTGTTCTATATTGTAAGTTTAGAGAAGATTATCTTGTGAAATTGTGTGGATCCCAAAATGTGAACTTATCCAGGTAGATGGCAGACTATGTTTAAAGTGCAAGTTCAAGTATTCTAATATATCGCTTAAATCAGTTTCATAATTCTAATACAAGCTTACACACCGAACCTCAGAATGATGTATTTTGATGTGATACAGTCTTTGTAAGAAAATAAAACCAGATTGAAAGCATTAGACAAGAACGAAGTAAGAATTAAGGGTAAAAAAAAGGCTGCAAGATATTATATTTAGAATTTTGTAAAATTATGTATTCAAATTAAAGAAGAGACAATCCAATCCTATTTTTTTCTGCTTTCTGCATTCAATATTCAACTTTTTAAAATTCTGACGAAATTTCAATTTCAGCACAATATGTTATAATTAATAATACTTTCTTTTGTGACTTCAGTTAAGTATCAATATTTTACTAGAGGTTTTACTAATTTGTTAACATGGTCGGGAGCGCATTGGTTAGCATGTTCGGCTTCGGATCAAGAGGTCCCGCAGGGGCTCGGCAACTTTGTCTGCAGTAGAAAACTGTGTGGGTGAAATGTTACACTGAATTTCATGGTTCGCTAGTTTCAGCCGATGCTCGCAGGTTTCACTGTAATGAATAGCTGTCGCTGGCTTTCCCCCTGCAATAATACTAGCAGCGGTTATATGAGTGAAATACTCCCCCAAATCACTTAACCTCACTACTAATTGTTGACATCTAACATGAGACTTTATTACCCAATATATATTAAAAAAACATTTCGAGACTTTACTGAATACTGGTAAAAATCTCTTTTTGTGGTTTCCGTGGTAAGCAAGTTATCTATCTCCTCAAAGATGGATAGATGTAAGCTTTGTATGTAAGTTAGTACACCGAGGCTTTTGTTTTTATTGTAGAGTACTTCATTCTAACAATATATGTGATATGTAGGTTATCTGCTATGGTAGGATCAAACTTGCAAATATATTATTATCAATGTAAATTCAACCATTTGATTACATTTATTCATATTACTATGGGTGATCACATATAGAGCAAACCCTAGCTAGCGCACCTGTACAGATGCTGTTTGCAAGGGGTCCTCTTTCCATCCCAGTTTTCAAAAGAAATATGAACACGAACATCGAGTTCACCTCACTATACATAACGATAATCTAACTATTATCCATTCAATATTTTTGTCTCAGGACAAAAGCAACAATTGAAGTCACATTACTAATAGTGTATCTTTAAACAATAGCTCAATAGCTAAACATTTTGAAAAAGATACCTGGAATAATTGTTCAACATTCCTACCAAGGTGTATTTGGAATGTTTACATAACCAGAATGTCTGGCATCAGCTGATTATCATCCACGTGAATCCAGTTGGCCCAAGTGTAGTGTATATAAACAGCAAGTGCTAACGCCGTGATAGCACGTGAATTGAGATCATCTTTTAATCAAATGTCAAACAATCTATGCAACAGAGAAATATAGGGATGAGGTGATATTTTCGACTTGGTCAACTCCCTTGTAACAAATAGTGCTGTGATATTTTTTGTACATCACCTCTTTTTATCATGTATCTATTCATACGCTAGTTTGTCACACTTGAATGATTAGTTTGTCACACTTGAATGATTAGTTTGTCACACTTGAATGATTATCTTCGTAGTTAATAAAAAACAAAATGAGTACCTGCTGTGTGTCGTTCTAGTCAAGGATATGATACCTATCATAATTGCATTTTCAAACAGGAGAAGACTTTTTCCATGGTATTGAATTAAGGCATACGGACATTACTTTTCATTTATGAAAGATTCAGATCTTAAATTATTGTGGATAATAAGTCACCAGTTACCTAATAATTCCCACTATCAAAATTGAATAAAGACTTGACTTGACACGATCACTCTCATGTATCTGTATAGATTTCCAGTTCATCCCTTCTTTGGTACCGATGTGAATTTTGACAATATCTTTTGTTTTGTTAGGAGAAAATAATTATTCAATACCGGTTTAACTGCAAACTCTGTAAAACGTTTTGTAATTGCAAAATGTTTGCGTCTGAAGAAAATATTGGGAAATGCAGAAGTCTGAGACTGATTGAGCCATCAAAAGGACTTGAGAGAAAGTAAAATTGATGGTTCACATGTTAGTTTGTAAAACTTCTTTTATCGTCAGTAATTGATAATTGTCGTTCATCATCATTTTCTATTATCGATATTTCTTGAAAATATCTCGCTATGACATAATCTTTGCATCTCAGTCTTTAATTTGTTTCGAACACTTCGCCGAAAGCACTGTTTGTATAGGATTTTACCTTAGATAAAAACTCCAAATGTGCTCTACATTGTTACATTTAATGTTGATATCATGTAAAGTTAACATACAGAGAGGTTTGCATCAATCAACAACGAACGGTGTTCATTTTCTATAATAAATTATATATATCAACGCAATTTACTATGTAGACAATGTTTGGATTTCAAGTACATTATAACACCATTCCTTTTGCTAAAATCGACTTCTTCCTGAAGGAGGTCGATAAAAGATGTGCGCCCAGCCATTTTTTATCATCCGGACCATTTACTTCACCTGGAACAACAATTAATGATCCAAAAATAATAAAAGAAGCTACAACCTGCAGCTACTCATGTGGAAGATTGTTGGGGTATTAGAGGAGCGCATTTGATGGCTGAGATCAATGCCTGATTGATCAATAACTGCAATGGTTTAACCATCTTCTCAAGTGGAAAATTAGTAGAAATAATTATGAGACTGTTGTGTCAGAGTGTTCAGCTCATGGAGACGTTTTTACTATTTTAAATGCTTGATAACACTTTGCATGATAAACTGACGCATATTTAGATAAGCAATGATTTGAATATTTTCAAAACCCACTTTCATTTGTTTGAAGTACCTAAAACATTTCATGGCATTAAATTTCACCTTTGTGTCATTTGAAGTTGATTACAGAATCCGTCTGTGGTTGGCACAATGCAAGTTTACTTCTCAGTGCATAAAATGAGGGTTCAATAAACACAAACAGGAATGTTGTTTAACAGGAACGTTGACCGTGATTACTTAGTTATTAATCTTGTACAAATGTTTTTAATTTGTAAATTATAGATTTATAACAGTTGGTTTTATGTTTTGAAGGGTGTGTGTTACACCAGCATAGTTTGCAAATCCGTTTTATTTATACAACTGATGAATCATACATACCAATAAATGGTATAGTATATCATATATCACAAACATTACAAATGCATGCTTTTCTCAAACTTCAATCACAAAGTTAACTCTAGTAGTTATTTAGGACAAATTTTTAATCCATTAAACTTTAATATCAAAAGCCAACAATACCTTTCGTTAGAGTACTTACGATAATATCTCTTCAGAATAAAAACTTCAAAATGTGATAGAATGATTAAAATTCCAAATAAATACTCATAAACAGACACTCTCTTCATCGAGAAAAACATCAGCAATTTTCATTTCCTTAAGATCAAATTATTTGTTACGATTCCAATCAAAATCTTACAGTTCGATTTACAATGTATGCGTTCTTGACGTTAGCATGTATTGTAATTAGTTATTTTTCTGACCTGATAACAATTAACATAACAGCTATTCTTTAATGGTGGTCTCTAGGCAATATTTGGCTTGTTATTCCAACGTAAAGGCCAAAATGAATAGGTGAATGTTTACATAACCTGAAATGTCAGAATATCAACTGACTAACATACCCTGATTATATCTCTCCCAGATCAAAGAAACATAAACATAGAGCTGTAGCTCATTTACACGACAAGTATTGAGATGTGAATGGCATGACATGTCAAACAATCAGGTAAGGGGAGAACCTTATGGCACAAATAATAGTTTTCTTCAGATTTAGAATTAGGGCTTTAGAAAGAATAGATTCACTAAGATTGTTAACAAAGATTTGAGCATGTATTCTACAACTTCAGAAAGTCATAAAGATCAGCAAGTGATTCCCTATATAACAATGCTCTATTCTTCAATATTCACCTTTATCCTGTAATTCAGTGTTTATGAATCCGCTATCGCTCTTTCTTAATTCCCATATCTCTTTCAAAATCGTAAAATACATCTGTAAGTGAGTAGAAGTAATCTCAATTGTAACAAAAAGCGCTATGAAATACATGCATAGAATACATTGTAAATCAAAGTAACAAACATGATTGTAACAATTAAAATTAATTTTCTTCCAAAATTGATGTTATAACAACAATATGTATCGGAATAAGATTGTTTGGATGAATGAAAGGGAAAAAAACACCTTCTGTAAATAAGCAACGCAATGGGAGTGATGAATTTCAAAATAATACTATCAAAATAGTATTGGTTTGAAATAAAGGAAACAAAAGAAACTTGTTGATTGATGAAAGTTGATGTTGAAGGTTGCAATGAAATGAAGTTTTAAAATCCCAATTCCTCATAACCTCGATTTCATTAGAAGCCTTGTAAAATTGACCATACAAGCTAGCATTGTAAAAAACGCGCATTTCGAACATAGAACCTACACGAACAGACATTCTTGAGATCAGTTGGCACGAAGTACGATATTAATTATATTCAAATCTTGCAACATATATGTAAAGACAGAACATATCTATTCCATCCTACCATTTGATACTCAAGGAGGTATCGCTTTTACTACTTAAACTTCAAAATAAAAAAGACTTACCCCCCCCTCCCCCCCCCCCCCCCCCCAATCTTATCATTATTCTCTTAAAAAATATATAGCAAAAGCACGTAAATGTAAAACATGTTTTTCCTCCCAAATATTTCTATCACATCTTTAGATGTTCTGTAATTTGTGCACAACACAAAATATTTAAGTGTTTCAAGTCAGCAAGTATGTCTGTATGAACAGGCACATAATTAAATGTTTCCCCAACACCTGCAGTTTAGACAAGTAGCTGTGTGTCCAGTCATCCTTAACTTATCCTTACCCAAACCATTGCATTCACTTTGATGGAACAGCAATTAATGTTCCAATAATAATGAAATTAACAAGGGAAATTTGCAACTACTCATCTGGAAAATAGCCGTGATACTTGAGTGTTTAGTGTAGCTTTGATTGCTTAGATCAATGTCTATTACTGCAGAGGTTTTACATTTATATTATATTTACTTTAAAAACAGAACTCATTGAATGACATTCGTTTAGCTAGTGCAGTTTTAGAGACGAATATATTGGTAATTGGTGTTTAGCTTCTTGATTAGACTCTGCTCAAAATGACCTCCTCGTTTATTAAACCAGTAAGAATACGCTGAAAAACATGTGTAAGAGATATATTCATCTTTTTAAAGAACGATGTTACTTTGTTTCTCAATGCAAAAAGAGAACCTTTTATCTTTCTTTTCACTTTTAAAGCATGACATCGACGTTTGATGAACACTTGATTTTAATCTAGATTGAATATTCATTCTTTCTTCGATAAGTTGCATTACAAAAAATGGAATTTATAACGTTAAAATCTAAAAGAAATAATTAAAATATGTTTATTGAATAAACAAAGCTGAATATTTGAAGGTTTAAATATTACAAGTAAAGTCGCACCAAGGGCACACAGTCAGTATCTTCATTATAGGGTTTTAAAACAAAACATGTTTTCTTAAAAAGGTTATCGACCTATCAAGTATGATCACACATAATGATAAGTGTATTCCAACATACATAATATTTCATGTGAATATACATTATATGTCTATGATCCATTCTTTATTCATAAATGTCGCATGATGAGTTCTTTTACGGGAGCTTTTAATGCAAAGCGTCATCAATTATATATATGGCCATTTCATTCGCACATTCTCCTGAATATGTGACGATCATGCCCGATAATGTTCAATAAATCACCTAAATCACAAGCATTCCCATACATGTATATAGCTTAGCACGGTTCATCAAACTCCTTTCCTCGGCGTGTCTTTACCATAGTACTTGAATACCATTTAGCATTATTGTGTAATAAATAATCATATCTTTGCTTTGAATGTGTGCTTATATAGTGTTTGGAATCTCATTTAAATTGAATTCATACTACACATCACTCTTCGGTCTTCAATATCTCATGTTATATTGATTGAGGCATTTACTCTAAGTTGGAGTCTCGATATCAAACCATATGGAACAACCTACATCTGAAAAGGGACTGCTGTTCTTCATCATCGTTTACCTGATTGTTGACACCTGGGAGGTAGATGATCTCAAAACATGTGGTATCAGCCGGTTAGGAGTCTCTGTTTATGTTCACTTCAACTAGGTGAGCTGGAATTAGGCTGATGGAAATCACACGAAGTGCTTATGAATGTAACCCTTATTTAGCTCAATAATGGAATATTTTTGCAAAGTTAAGATCTCCTTTTAGTTCAAAATGTTTGTACTACACAGGTTGTAAAGTAGAATTAATTCAATGCGAAAAATATCATTGTAAGTAAATAACACTATGGTCATCATTAACAACGATCTCGTAGGAAATTCTAGACATATGCATCTATACTGGTATTATTATTATTATTATTATTATTATTATTATTATTATTATTTCAATTCAAAGTGTTAAGTATTGTTATATCGTGCATGTGGAACCTCTAGAAAATTTATATCTCCTTGAATAAATGGACTCCAAATTTCTACCCTTACTGCACTTCAATCATAATCACAAATTTATTTTCTAAAGTAATCAGCCAAGTTACTCCATTTAATATCTAAATTGACAATATTTACATCAACTATAATATAGCTTTCAGTTCACAAAGCATTAATGTTTGTTGATTTAAAACCTTATTATAATAACTTGTACCTATTAAGAAGATGCTGAAAGACTGTCATAAACTTTATTACGAGTGTTCATGTATATTGGTATTGTCAATATTGAACATGTAAAAGCATACATTTATATATCATAAGCAACTTAAACATACATTTTTGTCAGACCAGAATGAAAAGTTCGAGATCAATGACCCATTTTATTCCCTGAGTATTGAAATAATTTTAGTAAAATTTTATGAACGTCAAGATTATTTAACAACAGCAAGCTAGTTATTGATTGAATTTGTTGACCGGCAAATCTGACTTAAGAAAACTGATGATATGTCTTTAATAACCCGTCGACATTACAACAAAGCCATAATCAATGTGGAATTAAAGACTTCATACGAACTTTAAAACAGTTTCATTAGAGAACACGTCCTGTTACATCAGCGTAATTGAATCCGCTGATCGAGCTCCTTCCATATACCCTGATATCTTTCGAGCCAAATCCCTTGTACGGCTGACGCGGCTTGATGTTCGTGGCTGTGCTCACCTGTTATTATTTACGCCAATGAAATGTCGTTATCCAAGAAGCTTAACGCTACTCTTTTGAACGTAACGGAATTTTCCATCCGGGTTGTGCCGCTGTTGCTGGATGCGAGTCGTCTCATTGGCTGGTTAGATAGCTAGCGATACGAGGCTCTTGGTCCTATGGATATCAGGGTATATGGAAGGAGCTGGAACAGCGGATTCAATTATGCTGATGAAGCAGGATGTAGAGAACAGAAAGAAACTTTATATAAAACCGAGATAACGTTCGGGAGAAAATGTCAACCAAGTTATCATCAGGGCAGAGAAATCTACCATAAGATGAGAATTCGACATCTTTGGATATTCGAGTAATGATAATATAATTGTGGTTTCACAAAAACCGTAACATTCTCTCTTTAAAGAGTATAAAGTATAATGAACTTAAAAAATAATCTGAAAACTTTGACACTTAACTTTTCTTGACAAAATCAATGATAACTCAATATTTCTGTAATGGTTACATTTTAAGCCCGTTTCGTAGCAACAAATATAAAACTTTTCCAAAAAATTGCTGCAACTTTGAAATCTGATTTTCATTTTTAGATATCTTTATAGGATAGTCAAAAATCTGCTCTTGCTTTAACTTAAATTTTGTCAAATCAATTGGTAAGATGTCACCTAAAAGATTTCTCGGTATTCATTATATACACTTTAACTAATTCACGTACTTTCAAATCAAGCATTGGATTTTCCATTCAATATGCAACTTTATGAGTAAGTGGTAACCATATCAAAATTTGATACTCATATAGTTATTCATGACATATTTTCAATATGGGCACATGTGCACGTATCGCTTTTGCCTAGCAACGATTGTCTAAGCGCGAGTCGTATGTGACGTCATAAAATCATTGTTTGTGACGTAAATGTAGCGGGCCGTCGGAAGGGAAGGGGGCCATTTTCTGAACATTTCCATGCGTTTGAAATGGAATAGAATCGGTGATCGGTTATCCTCGGAAAACTGTCATATTACTTTTACGAAACGAGTGTGAATGTTTGTATTACCCGAGCGAGAGCGAGGTTTATACACAAATTCGCACGAGTTTCGTAAAAGTCATATGACACACTTCCTCGGGTAATAATCTCTATAGATAATATTTAGTGTCAACTTAGTAGTATTAAATATTTTTTTTGCAGCTTCTAATAACACAAGGGCTCTTTGATATTGGAAACATCCAGAGAAAGACATGCACAAATATATAAATGAATGTCAAACAATACGTATAATATCAACTACAAAAATTGATAAGGGTAAAACTCATTTATGCAATAAAATGTCTCCATGAAGGTTATCAAATGTCTTTCAACTAAAAATTTACGGAAATCGTAACATGAGCAGCTGAAGAAAGATAACTAATATGTCATTTAAGGTTTTATTGCATGAAAATAAAATGCGATACAACGCAGTTTGTCGTTAAAGAAGATTTAATTTGTTTTAAATGTTAGGTCATTGTTTGAATAAGTAGTTCTCCTTTTAAATCAGCTATCACATACATGATTTTCATTTTCTAAATACGCAATGATAAGATACTACTAACAAAATAAATGTGAAAATTATTCTGCATTCTGCAGCAGATAGGATTACCAGGACTTTAAGAATAGCAAAATTGTAGTTTGATTTTTTATTTTAATCTCTAATTTACGAAACAAAATTAAGAAATACACAGAAAGTATAATTGGTTTTTGAATAATACTTCTTCAGCTAACAAACTGAATCTTCAAAGCCACGTTTGAAATGTGTATATTTGTCATTTGAGAAATGTTACATAACATATGCTGTTTAATAATGTAATTTAGATGAATCACTATAAACGAATATATTCGATTTTACAATCTTTAAATTTATTTAGGATATTATTTAGCAAGTTTTAGAAACGCATCACAGATTAAAGATATCAGTTGTCAGAAAGATGTAAATTTTTACATGTCAAACTAGAGGGATGGCTATATAACTCTATATAAGAATTGAAAGTTACCAACTAAATATAACCATACCGAATGGATAACTGCTGTTAAAAATCAATGAGAAATTCAAACCATTTTTTATATTTAGTTGATCGGTTGATCAATTTAAGTATTTCCTAAACAAACGTACACGTTAGTGTTTAAGCTACGTGAATCGGTTTTCCTAAATCGAATGATAAATCGAAAATGTCAAATTTAAAAATGTCTGCATGCAGTTTACTCTCAATATGCCTTATTTAAATCAGAATAATCGGGTTAGGTAATGAAATAATTGGCTCTCTAAATAAATACAAAATTGTGTAAATCACATAATTATTAACCAATATACCATGTGCGCTGCGTAAAGTTCAAGTCATGTCGAAATAATTGCATCATAACTTAAACGTCAAAATTATGATATTTACTTATTTTCAAAACTTAAAACCACTGTTCTTACAAAGAATATAAAAGAGAAGAGTTAAACTGGAATTGGACACTAAAAAGACAAAACAATGACTTATTAATGAGATTATATTATTTCCAGAAGCTAGAGAAATTCATCGCAAGTTTTTGTTGCATACGTACACAAAAGTTTGTCAAAATACAGAATGAGTGAAAGCATTTAACCTTTAGAAAGAACATACTTTTTCATGTAAAAAAGATTCCTTGCAGATAACGAACTTTTATCTTGATATATTTTCAAATGAAAATTAATTTGACAAAAAATATGCCTGAAGGGGCAATAGCACGTTTTCTAGATAAATTAAGTTATCACAAGAAAACTTTAATAGATGTTTTCAATTGCACGACAATATTATTTGATAAAAAGCAGTTTTAAACAGAACGCAGCATGATCCGTTAGTGTATGCGAGTTCATAAAATGTTTAAAAGGTGTTCACACCTTTTGGTCAATGTTTGTTTTTGGTAAATACTTGAATAAATTTACTACGACTACAGGTGATCTAGTTGAGATAATACATTTTGATAAACTAATGTTTATTGAAGAAAATTGGAATGAATATATCTTTCAAAAAACGAGCTACTGCCCCTTTCAATAGTTCCATCTAGGTTCTATTTTAATGATGCAATTATGATACACCTTGTGTAAATGTGATAAACGAGAGTAGGGTATTTGAATACTCACAAATCTTTTATATATCACTATTCTACGAACAAATCAATACTCACTCGCAAAGATAAAGAATTTATAAATATGAATAGGATTGAAATAATAATTTCCGTAATCTGTATGCTAAAGACAAGATACCACAAAACTGCCCAAGATCAAAAAGTTTGTAGAGTGTCTCAAGATATTGAAGAGGTTAACCAAGATTTTTGGCCATGTGGAAGATTAGAGTGATATATAGGGTGATTATCTAAATGAATCTTCACGTTTGAAGAGATAAATGGAAAGATAAGCGAACCATAATCCAATTCAATGGTAGCGAGCACTACAAAGCCTCAGAAAAAATAACCAGCAAACTGTTTTCTAAACAATGTGTAAAATGATTGACATCACTCACTTCGATTTCTACCAGTTGTTCATATTGTTCAACTGAAAAAAAACTAGGAAGTCTTCAGTGGACCCCCGTATTGGACACTGTATTCATTGTTTTGATACATATTTTATCCTAATTTAGGCCCCTATAGTGGTAAAAAAATTCACTCACAGATTTTACTATAGGTTCAACCTCTCTCATTAAAGCTATGAAACAGGTCCATGGAAAGGTTTAAACCTCTACACATCACAGTTACAAAATTATTAATTTCTGTAAATTCCAACAATTAGTGTTTGAGTTTGAGAAGAACAAAATATTCAGGAGGATTTGTTGGAACGATAATTACATACATCAACACTAAATCTAGGGTATTGAGGAGTCATTAGCGTTCGTTAACATAGATGGAACTCTGTTTAAATTGTTAAAGTTGTGTAGTTTTTCGAAACGAGAAAAAACAGTTATAAACCATATGCCCTCAATACTATATTCATCTTGGTGAGATATATAAAAAATAGTTTTAAGTATATCTAAAAAATAATGACATTGTTCATTTGCTATTTCGCCGCCTTAATTTATTCGCAGCCTTAAAGTTAGCCCGTACCCAGCTTCGGTTATAAACCCGTGCTATTAGTAACATCCAATCAACTTTTGTAAACAAAGACACCGTGCTTAAACATATTACATGTTTCAAAATGAGAGTAAAGAGCCCTTGTAATCGTTTATTTGAAATGTCGTAATTCACCAAACATGTTTTATTGTGGCTTAAAACTTAATTAGTAAAGATATCCACCCTTTGACGCCTTTTGAGCACAGACCGCCAGCTGTTTGTTCTTATAACGGTTCATCTGAGGAAGAAAATATTTTTGATAATTACCATCAAATAGGATATCACAAAATACATAAAGAATTTTAACAAGTTCGTGAATAAACACTTTAACTTCAACCGTTTTATAAATAACAGAATACATATGTAATAAATTATTCTTGAAAAAAAAGATAAACAAAATAAGCTACTTAAAAGGCGTTCGTGCGCAGGTTTCTATTAATTTCCTGCCTGCTGTCAAATTAAAGGAAAGTGGAGCAATCGTAAACATATCAGGCAAAAATGGTAGAAATTTGTTCTGCAATTTTGTTCTTCAAGCTGCTAATTTGAATCTAGATAGTTGTTGTATGCTATTTGATCACTCTAAAAGACTTGCAGATTGCTTTTCTTGTTGGCTATGCTGTATTCATAAGTCTCGAGTTTCTACTTCCAACAAAGTACTCTTTCCAAAAATTTGGTCGAGTGTACTGTTACTGCATATCCTTCATGTATAGTGTGTCAGTAAACACCAAGTCCTTTTATATTTTCATAACCTTTACTGTGACCGACATTAAATTTGACCTTTTCAGGTAAGTTTACACTCGGTACTTGATGTGTCATGTGAATAGCAGTAAAAAGTAGCATTTATTTTCTATCATGAAATACCTTAGTAAAAGACACTTTCTATCATAAAATATACATTATTTTTTTTATTTGCAAATTTTAATCATAATATTCATAGATCTACATATCAAACATGTAGACATTAATACATTTTAGTTTGACTAAACGTTGGAAACATTTTGAAGATAAAAATTACTAAGTAATCATGAAACGCAACTATCAATTAATAAATGAATTTAGACCAGTAAGACTTACTTTTCGGCAACAAGTTTTATCACAAAGAATATGGAAGATACTATATTGAAACTAAAAAAAGATACTTAAAGAGAAATATGTCACAGTATCTTGCTAGATATAACATGATTATAATTACACCTTTAAATAGCGACTCGAAAAAGCATTATTTCAAATAAAATATCATGTATACATGAAAACTGCATACAAGATAAATGTAAGAGAAAGATCCACACATAAGCACGTTGAATACTATGATCTGGGTATTTATGAAATTTTCACAGAAGATAATTTTGTGTTGTCACGGTAGAAATCCGTTTAGGTTAGGGCTGAAAATAATTTACTATTTGTTGAGTCTGCAGCAGGCACCCTTAAGACTAAAGAAAACCCGAATAATCTGATGATAATACGATAAGTTAAAGGAATATGCTTACGAATTTGATAATGTCAGCATAATTATGTGTACAGGGTATATCATTGTTTAAAGATTGAAATTAATTTTTGAAATAACAAAAACTGTCCGTTTGTGATCATGAATGTAGTGAGTGATTGCGTTGGGGGTTGAAGTGTTTACAACAATATTTCAGCTATTGATCACGTGGACAAAATTCACCCAAACGTTACTGGATACATTAGAAAGAAAGGCGTTCGAAAGATAGAGGGAAGAGACGGAAAGAAAGGCTTAGTGAGAGACACAAAATACATTATATAACATCAGTTAATTTGATACAAAATAGAATGAAATCACTATCGACATAAATTTCGTAAGTTTGCACAGGCAATCCTCTCACTATAATTCAATATCTATGATGTAGAACAGATCAACCCAGATTTTGGTCATGTAGAAGATCAGAGTAATTTATAGCACCATTATTGAGAAGGATCTCTCGTTAGCAGAGGTAAATGGGCAGGTAAACGAGCCATAAAACAATTAAGGGGTGATAAGCCTTACAAAGCTACAGTTAAAAATACAGTCAAACTATTTTCTAATCAATGTGTCAAAATCGTGACATTACTCAATTACCTACTGGCCAATAAGGATTGAAAATTAAAATGACTTCAATTGACCCTCGCATTTGACATTGTATTTATTGGCTTGATAGATAACATCTTCCGTGTCTTATGTCTCCTCTGTGCGATCCTCCTGTGCGAGTGTGCACCCTCAAGTATATCTAATGCTCCAATCCAATACAATTTGTTCTTCTTCAATTCGAACCTTGAAGCGAGACATTGTTGTACATACTCACCTTAAAATCGACCGCTCAGCATTGTTGATGATAAAGAAAAAAATGTGCGAATTTAATTCTGTATGCAAACAGTATCATGTTTAACTGATAATCGTTATGTCCTGCTTGGGTAATGTTTAAGCCTTTAACACATATACAAGTATTGATGTAAGGTAATACAGAACATCCATCAAGTGTTCTATCTCATATAATTTTTTGCACTCCGTTAGTACAAAAACAAAGTGTTATTTTCTATAACATTACCCAGCGGAGATGAACAAGTATTTTGTATCAATGTGTTCTAAATAGTCTCTTACTACAATAGATATAGTAAATGATTTCCCTAAACGTTTTTCCCAAACGTAGGCTAATATCGCATCAAGATCATTGTCGGTAACCCATGTGTTTAGTTTTCTTTAAGGCGAAAACTATTATATTAGAATCAAATTTGATTTTGGAAAGAGCATGGTGGATTGACATGATTCCTAAGAAAAGTTTTGAAATTGAACAGTTTCGTTATCAAAATGGATACAATGAAGTTACATTGCCCTTCAATTTGCATACCTTGATGCATTGGTTTCTGTTAATATCCTGCCTGTATTTCAATTATAGGACAGCGAAGCAATCATGAACTAATCAGGCAAAGATGACGGAAATTTGTTCTGCAAATCTGCATGACAAGTAGCTTGGTGAAAATTCATAGGATACATTTTTTTGGCATCCCATTTCCTCCCGCCTGTTCACGTAGCAATACTTTCGCAAGTCTTTTTCCCAAGAGGAATGCTGTCTTCATTTCCACTCATTTCCTTGTAATCTTTCAAATTGATCTAATCTGTATCAGTAAAGAAGAAGTAAGTTGTGGGCTCACGTCTTTCACATTAGGTTCAAATGATTCCTGACAGGATAGTTAAAACATATTCGAAATGATTCTGAAACAATGATCGCTAAATAATGTGTCCTTACAGGGCTTAACAGGGTAAGTGTCACAACATTGAGTTTATCTAATCTTACAAATGTCCAAATCACTTTGAAAAAAATTAATATAAGATGTTGATGCATGTTCTCGTAATTTCTCCTGACGTATATTCATATCCATGGGACAATCGGCCACATAGAGATGCTTTTAGTGCAACATTGACGTTAAGATTTTGAGAGATTGATAGGTTAAATAAAGTTGATTGGAAGATAAGAAAACAACTTCAGCAGACACTGGTCATGCAGACAAGGCAAATATCAGGATGATACCTGGGGTGTCCATATATATATCAGAGATAGTAGGCTTTGCCTTCCCTTTCGTTAAATGTAAGGGATGATTGCAAATATTCGACAATGGGAGGGAAAACGTATATACAAATCCATTGTTCTTAACAGAGCTTGTTATGTATATGGAAATACTCTCAGGTTGTGCCTTTAAAATTTTTTAGCTCTTGCCATATCATATCAGCCATTGATGACTAACTGATCTTTCTTTGATTAACTTTCACTATTTTAGAAGACATTTGTAATGATATGCAAGAAGATTTCAGTCATGGAAGCGATAATAAACAGCAGATGCCACAAGATCTGTGCTTTATGAAAATAAGGCATCCTTCTTGGTACCATTTCCTGAAAAACAAAACCTCAATAACAATGTGGAGAATCATTTTATGAAAGTGTATATAAATACAGATATATCGTTAACTATGTGTGAGATCGATGGATTAGATTATTATTAAATCAATTTCATTTTAATAACCACCTCTTGAGTGCAACACTGTTAACACAGGTTACCTCTGTTTGTAGAAAAAAGTTAATGAATAACATTTTGATTTTGTTATCATAGAAAATATCATTACAAAAGCATGTAACTGCATTGTTATTTCCCTTTCTCCATAGATGCGATTGATATTTCCCTATTCATACTAATGTCAAGATATGAAAAGGAAATATGAGAAATTTTATGTCTTGGGAAAACAAATACCTCACGTGTACGCCAATGTGATCAGTGTTCTTTTTCATCAATTTGTCATCTTTAAAAAACATCGTTACAAAACACTTAGGAATAATCAGACATGCTTTCACATTAAAAAATCCATGAAGTCAAGATTAAATCATTTCTAATAAAAAAAATTCAACTTACAAGGACAAACAGTGATTCATTGCATATAAATTATAATAAGTAAAAGGGATTGCATAAAACTGCATGGTTTTATTTTAAAAGACATTTTTTGTTAGATGGATATAATAAAAGGTAAGGGGATCCCGGACTTCATAATTATCAAGTGGTTTTTATCAAATTAAACTTATTCAAAATCAATCCAATATTCAATATACAGGATGGTTTTATCTCACTGTTTCGTGAACAGTTTTGTTCTTGGTAGGGCAGAATATATCCTAATTCTCTAAAAATTGCTTTCAATTGGCTTACTAATCTTGACATCAGTATGATATATGATAACCAAACCTCATATACATAGTTAAAATTACCGGACAGCATACTAGAAGTTCAATTTATTAATTTTAAAGAAACTTAACAATGTCACAGATTAATAAAATATCAGTCAAGGCTGGTTTTTCTTCCCTTTAAATTTCAAGCAGTTTGAGAGTATCAAGTATTTTTTTGAAATCACGCATTTTAGATTTAAAATTGTTTGTAAGGCACTGACAACATATATACACGTAAACTTAAACCATAGTTAAGATCAGTTACAAATTAGCACAATAATACGATTTGAGATGAATCCCTCATTTTCTCTTTGTGTCATGATTTCGAGTTGCTTGTTTAGAGTTCAAAATCTTATTTATGGTAAATAGTCAATTTATCCTTTTGTTGCTTTCTGTTTGCCCAAGGGGAGAAAACTCCATCGGATGTTAAATAGATGTTGACTTGATAACAGATGGCAAACCAGGATATGGATTTGAGGTGAGTGAGGTGAGTTGGTGTTTAACGCCGCTTTCAAGATTATTTCACTTATATCGCGGCTGCTAGTATAATTGCAGGGAGAAAGCCCGCAACACCATTGTGGCTATGCATTGCGGTGAAACCTGCGAGCATCGGCTGGAACTAGCGAACCATGGGTGGTACTCCGCTGAATTTCAGGGTAGCATTGTACCCAAACCTGACTGCGTGTAGGATATGGATTTGAAGTATATGGACTTGTGAAACGTTGACCTTTGTTGTGATGGCTAAACAAGATACTAGAAGAAAGTCAATTTCCTCTCCGTCAAGAAATAAGTAATAGCCTTGTAGATAAATGACCACTCTTTCATTGTTCACAGAACCAAAGGATGTGATAATTGTTTAAACGTGTTGGTCAGCAGGTTTTCACAGCTTAATTGTGAGATTAAAAATTATGAAAATGAACTCTGTAATATCTAAATGATTTGTTTCGGAAGTGTTAATAAAATAGCACAGTCATTACACACCAAACGAATTCTATTTCAACTTCTTTGGAAATATACTGGACAAAAATAATTAGAGATATATGAAAATTATGAATGACATATTACCTTGATCACCCGATGAGTGAGTGACATGAGTGAGTTGGGGTTTAACGTGTTTTGAACAACATTTCATGTATTAAAGGATGGCAAGCATCCAAAAGCGAATGGACAGATCAGGGAGAAAAGGACGAGGGAAAAGGCGGAAAGAAAGGCACAATCAGAGATAGAAAGCAGCTTTTAGAAGAACTCAAATTTGGTCAAATGTGTATCTTAAAATTGATAATATCCTTTTGTCCAGTATATTTTCAAATTTTTTTTACTCTTGCCGTCTTGCCCAACCTGTGCTGTGTAAAACTGATAGAGACTGATAGAGTGTGATTGGTTACTATTCCTAGTACTCTTATATTGATCCAGCGATGTCGAGAGAAGCAACCCTCATTTTGGTGAGATTGCATGACAATTCAGATTACTTTTAGAAGATTGGTGAGTCTGTAAAGAGGTAAGCACCTCCTATGATTAAAGACAAGGCAACGCATTGAAATATTTGAGTTAATGGCTTTTCATGTCGGGAATAACTGGTACCCCTACACTAGGTTTTTGTCCACTGATTTTCACTCCATCAAATAGTAAAATGTAAAAATTCTACAAAATAGTGTTTGTTTAATTCTTCCAATTTATATTGCATGAAATGGAGTAGACTAAAATATCACACCAACATTACAGTGACAGTCCAAAGAGATTGTGTAACGCTTAAAAGTATTAGCTATAAATATACTTTAAAAACAAAGGGAATTAAATTTGAGGTGGAACCATTTTCCAAAATGTCCTTATTTCAATTTTATATTGCATCTATCGTCATAACATGTTACAAATCTTAATATTAATTATTTCTAATAACATTTTGAATACGAATTTACGATGAAATTGACCTAGTTGACAGAGGACTATACGTTCTCCTGATAACGTTGGACTTATTTTATACTATTCATCACACTAAGATACTCCATGATATTTGATAAAGACAACCTAAAATCATCATTTAGATAGAAAATTAAAGCCGTATTACCTTTGCTACCTGCGTGAAAAATTAAAACTGGTGTAGAGTTGAAAGAACAGGACGAGAGTTCGTTATTCCCATGTAATCATGTTCAAGTGTTAATTTATTCTTAACCATTGGGTGTCTTGAAGTGGTGTAATCCGAGGGGTGTTTAACAATAATTGTCCCTGCAGTTGCTTAATAAGGTGTAGATTCGTTCATATTTGTTTAGTTATTTTTATGGTCATTGCTTTGTCATTTTCCCACAATTGCAAAGAAAGAAAACGTTTGATATGTGTTTGTGATAAGAGATTAGATATGAAGTTTGAATGTTGTTTTTTTCCCCTGTCATTAATGCTTTCAGTCGGTTCTCGAAGGTTTCAACACTATGCATAGCCATAATAGTGTTGCAGACTTCTCTGCAATAATACTAGCAGTCTTAGTATAAGTGAATTACACTTAAAAGTAGCATTAAATCCAAAAGAACCTAATCATGAATTCAAAACTGTTGTTATTGAATGTTGAAACTACATTCCTGAATACCCTTTTGTAAGTTAGAAATGAAAGAATGGATGCACATGTCTGACTTCAGTGTTGCAATTTGTATTCATCTATAAAGAGAAAGTGTGATCTGATGTGTGACTGAAAATAATAAAAGTAATAATATATTAAACGTATCACAATAACGTTACAAAAATGTAAATCGAACAATAACGGAAAAAGAATAATTGCACAGATGAAACGACAACCCCTGTACAGAGTAAGTACTCTTAATTTCATAAAGGAATATTTTGAAAACTTGATTTGAAATAACGTTTACCAAAACCAAATGTAAATTTCAGACGAGTTGAAAACATACAAGAGGGAAATGAATGTAAAAAACTAATTACAAAATCTCTCAAATTACAAATAAAGTAATAACCAATTGATTTACTAATGCTCAACATAACAATAAAGCATGCAGAATTTATGTTCCTTTGTAGCTTACATGTGATGGTATTATAATATCATACGAGTCAATGGTTATGTTATGATAAAGTAGAAAGATACATGTAGTATTCCACAAAACATAGTCAAGGAGATCGTTACATTTTGCTGAGATTTTAAGGGTTCATCAATTGACAAATTTGACAGATGTTAGAAAACTCAAGTAGTATCTTTTGCTTGGCTGACGCTGTGTTACCTTTCCCCCTTACACTCTCAATTTATAAACCTCTTAAACAGTTCAATTAACATTAAGTTACCTGTAAGACAATTTATGCATTTCCTTATTGACACAGTAATGTTGTTTTCAAAGTATCAAGAATATGAAAAAAATGATGGCAGAGTAAATGAAACATAGACAAGCATAACATACTTGCACAGTTTCATCCAATCAATAAAGGAATAAAAGATGAAATCTTCTGCGTATGTACATTGGAAATATATTATAAACATTTTCTTTTAGAAATTTGACAAAACTTCTCGAACCATGAGAGCTGTGCCAGTTTGAGCCTACACGCTCTTGCTAGGGGCCTCCAGGCTTAACAACTTAATGGATATATAAGCCAGACACAATCCGAGGCGTTTTATAACTTGCTGTATTTCTCCCACTTTGCCATTCTTCCGTCTGTTCACTAATTCTCGCCTTTCGTTAACATGGCTTAAATTTAATCAGCTTCAACTAAACAACCATACTATTAGTTTATATATTCATCAAATCTGTACAAAACGATGCTGTATTAATTAATTAACTTAATTAACTACTGTAACATGTTACAAATTGACAAATTTGCTTGTAAAAACAGATTTGAAATGTTGTCCTAATTCACCAAAATGATTATTTGTTTCTTCTAACTTAATTTATACGGATAGCCATTCCTGTTACACCTCCAGAAAACTGAATGCGATCTCATTTTCTAAGGAAGAAAAAATTCATAATAATTACAATCGAATTGGACACCACAAAATGTTTGAAGGATTTTAATAATTTCTAGAGTAGACACTTTAACTTTAAGAGTTCTATAATTTACAGAAATAATATGTCCTAGATTATTTTCTGAGAAGATAAAAAAAAAACTTCCATAAAAGAAGCGCAATCGTGCACAAGTTTCTTTCAATTTCCTCCCTGCTTTTCAATTAAAGGAGAGCGGAGCCATCGTTTTCATTGAGGCAAAGATGGCGGAAATGTGTTCTGCAGTGTTCTGAAATAAGCCCTGTTGAATCACAAAGATGATTATTGTGTCCTTCAAGATCCCTCTCGACTGTTCTTCGGGCTGTAAATTCCCGATTTAATACTTACAATATCTATGGATCTTAAGTTTCTGACATTTGAAGAGCATTCTTTTACGTATATTCATGTGGCAGTAGAACAGAAAATGGCTGCAACGATTTCCTCAATGGAGTCAGTAATGTTTCATTCCTTTGTCAGATAAGTTAATATAATGATCAATAATTGCAACAACAGTAAAAAATAAATATGGATCATGAAGACCTGCCGTTTTTGATGATGAATTTAGTGAGTGACTTGAAATTTGCCGTTCTGTCAACAATATTTAATGACCACGTGGATAAAAATCACCCAAAAGTTACTCGATAGATTAGAGAGAAAGGGGTTCGAAAGGTAGAGAGATGAAACACTATTATTTTATACACTATTTAATAACATCAGTTAATTAGAGAAAGAATTAATGAAGTCATTATCAATCTATTGCACAGGCAGTCTTATTTGTATAAAGCAATGTCTTTGATGTAGAACGGATCAACCCACATTATGGTCATTTCGAAAATCACAGTGATTTATAGCACCATTGTCGAAAGAAAAAAAATACTGCCAAACTATTTTGTAATCTAAATCTTAGCATCTCTAAAATACTTACTGGTACGTAGCTCATTAGACAACGTGACTATTAGAAACTAGGTTGACACTTGAATTAGACAAAGTATTTATTGTTAGCGACTATATTCAATGTCAATTGACCCCTCTATGCATTCTTCGAGGCATTCATAGTCAAACACGTATAGTGTTTCATCTAATCAAACTGTTTGTTCGCAGGAGTTCTAACTCTTGAATCGAGAGTTGAAACGAGAAGCATGTATAGTGTTTCAATCCAATCAAACTGGTTGTTCATATGAGTTCTAAATCTTGAATCGAAACTTGAAACGAGAAATGGTTGTATATCATCACCTTAGAAATCCCTCAACCTGTTCCCAAACATGGATCTAAACGTGGACGACAAAGCAAGTAGATAAGCGCCTTCAATGCTCCATGCATACGATATTATGTTTAAAGGATAATTAATATTAGGTTTAATGGATCATCGTTAAGTGAAGTTCTGCCAAGGGTTCACCCTATAACTTCGTGTAAATGTATGAATGTAAATTATTAAAATGTATAGAACATTCATCGAGTGACCCCATATTTTCCCCAGACACACCACTAACATTTAACCACTTTAAAATATCTAACAAGCAGGTACCTGCCACAAAGTTACAAAAAAAGCATCGAGGTTTCATCTAAAAATGTTACAAGCAGAACTGGATAAGTTCTTTGGTACAAGTTGACTTTAAATGTTGCTTATTCATCAAATATGGTATATGATTTCTGGGATGTAGGCTAATTACATATCGAGATCACTGTGGGTATTCGAAGTGTTCAGTTATCTCTCATGCAGAAAATGTGATATTGAAATCAAATTTGATTTCATAAAAATAAACATTTCTTCTTAGAAAATTAAACTTGAGTCGTCCCTTAATTATCGCACATATTTCGATTATGGATTAAAATTTATCATTCAAGGCTGTTTTTGCTTCTCTTTAGAATTGTTTCAAAGGCACTGGTAACATATGGACATCTATTATTGAATAATGGTTAAAAATAGTTAAAATAATAAGCTGAATAACACGATATGAAGTGGAGCCGAGTTGTCTGTGCTAGAGGTCATAATTGTTTGATGGTGAAAAATCGTATTCTTCCCTTTTGTTGCTTGCTGTTTTCACAAGAGGAGAAAACTCCATCGAAGATATTTTAGATATTGACTATTATTATTGTGAAACATTGACCTTTGTTGCGATGGCTAAATTAGATACCAGAAGATAGTCAATTTCCTCTCCGTCAAGAAATAAGTAATGGCCATGTTGATAAATGACCACTCTTTCATTGTTCACAGAACAAAAGGATGTGATCAATTTTTGTGTTCATGTGTAGGTCAATAAGGGCCACACAGTCAAAAATCTATACTAAAGTTCCCAATCAGCTGCTGAACTTATTCAAACTTTTTCAGCTTTCAATGCATTTTGCTTCTGGACAATAAAATATGGCTTTATTGTTTTAAGTTCAGGGATGGGCTCGTGTGTTGCTACGAGGGGATATCAAAACGTTTCAATTATCACAGACACATATCAAAGGTACAAACTTTATTTTGTTTTCATGTTTTTAAGACTTCTCTACATAGTCACAAACCAGAGATACACATTTTCCCCATCGCTTCTTGACCTTGCGCAGACCGTTTAAATAGAAGACCCCTGATTTCATGGAAAACCAAGCCTCCACCTCTCGAATGATGTCATTGGTGTCCTAAAAACGACGTCCACGAAGTAGATTTTTTATCTCGGGGAACAAGAAGAAGTCACTTGGTGCAAGATCGGGAGAATAGGGGGGATCATACCGCGGCGCTTCTGTTTAATGGCAGCTCGTAACTTGCTCAGCAGTTTGCAGTAATAAGTATATTGGTCTGACCCATAGCTAGATAATCCGTCAAGATGACTCCACGACAATCCCTAAAAACAGACACCATGACCTTTCCTGCAGACCTTTGCACCTAGGCCTTTTTGGGAGGTGGTGTCGTAGCATGCTCCCACTCTTTGCTCATCTCTATTGTCTTAGGATCATATTGATAGACCCAGCATTCATCCATGGTAACAAGACGTTTGAAGAAATCTTCTTCGTCTTGTACCAGAAGCTCCAATGCCTGCCGTGACATGTGTCTTCGATTCTGTTTTTGCAATGGAGTCAGTGAGCGAGAAACCCAGCATGCTGACACTTTGGACGTATGCAACTGGTTATGGAGTATGTTCCATTTCTCCATAATAGGGGGTACTGTGCTATTTGGGCAACAGACGTAAAACTGGCTGTCGCGAAAAAGACTTTTGTTGACCCAGGAACTAGACAAGGATCACTACACTATGCTACAGTGACCATTTGGTCCGTATTCACCAGTACATTCCTTGTGATAGTTTGTTATCACCTCGTATGTTAGTGGAATGGTATATTTAAGATTCGTGTGTAATCATGTATGCATGATTTTTGTTACCTTTCCAGTTTTATTTTTAAGTGATACGTGATATATATTGAATAATGCCATCTAATGTATCGACACTGTTTTAAGTTTTGCAGACTTGAAACTGCAAGAGAACACCACGCGTGCTATAAATGTAATGATTACACTCAAACAAGAAGATGAGGATCATTACTTTACGTAATCAAAAAGAAGTCAATGCAATCTGAATTTTTATACAAGACATATCAATTCTTTATAGAACTAACAGTCACAAGTTTCGTAATCCTTACTGCTTCCATCTTCTGTAAGAAATGTAACTAATATCAGATTAGTTTTAATCATGTCAAATTTACCTTTTACATTATAAAAAGAAATATTAGACAGAAGTATGTTCATTCAAATCTAAAAATATGTTGAAAGTATATTAGTTATGAAGATTTCGAAAGTGCTATTTTCTTACAGGGTTTGCCTGTTGTTGTCGTTGATATTTGTTCAAATATTTCTCATTTTTATGAATTTGAAGATCATTTGTGTTCCACTATAGTTTCTAAAACGACAGTTTAAAATACAATTTTATATTGATTTGTTTGATGTGAAACGAAAAGACTTAGCTAAATAGCTTAGATCCTGAAGGTTGTTTAAGATAGGGCTCATTTCACAAGTTTAGTTAAGTTGCTGCCTCAAGAGGACGAGAAAATCGAGATCCTTGGCGGTTTGCATTATTTGTGGTTACTACTTAAGATATAAATCAGTTTAAGACGTGCAATTTCCCTCTCGTCTAGAGGTGATTAATGAACACTTTCATTAACCGCTATCAATTTTGCTTATTTTATCAACTAAAAAGAGGAGAAGAACGTTTTGTGACATATTTATTCCAAACAGATGTTTATTGTTTCGTTGCAGATGGATATGTTTTTATTTATGAAATACTTCATAATCAAGTGATTAAGACCTTGAATGTGTTTTTAGAGTTACAACAATTCATTCAGTGCAAAACACTCTATTAAGGATCGAATTGTTTGTCACGTTTTCTTGCTTGAAATAATGTAAGTATCCCCATATTACCCTTACTCAAATTAATTCATTAACGATTGAAAATTGAGGCAGCATTCATCAAATTGAAACAAAATAAGAAAATAGGAATATATTTCTCGTATGGTAAAAATACACATTTTCACTTGATAATGAATACGGTGCTTTAGCAGGAATAAGACATGTAAAAAAAACCTGGCAGATTAAAGATTATTCCTTACCTAAACTACTAAGTATGATCATTGGACGAACCTGAGTAGTATAATAAAAGTATGACGGGATTAATCGTTGGTTCAACAAGTCAAATGAAAATAATCATTAAACCATATATCCCATATTCGTGTATGTGAGTGTTACATTAGAAAATAAAAATACCAAACATTTACTATTACAATTTACTGAAGTTTATATAACATTTGTATCTGTCTTGGGCGGATAAAGTACTGTAAAGATTTACTTCGGTCAATTTAAATTAAGCTCTGACGCATTAATAAGAGCCATATCTGCAAAAATATTTTGAAGAATTTCTTTTTCAGTATAATATTTTATTCATTTCATTGGATAAGCATTTAATGGTCGGTGACTTTTGTTGGTACAATTAACAGATTAAGGTAAGAAATTTGCGAAATATTTGTTTCTATGTAAATGCTGGCTCTCGGTTCATTATCTCGAAATGTGAACATAAACATATCTATTGAAATTTTGATAATGTGTCAAAATGTCCTTTGTCCGGACAGTTTTGACCATGATTCGGACAATTCTTATATTTTCCTCATAAGTATTCTTAAAGATTAAATTTAACCGAAAAAAGCTCGGGAAAGATGAATAATCATATTGATAACACATCTGACAAAATAAAAAAATTGTGAAAACATATCTATAAATCGTCAGTGTAAGAACATTTGACAGAGGAAAGCATGCTCGGCATTATTGACACTATCAAATCACGAAGGACCTAGGTATGGTACACAGACTTTTTACCGGTGTATGGGAATTTCTGAAATCAACAGAGTGGCGTACGAAGTATCGATATCGAATCGACATACGCGAGACACCTTAATTTTCGAATAAATTACAATTAATTGTTCATAGAAAGATAGAAGTCAAATGAGATAATCATTAAGGTCAATTTGCAACACATTCCCAAACAATGATCCTTCAACTTCAAGAGTACTTGTATAAGTAATGCATTTGAGTATGTATGGAAATGTAGTTTGAATATGACTGAAAGGTTATGAAGAGATCACAACAGCAATTTTAGACGCATGACCATGACAATCTTCATAAAAAAGGACTCGAAATAATTCGCAATCGTTTTATTTTCATAAACACATGGGATCTTAGAAATTCCCTTAAACACTACAAGCTCTTGCTTACAATTCTTGCTTAGTTTTTCAAGAAAGGTTCAAAAGTAAATAGTTTATCAAATTGCGCTCTACCACAATATCTTTTAAAATAGAAAGATTAAATGTATTTTTATTTGGTGTTATTCCTTCAAATGCATAACTTTTTGACGAAGAATATTTGTGATTTATAATGGTTCATCATACCAAGTGTATTTTACATGTGAACACTAATATACTAGATATTCTGATAAATTAGTTTATCATCCAAAACTGTGTTCCACAGGGGATATCGCTTGTGGAAGATCAAGTTCATGATATCACAATTGTTTTTCATCATCAAGTAATGACATCACAATGGTATGGCGTCATAAACATGACGACGTCACAATGCTTTGACATCACCACCCTGAGAGTCTTAGAATAGTGCAGTGTTCAGAAATATACATTTTTTACGGAATCGAAGTGAAAAATGATTTTGGATGATAAATAGAATGTCACCCTCGTGTCTTCTTATATCAAATATATCAACACTCGTTGATAACAGTAAAATATCCTCGGCAAGCCTCGGATATTTGTTAATTTTATCAACTCGTGTTGATATATTTGATATCATAAGACATGCACTTGGGTGTAGCAACATGCTCCCTGAATCAACGCAAAAGCAAAAGTAATGTTGAGAGGATTTTAATGTTTAATGAAACGAAATTGGTAAAGATTCTGATGAAGTTCTTTCTTTTCCTCCTGTATTACTCGAGCGATGTCTAGGAGACAGACACTGATTATGTGCTGATTGCATGACCATTCAGATTGCTTTTATACGATGGACGAGCCTGTAAAGAGCGTAGCTTTATCTGTGTGAGACGCCGGCTGATGAGATTGAAGTCAATTTCCTTTCTTCACTGAATCATACCTCAAGCAATAAATGTTTAGCTCTTTAAGACTCACGTAGCCTGAATATATTTGAATAACATTAAATATGTTAGACATTCACTTGAGATATTATGAATTTGAGCCTCAAATAATACGAGATTGAATACAATATTGTTCACGTATCTTTCTATTTACTATATTTGCCCTCCATGTACTATAATAGTATTGAGATGGCAGTCAAAAGAATAGGGTTTGATATAAAAAA
The DNA here is from genome assembly GCA_921293015.1 of Phorcus lineatus. Taxonomy (NCBI): domain Eukaryota; kingdom Metazoa; phylum Mollusca; class Gastropoda; order Trochida; family Trochidae; genus Phorcus; species Phorcus lineatus. The sequence continues at coordinate 8,386,392 of OV121092.1, read as the reverse complement.
AAAACAACTGTATATATCATATTTTCCCCTAATAATGTTAAACAGTTCACAGTTTATATTATCTAATTGTACAGGTTTAATAAAGCCAATCCAATTTGTATTGGTTTTATAAATGTCTACCCTTTTGCAATGTTCATTCAGTTCTCGTTGGACAACAAAGAATTAGAGTCTTTGCAGTAATGCTTTGATGCTGAGGGGGATATGGCACATATAGTTAAAAAGCTGTTTTATGTTAAAGCAACCATTGGAACACTGCATAGAATATATATATATATGTTAGGTGACCGGAGTTCGGAGTTAAAATAACAAAATCATCAAGATGTTGAGAAGAATTTTTACCTAAATTCAGTAATGCAGTTTTATAAAATTAAAGTTAATTTACTGACTTCTGGGGAAAAAACCCTTTCTAGGTCACAAGGTAAAAAGTTATGGCCTTATCTGAAAGAATTAATGATCTTAAGTATGAAAATATAATTTCGAGTATGTACGGTCACACACACACATATTGAGAATGTACCAGAAGAGTATCAATAACATTCCTACCAATCAACCAAATGTACAAAACATTTATGTTTCTTTATCAAACTCATACCAGTTTGTTATAAGCTAAAGTGTGACAAGTCATTATCATAAACGTACGTGGAAAGGTTAACTCAGAAGTTTTCATCTTAAAAAGCTAATTAGTTTGCCATCTGCGTCACAATTTGCTAATATGGTCTGTATATTTTCAAATGCCAGCATATGAGAGTTCCCTGCAATTTGAGTAGCTAAACTTTATTAAATGTTTTTAGGATATTTGTCATAGGCCTGAGGGAACATGTGATCTGGTTCCTTAATTGAAATGGAATAATTCGAAATTGTTGAATATTTAACTGTTTACCCATCTCACCTTAAGTCATACTTAATGGTGGATTGTCCCAAGGCATGATCGTTCTTGCTTGAAAGCAATTACCCAGGGTTCGGTCTGTTACTGGATTGCTTTAATGTCATTTAGGCTTATGCTTTAATTATACGATGAATCCCGTAATCATCATATATGGAGGATATAACATGAGTGTCCATGACATTCTATGTTTACGACACGGGGACATGCTTATATAACATGATTATAATATATAAGAAAACAATCAAAATATACCGCCAAGGAAATGTGGATTATCCATCGACGGCGCATTTGAACACAACTTGTGCAAATTGTGACGGCAAATTACTGTGTGTGATGGACGGCAAAATGAAATAATGATATTTTTGCCAGGGGCATCGTACAGCATATATGCACCTTGATTCAAAACGGTTAACAAAATATTTTTTCGTTGAGTTGAGATAAGCTTTTGTAAAATAGTATAATTGTAGTGGGAAATAAGAAAGCTTCTAGACTTATTGATTGGTATCGCGACCCTACCAACGTAACTTTTCAGCCAACATTTAGAATTCACAATTATTCAGTGGATCGTGCAAAGGAAGTATATATTGATTTCTCAACCGTTTCAAACATAGTAGTATCAATATGACTTTAAAATCTAGCATGATGCAGTGTCCATGCAAATATCCACAATTCCGTAATGCGCGCTAAGCAGAAAGGCTTTTTAAGGTATGTCATCACCCCATTCTAAGGAGTTTTACACATCAAGCGAGATACACGCATCTTAATGTCAAATCTCTACCTCATGTCATATGAATTGCATTTTATTGTTTATTTTTTATTTTCCAAACTATGTTCATTGCAACAGGTTGTTCTTTCAAGGCAACAAATACTTATTTCACCGTCTTTGATTTTTGAAATATTTAGTCAGAATTTCTATCGATTATTATTCAGTGTATAATCATGCTTTGCAAATATTTAGGATGATCGTGAATAAACTTATCCATGAAGTAGGTGATATGCTATTAACAAATGAAAATAAACCAGTCACTCATAATTGTATATACCGTCAAATGCCATTACTAGTTCTCAACCTGTTACTTCATATTATTGAAGTAAATAATCAATTTGAAATAATAGCGTACACCGCCGTAACCAATTTAACATGATTTAACATTACATATTCTTAAGACACAATGAACTAAAAATAAATGCATAATCACTATCATGGAACCAGCAAGGTTCTGTTAGTAATAAGTGCAGCAAACTGAAGAACAATTATTTATCATTCTTGACAATCAGGAATCAGGACCTAAATACGACAATGATTTTATAGTCCAACCTGGTTGTTTTGTTGCAGGATTATCTCTATACTAACTCTCTAATGGCTATTCTTAAAGTAACGCGTAAAACATCCTTGCAGTTGTTATCACCAACTGTTGAAACAGCATATTTTGAATGTATAGGAAACGCAAGAGTCAGCGAAGGAGAAGGTGTTTCTCTCACTCTCTATGTCTTATCCTGTTCTATATGGTAAATAATTGAAGTCTCGTTAATTACTTTCCTTTAAAGTCACATATTTGCGTGACGTCTTCCTATTGTGTTTTCATCCTTGCGTGACAGCACGTCATATTGGTCTAATCGACTCTGCATGATATGTTTGTGTGACATATATCTGTTGTGATTTTGGTTCGAAGGATATATTTACGTAGCGCCTTGTAACAATAACGCATTGCATATTCAGTTTCAATTTAGGCAATTTACTTTATCAATGGAAACTATCAATGGAAATTTGTTTTATCTTAAATTTTTAATGACAATGGTTTTCAAACTTGTCTTTCAGAGAAAATCAAAGCATGCTTAGTCATCACTGGAAAGACAGTTAGTCTTTGACGAAATAATAATACATGACTTCGATTTGATAATAATAACATCTATTTACTTTAATTTTTAGAATGTTCTGCATCAACGTTTTTGTTGCTCTTGTTTTCTTTCTTCCAAAATGCTTAATCTTATATCTACTGATCATGAATCGTCACAGAAAATTATTTATTACATGTGACGACACCGACATCTCTTAAAACGTTAATGACATGGAAACAGAACTGTTCATGTTTGACCAGTTTTTCAGCACTGTATAAATATACAGCTGTGCGTTTTTATGGTCCACCTGACTGCCATGTAGTAGGTATCACCTCAGTCTTAAATGAGTTGACCTCGTTTAAAATACAGAAACATTGCAAATTGATGGCATCACATTTCCAACTACAGAATGAAGTTTCGTGCAAATAATTGAATACTGAAATATGCTTTAATCAATAAAGGTACAACATGGAGGTGACCGCCATCAGGCGGATGATAATATATTGTGTCTGTGATTTTCGTTATCAAACCTGTTATTGAGACATGTATTTATATTAGATTATACCACCACTGGACTCAATACCTTAACGTGGTGTGGTGGTTTGCGTGCTTCCTTGACCCCAAGAGCTATGCCAGATGGAGCTTTCATGCTCCTGGTAGGGACACCCAAGCTGGACGGGTAGAAGCCTGACTAAACCTGTTGTCTATCTCTCACTATGCCTTTCATTCCGTCTTTTCCCTCATCCTTTCGATCCCTTTCTCCTTATCTGTCCACTCTCTTTTGGATGCTTGTCATCCAAGTGTTTAATAACTGAAATATTGCTCAAAGCACGTTAAACCCCAACTCACTCACTCACTATTAGATTATAGTTTATACATATCTATTTTCGAAAGTGTAAATGTTTTTACCCTACATGAAATAATGGCCTTTGTCATTTATCATTCCATGACATTTCTTACCAATTTAACTGCTATTTGAATTCTGCAAACTTGGGTGTGTTATAACTTTTTTTCGCTCTTAATTGATCATGAACTAAACTTGCTAATCTTTATCGACAGGTAGGAATTGTTCACAACGTTTAACATTAGATGGCAAAGTTTCTTATGATTTACAATATATCTCAAAAGTAATGGATACATATCAAAATAAATAAACGTGGCGGTCAATAGTTTGCTCTTTTAACGTAACCTTTTACATTTCCTTCATGACATAACACTTTAGGGTCATTAAGAAATATTTTATTTCGTATGAAGATGCAAAATAGTATCATAAAATTGACCATAGAATGTTGAAAATTTACATATGTTATACAACTCATTGAATGTGAAACTTTTTAACTTTTATTATTTTGTAACAGCATCTATTCTCTTTTTGTTTTAATGTATAATTACTCTTATTTAAGTAAATTTAGGGTAATTTGTTACTTATTTATTTTGTAATTATTTGTATTGATTTCAATGGTTTTTTTTCTTTAAACCTCAGTCAGCCTAAAATGTACTTTGTCAAACATCTGTAGATAACTAAAATTCTATCTCAAATTACTTTTAACAAATGATATCAAAACCACATTTATAGATTCACGAATAATGCTATTAATTATCATTACAGATCATTTTCCAAACCGTTTCAAAGCTTTTGTTTACGTACCTTTCATTATAGTTTCAAGCTCTCTGTAGTATAATAGTTTTTCTTTAATTATGTTTTTCTCAAATCTGTGAACTGTATCTGTTATGTTGAAAACCTGGTGGTTCAACCTGGTTCATTTTGAAAATGAGTGAGTGAGTTGTTGTTTAACGCCGCTTGGGCAATATTACAGCCATTAGCGGCGTGAGATTTTAATGAAATGAGAAAGATTGCAAAAGCAAAAAAGTGATACAGCACAAAGGCTGTAAAAACATCAGCAAAATATCACAGAGTTGGTTAAAAGTTGATATAGAGAGTTTAAAATTCTACAACTTATCAAATAGATTGATTTCTTTTAGATAGGATTTGATTAAAAAGTTGTGAAATTGAAACATTTTGGTAAAATGTTTCCTTACGTGTGCAGTGTCCCAGCAGTCGCACAGGATGTGCTTAACTGTGAGGGGACACTGGCAGGGAATACACACCGGAGGATCTTCCCCCTTTAAAAGATATGAATAAGTGAAATGTGTGTGTCCAATGCGACATCGTAGCAAGACACACGCTTCTTGCCGGGTAAAAGAAGATAGAGATTTTTAACCTAAATAAGGTTGTATTTCATGAAGTTTATTGTGTTGTTGTTGGTCCCACTGGGACCTCCAACGTTGTTTGATATAAGATTTGATAGCGGGTTTGGAATCTGTATATGGAACTTTAGTTTGTGAGATATGTTTGAAATTAAGCGCTGACTTAGCTGCTGAATCAGCTTTATTGTTCCCTTTTATACCCATATGGCTAGGAAGCCAGCAGAAGACGATATCGCATTCGAGAAATGTGTTGTGAATGGTTAAAATATCCCTTATAATGGGGTGATCACTTTTGCAGTTTTTGATAGCCTGAAGGCATGATAGAGAGTCAGAAAAGATAATGTAATTATAAGCAGTAGAGTTTTTGATATGCTGAATGGCCTTGAGGATGGCCTTTGCTTCAGCTGTGAAAATGCTGCTGCCATCATGCAGCCTTGAAGCATAAGTTGTTGAAGGTGTAACAGTTGCTGCTGCAACTGTCTCACCATCCTTAGAACCATCAGTGTAAATTGGTTTGTAGTCCGAATAAAAATCTCGCAGTTCGTTGTAAGCCTGTAGGAATATGAGCTGATTGGTTTCAGATTTTTTATGAGTGGTTAAGCCGAGATCAACACGGGGCTTGACCAGCTGCCATGGTGGAGTGGCCAGCATACCGTGTTCTGCTATAGTTGGAAGGTCGATATCCGAATCTTCAACATGTTGTTGAATACGGATACCAAGAGGTGGTATTGCTTTGGTTTTTGAAGAATACAACTGCTGGTATTCAGGATTGAATACGCAGTTGTAAGCTGGATTTAAAGGGTTGGATTTGAGCTTAGTTATATATTGAAGTGCTAACTTGATGCGCCGATCTGCAAGAGATGGCTCATCAGCCTCGATGTAAAGACTTTCAACGGGAGATGTTCTGAAGGCCCCAAGACAAAGTCTGAGACCCTGGTGGTGGATTGTATCCAGCATTTTGATGTACAAGGGCCGGGCGGATCCATAAATAATGGATCCATAATCTAGTTTTGAGCGGATAAGTGATCGATAAAGATGAAGAAGAGTTTCTTCATCTCCACCCCATTTAGCATTTGACACAACCTTTAAGAGGTCTAATGCCTTTAAACATTTAGCTTTAAGGTTTTTAATATGAGGGATAAATGAGAGTTTACTGTCAAAAGTGAGACCAAGAAATTTGGCCTCTGGCACGACTTTGATTGGAGTCTTATCCAGAAAAAGCTCTGGATCTTTGTGCATTTTGCGCTTATTGCAGAAATGCACACAAGAAGTTTTAGCTTTTGAAAATTTAAAGCCGTTTTCTAACGACCATTTATGAATTTTATTTAAACAGAGCTGCAACTGCCGCTCAATTGATGGCATATTCTTGCCACGGCAAGAGACTCCAAAGTCATCAACGAAAAGAGAACCATCAGTATGATCATTTAAAACTTTTGCCAAACTATTTATCTTAATGCTAAATAGAGTGACTGATAAAATGCTTCCTTGTGGAACACCCATTTCCTGATTAAAGAAATCAGATAGGGTAGAACCCACCCGGACTTTGAATTGGCGATCATGTAAAAAGTTGGATATAAATTGTGGCACACGACCTCGCATACCAAATTCGAAGAGATCCTTTAAGATGCCATGCTTCCAAGTCGTGTCGTATGCTTTTTCTAAATCAAAAAAGATAGACACAGCATGTTGTTTGTTGATAAATGCATCTCTAATAAAAGATTCTAAACGAACCAGATGATCAGTGGTACTACGTTGTTTACGGAAGCCACATTGGATATCTGTTAGTAATTTGTTGGTTTCCAAGTACCAAACCAGACGATCATTGATCATCCGTTCCATAGTTTTACAAACACAACTTGTTAAGGCTATCGGACGATAGTTAGAAGGATCTGTGTGATCCTTCCCGGGTTTAGGAATGGGGACTATGGTGGCATTATGCCAACAAGGTGGAAAATCACCAGATTCCCATATATGATTATATACCTCGAGTAAAACTTTAAGGCAAGATTCTGGTAGATGTTTTAAAAGCTGATAATGGATATCATCAGGGCCAGTAGCAGTATCATGTGCTTTAGAAAGTGCTGAACGGGAGAAGTGTTCATTATAATCTTCTCCATTATCAGAATTAAAATTAAGTGGTTGTTTTTCCTGTACCTTTTGATATTTTTGGAATTCAGGTACATAATTTGCTGATGAAGAGTTTTTGGAGATTGTTTCAGCCAACTTATTTGCAATATCAGTTTTAGATGTAAGAAGTTCACCTTTGACCTGTAGATGTTTTATTGATGATTTGGAACCTTTGCCTTTAATTTTACTAATCATATTCCAGACTTTGCTCATAGGCGTTCTGGAATTAATTTTAGAGACATAGCCTCTCCAAGATTTGCGTTTTTCTTGATTGACAATGCGGCGAGCCTTAGCCCGAGCTTTGCGACAGCCATCAAGATTGCCTGGTGTAGGATGTTTGTTGAACCTTCGTTCAGCCTTTTTACGTGCTCGAATGTCTTGTCTGCATGTATCATTAAACCATGGTTTAACAATACGTGGATTAGAGGTTGATTTAGGAATGGCTTCCTCAGCAATTTCTATTAATTTATCTGAAAGTGTTTGGATAGGGTCTTCAGATTGTAATATTGATTAATATTTTATGTTTTCCATGCAAAGGGAAGAAAAAGTGTCCCAATCTGCTTTGGAAAACTTCCAATGAGGATTGTGTTCTTCAGGAGAAGATAGGGCAGGTTCCAATACTATTGGAAAGTGATCACTGCCCCAAGAATAAGAACAGGTTTAGGGAGTTGCTGAACAAGATCACCGAGATCTTGTAGTCTAAGGTTATCTGAAGGTGGTATATACATTGAACATAATGTAAGAGTTTTGAATAAGCTAAGCTGTACAGCTACAGCTTGCAGTTTACATTTTGAAAATGAGGGAGAAAGTTATTATTCATTTAGCGCCCCTTTGGCAAGATTTCAGTCATTTAATTGCGTCGTAGTGAAAATGAAAACAGACTCTTTTACCTTAAATATTGTTACATTTTAATCGAAAAGAGGTGAGGTGAGGTGAGTTGGTGTTTAACGCCGCTTTCAAGATTATTTCACTTATATCGCGGCTGCTAGTATTATTGCAGGGAGAAAGCCCGCAACACCATTGTGGCTATGCATTGCGGTGAAACCTGCGAGCATCGGCTGGAACTAGCGATCCATGGGTGGCACTGCACTGGATTTCAGTGTAGCATTGCACCCAAACCTGACTGCGTGTAGAACAGTTCTCTACTGCAGACAAAGTTGCCGAGTCCCTGGCCGGATAATCTAAAAGAACTCGTTGTCACCTTATCAATACCATTTAATATACCGTTAAGTCAGAAGCCAATATTTATGTATGCAGAAGATTGTAGAGCGTCTGATCAATATTTTTATCGTCTTTACTGGGTGAATATTAATTTCCGTACAGAACTTCTTTGATCCTATAAGATGTCTACATTGAAATAGATTTCTATCAGTGAGAAGTAGAAACCTATCTTAATGAATGGTAGCCTTGTTCTTAAATGTTTCTCTTTTGTGCTAAAGGTGGATTGTTTCAGTAACCAGTGCTCATGATCATTGACTCTCCAGGTTTTATGGGTGTTACTTTTTTATTTTTTAATGATAAATAGTCTACTCAAGTGTATGTGTCAATAATGATTTATCAGAATATGGCCATAAAACGTCTCCAATATGAAAATACTATGTTGAACGTGAATGCGTCAAAAGTAAGAAATGTTACCTTGCGATAGTTAACTCAATTGACGCAAATACGTATACCTTCATATCTTGTACATTTTGATTATATTTATTGTTTTAAATACAACGACAGAAACTGTTTTATCAGTGATATGTTCATTAATTTATTCAAAATAAGTTTTCGATATCAATGGAAGAAGTCATGATATCCATGGGAAATTCGTTTCCCCAAAATTGTTTATGAAGATGTGCACTCAAATAATAGTGCACTCAAATAATAGTAGATTGTTTAAGTTTATAAACTTGCAATAATTGCCATTTCCTAAATCTGGATGATTGTGAAGAGAAAATCAGAGAAAATATCTGCAGTGTCATGGAGGATGCACACGGGTTTTTGTTTTTTAATTTAGAATGAATAAAATGTAATATGTTCTGCATAACTGAAAAACAAATGAATAGAAACAACATTTCTAAATCTAGAAAAAGAGCCGACTATGGATGATGGTTGCAATCCTCCTTTAACTGAAATGAAAAGAATTTAAGTAAAGATTGTCGATACAGTTCTTCCCAGTTCTCCTGTATTGATCAAGTGATGTCTATAAATTGGACACTGGGTGTTGATTGCATGACAATTCAGACTGCTTTTAGACGATGAATAGGCCTGTAAAGAGCTCTGCGTTATCTGTGATCGCCAGCTAAGACACGGGTTGATGAGTTTAGAAACAATTTCCTTTTCTGTCAAGAGTTAAGTATTGGCCCTTTGAATAATTATCTAATTCCTACATGTTCACTTTCTGGTAATTCGTGAATCTCTGATATTTTTGTAAATCAGATGAAAATCTTCCAAATTAAATTTCGGACCGCAATATTGTTGCAAAGAAAACATTCTGATCATGAACGTTTTGAAAAGTACTGCTGTGAATCGGGAATCCGTCAGATATAACGCTGTTAACGTGGGCATCATGAAAACCACTTTTATTAACTCTTTTTTGACAATAGTCCCAAGGTACAGCAGTATCAAAATTCAAATTTTTATTTTTTTAATAGGAAAATTTAATAAAATCCGACGACATCCGTACAGAGGTGTTTGTAACCTTTAATCTAAATAGAATATTCACACAATCTATGTTTTACATGTCAATAATTTGTTCCCATGGAAGATGGTTCCCATGTGTCCAGAAGTTTCAGTTACAGTTGTTGTTTTGAAAATGACACCACCAAAGATGATGACAAGATGACTATTGATATATGAAAGATACATGTAAAAAGTATCAATTTGCCCAAGTATTCAATGAATATCTCAGACTCTCTGTTGATGTTTTTTTTCACAGAAAATATACCTGTTTGAATAATTGTTAGAGGAATATAGACGAAATTAAGGGCTATCAGTATCCTTTTTAAAAGATACCTGCGTATAAATGATCATATTAATGTCTAAAACTCTTAAACAAATGAATAATATATGTGTGGAGATCTGAAGTAAGAAAGTATATAAAATATATTTTTCAGAATTATGGCGCTTAGATGAAAGCTGTTACCATGGTGAATTCTGTGACATACATAATTGGAAAATAGTATGTATTTATATTTTTACTTTGGTTTCAATTTTTAAAGATTAACTAATTTTATATTTTTCAGTTAGGCAAATAATTTTTCAATCTGCAATATAGTTTGTGTCGACATTCGGTATATGTTTAAATGTCATCATAGGAGAACGTTTCTTGCAATTTGAGTTGTTATATAACCATGTAGATGTTTTTTTAATGATAATTGTCATATCCTTGAGGAGTTATCGTGTCTCTTTTCCTAATCGGAGTAAATATTAATTGTCATTAAGATAGTTAAATTCACCCTGCTATTACTCCAATTTCGGAAGGGGAATGTACTGTAAGTATTACATTCTAAACGATTTTTCTTTATTTCTACATTTAGAACTACGTAATTTTTAAATATTTTGATATGTAGCAGTCTCTTTTAGAACTGTAATTAGAAAATGCTGAAGACTTTGATATTGAACAATAAAAAATTGATGTAACTTTGATTGATGTAAACTTAATTGCATCGATGCTGTTATTTCCAGTATGTTTGCATTGGTACTCCGTTTTTACATATGATGCACGCTATTCTTAGCAAATGGGAGAAACACAATAATTGCACCTTTTTCAATTCTTCAATATCAAAAGTCTAATTATGACATTGCTTTTTATATCCTGTAAAGTTTTTGTGATGATGGAAGAGTAAAAAAAAGTTCATAAGTCAAATGTCACTTTTAAAAATGCAAAATAGTTTACCCATAATATGTAATCCTTAATTTTATAGGAACATTATTATGAATTGACTTGCAAATTCAGTAACTGTCTCGGAGGCACAACAGATTTTAAAAAAGACATTTGTTCAGACACAAACACGTGCATGCTTATTTCTTGATATAAGGTTATAATTTGACCTTTCAAAAACTTTTTGGATCATGTAAAATGGTTCAAGTGTGTCTTCAACATCATAAACGTCGCTTGAATGCTTGACCCTGGCTTATGTTAATGCAATTAACATCAGAAAAATCAATGTAACCTTCTTCCATCATGGCGGTGATCATGGTTTGGAGTTTTAACGCCGTTTTCAAGAGTATTTCATTTATATCACGGCCGCTAGTATTGTTGCCGGGAGAAAGCATTGCAGTGAACTATGGTTGGAACTATGGTACTATGAATGGTAATGCATTGAAATTCAGTGAAGCATTGCACCCAAACCTTACCGTGTATAGAACAGTTCTGCAGACAAAGTTGCCGAGTCCCTAGTGGGATTCGAACCCAAAACCTCTTGATCGGCGGTGGTCGAAAGTGGTCGACTATGCAGCAACATGATAATAACACACCAGACATGATGTTATACTGCCAGAAAAGACATTCCCCTTCGTAATATCTGAGCTTATGATCATGCCACTTGCACAAAACTATTTGGTCCTAGTTGTCTTTACTGAGGAGTGCAAATATTGCTTTGATTTTACTAAGAGGAGACAACGGGTGTGACAAAGAAAACTTGACAGATTTAATGATAAACGACTGTAACGGATTCGGATAATTTATGGTCGGTGCCAATCATTTTTGTACATTGTGATTCTGTGATCAAAAGGTTTCTTGTTTGACCCATTAGTTAGCAGTCTTTAGATATATTAACTATCAAAACAGTCATGAAAATAAACTATAGTTCCGACCCAGCTGGCTTATTGAAGTTGTACAGGATTCATTAGCGGTAATGAGTCTTTCTGATGTCAATCTACTGATACATACCATGCTACATGACGGCATCAATTTTCCAACTACGGAATCAAGTTCCTAACTTCTGATTAGATGCCGACTCATGCAGAAATAGAATGCGGTTTAACACGGATGTGAGATTAGATGGTGTCTCTATTTTTGTTGTTCAAAAGGTTTCTGCAAAACAGGCTATTTCATGATACATATATGTGGTATATGCTAGCTTTTTGGAAACTTATAAATACCTGTAAGAAATCAATTAATGGTTACTAAATAATGCAAATTATTCCCAGTAATAAGATGATTCACATAAGGAATATTGTACAGGGGTTTTAATAAATGTCATAACTGTTTGTCCTTAAACTTGCTGAAAATAAATCAAAATAAAATGACCCCGCAGGACCCCGGAATATTAAACAACAACAACCTGAAATAATTAATTAAGTTTTGAGATGAACGGTATTTGTTTCTGTATTTAAGCCCACGATAGTTTATAATCCGTGTCCATTGCTGAAATACTCATTTGAGTAAGCATTTCGTTAACGATTAATTATGAATCTTCGAAGTCCTATTTTCTGATTAAAGAAATCAAATAGATCCCAGCTTATTTGAGTTTTCAAAGAAATAATCACATAAGCCCTGGGCTTAAATATGGGTACAATAAAACAAAGCAAGAACAGCTTATGTCCGTAATTAAGAATTTGGCCTAAATACGAGAATTCCCGGTAGCTGCCCTTTAGTCTTGCTATGAAACAGTAACGCAGTGAAAGGGCTAGATACATTATATGGAAAGTTCAAAAGACAACTTTTAGATTGAAACTTTGAAGGAAGCCTTCCCTCCTGATTGGCAATGGACACACAGTGTGAGCTTATGGCTGGTTTTGCAAGCCAGGTTCTTCAACTAAAGACGAAATCGTCTTGTAACAAGGCTTTTGAGGGGCTAGCAGGTCCAATCCGGGTACTATTTCAGTGACTTTAACAAATCAAGGGCGGTTTATTTCAGTAAAGAGTTTTTTGACGGTGGGTCCAGGTGGTGATTGTAAAGAGGAGATTAAGCTCTCGGTGACGAGGATGGGAATTTACATGTATGTGCTTGACATAGGTCTCTCAATTCCAATCTATTCTGTCGTATTGGAACAGTTTAAATGCTTTCTTTGAACAAAGTGGCTATTACTCAAAATCTCTTTTATTACAACCAATCAGGATAAAGTATATCTATCACTGCTTGTAACGATAATGAGGAACGTTCCACAATCTTCCACAGAAAATCTGCCAAAGCCGTCTTTATCACATGCATATCCACTAACTGTATTGATTTCCAGTAGCAACACTAAATATAACCTTTGATTTAAATATTTTTCTACTTCAGACAGGAAGAAAAGCCTCTGTTTCTTCTTTACAGACAATAAATGGGATCACATAAAACCTGTAAGGAAATGAGTGTCACTTCCCTCAGCATGATAATAACACTACCCAGACGCTCAAACATATCCTGCATACAAACATCATATTCTTCTGGATTATTACCGACACAAAGTGCACAAACTTCAGTTTTCATATAAAATGTTTACATTTTTTAAAATAATTACCTTTGCAAAAAAATCATTTGATTACTAAAATAATTTTGTTAAAAAATAACCCAGATGATTCGATCAGAAAATGCTTGGAAGGAAACAAAGTGTAAAATATTTTTACAAACTGCTCTTTAACGACAATAAAAACAAGACGTTAAAGATAGGCTCATTTTCGATAGGCTTTTTTTAACCAACCAATTCTGATATGGTGATTTATTTATTGATAAGAGGGTTAAGATAGTTGTGTGCCACATCCTATCCGCCAATATTAGACGGTTTTGTTATATTATAACCTGAATTTGGATCACTTTGAGGTAATTTTATGCACTTTGATCGTTATTGAATAATGTGTAATGATTTCTAAGAAGATTCGAATTCATTCTATAGCATGTACATTATTCCTCTTTAAGAGTACGTTCTTACATATAATAAATGCTACATAAAATCTTTATCTTTTGCTATCTATCATTTGCTGTTCTCTCAATCTATTCTTTTTAATCCGTTACAGGCTTCCTCTTTCAGGATGTACAAACAGGAGGCCATTGTTTGTAAAATGAGGATTAAAAGAGGTAGCAGTTTATTGGTTTTTATTATATATTACTTCCCCTGACAAGGCTAAGAACGTAATTTGTACTTTTTTCCAATCTCTCAGAGTTCATTTTATTTTAAATATGCATCTTGATGCTGTTTGAAGGTGGATTTTTAACAGTAGATCTAGAGTATTTCTTTAAAGTTTCACAATAATTAATATGTACTTAGTTTAAATTCATTTATTATGGTTCATCATGGTAATGCATGGACCTCTTTTCGATTAAACCATTCATAATAACTCAAACCAATATCTAAATAGAGAAATAATGTCTTCTATGTAAAAGATTTCAAATGATTGCTGCTTGACAATTGACGTCCTGATTTAAAAAACCCTTGCAAACTTTGCAATGACATGTCATATGCATATAAGCATTACATAAGCATTACATAAGCAGTTATTTCTTCATTCTTAACAGTTCACGAATTTTTTGTTACCTAAATTTTAGTTTTACATGAATTTCTGACAAAAAGTGGAAAAAAGGTGATTCAAAGTTACTTTCAGCAAGATTTAACAAATCTTCCGTGTCAAGCTCGACTCAAGTAAGGTGTCTGTCGCGTTCACTTTGTCTTATCTTCGTCTATACAGTTAATTATTAAAGTCTTCTTGATTACTTGTCTTTAAATCTACAGACTTGCGTGACATGTAGTCTTTTGCGCTATTGCCTGATCAAACAGCCTTTCCTAATTAACGCCAGGCTAAGAAGTTTCAAAATGAACTAAGTTAATATTTTCAAGTCGCTGATATGAAAATGTAATGTCTCTTGTCGGACACGAAATTAACACAAAGGGATGTTCCTTAATTGTTCTGTGAAATATAATTATTCTGTCTTCAAAGCAGATAAGCAGAAATGCAAATGTGATCTCTAGTAATGAAATATTTTATAATCAGAACTGTGGATCAAATAAGGAAACAACTCCAGAATGTCATTACTTTATTTCCAACTTTTGTCAGATATTATCTAAAGATATAACACGTTGGGATGTCAGAGGCAGTTTCATACAGAGTGTCAAAGTTAATGGAGCGGAGTTGACAGTAGGGATAGAAAGTTTTGAAGACTCCTTACCTTTTACTTTCTAGCAATACACATTTCAAAGATTAAAGGATTTAAGACAGGGATTGATTTAAATACAGCACTGAAACAAACTGCTAATCTCTATTGCGTTTATTCTTATTTGGATTTGAAATAAAGTCACATATTCTTCATTGTATACATTGTAATGTACTCCTTTACAGTTTGTATGGAAACTCTCTGGCTTACTAAAATCTGTGGTCCAGACGGTTGAGTAATCTCCTGCATACACATGGCATATTTCTCACACTGCCTTGTCAGGAAAAACCATATACAGTGACTGGATGAGATAAACTTCCATAAATGAAATTGAAGTTACAACACTTTGTGAAAAAATGGGTGGTTATGCTACTCTACTGCAAACAAAAGTTGGTGACGTCCTTAAATGTTCAAGTTCAATAATCAACAATAAATTTATACTTGACTTTAAAAGGGCAGTAGCACGTCTCTTTCAATATATATTTCTTCAGATCACCCCCAATAAACATTAGTTTATGCAAAATATATTGAGGACCTCTGGTTTAATATGAAACAATGATGTATCAAGCAGAAACCCGCGGCGGTCACTTTTTGTGTGACCACCTTTTCATCTTTCGAGGTAGTGAAGTAATCTGCAAAGCTTACCCGATCATGGTATGTTCGTTTTAAATATGCTTCTCTTGATTATATCATTTGTCTTGCAACTGGACGAACTGGAACAAAATTCTCAAAACTGATAGAACATGAGAAGGGTTTGTTTTAATTGTGTGTTGAGAATCATTTATGAAACTTATTTATAATAAAATACAATTGATTTACTTTTTTTAATTCTGTATTATGTTTTGGGTTTCAATCGAATTAGGAATATCACTTGGAAAACAGAATACAAAACTAGTGGAGGCAAATATAATTTAATAGATTCATTCTGTTGATACTTATGAACATTTCATAAAATTTGAAGGATAAAAAAAGGTTCCGGTAACCAATGTGCAGTCACATCTTTATTTCTGTGTTGTATTTCCATTTACCCCTTCAGCTGATAGTTCAATCGGACAGTCGGGGTGTGATGCTGTCAGTTAGCATATGTGTCTGTAGTTGGAATTAGAATAACTCTTTCAGAATATTGGAGACAATCTTATAACAAACAAGCAAGTATGGACCTAGATAGGATAGAAGATGTTTTGTCAGTTGTATGTAAGTCAGACTCCCTCAACTCCCATTATATCTTCTAAATTAATAAATATAACCCAGGATAGATAGGCTACAGAGCCATGAACTTTTGTGTTCCTCATTTTCTACATCCTGATTTCGCTCCTCGATCGGCTTGATTTTCGTGGCTTAGTTAACCTGTTATTATTTCAGCCAATGGAATTTCGCTTTGCAAGGAGCTTGAAGCTGCTGTCTTGAAACTTAACGGATTTTCCATCCGGGTGGTCCTGCTGTTGCTGAATGCGAGTCGTCTCATTAGCTGGTTCGAAAGCTAGCGGATACGAGGCTTTTGGCTTGAAAGAGATCAGGGTAAATGGAAGGAGTGAAAGCGGATTCATATACGCTGATTTAGCAGGATGCATATTCTATCAATCTTCTTAATCTACTCATATTGCGATCACGAATAACCTAGATGAAATTAGATTGTTAGACCTTTGAAACCCTAGCATCCGTAGGTTTTGTTTTTTAAAAAGTTAGTTTAAAAGTCCTGATTTACATAATTCAATTATGAAAGACAAAAGAAGGAGAATAAATATTCAAGGCATCTTCAAACCTTCATAAATCTGATATTACTGAGGGACTTTTGGGTTTCATATTGTTTTGAACAATATTTCAGTTAATGAATACGTGAATGGCTAGCATCCGAAAGAGAGTGAACGGATTAGGGAGAAAGGGATCAAAAGGATAAGAGAAAAAACGGAAAGAAATGCATAGTGAGAGAATAAAGAGCGACTCAATTTGGTCTTGCTATTACCTCTCCAGCTTTGGCGCTCGTTCCAAGAGCATACCTCTCGGGGTCTCTGAAGCACGCAAACCACGGTATCGTGATTAGGTATTGAGTCAAGTGGCGGAAAACTGATATTAAATGTAACTTCAAAACCTTTTGAAACACTTGCATTTAAGTTAGGTTAAGAACAGTTTTGGACGACGCGTTTTAGAACTATTAAATGCATAGAAATTAATACAAAAAGGTAATAAAATCATCTTCAGAAGTTTATATCACTGATATTTAATGTACCTACCCAAATCCTGATAGTATATCTTGCATGGTGAGTTACAATCTCTTATAACACAAGAACCAGCTCGAAACAAATGCCTATCTTACACACCTACGTACGAAACCTTCATTCTAAGTTGATTAGGAAAACAAAAGTCGATCAGTCTAGATCAGTTGGAAGAAACATCACGCAAGTCTGAAGGAGAAAAGTAATTTAGGCAAAATAATTGGATCACTAAATAGATCACGACAATGACGGTAGACAGATACAAAGTTGAGTAAAGAAGAACAAACTATTCCTGCTTCTTTAGCGTAATGGAATCCGCTGACCGAGCTCCTTCCATGTACCCTGATATCCTTTATGCCAGAAGCCTCGCATCGCTAGCTATCTAACCAGCCAGCGGCACAACTCGGATGGAAAATTCTGTTATGTTCAAAAGAGTAGCGGCAAGCTCCTTCGATAACGACATTTCATTGGCTTAAACAATAACAAGTGAGCACAGCCACGAACATCAAGCCGCGCCAACCGTAAGAGGGAGTTAGCTCGAAAAGAGATCAGGGTATATGGAAGGGGCTGGGTCAGCGGCTGCTATTACGCTGGTGTAGTAGGATGAAACAAACTCCGCTTAAATTAAATTTTGAACACAATTTAAATTGATTGTTTAACAAATTAATAACCACATTACTATTCTCAGTTATTGTTCAAAATACCTTAATCACTAATTCACACCTGTTCATACTCTGGTGCATGAGTTATTAAGTAACTATATCAAAATCAATACCACATTCAATTTTAAAACATTAAAAACTATAAGCATGCATGCTGAGTCTATATTACAGAACAAATCTTATTTCTGTTTTCCAATCTTAAACCTTAAACAAGATCCGACCATCTGTACGGAATTTCAAATTTCCGTACACTATCTAGATTTCGTAATGTGTCAAAGCTGTGAAGAGGGCGAGCACTTCCTCTCTTTTGGAAAACGGTTGACTGCACCATTCTAGGTTTATCTAAACAGTGTTACCTATAGACGCAATAGCATCAGTTTCTAAACACTATGTCGAACTCCTACAGAGTGAGTCTATTACGTAAATTTACCAGTCCACATCTGAGCCTATTCGCCGCTCTGTTGTGTGTAAACCATAGTTAGAGGGAGGCATGAGGTTATTCCAGTTAATTTAAATTGCAATTCATGCATCTAAATCATCTCCAGTTTATCCCTAAGGACAGCTCAGCCAAATGGATATATTTTGCAAAATATCAGTTAGGCCTACCTCTCGTCCATACTTTAAATCTCTTATTCTACCTTACTCTGAAACTATGCCTTTATTCTACCAAATATGGTTTTTTGGCTGTTAAATTGTTTGAATCTATTTTCTCGACCCCGCTGTTAGATGTGCCAATTTACAGCACGAGGCAGTTTTAGCATAGTCCATAAATGTCTAATGAACAGAGAAAATTGTGACTTTGTAAATGTATTTAACTCTGTATACACAGGATTTATCACATATGGAAAATCAATCTGCTTTCACAGCAAAGAATGCATAATATCTCTTTGATTGGAACTTATCGTCCAGGTCAATCAAAATAATTAAAAGCAAGTTTCAAATTAATCAACGTGTTTTCTTATTATTATGCTTTTTAGAAACGCAAGATTGGTAACGTGTCAATCTATAATGGCCTAATGAGTGCCAATCACTTCCTACTTGCATATGCAAACTAAGTTTGCCCAGGGCAAATCAAGTCGAAAAGGTAATATCTGATAGGACGAGCCGAGCCAGGGAAAGGTACCTAATTACTTACGGATTTCGTGCAATTATCATCAAATTGAATAATAGTATTACTGTCTGGTGTCATAAAGTCCACAAGAAGTGGTATCACTTAGATGCTATGTGAAAGAAGATTCTTTTTCTCCAGAGGAAAATTTTAATTTGAGACTAGGTCATTCAGGCCTCGCTACAGGACCATTTGAATTGTGAATCAGGCGATGATGAAAACACAGCTCCAAAATTCGTGAGACAAAATTGAATCAATCGTCTCAATAACAGCAATTCCACAAAGCAGAGTCTCGTCATCAACTTCTTATTCTACTTTCAGTTTTGTTTCAGTAATGACGGTTATCTATAACCAGATGTAATCAGAGGGTCGCGTGACTGGCTTAGCAAGTTAATTGCAACTTGAAAACATTCTCCTCCTCGGGGAGCTGCATACAAAACACTTCATCTTGGCTTAAGGTAAAACATAAAATTTTCTTACAACCTCATTTCAAACTATAAAACATGTTGATGTCTTTATCAGTTATCTTAATGCTGAGATTTTCAGACCTAGGTGCACAGTATGTTAATCTCAAATGTGCTTAAGTTTCCATAATATGTTTATTAAAGTTAATTGCGTAGAGGTTTAGAAATAAAAGACTATAGTGATTATTGTGATAAAATTTTTGTTGCTGGATTCCGGCATTGAATGGAATCAATAATTTCTAGTTGGTATTAAGAAAATAATGGAAAACCCCATCATGAAAAGGTTGACAAAAGTGAAAAGGTATCAAAAGATTCCAGTAAAGCATTATACCCTGCAATTAAAGAATATGAGAGACCTCTATTTGAAATTGTTAGTTGAATTTCAAGAGAAAAGATTCTTAGTGATTCACTTCCAGATGCTAAAATAATAAAATGGATATCATTTTCACAGGTTATGGGATGAAAAAAAAATGGTAATCTAATCTTAAATTCTACAACCTTCGTCGGTTCGATCATCATTAATTGACCTTCAAGGAGGAACCTGGAAACTTTTGGACTTCTTCAAAGGTTATATAATTTATTTATTCATTATGGAATCAGTGTAAATGTTGTTCATTCAGATAACGCTTAGAATGCGCCATAAACATAATATAAACATTTTTCCTCACTCGATAAGAGAAACATGGTATTTTTCAAGAAAAGAAAACAATTCTATTATGTTATGATTAATCGTATTTTCACGGAAATCGAAGCGCATTCACGTTGAGTTGGCCCCTGTAAGATCCTGTCACTTAAGCAACATAAAGACGTCATTGGCGTGTCGTTATACATAAAAACTCAAAACTTGCAAGGAAATTTCTTAATTCAGTCAATTAAAGCACAGTAAAGGGTAATACTTATTATAAACAAATCAACTAGAAATTCCTAAACTCTAGTGGTGCTAACCACAAAATTCATTATGCCTCCTAGTTAATCTGACTTGTCAAGGTTTCACAGCAGTATGAACATATCTTTTCTTTCTGGGGAACGTCGGAAAAGCCGTTTTTATGCTGAAACCTGTGGTATTCGTGTTTGGTTAGCACAATATATGCATCCGTTTATTCTTTTACTTTTCTTTAACAAATACTAAACTATCATGGCAAAAAATACTTTCTAACTTATCTCTTCTTATTCAATCAGGCAAATGGTTTTTTTAAAAGGGCAATAAAATTGCTATGATGTTTCTGTATAGGTTTAAATTACTTCATAGGAGGAATCGAAGATTCACGCAATTCGAGTTGTTACATAATTTACTAGATGGTTTTATGTGATTGTTATATCCTCGATCATCGGTCTATTTTCTTAATTGAAATAAAAAAACCGATTGATATTACAAGCGTTTAAGACTGTACTCAATTTCACTCCGAAATGTGATTTGTTTTACGTTATGAAAAGATGTATATAGCGTTCATTCTGTCCGTCCGTCCGTTTGTCACGAATCCGGATCATATTTCCTAAACTATACATGCTAGCTTCACCAAACTTCATACACTTATCAACCATGATCCCTAGATGTGCCTTTTGAGGGTTAGACCAACAAATGATTTTTACTTTTTGCGGTTTCCATGGAAACATGACTAAAACAGTGACTCTGTGACCAAGTCCTTTCTACGGAGCATTTCTCCTAAACTGTACATGCTAGCTTCACCAAACTTCATACACTTATAAACCATGATCCCTAGATGTGCCTTTTGAGGGTTAGATCAACAAATGATTTTTATTTTTTGCGGTTTCGATGGAAACATGACTAAAACAGTGAATTTATGACTTAGTCCCTTGTTCGGAGTATATCTTCTAAACCGTACATGCTATCTTCACCAAACTTCATACACTTGTCAACCATGATCCATTGGTGCGCCTTTTGAGGGAAAGACCAAAAAATTATTTTAATTGTTTGCGGTTTACATGGAAACGTTACTAAAACAATGACTATCTGACAAAGTGCTTTTTCCTGAGCATATCTCCTAAACTATACATGCTAGCTTCAACAAACTTAATACACTTATCAACCATGATCCCTAAGTGAGCTTTTTGAGGGTTAGACCAACAAAGAAAGCCAGACTATAGTTTGAAGCGGGCGTATGTGAGCTGTGCTCACTTCTTTACTTGTTTTCTAAGGCATGAACATTCTGCTGTTAGCCAATTACTCCGACTTGGAAGGATAATGAATTTTGTATATGATGCTATATATGAGCGAGCGCGGATTCACATACGCTGATTAAGTATAATGTTGTTTTTAATATAATTTTTTTGTGTTACAATATATAACATTTAAAAGTTAAATTTCTGTATCAGTACTTGATTTGACTCGTTTAATAATTTTTATTTTGAAAATTTTGCATATTCTTCACAATCAAAGGCAGTTTGATCCCTCTCAAATCGCTAGTCAGTTCCGTTGTTGGGGAAGATGCATCCATGCACTATTGGTTTGCTTTTGTCCTGCTTTGATATAACTTAGATTATCATCTGAAGTTAAAATGGTGAAAGGGTCATATCTTATTTGGTTAGGTCTGAATTATTTATCAATATTTCAACAAAGAAAAAAAGTCTAGTAGGGTCAACTATAAATCAGGTAATAAAAAGTTAATTTTGACATTCTTTCAAAAATATTCTATGGCCAGTCCTAGTCGGAATCTAGGCACAATTTTCTCAATTATTTTTTTTGGACCTTTCTCATTTAAATTATTCGCATATCTTGCCCCTTTTAATATAACCTGTGGCAAGTTTCATCAGGAGTTACAGGTCACACTAGAGTTAGCCGAGAAGGTGTTTCTAACACTCTCTTGCCTTGACCTGCAGACCTGCGTGAACTCTTATCAATATGTTGTAAGTCGGAGCAACAGAGTTAGTTAATTATTTTCGTAAGAGAAGCAAGTATCATTCATTTAGTGATTTGCGGCAAATTTCAGCAACTTGTTGCTCTGTTGATCAGATCTTAATTTAATGGAACTTAATTTGTTGAAAATAATTCATTTCAATGGAAATTTGGTTTGAATAACACATGGATATGATAATGGATCTTAGAATGATTAACCTAATAGAATATTTACAAGAGAGAACAGATCACCCATTGATTTACTTATGTTCAGATCATCCATTGATTTACATATGTTCAGATCATCAGAAATGGTCTTGTTTGACCAACTATGTAGCAGTGGATAGTTATTTTACCTATCAAAACAGTCATGCTAATAGACCAAAAATTCTGACCAAAATGGCTTATTGCAGTATTACTGGATTCATTAACTCTAATGAGTCGTTAACATGTCAAACTACAGACACAAACCGTGCTACATGACGGCATCAATGTTCCAACTACGGAATCACTTTCCGAACTTCTGATTAGATGCCGACTCATGCGACAGAGATTGCGGTTTAACACGGATGTGAGATTTGTTGAGACTAGATGGTGTCTGCATTTTTGTTGTTCAAATTGTGTGAAATGTTGTTTTTGTATGATACACAATATGTGGTATGCTCTAGGTTTTTACAAAAGACACAACTTCAACAGAAATTCCATGAATTAGTCGGTCAGGTATTCAACTAATTCGAGAAAAAATCTGTTATTAAAATCAACAAACCATTTATTCATTCATGGTATTTAACATGGGTCCTAGTGAAAAAGAAAGGTTTAAACTTTCAGATGAATGAAAATATATTCATGTTATGATTTACCCGGCTGAAACAGTTGTGGGAAAGTAAGTAGTCAGCAACTTCATTGTCATATTCGCACAAGATATTTTTCGAAGATACGACGACACTTACAATATGCTATCCAGTTTTCTCATTTCAACATAAGCTATTTTATGATCATAATAAGTGTTGAGAACAATATACTTCTTCGTTTATTCTTCTTCTCGTTTTCTGTTGTCGCAATGACCGCTTTCTCTAAGGCTATGGCCGTTTTCTTTTATTTGCGATTGGCCATTTTCGGAGTTGGCCGTTTTCTCCAGTTCCCTTTAATATATATGAAATTGAAAAATACTACCACAAAATCTTGATAAAATCCGCTGTCTTTATTCTAACATTTCGCTTGAGGATGAAGTCCTGCCTTTCACTAAAGACACGAGTTGAAAAACTTGTTTTGTCACCAATGGCGACAGAGACTTTATTCAAAATGTTCTCTGTTCACTCAGAAGGCTAACTGGGTAGAGGGTTTGAGGCTTTGAGCACGACCTTGGGTAGTGAGGTCGAGCACGATGTAAGTATCATCACAATGACTATCTATGTTTGACCCTATGTAAATAATACATTTGACATACATATCGTTTCATCCCTGAAGAGACAATACTATTGACGAAATACTAGTATCGGATTAAAATGATTCTGCAAACGACTATGTGAAGTATGTTATATTTAATCTATATGTGACCTTGCGTTTGAACCAATTCAATATATATATAAAGCTGATTCACATCGCAAATATAAGCTTCATTGATTCAATGATAGAATATAAACATTCAACATGATGTCCTTGTAAAACATAAAAGCATGGCATCGTTATTATTAATATACCACAATGACTCTCTAGGTTTAAATTTAATTTCTCCAAGGATCTAAATATGTTTCTCTCCACACACATTAAACTGTGGGCCATATTTCATAACTATTTCAAAATCCAGTACATAAAAACATTTGAAACACGGTCTCTTGCAAACACGGTACTTTAACAGTACTGTATTTTATTAAGATATACTTCTTTTATCATCCAAAACTGTGTTTCACAAGATATATCACTTGTGGAAGATTAAGCGATATCTCTTAGGAGCTATCGTTTTGACAGTAGATTTTGAACAATACCCTGTTACAGTCAAGTTCATGACATCACAATGGTTTTACATCATCAAGTAATGACATCACGATGCCATGACGACGACACAATGTTATGACATCACCGCACTGAGAGTCTTAAGAGTAGTGCAATATTCAGAAATACACATTTTTCACGGAATCGAAATGAAAAATGATTTTGGATGATAAATAGAATCTCACCCTGGTGTCTTCTGATAACAAATGTTAAGTTTTTGAATTTGTGAAACTTAAAAGTGGAAAATCACAAGACCATCCAGTAAATAATCTCAAAAAGATTAAACAGAATTCATTCTCTGCCTTGTCCAGTAAGGTGTCAGTCTCGTTCACTTTGTCTAATCTTCGTCTATACAGTTGATTATAAAAGTTTTCTTGATTACTTTTGTTTAATCTACAGACTTGCGAGACGTTCAGTTTTATGCATTATCGTATGATCGAATAGCCTTTTCTAATTAACGCCAGGTGAAGACGTTTAAAGATAAGCTAAGTTAATATTTCCAAATCGCTGATACGAAACTGTTATGTCTCTTGTCAGACGCGCAATTTACAACACAAAAGGGATATTCCCTATCTTTTCTGAAAAAATATATTGATAATCAGTCTGAATGATATATGAGGTTTATATGTTACTGTAGTACAGTTGACTATTATTCTGACTATAAGGCACTAATGCAATTCAGTTGTTGATTGCTGCCTTCATTCTCTCCCCTCATTGAAAGCTCCGTCATAAGTTCCTGTCAAACCTCTGTTCTGATACAAGCGTTTCTCGGTCTCGAAATATAGAAGACCAAGTGTCGGAACAAAAACACATTTACTGTGAAAAGCGTTTCAGCGACTTTTAGCAAGATCACCATGCGTATGAGATTATCTTTACTTACCATGTTTACATGTATGTTTATTTATTTTGAATTAAAATTTACTATAATTATGACTTAAATTCTCGACTGCACTATGCTAAAGCGATTCAACATTTAGAAACAAAACTTAAAATGTGACCTCTAATAAAAACGATTTATTTTAAAAAAGATTTTTTGGACAAATTCATCAATGTCATAACATTATATTTTTAGAAATGTTAATGCCTATCTATAACAGTCTGTTTCTTATTTCAGAGCTGGATGTTTACATTAATTTTATGATCATTATTATGTTTGAAATGTGCATTGCATTATTCACATTGTGTAACACGATATGTCAGTACAAATCACTACCTCCTTTAACGTATGACATTTTCTTCCATTCATTCTCAAGTGAATAGAAACTTAGAAAAAGAGAATGTGTTGTTTATATGATTGTGGAGCTTCTGGCTAGTATTATACATGGTTAAGATCAAATCAGTGAGGTTACCATCAAATGTTGCATTTAAGATAAATGGACATTTTAAATTTGTTTGTTTTGTGATTCAGAAAATATGCTTTAAGGGTCGTAGAGTATGTTCTTACGTAGAAAACGTGTTAAAGATTAAAATAACTTCTCCTTTTCGCCTTCATGTACTTCACATACCAGATAAAAGCCTGTGGTTAAGAAATTCAACCTTGATTACACTTTTTGTAATGTTCTTATAGTATTTGTTTTAAAACTTTGCATTTTTGAATTAATTTAATGACATATTTTGAAATAATAATCTGGACTCTCCCAAAGTGGTTGGTTAAAACATGACTATTGTGAACAAAAATGTTGATGAAAATTAGATTTTTTAATACTCAAGCTTTTCCATGTCAATGTCTTACGTCAGTTTCTAGCAAAGACTCCATACGGAGGGATATAAATCTTACAAGTTTAGTTATAGTTTCAAAAATGGCGTTATGTAAGGTGAATTTGCTGAAATATTTTATGAAATTGATAACCATAAAGACTTCACAAGCGAAATGACATGCAAACAAGATATATTTGTATTCAAAATATTTATTACTTCTTAAATCGATGTATCCTTGGGAAATATGATCACATATAAAGAGTTATGGATCTTCTATTGTTGCCATTAAACGCAACTCAAATGAATAATGTAAAATTAAGGTTGTAATACAGATGGTACTCAATTTAAAAGCACAGTGTTAAAGCATAGATTGTCTTATTAAAAAAAGTGTGTTTTTCACATATGATCTTTCTATATATTTTAGCTGGAAAGTTAATATCACATGGACATCCACGTGGAATTTTTTATTCTGAAGAAATGTTTGAAGAAGGGCTCAGTTGAAGGAGTAAGCTGAAGAATTGTATTGATTTGCATGAATTTTGTTCTTTCATTATTACATCTCAATGTTTAAGAAAAGAAAATCTTAAATGTCATGCATTCCCCGGTAAAATAGCTGTTCGTAACCTTGAGGTTTTGGAGTATTCCAATTGCTCTCGCCCCTTACTAATACCCTGATACTACCTCCCGATTTACTTGAACAAATTTCAAAGAGAACAAGTAACGAAGTCTTGTACTTTTAAACCCTATTGTAAAGAATAAATATTTCCGATGCACGTTTTCATAAGATATCATTTTACTTTGTTATCTATAATAAGATAATCAAAATACAAAACTTATAACCTGGTCAATTAAACGTGAAACTACAAATTAACTATATGCGAAAGGTTCAAACTATTTCAGTTCTTTAGTGGATGGATTGCATGAACTGTAAGATACTACATTGCAGAAATCATGGGACACAAGCGTCAGAATAATAGTCGTTTAACATGAGGCTGTACATTTTGTTACAAAAAAATCTGTTCATTCTTCTCTCATCTTAACTATTACGTATAAAAATTACAAGTCAGATAGAGATTTAGATAGAGTAATTTTCGATCGATATAGATGTGTGCGTTTCTTATATGAAAATCTCCCAATAGTTATACGATTACGTTCTTCTAGATATTGGAGATCAGGAAGTGGAATCAATTTAAGCAAATTGTCATAATTTTTTTTTATCGAAGTATAAACATTAAGATATTAAGATTTAGCTAGTAGTTGTTAATTGCATTTTTAAAAGCGTGACAAAGAGGGGACCGTTATCTGTAGGGATAGCAAGGCTAGAAAATCGGTAAGAAGTAAAAAAAAGACTTCTTTAACAAAAACACTGAATTGCTAGCTATTTAGGAGAGACTAAGTAATAACATTTAACTTAGTATATCCCAAATTGTAGGTTCATCAATGTATGCCGACATATCATCTACTTGGGGACTTGGCGTCATTGTCACTCTATACTAACGTAATGGAACCCTCTGAATCAACGTATTTTCTTAGAGAAGAGTTTGTTTCGAAATGAGACTGTATACGTGTCGATCTAAAACTGATTAATTACAACCAATCACTTCCTTCTTGCAAATGCAAATTAAATTTGCGCTGGGATAAATCAAGTCAAGATGGTTACATCTGGTAGGACGAGTCCAGTCAGGGGAGGTAAATAACGACTTAAGTGCAATTGAATAATAGTTTTTAATTGGTGTCATCGAGACTAAAAGAAGTGTTGTCCTTTATATGCTAACTGAAAGAAGAATGTATTTCATCAAAGGAACCGTAATTTGAGATTAGGTTATTCTGGCCTCGCTACAGTGACCATCTGATTTGTGAATCAGACAATAATGAAAAACACAAGTCCCAATTTCCTCTAGAGGAATTGAATCAATCGTCTCAATCACATGGGAAGTTCACAAAGCGGAGCCTCGATATCAAATGCAACTTCTTATTCTACTTTCGGTTTTGTTTCAGTAATGATGGTTATCTCAAACAAGATGTAATCAGTGGGTGGCGTGACTGGCTTAGCAAGTTAATTGCATCTTGAAAACATCCTGTTCCTCAGGGAGCAGCATACAAAACATTTCATTTTGGATTTAGGTTAAACATAGAATTTTCTTTTAAAACACATTTGAAACTATAAAATCTGTTTGATGTCTTGATAAGTTATCTTAATTCTGTGGTTTCCAGATTTAGGTGCACGATATATCAAATAAAAGAACAACCCGTAAATGTCAAGGATAGATACTTAATTTAAAATAAAATATACTTAATTATGATGAATAAAATGAATAGTGATGACTGTGGATTTATTCAATTATCGTCACATTGAGCAAACAAGTAATTCGATTAATTAATGATCTTAAACAGTTAATAAAATAAACAATATATATCAGCAATTTCAACAAATAAAAAAAGAAATAAAAATAGGTAAAAGCTTTCATTTATATGAAAATACTTACATATTTCGATATGTGAAAATAACTTTGTGTTTGTCTGATTTGGAACTTGTAATAAATTGTAAACAATCATAAATTAGTATGTCGTCAGATTTGAAACTTGTAATAAATTGATGTTTGGGTGCTTGTCATCCACGTGTTTAATAACTGAACTATTGTTCAAAACACGTTAAACCCAAACTCAGTCACTCACTCCTAGTCATTAATGAAAGAAGTAATTTCTGAAAATTAAATGTCATAATAACTGAAATGTAATAATTATATAGATTCATACATCCTTTCCTGATTCATTCCTTTGGAAGTAAAATAAATATACAGTGTGTAACATTGTTTATTATTATGTGTCGGGTTTTCACTGGCATACCAAACTAAACTCTATCTCTGCTCCCATTACATCTTCCGAGTTCAAAACAAAATGCACTAATATGACGTTCTATATTTATTACATACCCGATCTTAATTAATGAAACAAATTATTTTGTGATTTATACAAATAAATTAAACAAGTAGTATACATGAGAACGAACTTGGATTCAGCCATGTTTTGGCTTCGGGGTTAAAACGTTAAAGAATATATCAAGATTCATATTTATTTATTCGTTTGCATCTTTTAAATTATTACGCAATCACTTATATACTGCATTTCTATGCATAGTTTTGTGTGATTCATCTTGGACAAGGAACGGGAATGACAATCTCACTATTGAAAGTATAATCTAATCTACTGCGCTTGATTAAAGCTTACTTCCGTGTTCTCTCTCCATTCATTCCTGTAAGTCTGGTCATCCAATCAGAAGCGTCAATCTTGATACTATCACTTTAGCATGCTTTGTGGTCATAGATGGTACTAAGGAGAATCATCAAAGACTGATGGGGATTACCTTGTAACAAACCTACCACTGAGCCATGCAAGGTTACCTGTGGATAGTGCATCTGTCTAGTGAATTAAAATTGGTCTCCTCCCTTCTCTCTTTTATGAGTTTATTGCAAGTGTAAAGACAAAAAATACACATCACACTGATAATTGTAGACAATTGATAATGGCATTAAACATCTGCATGAATGTTATTTCCTAATCAAAATTATTCGATGTTCTATCAGAACCAATATGGGGAATGAATTCAAAGCGTATTTGTTGAGTAAACTAGTTTTTGAAATAGGTCGACTGAATGCATCCTGCTTCATCAGTGTTATTGAATCCGCTGATCAGCTCCTTCCATATACCCTGATATCCTTTAAGCCAAAAGCCTCGTATCGCTATAGCTAACTAACCAGCCAAAAAGACGACTCGCATCCAGCACAGCCACGAACACGAAGCCGCGCCAGCCGTACTAGGGATTTGGCTTGAAAGAGATCAGGGTATATGGAAGGAAACAAAAGTTTGACACAGACTCGGTAGGGTTACTTCAACAACAAATTTCAAATTAGATCACGTTATTAGAAGCTTAAGCATACTTTCTCGGAATCATCACTCTGAATATAAACAAGCATTTTTTTTTGATCATGCTTGATCAGCCTAGCGGGCCACCAAACTTGATTCGGCACTCCCTTTCAGGGGACAAATTCGGGTTTTTTTCAGGAACTGCACCAGGTGCAGTTTACTGTTTTTACAACACTGCACCTGAGCCACTCTGGCTGCACCAAAGTGATCACCTTTATAAATGAGTTTGTATAAAAAAAACTATCAAAACTTGTCAGTTTGTTTTGTTTTTATTCATGTGTGAAGAAGACGAAAATGAATGAGTTTCAAAAAGACGTCAAGTTACTGAATATCATATCTGATCTATCATCGACATTGCCATATGATCACAACAGTAAATAACCATTGAGCAGTTGTAAATAATATTTTCAACATATCAGTTTGATGTTCATGTATTTTCGTAATCGACTTTTCAAGGGGCAACTTTACTCTAGTAGATGAGGTTTGAGCACAAATTTTAGCAATTTCACTACATTCAGATCGTTTATGAATTTCACTGTTCACAGGTGTATTTTTATTTCTTGTAATCTAAAACATTTTGAACCTGAACGAAATGCATTTGATTTTCCATTTCTATCAAATTTACGGCAGATCAAGCAAAACATCACCGTATCAGTTTCATCAAAATGTAACCAGTCTCCGCCAATTTTCCATTCACTTCTGAAAGAATATGTTTTTGACATTTCTGACTTAAGTTCAACACAATCATCGATCTTTTCTGAACTCGTAGGCCTAGCCGCACGCTTCTCACCACTTGTACCAGCAGCTTGGCCTTCCTTGTCAGTAATGGGAACATCTTTTGTACTTTCCGATTCAACTTGATCAGATTCATTCGTTTTCTTGTTTGTTTTTGTAAAGAATTAAAACATTAAGGACTGCTCTTTCGACAATGACATTTTGTTTACATCAAGACAACACGTGTGACAGACGTGAGACCGGAAGAGTCGGTTGCTATGCGACGATCGTAGTTTTACCGAGGTAATGCACGAGTACAAACGAGTTCTCACGGAAAAATCTGAAGTAATGACGTGTCAAGCTATTATCGAGATGTAATTGGACAATTATAGCTGTGACGAATATGCAAATGAGAAATGCCAGGACAGGTCAAATCAAATTTCAAAAAATAAATATTTATCAAATGCTGAAGTAAATCATCGGCGTCGAGTACGTTTTTGTTATCATTTCTTATAAATTCGTTTGAGTACTATAAATCAATCGATGTAAGTTATTTTTCAAACTGTACCTGGTGCAGTCTGGTAACTAGTATAAGTTGCACCAACTGAATTTAACCTGCACCAGTGCAGTCTTTATATGATGATTTCGAACGCTGCCTTTACTTACACAAAGCATAACATCTGAAGAAGTGAAAGGAATAGAACATTAATCTGTTATAATACATTTTTTTTTTTATAATGTTATCTACAAATAACGACCAAATTCAGAACATTGATATTGTAGAACAATCACAATAGAGCAATTAATTATTTCTATCTCTCACTATGCCTTTCTTTCCGTCTTTTTCCTCATCCTGTCGATCCCTTTCTCCCTTATCTGTCCACGCGTGTTTAATAACTGAAATATTGTTAAAAACACGTTAAACCCCAACTCACTCACTGTAGCTCAGTTTAAATAATTACTGTTTGATTAATCATCAAAGTTTTAAGACTTTCAAATAAATATAAGGTAGAACGTTAATATAATTTAATTAATCCTCATGAAAAAAACCCATTTAAATTAGAGCACTAGTTAAGCCATAATTAGCTGCGCCTAGCATTGATGATTACAGCAATAACAATAAGAACAACTAAAATTTCCTCCTCCAAGACTGTGACAACCAGATCTAAGATGATTACTAATACCTATTTCAAATTATTTGTGCACATGTTTTGACGGAATCAAAGTTTCATAAAATATCAGGCCACAATGGACCATCTAGCCGAACGAGACCTACTGTTATGATAAAAAGTAACTAAGAGATGCAAGTGTATGAATAAAACCTTGTGCGTCCCAAAAATACAACTGTCATTCGTACATCGTGGTTCATTTGCAGATTTCGATCGCTCGCATATCGGAACTTCCGGTGGCACTTCGCAAACTCGAATGAAACAGGAAATGAAACCAGAGTTGATTATGATTATACTACAGATAGCGCAATTAAAGCATAATTTGAATGTAAACTTCCGGAATTAATATCCTTTATACTTAAAATGTTCACCAAATTATAAAATCTCGGACATAACATCAAATGTCCCAGAATATAGACTGGAAGCGCAACGACCCCATGAAACTAGTACTGTATTCGGAAAATCCATGTCGATGATAAGCATGTTACAGCGATCAATTCTGTATGTAATCGTTATATAGCTTTGTATAAACGATTATACAAAATCGCGATTCATGGTGTTCGACCCATCAAATAGGTTTTATTGTACATGCTTAGAACTTTTCAGTTGAACGTTGTTGACAAAATGAAAGCCATTAAATAATTTAGAAAATGTCCCAATATAACTTAAAAGACCCAAGAATTCGAGGCTGAAAATCACCCAATGTTACTATGGTTTATTATACATATTTATCAGTATCTTTTTCTGAGTGGTTTACTACAAGGGTCGTTTTCATGTTAGTCTAGCTTTTCTAATATGTTGTGTGGGTACTATTTTACCACTCAATTATTATCAGTTTTATTAAGAAAAACGTTGTAAACATGACCTAGGATTTTGGACTCGCGCTTAAACATTCTATATAAAGCAGCTGGTAAATAAATATATGTTTTGTGTATAATATAATTTATCAATTACGAAAATAATAATGAGCTATGTAAAATCTTTCATTTTGGAAATGGTTTGTTATCTCAAGTCTTTTAGATACAAAATTTTTACCCATAAGGGTTCATCAAATAAATCACAAACTCTCGTGTGAAAACAAATTACATCTCAATTATATCTCTAAATGTGCAGTGCAAGTCCGACTGTGATTACTTGGATGTTTACACTTGGGTTACACTTTGAAATTATATCTCTAAATGTGCAGTGCAAGTCCGACTGTGATTACTTGGATGTTTACACTTGGGTTACACTTTGAAATTATGTCTCTAAATGTGCAGTGCAAGTCCGACTGTGATTACTTGGATGTTTACACGTGGGTTACACTTTGAAATTATATCTCTAAATGTGCAGTGCAAGTCCGACTGTGATTACTTGGATGTTTACACTTGGGTTACACTTTGAAATTATATCTCTAAATGTGCAGTGCAAGTCCGACTGTGATTACTTGGATGTTTACACTTGGGTTACACTTTGAAATTATGTCTCTAAATGTGCAGTGCAAGTCCGACTGTGATTACTTGGATGTTTACACTTGGGTTACACTTTGAAATTATGTCTCTAAATGTGCAGTGCAAGTCCGACTGTGAATACTTGGATGTTTACACTTGGGTTACACTTTGAAATTATGTCTCTAAATGTGCAGTGCAAGTCCGACTGTGATTACTTGGATGTTTACACTTGGGTTACACTTTGAAATTATGTCTCTAAATGTGCAGTGCAAGTCCGACTGTGATTACTTGGATGTTTACACTTGGGTTACACTTTGAAATTATGTCTCTAAATGTGCAGTGCAAGTCCGACTGTGATTACTTGGATGTTTACACTTGGGTTACACTTTGAAATTATGTCTCTAAATGTGCAGTGCAAGTCCGACTGTGATTACTTGGATGTTTACACTTGGGTTACACTTTGAAATAATGTCTCTAAATGTGCAGTGCAAGTCCGACTGTGAATACTTGGATGTTTACACTTGGGTTACACTTTGAAATAATGTCTCTAAATGTGCAGTGCAAGTCCGACTGTGAATACTTGGATGTTTACACTTGGGTTACACTTTGAAATTATGTCTCTAATTGTGCAGTGCAAGTCCGACTGTGATTACTTGGATGTTTACACTTGGGTTACACTTTGAAATTATGTCTCTAATTGTGCAGTGCAAGTCCGACTGTGATTACTTGGATGTTTACACTTGGGTTACACTTTGAAATTATATCTCTAAATGTGCAGTGCAAGTCCGACTGTGATTACTTGGATGTTTACACTTGGGTTACACTTTGAAATTATATCTCTAAATGTGCAGTGCAAGTCCGACTGTGATTACTTGGATGTTTACACTTGAGTTACACTTTGAAATTATGTCTCTAAATGTGCAGTGCAAGTCCGACTGTGATTACTTGGATGTTTACACTTGGGTTACACTTTGAAATTATGTCTCTAAATGTGCAGTGCAAGTCCGACTGTGATTACTTGGATGTTTACACTTGGGTTACACTTTGAAATTATGTCTCTAAATGTGCAGTGCAAGTCCGACTGTGATTACTTGGATGTTTACACTTGGGTTACACTTTGAAATTATGTCTCTAAATGTGCAGTGCAAGTCCGACTGTGATTACTTGGATGTTTACACTTGGGTTACACTTTGAAATTATGTCTCTAAATGTGCAGTGCAAGTCCGACTGTGATTACTTGGATGTTTACACTTGGGTTACACTTTGAAATAATGTCTCTAAATGTGCAGTGCAAGTCCGACTGTGAATACTTGGATGTTTACACTTGGGTTACACTTTGAAATTATGTCTCTAATTGTGCAGTGCAAGTCCGACTGTGATTACTTGGATGTTTACACTTGGGTTACACTTTGAAATTATGTCTCTAATTGTGCAGTGCAAGTCCGACTGTGATTACTTGGATGTTTACACTTGGGTTACACTTTGAAATTATGTCTCTAAATGTGCAGTGCAAGTCCGACTGTGATTACTTGGATGTTTACACTTGGGTTACACTTTGAAATTATGTCTCTAAATGTGCAGTGCAAGTCCGACTGTGATTACTTGGATGTTTACACTTGGGTTACACTTTGAAATTATGTCTTTAAATGTGCAGTGCAAGTCCGACTGTGATTACTTGGATGTTTACACTTGGGTTACACTTTGAAATTATGTCTCTAAATGTGCAGTGCAAGTCCGACTGTGATTACTTGGATGTTTACACTTGGGTTACACTTTGAAATAATGTCTCTAAATGTGCAGTGCAAGTCCGACTGTGAATACTTGGATGTTTACACTTGGGTTACACTTTGAAATTATGTCTCTAATTGTGCAGTGCAAGTCCGACTGTGATTACTTGGATGTTTACACTTGGGTTACACTTTGAAATTATGTCTCTAATTGTGCAGTGCAAGTCCGACTGTGATTACTTGGATGTTTACACTTGGGTTACACTTTGAAATTATATCTCTAAATGTGCAGTGCAAGTCCGACTGTGATTACTTGGATGTTTACACTTGGGTTACACTTTGAAATTATATCTCTAAATGTGCAGTGCAAGTCCGACTGTGATTACTTGGATGTTTACACTTGGGTTACACTTTGAAATTATGTCTCTAAATGTGCAGTGCAAGTCCGACTGTGATTACTTGGATGTTTACACTTGGGTTACACTTTGAAATTATGTCTCTAAATGTGCAGTGCAAGTCCGACTGTGATTACTTGGATGTTTACACTTGGGTTACACTTTGAAATTATGTCTCTAAATGTGCAGTGCAAGTCCGACTGTGATTACTTGGATGTTTACACTTGGGTTACACTTTGAAATTATGTCTCTAAATGTGCAGTGCAAGTCCGACTGTGATTACTTGGATGTTTACACTTGGGTTACACTTTGAAATTATGTCTCTAATTGTGCAGTGCAAGTCCGACTGTGATTACTTGGATGTTTACACTTGGGTTACACTTTGAAATTATATCTCTAAATGTGCAGTGCAAGTCCGACTGTGATTACTTGGATGTTTACACTTGGGTTACACTTTGAAATTATATCTCTAAATGTGCAGTGCAAGTCCGACTGTGATTACTTGGATGTTTACACTTGGGTTACACTTTGAAATTATGTCTCTAAATGTGCAGTGCAAGTCCGACTGTGATTACTTGGATGTTTACACTTGGGTTACACTTTGAAATTATGTCTCTAAATGTGCAGTGCAAGTCCGACTGTGATTACTTGGATGTTTACACTTGGGTTACACTTTGAAATTATGTCTCTAAATGTGCAGTGCAAGTCCGACTGTGATTACTTGGATGTTTACACTTGGGTTACACTTTGAAATTATGTCTCTAAATGTGCAGTGCAAGTCCGACTGTGATTACTTGGATGTTTACACTTGGGTTACACTTTGAAATTATGTCTCTAATTGTGCAGTGCAAGTCCGACTGTGATTACTTGGATGTTTACACTTGGGTTACACTTTGAAATTATGTCTCTAATTGTGCAGTGCAAGTCCGACTGTGATTACTTGGATGTTTACACTTGGGTTACACTTTGAAATTATATCTCTAATTGTGCAGTGCAAGTCCGACTGTGATTACTTGGATGTTTACACTTGGGTTACACTTTGAAATTATATCTCTAAATGTGCAGTGCAAGTCCGACTGTGATTACTTGGATGTTTACACTTGGGTTACACTTTGAAATTATGTCTCTAAATGTGCAGTGCAAGTCCGACTGTGATTACTTGGATGTTTACACTTGGGTTACACTTTGAAATTATGTCTCTAAATGTGCAGTGCAAGTCCGACTGTGATTACTTGGATGTTTACACTTGGGTTACACTTTGAAATTATGTCTCTAAATGTGCAGTGCAAGTCCGACTGTGCTTACTTGGATGTTTACACTTGGGTTACACTTTGAAATTATGTCTCTAAATGTGCAGTGCAAGTCCGACTGTGCTTACTTGGATGTTTACACTTGGGTTACACTTTGAAATTATATCTCTAAATGTGCAGTGCAAGTCCGACTGTGATTACTTGGATGTTTACACTTGGGTTACACTTTGAAATTATGTCTTTAATTGTGCGGTGCAAGTCCGACTGTGATTACTTGGATGTTTACACTTGGGTTACACTTTGAAATTATATCTCTAAATGTGCAGTGCAAGTCCGACTGTGCTTACTTGGATGTTTACACTTGGGTTACACTTTGAAATTATGTCTCTTGTGATTACTTGGATGTTTACACTTGGGTTACACTTTGAAATTATATCTCTAAATGTGCGGTGCAAGTCCGACTGTGATTACTTGGATGTTTACACTTGGGTTACACTTTGAAATTATGTCTTTAATTGTGCGGTGCAAGTCCGACTGTGATTACTTGGATGTTTACACTTGGGTTACACTTTGAAATTATATCTCTAAATGTGCAGTGCAAGTCCGACTGTGATTACTTGGATGTTTACACTTGGGTTACACTTTGAAATTATGTCTCTAAATGTGCAGTGCAAGTCCGACTGTGCTTACTTGAAATTATATCTCTAAATGTGCAGTGCAAGTCCGACTGTGATTACTTGGATGTTTACACTTGGGTTACACTTTGAAATTATGTCTCTAAATGTGCAGTGCAAGTCCGACTGTGCTTACTTGGATGTTTACACTTGGGTTACACTTTGAAATTATGTCTCTTGTGATTACTTGGATGTTTACACTTGGGTTACACTTTGAAATTATATCTCTAAATGTGCGGTGCAAGTCCGACTGTGATTACTTGGATGTTTACACTTGGGTTACACTTTGAAATTATGTCTTTAATTGTGCGGTGCAAGTCCGACTGTGATTACTTGGATGTTTACACTTGGGTTACACTTTGAAATTATATCTCTAAATGTGCAGTGCAAGTCCGACTGTGATTACTTGGATGTTTACACTTGGGTTACACTTTGAAATTATGTCTCTAAATGTGCAGTGCAAGTCCGACTGTGATTACTTGGATGTTTACACTTGGGTTACACTTTGAAATTATGTCTCTAAATGTGCAGTGCAAGTCCGACTGTGATTACTTGGATGTTTACACTTGGGTTACACTTTGAAATTATGTCTCTAATTGTGCAGTGCAAGTCCGACTGTTATTACTTGGATGTTTACACTTGGGTTACACTTTGAAATTATATCTCTAAATGTGCAGTGCAAGTCCGACTGTGATTACTTGGATGTTTACACTTGGGTTACACTTTGAAATTATATCTCTAAATGTGCAGTGCAAGTCCGACTGTGATTACTTGGATGTTTACACTTGGGTTACACTTTGAAATTATATCTCTAAATGTGCAGTGCAAGTCCGACTGTGATTACTTGGATGTTTACA
This sequence comes from Phorcus lineatus, assembly GCA_921293015.1. Taxonomy (NCBI): domain Eukaryota; kingdom Metazoa; phylum Mollusca; class Gastropoda; order Trochida; family Trochidae; genus Phorcus; species Phorcus lineatus. The sequence continues at coordinate 8,348,141 of OV121092.1, read as the reverse complement.
CTTGGGTTACACTTTGAAATTATATCTCTAAATGTGCAGTGCAAGTCCGACTGTGATTACTTGGATGTTTACACTTGGGTTACACTTTGAAATTATGTCTCTAAATGTGCAGTGCAAGTCCGACTGTGATTACTTGGATGTTTACACTTGGGTTACACTTTGAAATTATGTCTCTAAATGTGCAGTGCAAGTCCGACTGTGATTACTTGGATGTTTACACTTGGGTTACACTTTGAAATTATATCTCTAAATGTGCGGTGCAAGTCCGACTGTGATTACTTGGATGTTTACACTTGGGTTACACTTTGAAATTATGTCTTTAATTGTGCGGTGCAAGTCCGACTGTGATTACTTGGATGTTTACACTTGGGTTACACTTTGAAATTATATCTCTAAATGTGCAGTGCAAGTCCGACTGTGATTACTTGGATGTTTACACTTGGGTTACACTTTGAAATTATGTCTCTAAATGTGCAGTGCAAGTCCGACTGTGCTTACTTGGATGTTTACACTTGGGTTACACTTTGAAATTATGTCTCTTGTGATTACTTGGATGTTTACACTTGGGTTACACTTTGAAATTATGTCTCTAAATGTGCGGTGCAAGTCCGACTGTGATTACTTGGATGTTTACACTTGGGTTACACTTTGAAATTATGTCTTTAATTGTGCGGTGCAAGTCCGACTGTGATTACTTGGATGTTTACACTTGGGTTACACTTTGAAATTATATCTCTAAATGTGCAGTGCAAGTCCGACTGTGATTACTTGGATGTTTACACTTGGGTTACACTTTGAAATTATGTCTCTAAATGTGCAGTGCAAGTCCGACTGTGATTACTTGGATGTTTACACTTGGGTTACACTTTGAAATTATGTCTCTAAATGTGCAGTGCAAGTCCGACTGTGATTACTTGGATGTTTACACTTGGGTTACACTTTGAAATTATGTCTCTAATTGTGCAGTGCAAGTCCGACTGTTATTACTTGGATGTTTACACTTGGGTTACACTTTGAAATTATATCTCTAAATGTGCAGTGCAAGTCCGACTGTGATTACTTGGATGTTTACACTTGGGTTACACTTTGAAATTATATCTCTAAATGTGCAGTGCAAGTCCGACTGTGCTTACTTGGATGTTTACACTTGGGTTACACTTTGAAATTATATCTCTAAATGTGCAGTGCAAGTCCGACTGTGATTACTTGGATGTTTACACTTGGGTTACACTTTGAAATTATATCTCTAAATGTGCAGTGCAAGTCCGACTGTGATTACTTGGATGTTTACACTTGGGTTACACTTTGAAATTATATCTCTAAATGTGCAGTGCAAGTCCGACTGTGATTACTTGGATGTTTACACTTGGGTTACACTTTGAAATTATGTCTTTAATTGTGCGGTGCAAGTCCGACTGTGATTACTTGGATGTTTACACTTGGGTTACACTTTGAAATTATATCTCTAAATGTGCAGTGCAAGTCCGACTGTGCTTACTTGGATGTTTACACTTGGGTTACACTTTGAAATTATGTCTCTTGTGATTACTTGGATGTTTACACTTGGGTTACACTTTGAAATTATATCTCTAAATGTGCGGTGCAAGTCCGACTGTGATTACTTGGATGTTTACACTTGGGTTACACTTTGAAATTATGTCTTTAATTGTGCGGTGCAAGTCCGACTGTGATTACTTGGATGTTTACACTTGGGTTACACTTTGAAATTATATCTCTAAATGTGCAGTGCAAGTCCGACTGTGATTACTTGGATGTTTACACTTGGGTTACACTTTGAAATTATGTCTCTAAATGTGCAGTGCAAGTCCGACTGTGCTTACTTGGATGTTTACACTTGGGTTACACTTTGAAATTATGTCTCTTGTGATTACTTGGATGTTTACACTTGGGTTACACTTTGAAATTATATCTCTAAATGTGCGGTGCAAGTCCGACTGTGATTACTTGGATGTTTACACTTGGGTTACACTTTGAAATTATGTCTTTAATTGTGCGGTGCAAGTCCGACTGTGATTACTTGGATGTTTACACTTGGGTTACACTTTGAAATTATATCTCTAAATGTGCAGTGCAAGTCCGACTGTGCTTACTTGGATGTTTATGTTCCATGCAATCTGGGAATGATCACAATCTGCAGATTGTTCGCTCACAATCTGCAGATTGTTCGAACAATCTAGGAATATTTTTCATTCCTAGATTGTTTAAACAATCTGCAGATTGTGAGACCTGAACAATCTGGGAATGATCACAATCTGGGAATTTGCTTGTTTGTAGAATATTTTGCATTGTAAAATGAGCTTATTTAGGTTTTTATTTTTGTTTATTAGATTGTGACAGGTTCATAGCTCGCCTTTATGTCAAATTGAGGGAGTATAGGGGTCGATTCCTAGATTGTGAAGGGCTAACATATTGTCGTTATGTCAAACTGTGAGGGTGTATGGGTCGATTCTCAGATTGTGAAGGGCTTACAGCTCGCCTATATAACATACTGAGGGAGTATTGGGATCGATTCCTTGATTGTGAAGGGCTCACAGATCGCCTATGTGTCAACCTGAGGGAGTATAGGGGGTATAGGGATCTATTCTCGGATTGTGAAGGGCTCACAGCTCGCCTATATGTTAAACTGAGGTAGTATATAGATCAATTCCTAGATTGTGTAGGCCTCATAGTTCACCTTTATTCAAACTTAGAGGGAGGGTATAGGAGTCGATTCTCAGATTATGAAGGGCTCATAGCTCGCCTTTATGTCAAACTGAGGAGAAAAGGGGTCGATTCTCAGATTGTGAAGGGCTCACAGCTCGCCTTTATGTCAAACTGCGGGAGTATTCGGGTCGATTCCTAGATTGTGAATGGCTCTCAGCTCGTCATTTTGTCAAACGGAGAGGATAGAGGGGTCGATTCTCAGATTGTGAAGGGCTCACAGCTCGTCTTTATGTCAAACTGAGGAGAAGAGGGGTCGATACTCAGATTGTGAAGGGCTCATAGCTCGTCATTTTGTCAAACGGAGAGGGTAGAGGGGTCGATTCTCAGATTGTGAAGGGCTCACAGCTCGCCTTTATGTCAAACTGAGGAGAAGAGGGGTCGATTCTCAGATTGTGAAGGGCTCATAGCTCGCCTTTATGTCAAACTGCGGGAGTATTCGGGTCGATTCCTAGACTGTGAAGGGGTTACAGATCGTTATTTTGTCAAACGGAGAGGATAGAGGGGTCGATTCTCAGATTGTGAAGGGCTCACAGCTCGCCTTTATGTCAAACTGCGGGAGTATTCGGGTCGATTCCTAGATTGTGAAGGGCTCTCAGCTCGTCATTTTGTCAAACGGAGAGGATAGAGGGGTCGATTCTCAGATTGTGAAGGGCTCACAGCTCGTCTTTATGTCAAACTGAGGAGAAGAGGGGTCGATACTCAGATTGTGAAGGGCTCAAAGCTCGTCATTTTGTCAAACGGAGAGGGGAGAGGGGTCGATTCTCAGATTGTGAAGGGCTCACAGCTTGCCTTTATGTCAAACTGAGGAGAAGAGGGGTCGATTCTCAGATTGTGAAGGGCTCACAGCTCGTCTTTATGTCAAACTGCGGGAGTAAATGGGTCTCTTTTCAGATTGTGAAGGGCTCACAACTCTCATTTATTTGAACTGAGGGAGTATAGGAGTCGATTCCTAGATTGTTAAGCGCTCACAGCTCTCCTATATGTTAAACTGAGGTAGTATGTGGATTGATTCCTACTTTGTGAAGGCCTCATAGCTCATCTTTATGTCAAACTGAGAATGTAAAGGAGTCGATTCTCAAATTGTGAAGGGGTTAAAGCCCACCTATATGTCAAACCGAGGGAGTATACGGGTCGATTCCTAGATTGTGAAGCTCTCATAGTTTGCCTTTTTTTCAAACTGGGAGGGTATTGGAGCGCGTCTGTATGTCAAACTGAGGGAGTATAGGGGTCTATTCTAAGATTGTGAAGGGCTCAGATATCGCCATTATGTGAAACTGAGGGAGTATAGGAGTCGATTCCTAGATTGTGAAGGGCATTGCGCTTGTCTATGTTTGTTGATTTCGCTTGTATGGGGTTCAATTCACATATTGTGAATATGTGGAGGTAGAAAACTAAATTTGTATGTCGATTCTGCGATTTTAGATTTTCATTAATCATAGTTTGCAGTGACCCGTATAACACTGTCTGGAGGGTGTTACTATTTATGTAGAAGTAAGAATTAGTTCTTATATGTGTAAAAAGTTTGCGTATGGAAATCAATAAATAACAATTCATTATGAAAAGTAAACTTATTATCTGAAAAGTTAATTACACTGAAATTTAATTCTTCACTCTCGCTTATTCAACTTAAGTTAGGTTAATTGAGCATAATTATACTATCTGTATCATCACAAAACACTAATCTCCTTTGGTATGAATTACTTGCATAGACACTTACACTTACAGGGTACAATGAAGGAAATAGTCTCGTGATGCTAAAAAGAGTTTCAAACATCAAAGACAACAAATTCTGATTCTTATATTTATTGTTCATTATGGAAACTTGATAACTGTTACCTTTTCCCCTAATTTTCTTCCTGGATCGTGAGATTGAAAGTTTTTTATACGAAAGATGCAAAAATCGGAAAGTTACTTAATCTTTTGAGTTTGTATATAAACAGCTTTTAAATATATGAATTTATAAAATTTATAATACTCGAACAGTTAGCATTTTGTGTTGTCGTGAATAATGAGCCCAGATGTCTAGCTGGGTCTGCTTATCAAAGCAACGTGTCACTGTGTCGCGTCACTACTCAGACATGCGCGTAAATTTGCGTACAATCACATTAACTTCCTCTCTATAATTTGATGTTTATCATGGGGCAAATACTTATGCAATAATGAATTGTCTGGAGTAAAATGTTTAATTGCTCTTCGGTCACACTATGGTCAACATTTTGACACATATTTTTCTTTAACGTTTTTAATAGTTTCCGTTATATCGGTTTGTGAATTTTACAAAGAAATGTTTTATTTGATTTATTTGTTATCTGTTCATGATTCAATATTGTAAGAAAAAATAAAATAAAATCCATATTAAGCATTCTCTACCTTTGAATTTGGTACAGATGTAATTAAAAAGCTATAAAAATCGGTTGGGATTATTTATGAAATGATACACAGATATTATTAGGGATTCGTTAGCACTCTGTGACAAGGATTTGTCGCCGCTCAAGGTAGATTTTAATATTATATCGTTTTTAAAAAAGTATTGATTTGATCGGAATCTATCATATAGTGGGCATTCAAAGAAATAATGAAAGGGATCCTCCCGAATGTTTCCACAAGAACAGGCGGGATTTACTAACAACAGTAAGTGGACTTGCTTTGCGTAGTATATTTTCAATATGATGCTGCCATTTTCCATTTTCATCTGTGTAAACATGTTTTTATACCCCCGTATATCACGTAAAGTCGACCTATGAGCCCTTAACAATCTGCGAATAGACTCTTATACCCTCTCAGTTTGATAAATAGCCAGCTATGAGCCCTTCCCAATCTGAGACTCCTCTACCCTCTCAGTTTCATATATAGGCGAGCTATAAGCCATTCATAATCTAAGAATTGACTCCTATACCCTCTCAGTCTAAATATAGATTAACTGTTAGCCCTTCACAATCTGGGAATCAACACCTATTCCCCCTCAGTTTGACATATAAGCGAGTTGTGAGCTCTTCACAATCTGAGAATCGACCTCTATATACTCCGTCAGTTTGATTTGTAGGCGAGCTATGAGCCCTTCACAATCTGAGAATCGGCCCCTATACTCCCTCAGTTTGGCATAAAGACAAGCTATGAGCCCTTCACAATCTGAGAATCGATCCCTATACTCCGTCAGTTTGACATATAGGCGAGTTGTGAGCCCTTCACAATCTAGGAATCGGCCCCTATACTCCCTCAGTTTGACATAAAGACGAGCTAGGAGCCCTTCACAATCTGAGAAACGATCCCCATACTCCGTCAGTTTGACATATAGGCGAGTTGTGAGCCCTTTACAATCTGAGAATTGATCCCCATACTCCGTCAGTTTGACATAAAGACGAGCTAGGAGCCCTTCACAATCTGAGAAACGATCCCCATGCTCCGTCAGTTTGACATATAGGCGAGTTGTGAGCCCTTCACAATCTGAGAATCGACTGCTATACTCTCTCAGTTTAAATAAAGGTGAGCTGTGAGCCCTTCACAATCTGGGAATCGACCCCTATACCCCCTCAGTTTGACATGAAGACGAGCTATAAGCCCTTCAAAATCTGAGAATCGATCCCTATACTCCGTCAGTGTGACATATAGGCGAGTTGTGAGCCCTTCACAATCTGAGAATTGACCCCTATGCCCCCTCAGTTTGACAAAAAGACGAGCTAGGAGCCCTTCACAATCTGAGAATCGATCCCTATACTCCGTCAGTTTGACATATAGGCGAGTTGTGAACCCTTCACAATCTGAGAATCGACTGCTATACTCTCTCAGTTTAAATAAAGGTGAGCTGTGAGCCCTTCACAATCTGGGAATCGACCCCTATACCCCCTCAGTTTGACATGAAGACGAGCTATAAGCCCTTCAAAATCTGAGAATCGATCCCTATACTCCGTCAGTGTGACATATAGGCGAGTTGTGAGCCCTTCACAATCTGAGAATTGACCCCTATGCCCCCTCAGTTTGACAAAAAGACGAGCTAGGAGCCCTTCACAATCTGAGAATCGATCCCTATACTCCGTCAGTTTGACATATAGGCGAGTTGTGAACCCTTCACAATCTGAGAATCGACTGCTATACCCTCTCAGTTTAAATAAAGGTGAGTTGTGAGCCCTTCACCATCTGGGAATCGACCCCTATACCCCCTCAGATTGACATAAAGACGAGCTATGAGCCCTTCATAATCTGAGAATCGATCCCTATACTCCGTCAGTTTGACATATAGGCAAAATGTGAGCCCTTCACAATCTGAGAATCGACTCCTAGATACCCTCTCAGTTTCATATATAGGTGAGCTGTAAGCCCTTCACAATCTGAGAATTGACCCCTATGCTACCTCAGTTGGACATAAAGCCGATCTGTGGGCCTTTCACAATCTGAGAATCGACGGCTATACCCTCTCAGTTTAAAAAAAGGTGAGCCGTGAGCCCTTCATAATCTGGGAATCGGTTCCTATACCAGCTCATTTTGACATAAAGACGAGCTATGAGCCCTTCACAAACTGAGAATCGATCCCGATACTCCGTCAGTTTGACATGTAGGCGAAATGTGAGCCCTTCACAATCTGAGAATCGACTCCTATATACCCTCTCGGTTTAAATAAAGGTGAGCTATGAGCCCTTCACAATCTAGGAGTCAACCCTTACATCCCCTAAGCTTGACATAAAGACGAGCTGAATGTCCTTCACAATCTGGGAATCGGCCCCCATACCCCCTCATTTTGAGAAAGAGACAAGCTGATTGCTCATCACAATCTAGGAATCGATCTAGGAATCGCTAAATAGAAAAACCTTAATAAGCTAAATAATTCCCATTCTATAATGATGAAAATACTAATAAAACACACATTCCCAGATTGTGATCATTCCCAGATTGTTCAGGTCGCACAATCTGCAGATTGTTTAAACAATCTAGGAATTCCTAGATTGTGAGCAAACAATCTGCAGATTGTTCGAACAATCTGCAGATTGTGATATACCCCAGATTGTTCGTAACATTTACACTTGGGTTACACTTTGAAATTATATCTCTAAATGTGCAGTGCAAGTCCGACTGTGCTTACTTGGATGTTTACACTTGGGTTACACTTTGAAATTATATCTCTAAATGTGCAGTGCAAGTCCGACTGTGATTACTTGGATGTTTACACTTGGGTTACACTTTGAAATTATATCTCTAAATGTGCAGTGCAAGTCCGACTGTGCTTACTTGGATGTTTACACTTGGGTTACACTTTGAAATTATATCTTTAAATGTGCAGTGCAAGTCCGACTGTGATTACTTGGATGTTTACACTTGGGTTACACTTTGAAATTATATCTCTAAATGTGCAGTGCAAGTCCGACTGTGCTTACTTGGATGTTTACACTTGGGTTACACTTTGAAATTATATCTCTAAATGTGCAGTGCAAGTCCGACTGTGCTTACTTGGATGTTTACACTTGGGTTACACTTTGAAATTATATCTCTAAATGTGCAGTGCAAGTCCGACTGTGCTTACTTGGATGTTTACACTTGGGTTACACTTTGAAATTATATCTCTAAATGTGCAGTGCAAGTCCGACTGTGCTTACTTGGATGTTTACACTTGGGTTACACTTTGAAATTATATCTCTAAATGTGCAGTGCAAGTCCGACTGTGCTTACTTGGATGTTTACACTTGGGTTACACTTTGAAATTATATCTCTAAATGTGCAGTGCAAGTCCGACTGTGATTACTTGGATGTTTACACTTGGGTTACACTTTGAAATTATATCTCTAAATGTGCAGTGCAAGTCCGACTGTGATTACTTGGATGTTTACACTTGGGTTACACTTTGAAATTATATCTCTAAATGTGCAGTGCAAGTCCGACTGTGATTACTTGAATGTTTACACTTGGGTTACACTTTGAAATTATATCTCTAAATGTGCAGTGCAAGTCCGACTGTGATTACTTGGATGTTTACACTTGGGTTACACTTTGAAATTATATCTCTAAATGTGCAGTGCAAGTCCGACTGTGATTACTTGGATGTTTACACTTGGGTTACACTTTGAAATTATATCTCTAAATGTGCAGTGCAAGTCCGACTGTGATTACTTGGATGTTTACACTTGGGTTACACTTTGAAATTATATCTCTAAATGTGCAGTGCAAGTCCGACTGTGATTACTTGGATGTTTACACTTGGGTTACACTTTGAAATTATATCTCTAAATGTGCAGTGCAAGTCCGACTGTGATTACTTGGATGTTTACACTTGGGTTACACTTTGAAATTATATCTCTAAATGTGCAGTGCAAGTCCGACTGTGATTACTTGGATGTTTACACTTGGGTTACACTTTGAAATTATATCTCTAAATGTGCAGTGCAAGTCCGACTGTGATTACTTGGATGTTTACACTTGGGTTACACTTTGAAATTATATCTCTAAATGTGCAGTGCAAGTCCGACTGTGATTACTTGGATGTTTACACTTGGGTTACACTTTGAAATTATATCTCTAAATGTGCAGTGCAAGTCCGACTGTGATTACTTGGATGTTTACACTTGGGTTACACTTTGAAATTATATCTCTAAATGTGCAGTGCAAGTCCGACTGTGATTACTTGGATGTTTACACTTGGGTTACACTTTGAAATTATATCTCTAAATGTGCAGTGCAAGTCCGACTGTGATTACTTGGATGTTTACACTTGGGTTACACTTTGAAATTATATCTCTAAATGTGCAGTGCAAGTCCGACTGTGATTACTTGGATGTTTACACTTGGGTTACACTTTGAAATTATATCTCTAAATGTGCAGTGCAAGTCCGACTGTGATTACTTGGATGTTTACACTTGGGTTACACTTTGAAATTATATCTCTAAATGTGCAGTGCAAGTCCGACTGTGCTTACTTGGATGTTTACACTTGGGTTACACTTTGAAATTATATCTCTAAATGTGCAGTGCAAGTCCGACTGTGCTTACTTGGATGTTTACACTTGGGTTACACTTTGAAATTATGTCTCTAAATGTGCAGTGCAAGTCCGACTGTGATTACTTGGATGTTTACACTTGGGTTACACTTTGAAATTATATCTCTAAATGTGCAGTGCAAGTCCGACTGTGATTACTTGGATGTTTACACTTGGGTTACACTTTGAAATTATATCTCTAAATGTGCAGTGCAAGTCCGACTGTGCTTACTTGGATGTTTACACTTGGGTTACACTTTGAAATTATATCTCTAAATGTGCAGTGCAAGTCCGACTGTGATTACTTGGATGTTTACACTTGGGTTACACTTTGAAATTATATCTCTAAATGTGCAGTGCAAGTCCGACTGTGATTACTTGGATGTTTACACTTGGGTTACACTTTGAAATTATATCTCTAAATGTGCAGTGCAAGTCCGACTGTGATTACTTGGATGTTTACACTTGGGTTACACTTTGAAATTATATCTCTAAATGTGCAGTGCAAGTCCGACTGTGATTACTTGGATGTTTACACTTGGGTTACACTTTGAAATTATATCTCTAAATGTGCAGTGCAAGTCCGACTGTGATTACTTGGATGTTTACACTTGGGTTACACTTTGAAATTATATCTCTAAATGTGCAGTGCAAGTCCGACTGTGATTACTTGGATGTTTACACTTGGGTTACACTTTGAAATTATATCTCTAAATGTGCAGTGCAAGTCCGACTGTGATTACTTGGATGTTTACACTTGGGTTACACTTTGAAATTATGTCTCTAATTGTGCAGTGCAAGTCCGACTGTTATTACTTGGATGTTTACACTTGGGTTACACTTTGAAATTATGTCTCTAATTGTGCAGTGCAAGTCCAACTGTTATTACTTGGATGTTTACACTTGGGTTACACTTTGAAATTATGTCTCTAATTGTGCGGTGCAAGTCCGACTGTGATTACTTGGATGTTTACACTTGGGTTACACTTTGAAATTATGTCTCTAAATGTGCAGTGCAAGTCCGACTGTGATTACTTGGATGTTTACACTTGGGTTACACTTTGAAATTATGTCTCTAAATGTGCAGTGCAAGTCCGACTGTGATTACTTGGATGTTTACACTTGGGTTACACTTTGAAATTATGTCTCTAAATGTGCAGTGCAAGTCCGACTGTGATTACTTGGATGTTTACACTTGGGTTACACTTTGAAATTATATCTCTAAATGTGCAGTGCAAGTCCGACTGTGATTACTTGGATGTTTACACTTGGGTTACACTTTGAAATTATATCTCTAAATGTGCAGTGCAAGTCCGACTGTGCTTACTTGGATGTTTACACTTGGGTTACACTTTGAAATTATATCTCTAAATGTGCAGTGCAAGTCCGACTGTGATTACTTGGATGTTTACACTTGGGTTACACTTTGAAATTATATCTCTAAATGTGCAGTGCAAGTCCGACTGTGCTTACTTGGATGTTTACACTTGGGTTACACTTTGAAATTATATCTTTAAATGTGCAGTGCAAGTCCGACTGTGATTACTTGGATGTTTACACTTGGGTTACACTTTGAAATTATATCTCTAAATGTGCAGTGCAAGTCCGACTGTGCTTACTTGGATGTTTACACTTGGGTTACACTTTGAAATTATATCTCTAAATGTGCAGTGCAAGTCCGACTGTGCTTACTTGGATGTTTACACTTGGGTTACACTTTGAAATTATATCTCTAAATGTGCAGTGCAAGTCCGACTGTGCTTACTTGGATGTTTACACTTGGGTTACACTTTGAAATTATATCTCTAAATGTGCAGTGCAAGTCCGACTGTGCTTACTTGGATGTTTACACTTGGGTTACACTTTGAAATTATATCTCTAAATGTGCAGTGCAAGTCCGACTGTGCTTACTTGGATGTTTACACTTGGGTTACACTTTGAAATTATATCTCTAAATGTGCAGTGCAAGTCCGACTGTGATTACTTGGATGTTTACACTTGGGTTACACTTTGAAATTATATCTCTAAATGTGCAGTGCAAGTCCGACTGTGATTACTTGGATGTTTACACTTGGGTTACACTTTGAAATTATATCTCTAAATGTGCAGTGCAAGTCCGACTGTGATTACTTGAATGTTTACACTTGGGTTACACTTTGAAATTATATCTCTAAATGTGCAGTGCAAGTCCGACTGTGATTACTTGGATGTTTACACTTGGGTTACACTTTGAAATTATATCTCTAAATGTGCAGTGCAAGTCCGACTGTGATTACTTGGATGTTTACACTTGGGTTACACTTTGAAATTATATCTCTAAATGTGCAGTGCAAGTCCGACTGTGATTACTTGGATGTTTACACTTGGGTTACACTTTGAAATTATATCTCTAAATGTGCAGTGCAAGTCCGACTGTGATTACTTGGATGTTTACACTTGGGTTACACTTTGAAATTATATCTCTAAATGTGCAGTGCAAGTCCGACTGTGATTACTTGGATGTTTACACTTGGGTTACACTTTGAAATTATATCTCTAAATGTGCAGTGCAAGTCCGACTGTGATTACTTGGATGTTTACACTTGGGTTACACTTTGAAATTATATCTCTAAATGTGCAGTGCAAGTCCGACTGTGATTACTTGGATGTTTACACTTGGGTTACACTTTGAAATTATATCTCTAAATGTGCAGTGCAAGTCCGACTGTGATTACTTGGATGTTTACACTTGGGTTACACTTTGAAATTATATCTCTAAATGTGCAGTGCAAGTCCGACTGTGATTACTTGGATGTTTACACTTGGGTTACACTTTGAAATTATATCTCTAAATGTGCAGTGCAAGTCCGACTGTGATTACTTGGATGTTTACACTTGGGTTACACTTTGAAATTATATCTCTAAATGTGCAGTGCAAGTCCGACTGTGATTACTTGGATGTTTACACTTGGGTTACACTTTGAAATTATATCTCTAAATGTGCAGTGCAAGTCCGACTGTGATTACTTGGATGTTTACACTTGGGTTACACTTTGAAATTATATCTCTAAATGTGCAGTGCAAGTCCGACTGTGATTACTTGGATGTTTACACTTGGGTTACACTTTGAAATTATATCTCTAAATGTGCAGTGCAAGTCCGACTGTGCTTACTTGGATGTTTACACTTGGGTTACACTTTGAAATTATATCTCTAAATGTGCAGTGCAAGTCCGACTGTGCTTACTTGGATGTTTACACTTGGGTTACACTTTGAAATTATATCTCTAAATGTGCAGTGCAAGTCCGACTGTGATTACTTGGATGTTTACACTTGGGTTACACTTTGAAATTATATCTCTAAATGTGCAGTGCAAGTCCGACTGTGATTACTTGGATGTTTACACTTGGGTTACACTTTGAAATTATATCTCTAAATGTGCAGTGCAAGTCCGACTGTGCTTACTTGGATGTTTACACTTGGGTTACACTTTGAAATTATATCTCTAAATGTGCAGTGCAAGTCCGACTGTGATTACTTGGATGTTTACACTTGGGTTACACTTTGAAATTATATCTCTAAATGTGCAGTGCAAGTCCGACTGTGATTACTTGGATGTTTACACTTGGGTTACACTTTGAAATTATATCTCTAAATGTGCAGTGCAAGTCCGACTGTGATTACTTGGATGTTTACACTTGGGTTACACTTTGAAATTATATCTCTAAATGTGCAGTGCAAGTCCGACTGTGATTACTTGGATGTTTACACTTGGGTTACACTTTGAAATTATATCTCTAAATGTGCAGTGCAAGTCCGACTGTGATTACTTGGATGTTTACACTTGGGTTACACTTTGAAATTATATCTCTAAATGTGCAGTGCAAGTCCGACTGTGATTACTTGGATGTTTACACTTGGGTTACACTTTGAAATTATATCTCTAAATGTGCAGTGCAAGTCCGACTGTGATTACTTGGATGTTTACACTTGGGTTACACTTTGAAATTATGTCTCTAATTGTGCAGTGCAAGTCCGACTGTTATTACTTGGATGTTTACACTTGGGTTACACTTTGAAATTATGTCTCTAATTGTGCAGTGCAAGTCCGACTGTTATTACTTGGATGTTTACACTTGGGTTACACTTTGAAATTATGTCTCTAATTGTGCGGTGCAAGTCCGACTGTGATTACTTGGATGTTTACACTTGGGTTACACTTTGAAATTATGTCTCTAAATGTGCAGTGCAAGTCCGACTGTGATTACTTGGATGTTTACACTTGGGTTACACTTTGAAATTATATCTCTAAATGTGCAGTGCAAGTCCGACTGTGATTACTTGGATGTTTACACTTGGGTTACACTTTGAAATTATGTCTCTAAATGTGCAGTGCAAGTCCGACTGTGATTACTTGGATGTTTACACTTGGGTTACACTTTGAAATTATATCTCTAAATGTGCAGTGCAAGTCCGACTGTGATTACTTGGATGTTTACACTTGGGTTACACTTTGAAATTATGTCTCTAAATGTGCAGTGCAAGTCCGACTGTGATTACTTGGATGTTTACACTTGGGTTACACTTTGAAATTATATCTCTAAATGTGCAGTGCAAGTCCGACTGTGATTACTTGGATGTTTACACTTGGGTTACACTTTGAAATTATGTCTCTAAATGTGCAGTGCAAGTCCGACTGTGATTACTTGGATGTTTACACTTGGGTTACACTTTGAAATTATATCTCTAAATGTGCAGTGCAAGTCCGACTGTGATTACTTGGATGTTTACACTTGGGTTACACTTTGAAATTATATCTCTAAATGTGCAGTGCAAGTCCGACTGTGATTACTTGGATGTTTACACTTGGGTTACACTTTGAAATTATGTTCAACAAGACAATCAGAGATATAAAGAATACTAAACGACGTCCCGTTTAATAACATATTTATGAAACGAGTGAATGGTTTGGTATTTAACGAGCGAAAGCGAGTTAGATACCGATACCATTCACGAGTTTCATAAATATGTTATTACACGGGACTGAGTTTAGTATTTTATTTATTACTCGCTGAATTGTATCAAAGAAATATCATGAAAATCGCCGGGTTAACCATTGCCGCTGCACCGCTAACATTGTGACGTCATGCTTAACGATTGTGACGTCATATGACGTCAATCAACACGCGATGTTATTACACAATGTGTAATAACTTTGTAGATTTACTAAACGACGGTATCTTCAACGGGAGAGTAATAAATCTAAATAAATCATAGATGATGATGATAAAAAAATGGTTTGTATAACAGTGATAACAAAACTAGAAGACGAATACGGCAGTGAGATTATTATGTATTTCATGAATTAAACCAAACAAGATTGATAAAATATAACACATACACCACCAAAATCTTAACCCCATGCAGAATACAATGATAACCAAAAAAATGTAATTATTCTTTATTTGAAGTAAAGACCAGTCTTTGCTACACTGCTCATGCTACACTGAAATTCAGCGCAGTACCACCCATGGTTCGCTAGTTCCAGCCGATGCTCGCAGGTTTCACCGCAATGCATAGCCAAAATGGTGTTGCGGGCTTTCTCCCTGCACTAATACTAGCAGCCGCGATATAAGTGAAATAATCTTGAAAGCGGCGTTGAACACCAACTCACCTCACCTCACCTGAGTAAAGTAGAAATATATTTCAGTCCAGTATTATAATGTGCATATATTATAGTATTATATAGGGATAATTGATATTCGTTTCATATCTTGAATGGCACGAAACGTTATTAACCTTTCATTTCTGGTGCTTGGAACATAATACAACACGATTTGAAGAAAAAGTAACTCCTACTTCTTTAAAAGATCATACGATAACTATTTTGTCATTTAAGGATACAAGAAACTTTGACATCATAAATATCATTTTGGATATTATATGTGCTAGAGAAGGCTTTGGGAGAAGGTGGTTAAGAATCTATGAGCATAATATGTTAAAGATAATAAGTTTAAATTAATCTACTTGTCATTCCAAATCGTTGAAAGCTTCACCTAAGTATGAAACCAGTGTGATAAAATAGCGCGCCATCAAAATATAGATTCAACATATAACAGGCGGAAGTAGTTATGGGATGGTAGGTATTTTTTTGCGAAATGAATGCAGATAAAGAAAAAGTG
Organism: Phorcus lineatus; assembly: GCA_921293015.1. Lineage (NCBI taxonomy): Eukaryota > Metazoa > Mollusca > Gastropoda > Trochida > Trochidae > Phorcus > Phorcus lineatus. Next base: position 8,332,297 of record OV121092.1, on the reverse strand, counting down.
CGTCCTTGTTTTTTTTTAGAAAAATGCATTGCACAAAGTCAAACAACCGATCAAATTTTTTTTATTGCAGAACAGTATTTTAGACGGGAAACATTGCATTTGATTGACATGGCACCGCTCGGACTGATTCATAAGATCTTTTTCAGATAAATGTTATTTTAGCTTCTCGTAATAAACTACTATAAAACTAAAATCCCTGCATCAGTTGCTTAGGAAAAGAAATACATAAAGACTTAACGTTTGTATTTAGGTGTTTTGAGACGTAATGTTTGACAAAATCTTAAATTAGATTTGATCGTTTTTACTTTTCAAAAATCTGTCGTTGGAATGCATTATGATCAATTGTTTTTAAAAATAGGCCCATTTACTTTTGCATGTTGTTATGGAGTCGGACGTATGTGCCATTTACATAGTGAAAAAATATAGCATTGTTATACATGATATACACTACTCGCATTAGTACATACTCATGTCCTCTGTCTTGTCCTGACCCTTGCGAAATCCGAATCCACACTATCTTTCTGGCAAAACTTCAAGCACTGTCCCACCACTTGACTCCTTACCTTATCGTGGTGTGGTGGTTTGCGTGCTTCAGAGACCCCGAGAGCTGGCATGCTCCTGGTAGGGTCACCCACGCTGGACAGGTCGACGGGGTAGAAACCAGACCAAATTTGAGTCGTTCTAAAACCTGTTGTCTATCTCTCACTATGCCTTTCTTTCCGTCTTTTCCCTCATCCTGTCGATTCCTTTCTCCCTTATCTGTCCACTGTCTTTTGGATGCTTGTCATCCACGTGTTTAATAACTGAAATATTGTTCAAAGCACGTTAAACCCCAACTCACTCACTCACTCAAGCACTGTCAATATCAACACCAAACCAGTTCATCCATCAGGCGTCAAATAAATATGTAATATATTATATTTCTTTAAATATTATTCTGACAAACGGAGCTCTATGTTTTCGTCATTACTATTGTTTCCATTATTTCTAAGTAGATTTTACTGGCAAACGGTGATGAAAAAAAGAAACGTACCGAAGAGATTTGGTTTAAGGTAGGAGCGAGTGCGGATTCCAGTACGCTGATTTAGCAGGATGATGCTGCCAGTGCTCCGACGATGAGTGAAGAAAATGATTATTCGATGAAATGGACTGTCACCACCTTGCACGATATGTGTCCTAAGTTTCAACGAAATCAGCATTCATCAAGAGCTTACCACCACTGGACTCAATACCTCATCGTGGTGTGGTGGTTTGAGTGCTTCAGAGACCCCGAGAGCTATGCCAGCCGGAGCTTAGCTCCTGGTAGGGACACCCAAGCTGGACAGGTTGACGGGTAGAAGCCAGACCAAATTTGAGTCCTTCTAAAACCTGTTGTCTATCTCTCACTATGCCTTTCTTTCCGTCTTTTCCTCATCCTGTCAATCCCTTTCCCCCTGAACTATCCACTCTCTTTTGGATGCTTGTCATCCACGTGTTTAATAACTGAAATATTGTTCAAAGCACGTTAAACCCCAACTCACTCACTCACTCACTCATCAAGAGCTTAAGAGCCACTCCGTGATTTTCATAACATAATGTACCTTTGATGCGAACCTAAATGTCATATATGGTGATATAATATCAAACATCTTAACTTTTCATGTCCAAAAGACATATATATGACAAATACTGGTTTTCCATGAAAATCTAAAAACAGCTTTATAAATGCACAGCGGTGTAGATATCACGTCCAATATACATGGATACTAGTTATATAACCTAACAAACGCTATCAACTCCTCACTGCCCTCCTGGCTGTTTAAGATAAGTCTCCAAAATTACGCTTGACTGCCCGGTTTCCAATCATAATTGCGACGTTCTAACTTCATACTGTCACTAAAAAAACAATAAGCTTCTAAATGTGTCTTTTTTTGTAACAGTCGATACTATGCGATCAAATGACACCATTGATTAAGTTTGGCTTATATGACTCCCACAACTCATGGAGTGGCTCTTTAATTAATAAAAACTATTTAGTCATATGTCGACACAAAATAGTTGTTCATGTTACACCATAATCTAAGTCTAGCCCTCTAGTTATTTCAGAGATCGCAGAAAACTTATTCACGAAACAAAGGATGAATATATCAGGAACTAATATATTGCACAACTAAGCTTTCAATCAAAACAGTAATCATTTCAACTTTATCAAACTGTCTTTTAATTTCAACCACGTAGAAATGTGAGAATATCCTATGGTACTCACTTTATTACAAGACATGCTTATTAATTAGTATTTCGTGTTTGCACTGAAAGCAAAGATAAAGAGTGTAACATATATTGACCATAAAGTGCCTATAAAATACCTCCAAAACGATTAGATTTACAAGAAAACAAATCCAGTCATTCTAACACCATAAAACGATTTTCAATTTTAAAAAACGTTCCTCTTATATTCATGTTTGAAAATAAGCTGTAAGCTCAATCTGATTTATTCAATGTATATTTTGTATTTATTTATGGTCTTTCTGTTAATAAATTAAATGATATTAGACATTCATGAAAATATTAATTTAACTTGGTTTGTTACTCTGTTTACCAATGCATAAAATAAATGTCCTAAGCAGTTCAATATCTATTTTCCGTCTTTTCCCTCATCCTGTCGATCCCTTTCTCTATTATCTGTCCACTCTCTTTTGGATGCTTGTCATCCACGTGTTTAATAACTGAAATATTGTTCAAAACACGTTAAACCCCAACTCACTCACTCACTCACTCAATATCTATTTTGTCAATTACTAGGTTCGTATGGAAACTCGTATACAAATGCATCTTGAACCACATTGCAGGTATCCCTTTCAATTCACTGCTGATTGTGAGTTTTATTTTCATCATTTAGCGTTGTGCAAAGAATTTATCAACCTTAAACATATGATATATTCACAAGGCCTTGACGAGTAAAACTTAATTATTACAGTGTATGTGTGACAAATATAAATATCCATCGATGATTGTTAAGAATTGAATAATTTCCTTTTCATTCGTTATATTTAAAACATGATTGAAAATGTAAAATTAGGATTATCAAAACATTAGAAATTTGGACTAAAGACACCCAAAAGGTACTAAAAGAAAAACAAATATCATGGATATTCTCTGTGATAGAACCGGGGCACCTGGTAAGTCCTGGCATAAGGGTGAGAAATCTATGTTAAGAGTCAACGCCAAACTTTCTCTCAAGTTGTTCTTGAAACTGTGAGACTTCTTGCGTGTACAAGGGTGTTATTATCTCAGATCACATACTACTTACATATGCAAATTGAATTTACCCAGGAGCAAATCCAGTCAAGATACGAACACCTGATAGGTCTAGCCTAGGCAGGAGAGGGGTAATTAATGACTCACGGAATTCGTTCAATTATTACCTCCTTGAGTTGTGCTTTTGAAGACATGGTCCTCAAGCAGTAGCCTCCCTTTGATGCTTCCTGAAAGTAGAAGCCATTACGTTGGATGATGACTGTAATTGGAGACTTGTTTATTCAGGTCTGGCTACAGGGACGGTTTGAATTGTGAATCAGGCGATAATGAAAGCACAAGTCCCAATTTCCTACAGCAGAATTGGATCAATCGCCCCAATCACATGGCAAGTCTACAGCCGAAGCTTCGTCTTCTACTTTCGTTTTCACAATCATTTTTAGTTTCAATATTGACGGTTATCTATAACCAGATTAAATCAGAGGTTTGTGTGACTGACCTTCAATTGCTACTTGAAAACACTCCCATCCTCAGGGAGTCACCTACAAAACACAATAAGCTAGCCTCTTAAAACATGCCACTCTTCTTACAGCGGGGTTTTGAAAATGTAAATCCTGATGCTTGATTTGAACTTACACAATATTAATATGGAATTAGATGAAAATGTCCATAATATTCAATTTGGGAGACGATTAACACTGAAATAAATCACCCCATGCATTATCTGTGTCTTCGGAGATAAAGTATGAAATGGATGTGCGTCACTGTCTTTCACTCATTTGCATATATTTACACAATTATTATTGAGTTATAGCAGCCTTAAAATAAACACTTCGGTGCTTGTTGGGTAATCAATTCATTTATTTAATTTTTTCATGAAATAACGTATTTAAATCAGATAAGTTATTCTCAGTTAAAACATGTCCAAAATGAAGAGTTCAAGTTAGTTCATCTATGAAATCTTGTAAAGGATGCTCAAGATAGATTTATTACTCACATTTGCAAACTATGTGATGCTTTCTTTCATCGAGGGATTTGGAAAATATGTATTAATTATGTATTTGTATGAAAATCCGTAAAGTTGTGACCCTTCCGAGATTAAAGGGTTCCAAATAGTTTGTCAATACTAATTGTAATAAAGGTTGCTAATGATATTGTCTATTCATAAACATTCAAGGGGAGTTGTTTTAGCGTAAATGGTTGTTTTAAACATCTAAATTACATTTCAATGTCACACTCAAAATTATAACATTTTGCTCTCTAACGAATACTAAAATTTTAAACTCGGTGAATTATGATACTTTTGCTTTAGGTATGGAGATGATTGAAGATTTGAATGTAACGTGACAAAAATACATGTTTACTGTTCAATTTGTAAATGTTTACTTGTTTCTTTACTTACTTTAGGTTTATAGTAAAATTCCTTAAATTTGTGAATTGTTGCTTCAAGTGTTTTGAGGTTTAGAGATGATCGAAGTTTTTCTTTGCTAATTTGATGTAAAAAAAAGGTGTTCATCTAAAAATAATGTCTTGCTTCCAGTTTATAGTACAGATTTTCATTACCTGAAGATACTGACAAATGCGTTTATTGTTACTTGTGTCTATTAAAAAGTCAATAAACAATTATTAATAACATTTCTTTACCGGTTTGTTTTTAGAAGTCAAACAACGAATCAACATTTTGTGTGATCGTAAAATTCAAATTCAGAAACTGAATGTCATCTTAAATAACATAATAGAACTATGCTAATGTATATAATATTATACTTAAAGACACGTTTCATCCTCAATAGATTAATGTTCTAAAAACAAACCATTACATGAGATTGATCTGTTTCGGTGCCAGAGTCCTTCAAAGCTCAACAAATACCTCTAATTTGATGACAAACAAAAGCATCAGAACCTTCTAACAAAAATTTCAAACAGATATCAATGATTCAGATGATTAGAAGCGTGATCGTATAAAAGCAATGTCAAAATTGGACAATAAATACAGCACTAAAGAAATTCTTATTTTCATAAATTAGAGCTCTGTCAATGATAACAATTACAGACCATTCAATGTAAAGGACTAGTCCTTACACAGAGAAAACAGTTCAAGACACAGCATTCAATTTCACCAAATCTTCAGTGTGTTGTTTCCCATTGCGTTTAAGAGCAATCTCTATAGATTGTTATTATTCCTTTGGAACATAGTATTTTCATGCATGATATCTTCATCAGTACTGAATTAGTTTCTCTCCATGAGTTCTCCTTTCCCATAGTTATATCAAGGATTAATCGATACATACACAACCAAGGCCATTTTCAATCGGAACAGGATTACATAGTTTGAAGCCTTCCTGAACTCAAATTATTAACAAAATAAACGTTACACAAGGATAAAAGATATTCCAAATGCATTTTCAAACTTACATCCTTAAAACTTCTTTTTTCTGCAAAGGTTATTTCTTGATTACAAGTTTATGTTTGGATTTGTATTAGTTATATGTTATCATAAATAAACATAGAATGGATATTTGACAGATGAAATTCGAAGTTTAATGTTTTGCAACATCACGTTTTACTTCGCAGTTATACGAGTCATTTTTTAAAAAACGATTGCAAGCTAATATTTTTGATACGATGAGTCATTTACTACTTTAGAGTGGAAGTTTTACTAGATGTTTTTCAAAAACACACATGTTTAGTTTGCAAGTTATTAAGGCTTTCAGAAAACTAAATGGTTCTTGTTTCGCGTTTCATGATGTCCCACTTACACAATGTCTTCATTTGTTCCTATCAGATGTCTATGCTGAGTTTCATTGCTTAAAACTCTATTATCAAATTCATTAATACATGAACACAATGGTATCTTATACTTTAATTTAATCTTCATTCCGACTATTTCTTCAAGCATTAATGATAAATATTAGTATGTGTCCACAGGAAGTCATAGATAAAAGACTAAAAGTCAAATTAAGGTGATCGTTCTTGTGTCATCCCAAACGGCTTTTATCTCTCAAAGTCAGTTGTCATATGATCTTCATGTATTGCTGAGAATTTTGGGATATGGTACTGTCTTCTGTTTGTTCTTTTGTACAACTCAAGTTGATTATTCAGAATGAAATTAAACACCTAATGACTATTAAAGGTATGAATTTTATCACCAAGCAGTAAATGCGAATCAAAATAAATTTGGATATCATGAACATTAATATTGTTGATGAACGATATATGTTATTCCCTTTTGTAGCAGATAATAGTTTTAGAATTCTTTAGAACCAAGGCGTTATATACGTGATAGTTACACATTTTGTTACCCTTTTCATTTTAATTTAATGCAATTAAACCTCACTTGTGTGTTGTATCTCAATATTTTATCCATGGTATGTCGTTGAATTATGTGATGTGAAGTTTGTATATAATCTTCAGTTACCACATGAGGAAATTAAAATCCCGGAATCTAATTTTTAAAATTATTATTGCCTGAAGAGTCTGTACACAAGATTCTACCTTATAAGGCTTCCTTGCTTATGGAGGACAAGATAAGATATTTTAAGGTGTGTCACAAGGTGAGCAAATCTATGAAGAATTATCCCCTCAAAAGGGAAGTAGCAATTTTTTTCCTAATGAAAATAGAGTTATGCCAGTTGTTTTATCTTCAGAGGGTCAAACATTACTTAATATAACCAAATAATGTGTCACTGCCCCTTTGAGCTAAGGAGTCTGCACACAAGATGTCAGCTTTCTAGATCTTTCACTTCAGGAAAAAATGTAAATAGGATGACTGTAAAGTCACCAAATATATGACAGTAATCCCCATCAGCACATTTAAAGTAAATTGCTAGAAACAAATTAGATTGTCATTGTATTTACTCTATTTCGTTTCAGTACTTTCATGTCCTTATAATGTGATTTTGATCTTCAGTTGCACAAAAAAACTGTGAATTTTAAAAGTATGTGAAATGTAATAGGATAAGCTATGTGCAAAATGTATCTCCTACTTCTTTATAATTTAATACTTTATCTATAATGATTCAGTAAGTACAGCGTATGATACTTTGATATCATAGATACCTTCAACCAGTTCAATATTGCTCCTAGCTAAGGAGTATACCTTCTCTCCAAATAAGTTCCTGCCGTCCAAGAAAGCAATGTGATATTTGTATGCAGTGGATTGTTGCGAATCACGACAGCTGTCCTAATCAATCTTACTGATGGGATTTTCATTCCTTTGTATATCATCTGATGTTTACTAGGAACAAATGTTGTGTTATCTTCAAAGTAAAGTAGAAACATATTTATATGAAGGGTTACAGTGTCCACAGGTATATGTCAGGTATAATTGGTTGGAGTTTTGATAATAGACATGTAGAAGAGGAATCGGGGAAGGGTGGTAGACGATCTAAGAGATATATACACATAATTCCTGTTTCAGATATTTAGTTTTATTTACTTTACTTGTACCACCACTGGACTCGATGCCTTATCGTGGTGTGGTGGTTTGCGTGCTTCAGAGACCCTGAGAGCTATGCCAACTGGAGCTTGCATGCTCCTGGTAGGGACACCCAAGCTGGACAGGTCGACGGGTAGAAGCCAAACTAAATCTCAGTCCTTCTAAATCCTGTTGTCTATCTCTCACTATGCCTTTCTTTCCGTCTTTTCTCTCATCCTTTCGGTCCCTTTCTCCCTTGTCTGTCCACTCTCCTTTGGATGCTTGTCATCCACGTATTTAATAACTGAAATATTGTTCAAAGCACGTTAAACCCAAACTCGCTCGTTACAGTCACAAACAGATAAAAAGAACATTATCATTAAAATATTATAGACTCTAAACATTTTGACAAGCGGTTGCTCAGAGGAGGCAGTTTTTTTAGACAGGTCGTTCGTGGATTTATTGTGTTTTTTTAAAGAATTCATCTTATTAAACAATAATACCGATCAATATTTTTTTCCACAGTAGCATAGAAATAATTTTAAAAAAGAATCTCTTTATAATAACATTTGATTGACATAGCACCATTCGGAGTGATTTATATGATCTTTATCACATTTTGTGTGTGTGTTTCTTTTAATGCACTATTATAAAACTGAAATCCCTAAATCAATTGAAAAAAATTACTTGAGTGTAATGAGACGTTATTTTTGACAGTACATAACATTTTATCTTTTCCAAATTATTTACTTGTCAAAAAGCTGTTTTTCAAAGGAACAATAAATATCAGTTTTTGAATATCAAGACAGTGATATGTCGCGAGATTGCATTATGAATAATTGTCTCTACTGAAAGATGCTGAACAAAATTAATATAGCATGTTTATATTTGTGACACATTATTTAATTTGTTATAGATTTGCGTCCTTAATCTTGTCATGGCCCTTGCTACATTCATACCCACGCTCTCCGCCAGGCAAAACTGCAAACACAATCAATGCCTACAACTAACCAGATTACGTACCAGGCCTTCAAAAACAAAGAGTAAAAACAATTTTTTAAAATTATCCTTTTAAGGGTCATTTCTTAAAAATTTCAAGAACCAAATTGAACATGAAAAAACTCTTAAATAAAAAAAGATATGCTATTGCTACGTATATGTTTAATCATTTAGTAAAACCTGAAATTGTCTTACCTTTGTACAGTTATAATCACTCCTGCTATAACATAATCAGCATAATCATTAACCTTCGAAAGGGTTCTAAATAGCTAATATTTATTGCAGAAGAGGAAATGGTTACAATACAACTCTCATGTAATGTACCATACTATTATCAAGTCTGCCGATGATGAAGTAAAGTTTTATCCAGTACAAATCAAAGTATAAACAATGTAGTAACCTTTTCAGTTCATGGATGCTAAAGTTTACCTATTTATTGTTTCAGCATATTCTTGATATTTAATGAATTTACAGCCAGCTGTCTGGGATACTACACACTCAAAATAAAAGAAAATTAATTTCAATTTAAGATCTACTGATTTTTTAGAGGGTTAAACAATAATTGATTTATATTTGCCATAGGTCAAAACGAATCAATGGACACATTTTGAAAAGGTAATAAACATTTATGAGTGAATGAAAAAAAATAACGTCTTAGATGTTGTAATGTAAGTGTACCAAATCACATATACATAAGACCCAAAGAACGGCTCAAGCCATTGAAAAGAAAATGGAAAAGCATAACAAGGAAATATATTTCGAAAGATATTTCACTAATATAAACCCAAGTATACAGGTACATGCCATAAAGGTTAAAATAATGAAAGTGGATAGTTATTATGGCACTTTAAAATGAACAAATGCTTTTCATTGAGTAGGAAGTTCCCCAAATTACCTCATAACAATCTGAAAAGTACTAAAGAAACATTGGACACCTTATTTGATCATTTCCACATTGAGTAGGACTTATCTTAAAGCTCCCTTCACATAAGACCGTCATTCTTCATATGATTTTTATATTAATTGACTCTTTATCAATATTTAAGCAATAGAAAAATTACTTTTGCAGATAACGTGATCCCAAATAAGACAATTTTACAACAATAAATTTTCTACAATGGCATGTATCTTTATCGACTCTTATCCACTGTTACGACAAATGAAGAAGTATGCACCAACAGGTAGGTGTAGAAGATCACCAGTACAACCATGAAGATCCTTCTATTAAGTCATGCCATGATTGAATTAAAGCGATGTCACGAAATAATCTTTTACAGACATAATTTACTGTTAAAAGGTGTTGTTAATCAAGTTCATACTATATAGGTTTGATAAAGAAGTTCATAACTCTTCGTGATTACTGTTTTCCTTATTTCTATTAAGATAATCAAGCAAACAGTGATTTTCGTGATTATTTCTATTTAATGTTGCCAGTGCTGTCCTCGAGCCAGGAGTCGAAGAAATAATAATTGGAGTTTGTAGATTGCCATTAACTCGCACGATATATGTCTATAGCTTTAGTTAAATTAGAACTTTTTATAAGTTAAATAGAATGTATTCTTTCTAAATTGACAAAAAGAGTTGTTTACATCATAAAACCCCATAAGCATAGTCCTCCATATCTCTAATCAAAATAATGCAACGTTTGATAAACTATGTCTATAAGTCAGCAGAAAAAAGATTAATAGAATACTTAAAAAGTCGTAAAAAATACAGCTGCTTAACAAGACTTTGGTTCATTAGTTTCAAATTTAGTGCAAATACCATGTAAAATGGTTATCATGAGTTATCAAAGCATCTTTTATCCAAACTTTAGGATTTTTCAAAACGAGTTAAAAGAACACACATTCCTTTCTTATACTTAAAAAACATCTAGTACTTCAGGAATACAACCAACAAAAACCATTGTTCACTACTTAAAAGGTCATAGAAAATAGTTCCGAAAATGAATTAGTAGCAAAAATTAAACATATGTCAGGAATGTTTTATCAATTAAAATATTTAACATTTTGACTTAACAAATTGTTTCGATTTTAGTTAAACCACAGAAATTTTTTAAAATATATTATAGTGCCACTGGATATGCGTGATTGGAACAAAAACGAAGAGCTTTACAAGACACAATTCATGTAATTTTTGCATTCCAAGTTCTATTCTATACTTATTGTTTGTAAATGATCTGTCATCTAAGTCTCACTATGTTCTTTACGTATTTGTAATATGATATTATATATTCACGAAAATATTCCTTTCATTTTGTTTTTATATTCCTTTTTGCAATGTAAACTATGTAAACCCATGTACAAATGCATCTTTCCTTCTTAACCATATTGCAAGTTTCTTATTGCATCTATTTTTGATTGTAAGGTAATTTACAATGACTTTTCTGCAATTAATTCCATAAGACCACAAATACCCAAAATCGAAAGCCCTCTTAAAAAGAATGTAAGAACAAACGTCATGGATATTCACTCTGATAATTCTCCTGGCATGTGAAACAATAAAACAAGATGATGCCACTCATCAAAACATAGTCTCAACGTAAACTTCTTTTTGACCCTAAGATTACTTGCATGCCGATTTACAAGCTGTTATTATCGCCAATCACTTCCTACTTACATATGCAAATTAAATTTCCCCGGACCAAATCCAGTCAAGATACGAACACCTGATAGGACTAGCCTAGACAGGAGAGGCGTAATTAATGACTCACGAAATTCGTTCAATTATCACCTCCTTGAGTTGTGATTTTACAGTCATTGGCAACGTATTCCTTTAACGGTAGCCTCCCTTTGATTCTTCCAGACAGTAGAAGCGATTACGTTGGATAATGACTGTAATTGGAGACTTGGGTATTCAGGTCTCGCTACAGGGACGGTTTGAATTGTGAATCAGGCGATAATGAAAGCACAAGTCCCAATTTCCTGCAGGAGAATTGGATCCTTCATCCCAATCACATGGCAAGTCTCACATCCGAAGCTTCGTCTTCTACTTTCGTTTCTACTTTCACTTTTAGTTTCAGTTGATGCTTATCTACGACCACATGTAATCAGATGTTTGCGTGACTGCCACGTAATTGCTACTTGAAAACATTCAGGGAGTCGCCTAAAATACTTTGAGCTAGCCTCTTTTCAACCACTCTTCTGAGAGGGGTTATTGTTTGGAAACTGTATATCCTGTTTGATGCTTACTTTGAATGTGCTCAATTTATAAGAAATAACACTAAAAGAAGTTTATCCCTGCTTTACCACATTCGTCAGAACAAGATTATGAAAAAGACATGCCTCACTGACCTACATTCATTTGCATATATTTACGCAAATATGATTTTACTGATGTGACCTTTGAATAAGCACGTCGGCGCTTGTTAGACAATCAATTCAAGGATTACATTTTCTTAATTAATGCATATCTTTAAATCTAACAGGTTAATCTCAAAACAAATCCGAAGATTCTAACACGAAAAGGTACCAAATATTCCGTGTTGCAACATCTTATAAAGTATGTTCAAGATAGATTTATTACTCACAATTCGTGAATTTTCCTCTCATTTGACTGTTGATAAAGAAAAGGTTTATAATTCAAATGACATTCTGTAAAGAAGAAAACCTCGTACTTGAATCTGTATTAAAGAGGATTTGATTAATATGAGATGTGTTTTCCTCTTCCATGGTGATCCTGTATAAAATGGTTCAAAGCATTTTGTTAATCTTAATTGTAATAAAAATTGTTAATTTTATATCTATTCACTAAAATTCAAGGAAATATATTTGAGGGCGAAAGGGTGTTTAAAGCCTTAATTCTCATTTACGTCATATTAAGAATTTAAAAAAACGGAAACAAAACAACTTAACTATGTGAATTACGGCTTCTTGTTTTAAATTGGAGATGATTTGATGATTCGAAGATGTGTTTTTGTTCATCTATAAATTATCGGTTGTTTATTAGATGTTTAGGATTATGATACAGACATTCATTGTCTGATCATACTGACAATTTAGCTGTCAAATTTGATCTGTCACGTTAAGGTGTTGAGAGATATGTTTAAAACATATGGTCAATTAACAATTATTTTTAACATAAAAATCTTCTTACTGAGAATAACATTATGAATGCTTGCAAAATCGAATAACGATTCAGGGAATGACATGTTAACTTGATATAAAAATTCCATTTCTGTAAATGAATGTTAATATAAAAGATATAGCAGAAATGTGCAAAATGAAACTTTACTAGAAAACGTTTTATCCTTAATAAACAATGTTCTAAAAGCAAAACATTACATCTGATTGATCTGTTTCGATGTCAGATCCCTTTTAAGCTCAACAAATACCTCTAATTTGATAGAGCCACATGTAGTGATGATGTCAAACAAAAGCATCAGAACCTTCTAACAGAAATCAATGATTCAGATGATTGGAACCGTGTTGGTATAAAAGCGATGCAAAATTTGAACAATAAATACAGCATTGGAGAAATTCTTAATTTCATAAATTAGAGCTCTGTCAAGGAAAATGATAACAATTACAGACCAATCAATGTAAAGGACTAGTCCTTATGCAGAGAAAACCGTTCGAGACACAGCATTCAATTTCACCCAATCCTCAGTGTGCTGATTTCTTTGGGTTGAAGAGCACTCTCTATAGATTGTTATTATTCGTCGGGAACATAGCATTTACCGCTTGATGTCTTCATCAGTACTGCGTTATTCACTCTTCATGAGTTCTCCTTTCCTATAGTTACATAATCTTAATTAATCGATATGTTGATTTTTCAATCAGGACTGAAATACATGGTTTGTTTTCGAGAATGCAAATTTTGTCTAAAAGTTTAGTAGTTAAACATATACAAATTTTTCATCACATTCGATCCATCAACTTTATGTTGAAAAATATGCATGTGTAGAAAACAAGCTATTGAAAGAACCCAATTTCCCTTCCAGTTTCAACTAAAGAAGGATCATAGCAGCTGAATAAAATTACCAACTGAGAAGTTCATTGATACACCATGAACAGAGGAAGACACACATTATTCAAATACACAAAAATAATTGTTAAAATTGACATAATTTAGAAAAATATATCAACTTAAATAAAGAACAAATGCCAGTTTGTGTTTCTGCAAAGGCGTTGAAAAATCTATTTCAATATTACATCTTTTTTGAGAACCAACCCTGAGGTGAGGTGAGTTGGGGTTTAACGCCGCTTTCAAGATTATTTCACTTACATCGCGGCTGCTAGTATTATTGCAGGGAGTAAGCCTACAACACCGTCGTGGCTATGCATTGCGGTGAAACCTGCGAGCATCGGCTGGAACTAGAGAACCATGAGTGGTACTGCGCTGAAATTGAGTGTAGCATTGCACCCAAACCTTACTGCGTGTAGAACAGTTCTCTACTGAAGACAAAGTTGCCGAGCCCCAGGCGAGATGAGAACCACGGACCTCTTGATCCGAATCCGAGCGCTCCCCCCCCCCCCCCTCCCCCCCTCTCGAGAACCAACCGTACTTTCGAGTAGTTCACATTATGGTTTACAGCAGCGTCAACATTGTTCATTATACATTGCAAACTCTAACACAGACACTCAATTCTTCAGTCCATATGAAGATTGGAACACCGGAGATATCCAAATCTTGACTTTGCCTTTGAATAAGTAAAGTCGTGACAAGAAATATTCACGCATTTTATAATGAAACGAACATGTTTGCATGGTCGATAGGCTGTGTAATGATATCAATTACTTGACTAGACATGCTGAATGAAGCGTACATAGAACCTAAGTCTATATCCATGTACAGCTGGTAAACAAATGTGTGTTTCACTTTGCAAGAATAAGAAAAAGTAAAATCATCATTTTTCGAAATTGGGATTACTATCCGGTCAAAACGTTTAGATCATTTTGTGAACGGATAAGTTTTACACTACATATACAAGGTGCGTTTTATTTAATGAACAGTTTTGGCATTCCTTGGGGCATGGGTTACAAGGATAAATTAATATTTTCTCGTTTCTGTAAAAAATTAATGTTTCAACACATTTGACATTGTTTTGACCAAAATAGACAGCAGATGTTTATATTTTAATAAATTGTGCGTTGTTTACTAAAGATATAAGTATAAAGATAATCCCTTCAAAAAAAGAAACTTGACACTGACTTTCAAAGTTCAATATAAAGACCACAGATGCAAGTTAAACATTGAAATGAAAACTAAAACGCTGTTTAAAGATCTCTGTAGAGTAAATTTTATTCAGAATAAGCATGATCTTGAAAAGCACAGGTGCACAAGTGTTTCAACATCACAGGGGTGCACAAATGTCAGTATCGGGTATGGCCACCATTGGCATTGATTATTGCTTGGCACCGACGACCCATGGATGCAATCAAGTTGTCAATCACAGCCTGTGGAATGTTCTGCCATTCGTGCCGAAGTGCTGCAAGAAGTCCTGGAAGTGTTTGGTCCGGTGGATTCCTACTGCGCACGCGTCGATCCAGTTCGTCCCAGAGATGCTCAATTGTTGACAAATCTGGTGACCTGGCTGGCCATGGCAATGTCTGGACATTGTTACGCTGTAAAAAATCTTGACAAACACGTGCAACATGTGGTCGAGCATTGTCCTGCTGAAAGAGACCACCACGGACGTTGACTTGAGGAATAACGTAAGGCTGTAGGATCAAGTCCCTATACCGTACTCCTGTGAGGTTACCCACAACATGCACAAGGGCTGTCCTAACACCGTGACGAATCCCGGCCCACACCATGACACTCCCACCTCCAAATGGGACAACCTCCTGAAGACAGTTGGCAGCATAACGTTCTCCACGACGTCGGTATACACGTGCTCGTCCATCACTTCCTCGAAGCAGAAAACGGGACTCATCAGTGAAGAGAACGGTTCTCCACCTTGCACGTGCCCATCTCATCCTCTGTTGACACCACTGGAGACATCGGCCAGATGACGTTGCGTTAAAACGGGACGTCAAACCGGTCGTCGTGGAAAAAGTCCAGCCTCTCTCAGCCTGTTGCGTACCGTTTGGTCGGAAATTCGACGCAGGCCTGGTATCAGCGTTGTTGTTGACGTTGCTGTCCTGGTGCGTTCCCGAAGGTGGAGCAGTCGGATGTACCGATCTTGGGCCCGAGTAGTCACCCTTGGTCTGCCTGACCTTGGCCTATCATCAACGTTGTTTCGGGTGTTGAAACGGGTCCACAATGAAGAGATGGTCTGTCTGGACACGCCAAAGTGTGTTGCAACATCTCCCTGCGTCGCTCCTGCTTGCAGTCTGCCAATAGCGTTGTTGCGTTGCGCTTTGTTCAGTCTTGGCATTCTTCAGGTCGCTGTACCGATGTTGTGTAGTCTGAATGAACAGCGGCTGATATGGCTTTTTATACCCCTAAAGCAGACGTGTCTGCATGTAAAACTTCATGATCCCATGCTGCACGTGCTTTGGCAGAAAATGCATTTGGACGAATCGCTCGTTTTCGTCCCTGAACACAACGTAAACCTTTTGGGCCATTGTTTTTGGTAAATTTACACTTTTGAGCAAGCCTTTCTTTAAATTACAGGTATGTATCATGAAAAAAATGGACCCGTTTCGAAAAAATCAATTTCGCATGAATGTCAAGTTTCTTTTTTTGAAGAGTTTATATTCAAATATAAAGATATCCAAGAAATGTGAATCATTGCATTTTTGGATCTCAGTGTTGCATAGATTACTGCCAAGCATCTTCCTGTAGTTCTATGAGTGTTAAGTTTTATATATGTAATAGGAATATGTTTTTTCTTCATCGTCTCGACAAATTGTAATTTTTGGATGAATGTTGCTGAATTAAGTTGATCTTAAGTACACAATATTTTACATGATTTTGTGTTCAAAAATAAACAGCTGCATTATCTATATATAAAACTATTTGCTGCTATCCATTCGTCATGCTATATAAATCTTAATTTGTTTAAGTTTTTTAAATGCGAGAGTAAATGCATCTCGTTATGTTTGCTACAGTTAAACATGTCAATACACTTGCAGCGATGCTTCACTGAGAATGCAAGTTATTAGATTGAGTTCCCACTTTTCTTCTAACATATATGTTCCTATCCTAAACTGATTTAAAGTGGTCGGGCTGAAATTCGATTTGATTTAAGACCGGCGAAGGCCTTCCAGTGAACGTTCACACGATTCACAGAGAAAAAGTTCGTATGAGTATGAACGTTTTAATGAATTCTAAATCTAACAAACCTGTTTTTAATGACCAAGCTGTCAACCGATTACTGTTCGGGATTATCTCGGAACTTGAAAATAAGAATTAACATAAACAGGTATATAAACAATGAAATTGAGTATGATCAACTTACATATATATCCGAGAGGGATGGAAACGGGGAGAATCCATAACAGAATTACATTTTTATTTCCTGATCAACCGAAATTAAATTTTTACCAACATACATCAAATGCTGCTACACATGTTTGTATTTGAACCGCGTTTGTTACAGATGATTGAAAGAAAATACTTCTTAGTGAGAATATAATTAAAAAATCATATAATAAATATGTAATGTAAAATAATTGTTGTTTTGTTGTTGCAATATCAGATCGAAGTGTATTTGTTAGAATCATTAAACAGACATGAATCGTAGTGATATAAAATAAAAAGTGCCTGGGTCGTGATTTCGAAATTGTATTTTTCAATCTTTGTTGAATAAACAACTCAAATGTCTTCGTTATTTGTTTAGAATTTTGGATTACGTGCGTTGTAGATGAAAAAGAAAAGTACATGTTCATGCACATGATTACGTGTAATTATTTTTTAGAAATATCTTATATCATAATATTATTTCACAACAATATACTTTTAACACGATTTCAATTTAAACAAAAAAGTTCTGATGTGTTATTCACATGCTTAAATCTTGACTTATCGAGAAAATTCCTATCATAATAGATATAAATAGCAAGTGTTGAAATATCTATTCACTGCATCCTTATATATAATGTCTTCTACTTTTTGATTTAAATATAATACATTGTAGTACAAACCGAAATATTTAAACACGTTTGCAATTTGAGTTCTGATGGGTTATTTAAATGTTGAAACCTAACAGGGTTAGTACTTTCTACATATAACAACACATAACACATCGTCAACAATCCAAACCATTCAATTAACTGGCAAAACACTGACATCCTGGCTTCAAACATCACTGATTGGCGAAAAAGGAAACTTCTAGAATCAATCAACCTGAAACGATTAGCTCCCGAGATTAATCGAGATCAAGGGGTTTACCTCCCTAGTGCTTGGTGCATCACTAAGTAATCATAGACTCACTTTGCTATGTATACAATCATCTGCCCAGTGTCATTGCCCTTTCATCTCACTACTTTGATTGTACCTACCCAATTAATTCACTGGCTTCCCTATAATGCGTATTGCTAATTACCTATCTGGCTTCATGTAATATATGTATATATACCATACTTTGTATCATATCATCATTCACCTGAGGAAGGGGCAAGAAGTAGCCCAGAAACGTCGTGAGATATCAAATAAAGAAGTTGTTATCCATAAGAATTTGTCTAGTATAACACATAACAAGATGTAAATAAATATTACACATCAACTCACTAGATATATGATTAAACTGGGACTGGGGTCGAGTGGCTAGCTCTTTTTGAGAAGGGTTAGTACAGAAAGTCAAACAGCCCCGATATTTTCTGCTAAAGTGTTGTAAAGTAATATGCTTTTAAGGAAAGGAAACCTAAGGTATTTTACGAGTTTCTATTTTTAAAATACATATGTTCGTGATTGAATTTGTGTATTAGATGTAATGGCTATGTAAATTATGTGCCATTTTTGTAAAGTTTCCAAACTAACCAAATTTAAGTTCAGAATTGTATATATTTATTTAAGGAATATTGAAAATGGGAAAAATCTTTTTTGATTGAAGCTTAGAGCAAATCTTGAACTTGATATCGTTGTGTCGCATTATTAAAAAGAGAGAAAATTTATTTTGTACAATGGGGTTATTCTATCTTTTGATCAAGAACTGTATAGGAAAGTTCTCTGAGTCTAGACTTGTACTTTTAGCGAAACATTATAAACATGGACGTGTTGTTAATATCAATAAACTTTTTAGAGATAAAGTTTTTACATAAAAGGTTTCGAAAAAAGACCAAGAATAAATTTATGAAATGTAGCCCGAGAGTCATAGTTGATCAGTGTATGGGTATTTTACTAACGCTTCATACAATATTCCATCGAGTTTTGTCTACAAAATGAGCCGTTTCGTGTCACTCTTTTTAAGATAATTTATACAATTAAAACAAGACTTGTCAAAACATTCACAAAATAAAAAAAGATAAATTCTTCATATCAACATATATGTAATTATAAACTTGTAAGAAATGTAATTAGGTCTCCATGAAATGTTCAAGTCAACTTGTACTGCCAACCTTGTGTGTACTGCCTCTGAGAGAGTGACAGGTGAATCAGAGTCATTGAGACATCGCATCTAATTAAGTTATCATTGCAATTCGAATTCTGGGGTCGAATCCCGCCATGAGCCAAATTTTGTATTTACTGGTGAGACCTGTTTGAAGTGCGTAAATGCTCGAACCATCGCTATGACGTTGAATAGAATAGCTTACAATAGATACATAAAACATTGTTTGCGAGATCCAAACAACGCTCTAATGTTTCACCGTATTGACTGACATAAAAGTTTTTTCTTTGATATCAGACACAGTTTTGGTATAAATGATATATCAAACACACACACCTGTTAGCAATATGACATGTTGAGTATAGAAGCCTTCTTAGCTTTGCACACAAGATATCTAATTCAACTTTTTCAATTCTTTACAAATTTCAAGTTCGTGTGTTTGTTAGAATGATGTATGCATAAAGAAATTAATACAGCTAATCCAAAAGTAAATTAAACATTTTGTTTAAGATTATATGTGATAAGAACTTTGAAAGTTATTATTGCTCTGTTGCATTCGGAAAACAAAATAATTTTGGTGTACCAAGATTGTCTTAAAGATATTATATCCCAGTTTTGTATCCGACTTCAATCCCCATTTTCATAAAGACAATACATTCAAGTAAATAAAACACCAAACAGAGTTTCGATGCGTCCTTTAATTAAAAAGATATAACGGTTCAAAGCGCGTAGAAATTGGCCACCTCGAAAGCCCAATTAAAAAAGTCCCTAGAGTGGCCTGAGCTCTCCTTCGGCAGATGTGACGTCATATACAGGACTCGCTCCGCATTTGTTTGTAAACAAGTATATATCAATGCAGATATGGGTCGCATTCGTCGACGTTTTCATTGCGATAGAGACATGCCTTCTTCCTGCGTTGCTGCCAACTGTACTAATAAGAAATCAGGAGACATTCAACTGCATCGGTTTCCGAAGGATCCTGTCCAATTCGCGAATTGGACAAAGTTTGTTAGTCAGAAAAGAGCGAAGTGGAGTCCCAATGACAGATCTGTTATCTGCTCCGATCATTTCGCAGAGGACTGTTATGATCTTTCCCACGATTTCAAAGCGGATTTGGGACTTGCCCCACAAAGGAAAAGACTCGTCAAAAATGCCGTACGAACAGTTAATAAACAAATTAAGATGATAACATGCCCGCTACCCGTCTGTCCAGCGAGATATGACAATCAACCATATCGGAAGAGAAAACGGACGGAATACTTTGAGAAGAGGGAACGAAAGAGGGTAAGGAATTTGAAAGAAAGGCTAATTCAAAATTCTATTCCGGGGGAGGTGAGATAAATAATCATGAAACTTTTGGGGAGTTTATAATTGATGATTTTGCAGACGAATGGTGCTGATTACTCTAAGGATACATACAAAAATGTGGGCAAGTCACTTATGTTTGTATGTTGACACTATAGTTTGGGTTATAACATTTATGAAAAATTAAAATTTCTTGCTACAGCGTCATTTTAGAAGCAACAAAAAGTAAAATTAAAGTAAAGAGCTGCCCCGGAGAAACATTTACCATTTTATGTAGCCTTACAGTGGATAACTTATAACCTATTATATATTGATAAACATTGCAGAATGAAATAAGATATTTAGTAATACAGATTTGTTAATATATTGTCATGTGTCACGTGTATTGACAAACCTAATTACCTTCATCAAGTTTCAA
The DNA here is from genome assembly GCA_921293015.1 of Phorcus lineatus. Taxonomy (NCBI): domain Eukaryota; kingdom Metazoa; phylum Mollusca; class Gastropoda; order Trochida; family Trochidae; genus Phorcus; species Phorcus lineatus. The sequence goes on along the minus strand of OV121092.1, from coordinate 8,311,489 downwards.
TAAAGGCTGTTGATCATAGGTGAGGATAAAGTTTAGACAGGATAGCTAATCAGTGCCTTGTGTATTACCTATTGGAAATGTGCCAGGTGCTCAGGTCATTAAGTTTATTGCTTAATTGCCATAATGTACAGGTGTGTGGCATTTCATGTAGACTGTTAGGTAATAACTTTATGACTATATTGTCTGGTGTGAAAAAGTAGTGTTAGGTAACTAAAAACTTCTCTCTGATAAAATACCGGTACTAAAGTACTAAAGGAAATCGAAATAATATGCTTTTCAGCGTTAATATTTTTATTTGGTTGAAATAGTTAAAACTGAAAAAGAATTTCATATTTACGATACATTTCCAAGCAGGCTTTAACTTACATCACAATCAACAATAAATGTTGTGTTATTATTGACAATATTGGCCTACGTCACTCTAGATTAGTACCAGACTCTTTATCTCAAACACTGACCGTTACTCACACAAAAGAACAATAATCTGTATCCTTACTATGAAAAATACATTAGTACGTAACTCTAAGTTTTTATGAAGGTGGCAAATTGCGAATCAAGAGGTACATTTACTAAACACATTAAAGATTTGATCTTCATTATCACTAATAACTGAGTGATAAGGCGAAAAACAGCTGCTCGGAACCTCGTATTCCAGTGACGAGATCCGGAAGTTGCCGAGAGACAGACCATCGAAAGCGGGATCTCATCGTTACATTCATGCAAAGCAGAAACACGGAGTTGCGATATTGAGTTGACACAAATGGCACAAAGTAGTAACAAGTATTCTACATATACAATGGTCAATCAACTACACAGGGGGATAGTCGATTTGTCTAGGTGTTCAAACAAAAAACAGTCACAATGGCGGCAGATATCAGTTTGGGTTCACTCGATCGGCATTATCGGAGATTAACAACCCAAACAAACAACAACAACAGATAATTAATGTCAAACAGAATATGTCGATGGATAGATATTAATAGCTTTGGTGACTTAGGGGCTTTTTTATAAGTACAATCAGTGAAAATATATACGTTCACGACCGCTGGAATCTATAATGTAAACAATGACACAGGTCAGCCAGTCGTTAACGAGTCCTGTCTATGTCGTCACAACCCCCCTAGCACCTGATTGGCTAATAAAACGTTTCGCGTCTGTTTTCCGGAAGTGTTTATAAAACACGTTTTTTTCTGCTATTTTCAGGTGGATGTGAACCTAAATAGTTGTTGATACTTTTTCTTAACTGTGTTATGAAGTATTTACGCTAATCGTACCCCCTATGTGGATATATTATCTTTAATTAATTAAATAAAATTCAAAAGTATTTCATCAGGGCTTTCAACCTAGCTAATACAATAAGCAACCGTTTGTATTTAATGGTAAAAAATATATATAAAACTGTTTTTTTTAAAAATAAACCATCAAAATAATAATGTGTGAAATAAAATTAAAGCCGTCGTCACACATTGATTGTTAAATCAGAAGAAGAGAGAACAGTGTATGGGGATTTTACTATCGCTTCCTTTTAAGCATTCTCTTCAGAGAGGGTTGTATCATCCAACAGACATCTAGTTCAAATTCAACGTAATGTTTTACGTCAAATCAGTCATGAAGACAACGGAACGTATATAATCACGCTTCTTAGTTGGAACCATTTAAACATAACAGTTTAGTACATTTTTGGAAGCGGACATAAAATACCAAAGCTACCTTTTTAACTAAGACTTCAGATTGAAGGTGAATATCTTTATTGCTATATATGTTATAACGAGTTTAAAGAATAACTGAGGTATTGAAGGTTAACATCATGTTTTCACTTTTCATTGTTGAGGTGTACACTGAATCATAAGTTACAAGCTCTATGAGGACAGACTGTTATTACCAGAAGAAAGAACATTTATAAAAAGTTCAAACTAAAACTAGAACCTTACCCCTACCGTTAGCGAGATACACATACACATTTAAATGGAAATATCAATTCTATCCATAATCATTACTTCAAGCCAAATAAAAGTAAGACAAATCTGAATGGCTACTGTCAAGGCATATTGGTTCTCTTTCTTTCCCGAGAGTGTCAGCAATAACAATGAATGAATTGAGAGTATTCGTTGAGCTGTTTTTGAACTTCTACCCTGGGTAATCGGAAACGTGGAAGTTCTTCAAATCACAACTTCTCCTGGGTACATAAAGTTGTAAATGGTTAATTGTAAATATCAAGCTTAAATGTACTTGTCGTAATTTTTGTTGTTGATGTAACTCTTCTTTGGAGAAATAAAGAATATATTTAAAGCAATAGGCTAAATTTATGATTGACGATCATTTTAAGGGCGATAAAGATTTTGGTTACGGTATCAATGTTGAAAAGTTTTAACAAATATTTCATTTGCTTGGTTCATTGCACAGTTTGAAAATAGAGATTTTTTAATTAGATATTCCTAATTTTGTGTTACGATTTAATTTGAATATGGTAATAAATCTTGTGATTTTTTTTATATATTTCTTATGGTTTCGAAAAGGTATTTTGGTAAATTCCTCCCTTGGTGGGTGGTTTTATGTACCCTGGGTTACGGTTAATGGTTGTAAGGTACGAAGTTGGAATACTTAGGCTGAGTTTATCGTCTATATATAATCTTATTAAATGATTTGTTCTAAAACAATCTAGAACATATTTTCAAAAGTTATTATAATGTAGCATATACAATTTGCTTAAATATTTGCACAGAAGTTGAATGTTTAATTTGATACTTAAAACTACTTTTTTAAATTTTTATATGAAATACACAAACATAAACACATCCTTTTTTAAAAGATGTTTTTGCCTCTTCTTCCCTTTACAACGCACCACCTCTCCCCAAATTGACCAAGAGATGCTGACGTTATCGAAGGACACACCGTCAACTATCTAATGTGATGGCGGCTGGTATCTTTTCTCTTAGGTCAAATGAAAATACGTATTATGTAGCACAATCACCAGGCACACACTTCGTAAGATTCAACAAGAAGACGAGACGTGTATTTTCTTGGCTTTTATTTCTTCCAAGTACTCTATACTACTCCGGCTGTCGATCTTTCTCGCCCGCTTCCCCTGGGCACCCTCACGACGCCCAGCGCGTCCTTTCTCACATGGCTGGCTGTGGCTGTCACCAGCCCATGGCTGAGTCCTGGCTTTGACTCAAAACCTCAGTCCCGTGGCTGAGACTCAACTGGCTCTCCAGGACGATGGCTGAGAATGAACTTTGAAGTCAAACCTGGGTCTTATATACCCAACTCAGTTGTCAACACATTGTCACTTGACAACAGCTTAATGATTATTACATACTTAGGGATTACTTGGGGATGGGATTAGCAGAGAATAACATAGGTTTCATAACAACTATGTTACATTACTCCATCAACAAACAAGAAATATTGACAAAGATTTCTTCGCTCTGTTTAGCCAAGGATAACAACATTATAAATCTATAAATAAATGTACATAACAAACTTACAACAATTATTTTCCGTTAAGGATCTACACACTTTTAAGCGCCCAAATACATCATCATATTATCATACATACAAGAGAATATACATCACCGCGCTTATAAACATATATCGATCATTAATGGCACACAAATACATCATTCCAATAATACAATACATTAGAAATACTAATGCGCCCTTTTAACATTTAACAATAACTTTTGTAATATATTTCCTTTACTGGACAAACAAAGTCCCACATGGTGAGATAGGATGCTAACAGTCTCGGTTCAGTCCTGGTTAACCTGGCCCACCGTCGGGTACAGCTGAATTCCCACTGTTTTCCAGGAAAATTGGTCATCCTACATGGAGTTGCAGATATATTCCATCTCCTGACATTCCCCGCGTCCCCTGCTTTAGCAGACACCGGTCATGTTACTGGATGGACCAACTGTTGTTCCCACACCGACGTTCTCCATGGGTTCTCGGTCTCACCGCCCAGTCGTGTTGTCTCTCTGCATCACTGCTTCCAATGATGGATGGAGGCACCAACTGTCGTTTCCCCACCCTATCTTTTCTGGGTTCTCCCTATTAACCTTACAAGTACCTAAACCTAAACTTCATGAAACAACATCGCCCTTTACAACCATATTACCTTGAATAAACCACCAAAGAGAGCTAATGTATCTGACCGTCCCCAATATTTACTTTTAAGCTGTAATCTCTTTAATCCAAGGGATCGATACCTGTAGTTAACCCTAGCCTTTGCGTTATGTATTTCTTTTCTCTACAAGGGTTACATTATTAGTTCCATCTCAGAAAACCTTAAACCCACCGGTGCCTAACCTACTGCTTGATTAGATTTGGTTGTCTATCCTTGGCCTTCATACCCCGGGCTAATCCACAAGAGGACTATCCCTCTAATCCGGTCTGTAAATCAAGGCCATTCAAGTCAATTTAGGGCAGGAGCTTCTTCTCGGGTTACAACATTATATGCCCGTCTGCTCGGTCTGAGCTCCATCCCATTGGATGACCCACGGGCTTACCATATAATGTACCCGTCCACTCGTCCACCACTCTCTCAGACTTTAAGATTTCTAAACTTCATCTTAATCCAAGCCCTCCCCTTGATATTTGCTTATGTAATTCACCTACATCGTCCTTGCCAATTAATTCTAGTCTTCCTAATACAATACCCCTTTTCCTTAACTTTTTTTTCCATTTTGACTCAGAAAGTAACCCTTCAACAGCCCAAACTATTTTCTCACTGCCAGGCTAATCCCGCCAAAACACGGCTTGACAAATATTCACACAGCAAATCAACCATTGGTATAACGTTCCCCGTTAAACCCCTGATTTGTGTTAGTTCTCAAAATGTCCTTTACATCTACACCTTACTGCTACACTAACCTACCTAACACTATCAATAAAGTTGCAAACAGTTAGGGTCGCCCAGAGAAGCGGGGAAGGTCGATGACAATCAGTACTCACCAACCACCAAGTCCAAGTCTCTCTGTCTTGCTGGATCCGGGTCACGGCACCAAAAGGATCCCCTGTGTAGCACAATCACCAGGCACACACTTCGTAAGATTCAACAAGAAGACGAGACGTGTATTTTCTTGGCTTTTATTTCTTCCAAGTACTCTATACTACTCCGGCTGTCGATCTTTCTCGCCCGCTTCTCCTGGGCACCCTCACGACGCCCAGCGCGTCCTTTTTCACATGGCTGGCTGTGGCTGTCACCAGCACATGGCTGAGTCCTGGCTTTGACTCAAAACCTCAGTCCCGTGGCTGAGACTCAACTGGCTCCCCAGGACGATGGCTGAGAATGAACTTTGAAGTCAAACCTGGGTCTTATATACCCAACAGACTCAGTTGTCAACACATTGTCACTTGACAACAGCTTAATGATTATTACATACTTAGGGATTACTTGGGGATGGGATTAGCAGTGTATAACATAGGTTTCATTACAACTATGTTACAATTATCTTGGAACAAATAAACACATGCTTCTCTGACTTTATCATACCAAACTTTAAGTGAAAGACAATTAACAAGTTTGAAATGCATATGCTGAGAAAATTTAACGATCATTTCAATAAAATAGTCTAGTGTAACATTTGTGAATCGTTATCAGCATGTTATTCCCGAAAACTGTTCTCTTTTCATCCCCTAAATCCTGTCGTTATTTTTTGTGTATAAACCACTGGTATTAACCCGAATTAGTCTCTCGTAGTGCACGAAAAAGGTAACAACAGTCACATTGAATACAATATAAAAATACATTTCATATTGTGTGTGTACACTAGCCTCTACAACAATGAAAGAGGCACCGATTGTTTAAGTTCAACAGGGCACATTCTTTTGGATCGCCTGAGAAATGTCCGTTCAATAATAACCACCAAAGCCCAGGAATGCTGCATCCGGGTCACTCATTTGAGTCGCCGTCTGTGAAGGGTACACAAAGAGCTCTGTTTGATAAAACGATTTGTCAGAGTTGTTTTCTTGAAGTTAATATCCAAAAAAAAAATGAACCAGTTACCGCCAAAGGTTTTACAGACCGCGAACTTCGCAATGGCCTGCAAGTTTAGTGAATCAGTTTACCAGATTAATGACTATTTCTTCTTCTATAGCAAAGTGGGAAAAACAATTTCGGATTATGATACGAAAGAAACAATATTCAGCTTCGTATGTTCTTCTCGTCCTTGTTTTACTCAGTTTCAGGTAGGAAGATGAAATATAGTTTGACTTGCCAATGGCTTTGTTGTTATCTGATGCTTTCAACCAGTAGGGAAGAAGCGTAGTAAAATCACACCTAATGATCAAATTCTCGTTGTGATGACAAATATTTGATACAAAATTATTAACGCAACAGGAGTGTCCCAAAATTTCGGCAATTATTTCTCGCTATTTCATATAGCATACAGTTATATGCTTATCCTTCTGCAATATAAGTATGACCTAATAATTTTAAAAAAACTGTCGATCCCTGTTAATTCTGATATCACAAAATGCATTTCATCTGCATTAGAGGCACTGTATCAAGTTTTCTTAGGGCAATATGGTTACAAAAATGAACAAATAATACCAATTGCAAGAAAATTGTTTAAATGAATAAGAGTAGCACTTTGATGAACGCAAAACTTGGTTAAACTTGTCAAATCGATTTCCCTTACGAAAATGATTAAAATGTGTTCACACAAATTACGCTTGATACGTGATTATTTCTGCTACGACCACGATTTGAGTTATGAGATGTTTGATCCTCTGAAGATAATAAATTTTGTATGAACAAATGATTATATGGGAACATGTGAAGAATTATGTCAAGAAAACGTAATACAGTAGCTTTTGAGGAGAAATTTTCAGTAATGAGAATATCACTAAAAGAAAATATAACGGTGGTTTGGCGAAAAAAATGAATGTGCATTATTATTTGTCAATTTTCATGTTTTAATTCTTTTATCAATAAGCCTAAGGAAAACATAAGAATTGTGTATGAAAAATGAATAGGTCTATTAAAGTTATAGTAATATCGAACTAAGCAACATGTTTCAACTGGATTGTGTTTCCATAATGTATTAATAAGTTAATAATATACATGACCTATGACTTCCTCCCCCCGGATTTTCATTCAACATTTAAAACCCCGATAGAGCAAGACAATAATCTGATAATAACAAAATGCATGTTATATTTACTTTAGTAATACAGATGCAAAGTTTCATTAATATAAAATGAACGGTTATGCATTTGAAACCTATTAACATAACCTATAACAAACAAATCATTCCAGGATTTTCAAAATATCATAAGGTAGATCAGTACATAGGTAATGCACCTGCAAAATCTGTTCTGTAATGAAAAGATTTGAGTCAAGAGTACAGCGTGTTTACATAGAAAAAATCTGAATATTGGAAATATCAAAAGGCACCACTTCAGAAGGCGAAATACACGTGCTAAATTTCAGTAAGACAAGATGTACGTTATTGAGTTTCGTTACGAAAACGAAATGTTAAAGGACAGGACAATAAGTTAAACAAACGGTAATAGATTCAGGAGGGATGAAAATTACCATACCCCAAAGGAACCACCTCGTCAGACCCTTCAAATGACTCACGTTGATAACGCATAAAGATGAAATCTTGGCTGAAATTTTTTCCATTTCTATGAAATTTACCAAATCTTCATCATTAGAATGAAGATAACAAACTATCTGAATACAAAGATGGTGATATTTTAACCTGAGAAGGAATACGACATTAATAATAGTAGCGTTTTTCAACTCCCCCATGACTAAAACAATGGCCTAGTGGTATAGTAGCTGACATACTGGTCTCTCACGCCAGCGGCCAGGGTTCGAATCCCGATGTATATATACAAAATGTTACTTTGGTCTTGAGTGAGTTGGCCTGGTCATTTCACCCGCTTTGCACTCAGTCCACCTAGCTGTTTAAATGGAAACCAGAAAACAGGATGTACGAACCTACATGGTCGCGGTTTACAGCTGCTGTGAAAGTACAATTCCTTCAGGTTAAATATGTAGGCAGCTAGTTGAGAATGTATTATCATCTCGAAATAGCGACATATGATTATTCACTTTATCCATATTAACTTATGCAAAAGCTGAGATGTCTCAACTCATACTGATGCGTTGGGGAACTCATTTTGATCTTTATGGACCGCAAATAACCAAATTTATACTTATTAAATGCAATTGAACCCAGAACCTGCTGTGTGCCACAGACTATGTAATTGAAGGTGGAGTGTTACAGAGGACATTGTTAATTCAACGCCAGTATGATGGGTTTCACTTATTATGGTCGCGACCGGTTACGAGATAGCCATTTTCAGAGTAAGTATCACATACAGCCCACTTCTCCCTAATGAGAAGTCGTGGGTGTTCAGTAAATATCTCTGATGACAAAAGATATTGATAAAAGCAAGCATAACTTTACATAACTTACAATATACTCTGCAAAAGTTTTGCCCTGTAGTGTTTTTTATTGTTAGAAATCAAGCAGAACTTTACAAACTAACAATACTCTGCAAAGTGTGTTTTGCTCTGTACTTTTTTCTATACACATGCGAGATTTTCTTATACCATTAGCAACTTATGGTGATTACGTATTATTCGGAAACCTTTTAGCAAGAAGTTATGAACCAGTCATTTGATTGGATATACTAACATACACAGGCTATAAATCTTTCCCGAAATATTCAGCCTTGAAACAGATAAGTGTTATTATTTGTCGTGTGTGGGTTTGTTTCACATATGCTAGTTTTGATGCAAATTGTCACATTGACATTCATAGTCATCCCCTAAATACCAAATATATGAAACTTAATATTCTTCAATGAAAATCGAAAATCCGGCGTACCTTTGTTCATGAGCAGGAATTCCTTATGTTATTATGGGGATGAGGTGATCTGGGGTTTAAGGCCGCTTTCAAGAGTATTTCACTTGACACGTTTACAGATAAATGAATAGTCAACTAAACAAATCAGCAACTAAACTATATGCTGCGTTAGCGAAGCAGTCCCTAAGTTTATTTTGAGTAATTGCGCGTGCCAGTCACGGCACTTTGTCTGTTTTTCGATAAAATAACACAATTTGAATTGTACCAACAGTATTGAAGGGCCACAGAGTATGTTGATACAAATTAGAAAATAGTGCCAAAAACCCATCTAGTTGAAAGATTTTCACATAATTTTTCGCATAAATAAGCCGAGAAATATAACTAATAAGTAATGGTGTTTCTATTAATAGGTCGACTTTATTATTTTATTGTGCAAAGCATTGTGGTCGTAGTTTGAGACCATCCTTTAAAAAAACCACGTGGGGACGGAAAAGAGAAGCAGGATACAGTTAAAACGACGATAGACCAGAAGGGAGACAAGTTGGTCGACAAAAGTAAAGTCAAAACGGCGAAACACATAAATGATTTATTTGAAAGTCAAACTCGCTTTACTTTGAGTTCGATTCGTTTTAATAAGGGGATGTTACTTGACTATTCATATTGAGCGCGCCCATTGTAGGTTGTTTTCAATTCAATAAATCATGATCGAGATGATGACGAAGTAACTCTCATTAACGTTTTGGTTTCCATATAGCAAACTAGGCGAGATAATTAGCATAAACCCATCTTGTGTCAACTGAATCTATTATATTTTCTCAGTCTTTGACGGAACAAGGTTATTTTTAATTTGCATATGTACTGTGAATATATTTTTTATTAAATTAACAACGTCAACATCCTTTTTTAATTTTGCAAGTTTTGGTTACCTTTTTGTGTAAAAGAAATTATGGTTATTTTTTTCACGAATTTCAAGTGTTTATAATATTTTAAGAAAAGAAATTGTATTTGTTTATTTGGTATCACTAAAACCCGAGCTTACGTAGTACTCAGGAAAGGAAAATCCGCGTAATGACATCATAATTCAGTAGCGCGCGCTACTCGTACACCGACTTATATATATATAAATATATGTATATATACTATTTCTCACATATCATGTTTTAGCTGAAACAATCATCTACCAATTGATAAAATTTTAGGCGTTTTCGAAAAGATGTTGTAATAGAAACACTAACATACACAGTGGCCCTTTAACATCCAAGCGACGATCAACACTAGCGCCGCGCAGGCGCAGTTTCAAAAGAAGGCAAATATCTGCCGCCGCTTGTACGTTTTGAAATAGCACTAAGTCAAATTATCATATGCGCTTTATCAACTCAAAATAATAAAAATAATTGCTGACAAAATAATATGAATAGTAATCTTAAGAAATCCCCAATCGTGAATACAGTAGCGAGATACCTTGTTTGGCCCCCGATGTGGATTCCTGAGTATCCGCAATATCAGTGTTGCGTATCGAGTGTTTAATTTAAACGCTTAGTCGTTCAAAATATACCATGTAAATGATATACTGCAATATCCACATCATGAACGAGCGTCCAATAAGGTTAAACATGAATACTGAATAAGCCAAATGAAATGAAGTTAAGTGAAATGCTTTAAACGTCAGAAAAGAAAGTGTATGTGTCGACTCATCCTCTCCCAAAAGAGGTCGCTCCGACATAAGTTTCTATACAACCTATATGTCGTAATACGATCGCTTCTAGGTCTATTAGTATGATTGGATGCAATAACAAATAATTGTGCAATCAGCGATGCCGTTTCCAAAGTTGTTTTTCAAAACGGCTCAGTTATTTCCATATGCTATCGGAAAGCTAAACTTTAGTCGAATATGCGCTCTGCACTTTGAGTCTTCTTTACAGAACACATTAGCCTTATTAGGGACTGCTTCCTTTTAAAGGCCTGTGTGACCACACACACACACACACACACACACACACACACACACCCACACACACACACCCACACACACACCCACACCCACACACACACTATATATATATATATATATATATATATATATAAATATATATATATATATATGTAATCCATTCATGCGGGGTTTTCATTGGCTGAAATATTGCAAGATAGTTTATTTTGTAATATTTTGTCGCATGGGGAACCTGCCGAAATTTGGAGAAGAGCTCGTATTAGAATTTCAGTTTGGAAAGAATGGTGTTGACTTGAACATCTTCAGTTCTTATATAAAATATGAAGATTTTAAAGTGTGAAAAGTATATAGAGAACGAATTATCTGATTTTAAGCCCTACTGTTTTAGAATTTCTGAAGGGCAAACCAGTAATGACAAATAACATTTTCAGTTGGAGAAGGGTTGGTAACTCGGATTTTTTCGTCTCAAACTTTTTACGTCTTTTTTCATGAGTCAATATTAATTAAGATAAAATTATGTTTCCATTGACTTTATTATCTGATTAATGCAGTTGTCCAAATTTAAATGTATTTCCTATTTAGGTCGTTCACGACATGTAGAATTGACATACAACCTTTTAAATGATTGTTCCATTTTACATGGGTGTTGTCTAAAATCGACGCAGCTGTGCCTAAAACTGGTCAATTAGGAGCAGGTTATTTCATCAAAAAATTACAGGCGCTTTAACCCGGGTCTTATGTTAAACTTTTTATCTGAACGTGACCTTACATACATGAATAAATATAACTTATAAGCTTAGTCTTTGGTTTCCCTATTTTTCTGTCCAAAGATTAACACTCAACGTTGCATGTATATTTTTTTGTCCCACATGTATTCTTTCTTGGACTCGGTGTCTGTGCTTATTGATTGAAAATCAGCAATATGTAGATAATCTTCGGATGTCATCTCAATTACATTGCAATTTGCAGTCAGTTCATATCCGTGAAATATCCATAATCGAATTCCATTGTTGAAGATACGCGGAAACGTTACTAACGACCCGTCTAGCGCTCATCAGGCAGACAGGAACAGTATCGACATCTATTAGCTGACTCTGCGTTTGGCAGTGTTACACAGTTCATACTTATACGAAAGGGGTTTTCTACAGCAAGCATCATCCTGCTAACTCAGTGTATATGAATCCGCTCTCGCTCCTTCCTAATACCCTGATCTCTTTCGGGCTAAATCCCTGCCCTCAATGACAATTTTCCTTTCCTAAATTCTTTTTTTTGGTGAGAAAAGTAAAGAAGTCTACAAAAATAGACTAGTTTTAAAGAATTGGACGAGTACTTTCACGCAGAGAGTGAACATAACTGCCCGGAGACTGGTCTGTCATAAATAAAAGACCAAATGTAGTTAGCGTGCCTATGCGGCAGTGTAAAGCCTGTGTCAAGAATGCTGTTGGCCAAGTAAATGCTCATCTCTTTAAATTGACTCATTGAAAGAGAAACAGGTATTAACAATTGATATCACCAAATTGTTTGAAGTTAGATAATTGCAGTTCTCAATTGCATGATGTTGTATCGAAACAACATTTCAGGCATTTAAGTGGATTGAAATTTGCCTTTTTTGATCCCATGATGCAATGTTTTCAAACCATTTTTCATGATATTGATATCCGTGCCATATCTTACACTGTGACCGAGCAGCAAAAGTAACAATTGTTATTGATTGATGTAATTGATCGATTTCAAATGTTACCTGTCACGTATTTTTCCAACCTTTCAAACAGCGACAGCTATTTCACTGTAAATATGATTGGTCTTGTAATGATAAATTCTTGAAAGATATTTGTTTTTATGGGAACCTGTCAAGACATTATTGAACATATACAAAATGAGGATATTGATTGCATAAATTTGTTGAACTGTGCGTGTCAATATAGGTGACATTTGTGAGAATTGATATATTTCAAATGCCATATGTAACACAGTTATCAATTACTTGTATAATTTTATTGCAATACTGCATAACACCAAGTTGTAACAAAACTGAAGCTGATTACTCAGACTATAACATGTTTGCTTTATATTTACAATTACTGTCAAATAACTGAATAAATTTAAGAACGATATTCTTCATATGTACCTCAACCTTGTTACTCAGTCATAATTGTTATACTCTGTGGCACTTTTTTTGCACTTGTGGGAATATAATTTAAAAAAAGAATGATGAGAATGTTTTTCGAACATTTATAGAAGAGGATTTGTATTAGCAGAATTAAGTTATGCCACCTTCAAATGCATTCTATCTTGAGGATGGATATCGCTCCCCATTTGCGTTTTGCAATATAATATATATAATACATATTGCGATATAAATTTGTACTTTTAAAATTTAAGATTGTCCATGCTCTCTTTAGTAAATACTGTCATTTGAACAGCGATCAATGATCAGGAAAGATATGATTCAGAAGCTGGTTATATATTTTCACTTTTCGCATACACACTTTGTTGTTTTTGAGTTGTGTGTTTTTTAATTCTGATATTTTTTCTACTTTAAATTCCGATATATTGGACATTTGCAGAGTTTTTTAGTGGTACGTATCGTGTTAATTTTGTATCGCAATATACGGATGATTCCGCGCACCCTTTTAACATTACACAGCGAAATAGTAATCAGTCTACCCGTATTAATTTAGCTGACATTTTCAAGGAATTCAACAAAAGAAGGAGTCCTGGATGTGGAAAATAATCTGAGCTGACCAGTGATTTGATAATACTTAATTTTAACTAATGTTATCATAGTTCAAACACATATTATACTTTACCTGTTTACACATTTCGTTATGAAAATTGTCTCTACACAGTTAACAGCATCAAATTACACCGTATTACTTTATTTAGAAATTAAGAATCAAAGTGTCTTGAATTTAGGAAAGTTTACTGCACATCACCTGGCAAATACTTTGTTTCTACTCCCAACATTATATTATTTGTTCGTAGCTGAAACAACCACGCACTTTTACCGGATTACACATAAACTCTCATTTCTTATAAATATATATTCTTCATTTAATCTTATTACGCATATACTCTTATTTCTGATAAATATATATTTCTCGTACAATATTTTCATGGAAAACATCATACCAACTTGATGGTTGTTGTTTGTAAGTGAATCCAACAACATAATAGTACGGAAGGTTTGCATTACCAATTATAAACATAATCTAAATATTTATTTCTTTACTGATGGCACTGCATTATAATTATTACAGATAAATATTTGCGATTACAACCGCCATGGGAGATGTCATTTTTAGAATACTATGAAAGCTGATTCAAATAACTATTGCCTGCAACTATTGCATCAAATTCACCTCGTGAGATATCAAATGAAAAAGTTTATTATCCATTTGTCTTGCATTACCATATCAACTATTAAATCTCAATATATCAAAAAAGAATTTTTATTGTGCTGACGTGAAAGAAGTCATTGTTGCAGAACAATTATTTTAAGTGCACTTTTAAGAAAAAAGTTCGATGCATTAAAAGAATGTTACATGAAAAAACAATGAAGATGATGTACAGAAACCAATGAGTGAAGGAGAAACTGTCAAACTGTCTAGATTGCTCATCTAATTGTAGAAAAGGTAAGTATTTTCATCGTTATCTTGGTGTGATGTTGACAGTTCATGTCAATTAGTACAGTATAAATTTTTATTTGTGTCTAACTGCCCCCTCACAACAGTGCTTCATGGCACAGACAAAACTAATGAATTTAGTTACAATGTTGGTGAAGGATTCCCAGGAAACCAACTCATGTACCTCAATCATAGCTGATTGTCACAAGTTATCACAAGTTGTAGTGTGACTACAGAATTAAATTGATAAAATGTCCACTCACAAAAGCAATTTCTTGATTCAATCTTGATGAATAACAGTAGCTTATTTCTTTTTATCAAATAACGAATATCACATGATATATGATCCATATGAAAAGGAGTAATACAATTGGTGTCTGGAAGGGTTACACATTCATCAACCAACCCTCTTCCCCAAACCATATATACCAAGGAAAAACACAAAGGCTGTAAAATGATGTTTAAACACACTAGTGCACACAAATATTTCGTAAACACAACGAATGCACAGATCATATGCATGTCTCTCGATATTACTCACGATCCTCACTCAAGTTATCTTCCTCGTAAGTAATTTAAAAAAATGTTTACGTATTCAGGTAGTAAAGTTGATTTTTAAAGGCCGGAAGTATTTATTGCAACGTTGCATTAAATCTGCATGAACTACGGAGATATCAAAATTGTGCTTTGAACCAGAAAAGCGGAAACGGCAGCCACTTTGGTCAATCTTATAACAATGCTATTGCTGTGTTATTAAGTCGTTTAATTCACAACATTGCTTTCATAAAACATATTTCATTCTTTGTTCTCAGTTCAGAGTTTAGGTAAATTCAATAGCTGAACACAACACTAGTTCAGCCGTGTTCAACTGTCCATGATTTATATGTTTTGTCCACAGCTAACCATAAATTTTTTATATGTCAAAGCCGACAGCGGCTGTCTTAATGTTTTCATTGTTGATTGCGGGTCAGTTGTACAGAATGTTAAGTATTTCATTTCATCTATAGAAAGCTTAAATGAATGCATAAGTACTCGTAAACCTTAGGAAAGCCAATTTAAACCGTAAAAGCGTGCAATAGTGCCTTTAAGAAAGAATTGCTTATATGCGTTAGAATTTCCGCTCTCTGTTGGATGTGTTAGGCCTAACAAATATTCCTTTGGGAATCCAGTTGAATTTATTCCACTTCTAATAGCGCATAGGAGAGGAAAAGCGATGCGTTACATCAATTGGACAATGAAGGATATCATATGTTACTTTTTAAAAAGTGTCCTTCCAAACAACTCATTACATATTTAATGCCAGTATTTGTCTTCTCGTTTCCTAATATATATATTGTTTGTATCAATCAATCTTTTGAAACTTTTCTTGCCGTGGTAAATACATAGTGTTTATTCATAATGCAGGATAAGTGCCATCCCAAAACATATGAGCAACATATTCTCTTTCTCATACAACGTGATTCTGCATTCATTTTGCAAAAAAAGCCAGACAACATTACTGAAGAAACTGATGTTTTCTTCAAATGCGAGCATTCATATATGCAAATGAAGTGTAATTAGATTCATGGTAAATTGACATGGAATAATTTCTCCTTTTATAATTTGTTCACTGATTGATTATTTACGATATATTCCCAAATATATTGCAATATGCAGTAAATGCATTCACTAGAAATACCCATGATCGAATTCCATTGTTGTAGATAACAAAAAGCGTTTCAAAAGAGTCCCCATCAGACACACAGGAACATTTATGCAGTAACAACACCTTTTTGTTGAAGCTATACGTAGATAGAAGAGATCTGGTTAAAAGGACGTTTTACTTTTATGTTTTACTATTATGGTAGCTTAAATCTTGGCATAAATGTTAAGAATATTTCTATTCACAAATGAAGGATGATAAATTTATATTGCTTCAGAGGTCAAATGACTTCTGATGAAGGGAAGTTCTTATCTTATGATGACGGGTGTTTTACGAAGCAGGATGCTATATTGCTAAGCATGGTAAATGCGAAGAAAAGTGTACAACCTATAAATTAGTATAGGCATAGGGACCTGTCCACTATGATAACATGCATAATGATGCAAGTAGTCCAAAACATGGTCCTGAAATATATTTTTTCCCAACTAATTAGACATGTACTTATTTGTATTTCAGCCTATTCAATACTGATGTAAAATGTGTGGAAATTCTCTGTTTGATATCACACATTCCCTTCAGGTCCTCGACCATCTGTTAATAAGTCTTTTGAATATTTCTGTCTCACTGTCAAAGGTTTTACCAACATCAAACAATCTAAATTGTTCCTCAGCGCTCAATGTATCAATAAATGACAGATGTCAGATCCTACCATATGTTGAATACAATATATCCTTTCAACTTATGGAAAGCTCTACTTTCACTTCAAATCTGTAACAAATAGGTTATTATTACTTCAAAGAGACTGACATATATCCGTGAACGAGAAATGGTCTTTACTCCTTTGTAGCACGGCAGTATGCTTTGGTTATGATGCCTGAGCCTACTTTAAGCTTTCGTGAGTACTCTAGTCGACGTTACAACAAGATCGGTATAGTTCACTTAAGTAGTTCCTTGATCACATCTTGCGTCATGCATGTATATGTTTAAGAATTAGGACATAAAACGATTGTGTTTTTATTTTTTTCTGATTCGAACATAGATTAAAAACCTGTTGATTTATTCGGAGCCGAACGTGAAGCGAATTTAGAATCAACAGGTTTCGAATCTGCGTCCGAATCACAAAAAGTTAAATGATGTTATTTTTCCAGGCAACAGATCACTACATATATACAGAAAATCTTCGACAAATACATTTTAAACATAAACAGTGACGATTGGATGAAAGGAAAATATACATCAAGCAAACCGAAGTTCTTGGGTGAGAAATGGACTAATGCATAGCTCTTATACCTGCTTCATCACTTGACTACACATGTGGTACAGTAGAAAAGTGACTTCATTAAAAAGGGTCCTCTGGACTGTTCAAATGACTTCGTGTTAATTATTGTAATAATTGTTTAGTTTAAACATATTTTATTCATGAAGAAAAGGATGAGGAACATGTTCTCCAACTTAGAATACCTTCTCCTTCGAATGTACATGGATGATTTATAATTTTTACAGAGATGACAGAGCATGAACAAGAAGACAGATAAGAAATTATAGAACAACAAAGAATACAATGTTACAAGAATCTTTTTGTCTCACTAAATAATGATTGTACTGACTTAAATACATTTATATTTTGACAAAGTGATAAGTCAGCACTTCCTTGCAACAAAAGTTTAAGGTTAATTGGTATATCTGCTAATGTACATATGCACTCTACTGATAACGTTAAGTTTAATCTTTGTTGTCTGTACATTGGGCAATAAAAAAAATAGTGATAAGAATTCTCAACAGGATGTCCACATGAACAGTTGGGGTTACATTTTATTCCAACTTTATATAAATCAAAGTTTAAGAAACTGACTGCATAACGCATCTTGGTATGGATAATATTAAGGTTTCTTTTACCAAATGAAAAGTATGCGGGCGCACATGCATTGTTATTTGTAATATGTGATTTAAATCGTGAAATACTTTCTAGGTTACGAACGGTGGTTGGTAGGTTATTCCAAGAACTTATCGTCGACGGAAAAAAGGATTCTTTTGAATGTTTAAGTCTTGTGCTAGGAATTGATGTATTCTGTGAACTTCGTAGATTATAACTTGATTTTGAAACAACATTTGTTGGGAGCACTTCGTTCAGATATTGAGGCGTTATAGTATTTTGAATTTTATACATTAAACACAATTTTCGCTTTCTTCTTCGTTCTTGTAATGTTTCCCAACCAGTTTCATAGTAAAGAAATCTAATCGGTGCATATTTTGGTAAACCAGTAACTATTCTTGCTGCTTGTAACTGAATCTGTTCAAGCTTATTAGACTGTTCAAGAGTACAACCGTCCCAAACTTCACTAGCGTATTCAAGATGTGGACGAATAAACATGATATAAATCTTACTTAGGGTATCTCTACACAACGCATATTTCAAAAGTCGCATTGAGGTAATCATTTTTGAAACTTTTTGTATCATTTTTGAATTTGAACCGCCCATTTTCCATTACTTGCTAGGGTTATTCCAAGATGCTTATGTTTGTCAACAATTTTAACTTCAACACCATCAAAATAAAGTTTCGGCGTAATGATTTCACCTTTAGT
The DNA here is from genome assembly GCA_921293015.1 of Phorcus lineatus. NCBI lineage: Eukaryota > Metazoa > Mollusca > Gastropoda > Trochida > Trochidae > Phorcus > Phorcus lineatus. Next base: position 8,292,862 of record OV121092.1, on the reverse strand, counting down.
GGAGAATACGATAGCTTCTGTCTTATCAGGGTTATACTTTATTAACCACTTTTTACCCCATATATTGAGCTTGCTGAGGTTTGCATTAAGATTTATTTCAATCAGTCTAGTATCTGGTGAAGAGTAACCAAGAGAAGAATCATCAGCGAACAAGCGCGCTAGACAATCTAATTCGTCTGCTATGTCATTTATGTAAACAATAAATAAAAAAGGGCCAAGCACGGATCCCTGTGGTATACCAGCACTTAGATGCCTCAGCTTTGAGAATGATTCGTTAACAAATACACTTTCACTTATTTATCAAGACGATATGCTGATGTTACAGAATCCCGGAAAATAAAATCCGCCTCTTCAAAATACAATGTACACGTTTTGTTTTCTTGAGAGTGATGTGCCTTCGTCCACCTGTATCAGTAAACATTTAGCTACATTTTTGCCTAACGTTTCAATAATTCTATTTCTGGTAAGCAGACATTCTATCAATCAATCTTAAATGAAGTAACCATGCCCTTTTCAATAATCAAACTTTCTTCACAAAGAATAATGAGACGTCGGTATGATTCGTTAGTTTCTTAAAGTATATGACAATAACATGATATGCTACTTTGATCGTCCGATTACTTCTTTCAAGATTTTATGTTTGGATGCTGGTAGACATAAACTTGAAATTTATTGTATATTATAAGAGATATATGATAAGTTGGTGGTGCACCTGTGAGTTTTCAGGTTAGAAAAAGCAAAAACTGATAATTAAAATTATGACCTTGTAATTGAACTATCCGGAAATGTTTATTCTTATGTGATTACGTATATATTGTGCCCCTCTGTAATGATAAGATGTCATTGTTGAGTCATTGTAATTTAATCTAATGAGTTACTATATTACTCATGATATATCTGTTTGGCAAAAGCGTAAGATAGTGTTCTTTGTTGAAGTGTACAGGGTATCGAGACAAGCGAAACTTGGCGTCCACGGATTGATTCTCGTCGTAAATGCGTCTGTTTTATTTCTTACTTTGATTGAACATTAGCAGTGTTATATATAGAGAATACTAAACGACGTCCCGTTTAATAACATATTTATGAAACGAGTGTATGGTTTGGTATTTAACGAGCGAAAGCGAGTTAGATACCGATACCATTCACGAGTTTCATAAAAATGTAATTATACGGGACTGAGTTTAGTATTTTATTTATTACTCGCTGAATTATATCAAAGAAAAATCATACAGATCGCCAGGATAGCCATTGTCGCTGCCTCGCTAACATTGTGACGTCATGTTTAACGATTGTGACGTCATGTGACGTCAATCAACACGCGATGTTATTACACAATGTGTAATAACTTTGTAGATTTATTAAACGGCGGTATCTTCAACGGGAGAGTAATAAAGAGTTGATACATGCTTATCATTGATCGAGTTTACACTTCTTCCACTATCAATAGTATTAAACAAAACAGTAAAACCTTATCAGCATACTGGAACTAATGAAAGAATTTAGTATGCTACCTATTCCAAAGAAATTAACAGATCAAATTGTCAGAAATATAGCTTTTATTGGAAACTAATTTCAGTTGACATAAAACAATTATACATCCATCCGATACTAATTTCATTCTCACTCAATCATGTAGAAATACCTGAATAAATATCAGCTCCCAATTTTAGTCCTTGAATAGTAAATTCTCTAACAGAAATGCATTACATACTCGTTATACATAGTGTTGTGATAAATATATTTGGATTCATTATTATTTTCATGAACTAAACTATTGACCTAAGCTTTTTGGACACTTATCTTAGCCACATCAAAATTAATTTCACATACAATTTGTACTCATTGTGGATATAACTACTAAAGTCTTTTCATAATAATTACCATTTTCAAAACATTTCTGGCCTGACCATAAGAACGGAAGAAATTTATGTCAGATAAATAGTGAAAGTAAATACTCACTGACATGAAACATTTGTTTTCAAATCAAATGACTGATTGATTGATTGTTTCCACAGTTATTCACAACTATACATGAACTACCACAGGTCCCATATTCCGACGAGCAGAGATCAAACAGAAGCTTATTAGATTTAATCAGACCGGAGGGAGGCAGTTCCCTGAAGGGTAGTTAGAAAGTAATTAGCCAGTATTTTTCAATTCTCAGTGTGATGTATTAAACTTAACAACCAGGGTTTTCGATTCTGAGCCATTTGTGACAGGCTGCAGGTGCAACAGAGGTCATGGTCATGGTCATGGTCATGGTCATGGTCATTGGTCATGGTCATGGTCATGGTCATGGTCATGGTCATTGGTCATGATTATCAAAGAAAGAACGATACTACTTATCCCAAAGATTTTTTTCCCAATAGACTAGTGTTTTTCTTAATGTCAATGTTTCTCCCCTCATTTCTATAGTATTGAACATACTAATTTGTCAATTGATTTAAGCCTTTTTCTTAAATCGTTTTGTTCCGTTCTTTTGCATATTATGCTTGGATATATTAATTGTTATGAAGAATAGGAGTCCCTTTCAAAATCTGTCTCTTTGCATAATTGAGTTTGAAATTATCATTGGTATAAATCTGTTCAATAGTATGATTGCATTCACAACCTTGGCAGTTTTCAGTAAACTTTCAACTAACAGGTTACTTGATGCTTTTGCAAAAAAAAAACCTCTGCAGAAACTTATAAATTCGTTAAATAAAGTTGATTGTTTGGTTGTCATTTGCAGGAAATATGTATTCCTCAGTTTACAAAATTATTCGATAAGATACAACAAATATGGACAGCATTGAAGAAGTAGCCCGCCACCAGAAAACTAAAATTGGCTAAGGACATAAACACAACAACGATCAGAGATCCAGGTTTTCTTTGATCATTAAAGATGAAGAGAAGCTTTATTGATATCGGTTACCGTCTGATGCATAGCAACATATCCGATATTAGTTAATTTTGAAGTGTTATAAGCCTTATATATCATGTTAAGAATATTTTCTTGATGCATTGTCACTAGGTATCAGATCGTGTTTTGAAAGTCACAAAGTTAATTTGAGATTATGAAATTCCTTTACTTCAAGGGATCGTCTCCTTTCGTAATTTGCTTTGTCTGCACAAAGTGTTTCCGTCGACTAAACCAGCATCCTGATGAATTTAATGAGAGGAAAGAAATCATGATGAATTTATTTTAAATCAACACAAAGTAAGAAATCGAAAACATACCGCACGGATTCACGTTTTAAAGCATCAATATCACACGGTAACAATAACATCAGGGAGGGGGGGGGGGGGGGGGAATAACTATAATGTATTTGATTGTTTACCGGAGCAACAATAAACGGTCGTTATCATGTCATGATACAGTATGATGTCAAAATCACAGGTAATAGTTGTTGACAGTGTAGGAATCGATAACTATGTTGTTTCATTATTTTCCAAATGAAATACAAATTCTTTATGCCATTTCTTTTGGTACCTGGAAGTGTCCGAACCTTGGTTGTAGGTGTCCAAACCAAGGTAATTTTCAAATGTTTTCAGATTTTTAATATATACCAAATTTAAAAAAAAAAGAATATTTGTTATTAATAAGGAAAATATACTTGATTCTCGTCGTAAATGCGTCTGTTTTATTTCTTACTCTGATTGAACATTAACATTGTAACAGTTATTTTGCCAATTTCTTTGAACCGTTGAGTGCACCTCCCCAGGAAAAGTGCGTCAAACATATGAAACACTCTCATATAATTTCTTGAAGAAAATAATGAGTATTCATCAAACGTATTGCAGCCTTTGTGCTTATCATTGTGTCAGCTAACTTGGTCAGTTGCCCTATGATCAAATGATAAATGTTAATGTGATTCATATCTGTCCCATCTCTCATTAAGTGAACAATCAGCTCTGGCAACAATAGATACATATGTTATTGATTTATGTAATTGATATATATCTCAAATGTCACATGTCACATTGCTATCAATTAACATACCATAAATTCATGGAACGTATGTGGCCTCTGTCTGGAAATCTGTCTGAAATTATCGAAAAGCTAAACAATAAATATATTGACCATGTACAATCAGTTGTTGATATGCGTGTGTCAATAAATGTAACATTTGGTATTTTTATGTATGTGAAATGCTACATGTCACACATATCAATGATCAAACCATATATTCCAACATTGTTAAAAGAGAGACATCATTTCCTAAAATGTGACTGGCCCCAAGTAGTATTTATGATATAAGCTGAAAAATTGTTTTCAAAGCATATTGATGGATATGATGGTTATTGTCAAAACATTAAAGAGTCACTTATAAGACTAAAAGGTCATTTCCAATTCAAATTGTTACACAAAATCTGTAAATGTTCTGTAACACAATATTGCATTATGTCAAGCTTTTATTATACATAAATCTTTCACGTCTTGCTATTTATCTTAATATTTACTGTCTATATAACATAAATGCTCGAATTGATTGAAAACTAGTGTATTATATTTCTCAATATACAAAAACATACACATTACTTTGCACTTCGGTAAAAGATATTCAAATCTAAATGCGAACAATTTGGTTGAACCTTGATAAAGTTTGTATTAGCAGAGAGTTGCGACTAGTTGTTTAGTGATCAAATTAGTTGCTGGAATTTCATCTCATTGTAAAGTAATGCCGCCTACAATAGCAATTCATACCACAGTGAGATAGTAATCAGTGTACTCGTACTAATTTAGAACCAAGTTGACTTTTTCAACGAATTTAAAAAATGAAAGTCTAGATTACGTAAATCAATCTGAGCTAACCAGTAATTTGATTAAACTAAAACAATTAACTGACAATAACATGGTTTAATTAATCGTACATCTTAACCTGATTACACATTTCGTTATAAAAATTGTCTCTACATAGTTTCCTTCATAATAATACAAGGATGAAAGTAACATGATTGAAGCAAATGGTAGAGAGATTTACTGCACATTAGCTGGCAAGTAATTTCGATTCTTCTATCTTTATATAATTTGAACGGATCAGCTATACCTGATTAGACATCAGTTCTCATTTCTCATGCCCTAAAATTATAATCTGTGATTGCAAAAGTCATTACCAACACACTTTTGAATCCCACAATATCACTAAGTGCAAAGTTTATATTACCGGTTATATACTCAACCTGGCAGTCGTTACCAATACTATTGATAAATCTTTGTCATCTTTGTCAAAAACTTCATAATAGCTTAAAAATTTTTAAGCATCCAATACATTAAAAACAACATCTGCAGTAAATATAATATAGACAAACATTCTGCATATACTCAATGTAGTTATTTAAAATTATTAAAATATAATAATGTCACAATTTGTTCTAAGCGATCATCAAACAAGACATCATTAAAAAGATTATCTATAAAAGAATAGTTCTGTTTTTATAATTCAAATATACTCTGTCCATTTTCTGTCCACTACCATGTTGCAATTTCTTGTTTCTATATTGACATGCATGTTTAAATTTGAATATACATGAACAAATAATGAATAAAGTAATAATAAATGTACATTTAATTTTCAAAGTACAGATAAAGGCTGATAAAATTTACCTTAGCCTGTAACTATTGTGTCAAATTCAAGTTACGATATATCAAATGAAGATGTTTGAATATCTTACAATTCCAAATCAACTTCTAAATGTCTTGTCTAAATGTCAATAAAGAATTTCATTGTGCTGCCGAAGTAGAAATTATCATTGCAAAAAAGTGTGACATCATGTTTTCTTTTACCTTAATGCAATATTAATAGATGAATAAATAAATGATGCAATGTGTTTGAAAAAAAAACCCAATCAAAACTAACTGATGTACAAAAATCAATGAGTGAAGGTGAAGTGTCAAACTGTCTAGAACCGGTTTATCTATTTGTAGAAAAGGTATGTATTCTCATCGTTATCTTGGTTTGATGAACTGTTCAAGTCAAATACTTATTTTTGATGAATCCTTATTTGATTCTGACTGCCCACTCGCAACAGTGCTTCAGAGCAGGACAAAATTAATGAATTTAGTTGCAATGTTGCTGAAGGTTTCTTTGGACTTCAATTCCTGTACCTAAATCACAGCTGGTTGTAAGAATCGCTCTATGCTACTATGTAATTTGATTGTGTCAGCAGGTTTAAGTTGATTATATATCCATCCTTATTCTTGCAATAACCATTCCTTGATTTTATATTGAACAAATCCCGTCCACCCATAAAAGTTATAACTAAAACAATATCACCTCAATGTCATGGAAACAGGATAGAGAAAGGATGTTCTTTGATTTTCGCTGAATAGCGCAGTCGTTAGGGCGTTCGGCTCTCGATCAATAGGTCAGGTGCTCGACAACTTTGTCTCATTCGAGAACTTTTCTATATGCAGTAAGCTTTAAGTGTAATGCTTCACTGATATCCAGTGCAGTACACCGATGGTTCGCTAATACCAGCCGATGCCTACAGGTTTCACCACAATGCATAGCCATAATATGTGGGCAGGATTTTTTCCTTCAATAATACTAGCAGTCATAAGATATGCGAAATACCCTTGAAAGCGGCGTTAAACCCCATTTCACCTCACCTCATTGAAAAATGATAATTGTCATGCATTTGGCATTTTTTTTAGGCCAAGCCAGTATTTGAGCATGAAGCAGTTGAACAGAGATTTGACTTGCCCTGTTGATGATTAAAAATTAAAATTAAGAAAGTGTATGGCTATTGCAGGTAACATAACCCTTGAATAATCTCCAATCATTTTCTGCCCGTGTTATTCAAGTGCCTGATATAAACTATGATGATTCATATTGCACAAATTTATAATAATTATTATAATGTATCTACAATTCAAACGGAAACTGTAAATGTTCCAACTTGATTTGTCTGAGGTCAGAAAATTGAGCAGGGGTTGATATAGGACATACTGAAGGGTTTTCCAGAAAGAAATGAGACTTTCTTTTATCTGTCTGATGTTTTGACAAAGTGGGCTTCTTGTTTCAGTCTTTATCTAAGCCACTTCGAGATTGATATTTCACTCGGACACATGGTATATGTCCATATCCAATTTCGTTCTCGTTTGATGATTAACTCGTACACTTGATATATCTCCATATCAAAATCGCCGACACATGGTAACGTATCTACCTCGACGAGGACCCTAATTCTATGCTTTAAATATTGGTTGACAGATTGGATGGGTCAAAATGGCGACTGATATGGTCAATGTTTTCTTTTATTTATGAATTTACAAATATAAATTTCATGTCACCGTTTAGAGCACAAAAAGTATAGTCTTTAGGGATTATGGATTAGCGAACTTGAATGAGTATAATGAGTATTGCGGGGCTTTTTAAGTTTTGATTGTTTGGCAACATGACCTCATGTTTGTGTTCCACCTTGGAAACGTTCGAGTTGAAGCCGGATATTTCTAACTGTCGTGGCGGACTGTCGTGAAAGGAGCGAATGAGTTTGAAAGTGTCGGACGCACGGAACATGCATTCATCACAACATAATTGTTTATGTATATATAACTTTATAAATGTTGTTACTTTATCGAGAAAAAATGGTTGTTTCTGAAAATGAGCAAGCAAATGACAATGACAAATGTGACAAATATGACAACTACTTACTTTGCCTTTTGTTTAATTTGATTATATATATAATGTAGTCAAACACTGTTGAAATCCGTGACATTTGCTGATTGATTACAGTTATCCTTTGACTGAACATTGACTGGTAGAACATGTTTAAACTTGCTGCACTTACTTGTAACTTCTTTCTGTCTTAAATTCAAATACTCATTTTTCACTGCGTCAAGCTAATATGTGTTCCTTTGAGAAATAAGATAAAGATAATATTTTTTCTTTTCCTTTTTAGAATTATGGCAGCAAAGTTACAGTACACTTGACATAGGATATCTAATACTGAAAAAAGAGAATCGCTATCATTAATGTTTTCGCTACATGTGATGCTAATGTTTGTGTCTGATAACTGTTCTTATCCAAGTTTAGTTAACCTGAGGGATCAACCATCAATGTCTCTTAATACCATATCTAGAAGTTAATATTAATCTAAGGTCACTGGTGCAACATCACAGAGCAGCAAATCTTGCCTAAGAAGTCAAAGGAAAATTTATGATTATTACATATGTTGAAATTTAGTCTTTACCTAGCTGTCCATTCACACATTTCCCTTACTTCCATTGGTCATAGTAGTTCATTTCTCATTCTGACGATAACAATTTTAATTTATTTTTCTTATTTTATTCCAAAAGGTCTAACATCAACTTAACATCTGGCAGTTTTTGGAAATTTCAATTAGCGCTTACAAAGTGTTATACCTTTACAATACCTCAAGCTATTTGAGTGCTTAGAGAGCTTAAAAAGTTTTCTCTACGAAGACAGATTTCATAAAGTTTTGAAAATATGACACTGTAGTATGCAATAATTCCAATCGATCTGTGAAATAGTTAACAGACGAATGACTAGAATTCTGAATTCAGGTCTGATAAGATTTTGTACATGATTAATAATAAGCATAGGAACATTAAGGGTCTTTTTAATACACTTTGATGACATGAATAACAGTGCGAATTATTAAAACATGGTCCTCGCGTTCATATTTATCCAAACTTCTTAGTCATATACTTAATTACATTTCACATTATTCAATACAGATGTAAAATACCTGAAAAATCCCCCCTTGTAATAAAGTAATTATTCAATCTAACTGGCATTTCCGTTTGATAATTCATGTTAACTTGAAGCCCTCGACCACCTGTTGATAGATCTTAGAATGTTATTAAATGTTTTACCACCATCAAACGATATGAAATGCTCCTCAGCGCTCAGTGTATCAATAAATGACAGATGTCACAAGCTCCAAGAGTTAAGTTTGTAAGGTTATTCTATACATTGCTAATAAGATATCATTTCAACTTATGGAAAGCTCTACTTTCCCTTCAAATCTGTTTTCGTAACAAATAGGTTTTTCCTATATCAAAGAGATCGCTATGTTTCCAGTGGTATATATCAATGAACGATAGATACACTCTCCTCCTTCTCCATTAGGCTGTAATCGTTGCTGCTCAAGAGCCCACTTTAAGGCACACTGCTAGACGTTAACACCAGCTAAACATAGTTCACTTAGCAAGTATTTCCTTGATCACATCATGCCTATTATGTCGTTAAAATAACCTTCGAACATCCATAGAAACACCAAAATGTGAATATACATGTAGGTTACAATAATTATTTCTTCAACTTTCCATTATCTTATACATTTTTGTCATGGTCTAGTGAATAATATAACGTCCGGTTTTTAAAAAAGCTGTCAGACATGATGTTCGATAAGAAAAATTAAGTTTTCAACATGTATTTTCAACAAATCAACTAATTATACGTGGTGTAAATTAAAGGAAATGGTGACAAACTGTTAAGTTTGAAAAATCCCTATTTGCTTAAAATATAATGTAATTCTGAAGTGCGCGAGAAATTATCATTCCGACACTTTAAGCTGAATTTATTGTTTTCGTACAAATGGTAACATTATCTTTCTACGGAAATTCATGCTATTTTCCGACCATTTCCGAACCATTCACGTTTCAATGTCCTATAACAGTTAGGAAGACAAATGTTTAGATGTACTTCAAGTATCAAAATAATATCATAATGCACAAATCATTGTAGAAAACAAAAGATTTATGTATTGATTAGATTTACTGTTGGTTGGAATGTAAATGTCTATTATCTTTTAATACATATTGCTTTTTTGTATGGTAAATTTTCCATTTCTTTTTATATGGTAAATGTTTCTATTTCTGGTAAGTAGAAAGTTTATCAGTTCATCTGATATCGCATAACGATGTCCTGTTTAATCAATAAATAACCTTTCTTCTCAAAGAAATTTGAGACTTTGGTATGAATGTATGGTTTGCTAGTTTCTAAAGGTACATGATAGAAACATGATATGCTACTTTGATTGGTCGATTACTTCTGTGAACATTTAACGTGAGCTTGCTGGTCGAGATAAACTGTCTCTATATAATTGAATGTGTTGTATATTGTATTATTGGAAGATGTCATTGTTGAGTCGACAAATCTAATAAGTTAATATATCACAAATTATTTATTACAAGGTACAGAGAGGCAATTTAATAGTGTGTTTAGTTGTCTAATTGAAATCAATATTTAGTTTTGAAAATATATTCATAAAGGTGGTGCTCCAATGTCAGTTTGTCAAAATCCAAGGATTGATTCAAATTGTTGTACCAGGTGTCCAAAGATCTAATTCTTTCTAAAAAGTGTTTTGATTTTTGAAATGGGGTCCACAGAGTAAGCATTATCCAACAAAATTGATGCATGCACAGCATCTGGTGGTCATGGATCACATGAAATACCGATAGTAATACACAAACAGTAAAACGTATTCATCTCCATAACTATTCCAAACTAATCAAAACAAATTTTCAATAAACAAATACACAAAAATAGTAAAACTATTTAGCAAAAATACATTGCAGACTCGACATTTTGCACTGCATACAAACCTTTTCAAGCACATTCTACTACCTCGTCAGCTGTAAGTTTTTGTATTAGTTATCAACATTGTCAAAGATTGAAACACGGGCAAGATGTTAATAGTAGTTATTGAGGAATACCCTTTGCTTGTATTAGGGCGAATGTTGTGGGCTATTTGGTTGACCTCATATATTCATGTATTGAAATGTCTTTCATATCTGGATAACAGCCCACCATACGAACATAGGCAGCTCAGTTTTTTTTTATTGATGTATGCTGGTGATCTTGTTATATTTAATGAAACTATCCATTTTCTTCAAAGTTGGTTAAACTATTTATTATTCTTTTCTTCACAATGGGGTTTGGAAGTTCACACTATAAAAACTAAGATTATTCCTTTCTGTAATGGTGGATAGGTTCAAACATCCACGTGTTGTTGCTATAATGGAAGTAGAATTGATTGATAATGTACAATACTTATGTACTTTTTTATGATAATAAAATTACTATTGCTGAAAAGAAATGATCAAACCAGGGAAGGAAAGCTATGTTTTCTCTGCTTAGAAATATGAAATCTCCCTATCCTACTCCTGAAACTATATTATCGGTATTTGAGTCATTTGACTGTACCAAGTGGCTAAACATGCGCAAAACATATCATGTTCCTCAGCACATAACTACATAATATTAGCAAAACCAAATGCAAACAATTTGGTTGAACATCGATTTAACCGAGTTTGAACCAGAAGGAGTTCAGCGGCTAGTTGTTGATTGATCAAAGGAGTTGCTGAAAGTTCATAACAGTGGAAAGTTATGCCACCTTCAACAGTATTGCATTACAAAGTGCAATAGTAATCAGTGTACTCTTACTAATTTAGCACTAATCTGACGTTTTCAAGGAGTTTTACAAGTGAAGATGCTATAGATGTGGGAACTAATCCGAGCTGACCACTAATTTGACACCCTTAACTAATTTAATCTTAATCATTTTCATCTTTACCTGATTACACTTTTTGTTATTAAAATTGTCTCTACCTAGTTTAAATCATCACGATAAACCTTTTTACATATAATATTAGATTATACTTAAAATAAAAGATATAAGTGCGCTGAAGAAAGGAAGATTGATTGCACATCAGCTTGTAGGTATAGCCACTCATATTTTACTAATAATTTGAGCATAGCTTACACAACATGAAACGGCATGGCTGACATACCCCTGCAACTCTCTTATCCGCCAGTATATTGCAGTATCAGACCTGTGTTTTCATAAAATTTATTCAAACATTGAAGGGCCATAACTCCAAAAAAACAAATATTTTAGCATTGGCTTTTAAACTGGATCAAAGGCATTATCCAAAAACATAAATATTTATGTTTCCGAGAAAAAAATTCACATTGGAGGCTGTTATTCTGCATTTTTGGAGTCGGCTTTCAAGGCAAAATAAAATGTGACTATCAAACTCTCAAAATAAATGTGATGTAAAAATATCAATAAGTGAAGTAGAAACTGTCAACCTGAATGGGCCTGATTTACCAAAATGCAGAAAACGAAGGTATTCTCATCATTGTGTTAGTTAGATGAACACTTGATGTCAGTTACTATGGTTAGAAATCCTTTCGTCGTCCATTTGCCACTAACAACAGTGCTTCATGGCACAGAAAAAATAATGGTTTAGTTGAAGCCGAAGCTTTCCCAGGACATCAATTCATTTACCTCGATAAATCGAATTCTAGGAGGTACTCTTGGATATCTGTTGTTTCATATTGCCAACAGGTTTTAAATGAAAATAGTTCTACCCTCATTCTTGCAATGGCCATTTACAAAATTTACCTTAAATAACCACAGTGTATTCCTTTTATTCTTTTGAATCACAAAATAAAGTATGATTACTTATCCACTAAAATTGTTGCAGTGCAATTGGTGGATGAAAGGAATATAATTCTGATTATGCAACAAATACATCATTCCCCCCTCAATAATTCAAAAGTAATTTGAAGAAGTTTGGAGATGAGTTTGATAGTGTTTCAAAGGTTATATACCGAGTATTTACATAGATGGTACATGGACTTGTGAATTCGGCTTTGGAAGATAGATATGGTTGTTCTTAGCTTTTCATTGAAAATATTTTCGTATATTTGGCACATTTACAGTTTCTCCATCTCTGATCAAGGACTATATCAGATTTAGAACGAGAGTTATTTTGTCATAATCAATCTACAACCGTACCATTTGCTTGAACCAAATGTAAATATTACTTGTTTAAACGTACATGCTATTTTGGTAGTATTACATTAGTGTATGTTTCTTTCACACTGCATTCAAGTTGCAAACTTGTGTTTTATGTCCACTTTGTGTTGTCTTTGTCTTTGTCTAATAGTCGGTACCATAATGCAATCCTATTCTTTTAGCATGGCAAACCCCTCCATTGTATCGATGGTCAAGTTTTTTAACTCCACTTTAATAATCCATGTTATCCTATTTATGAAATCTATCTGAGCCCATACAAAATATAACAAAATCTACATTGGCTTGAGCAATAAGTGGGTTCAGAGAGGTTGAACATGCTAAAGACTTGACAAAACACAAGTAGTTTCTCGACCAAGGACAGATTTGATTAGATTTGGAATATATTACACTGTTCTGTTCAATAGTTCCAGCAAAACTATGAAGTTTTTAAAATATAAATGAATAGAATTATTATTTCTGATCTTAATATATTTTCTAAAACATAAGAATAGGTGTTGATTTATTGAAAATTTTTTTGATGAAGGTAAATTACTATGCTAATTGCAAAACATGTCGGATGTTAAGAGCATAACACGGGCTATCAATAAGTATAACCATAGGCACATTGAAGGATCTGTGAATCACGCTTTAATGACGGGCATAAAGGCACAAGTAGTCTTAAACATCCATAAAATACATTGTTATCCAAACTAATTAACTGTTGGATATCAGGCATGTGCTTAATTATATTTCAGACTATTTGATACAGATGTAAAGTACGTGAAAAATCCTCTCTTGAAAGAATTTCCTTTTGATATCGCATATTTGCTTCAAGTCCTTGACCACCTGTTGATAAATCTCTTGAATATTTCTGTATCAGTTTTGAAGGTTTTACCAACATCAAACAGTCTGAATGGCTCCTCAGCGCTTAGTGTATCAATATGTGACAGATTTCGCAAGCTCCAATAGTTAAGTTTGTCAGGTTCTTCTATAATTTGCATATGAAATATCCTTTAAAGTTATGGAGAGCTCTACTTTCACTTTGAATGTGTTTACCTAAGAAATCGGTTTTTATTACTTCAAAGAGACAAAACTGTTTCTAGCGACATATATACATGAACGAGGGAAACACTCTCCTTCTTCTCCAAATGGATGTAATCGTTGGTTACGATACCTGAGTCCACTTTATGCTCCTGTATATATACTGGTCCACGTTAAAACCAGATCAGAATAGTTCACTTACCAAGTTCCTTTCATTCTTTGTAATCATATCATGCCTTTTATATTATAAAACTCACTTAGAACATAACATAGAAAAACAGTTAAATCACATGCTCAATATAACTCTTGCATACTTTTTCAAAGGGGAATATAAGTAACATCAACAAATCAAGTTTGAACTGGTATAATCCTATTTGAAACACATCTACCACTTACCTTCCTTAATACATATCGTTATCAAAAACCTTTGAAATAAAATTTTCAGTGTTGGTGGGTTGTGGACAATTATTCTCTTCCCTTTCACAAAAAAAGCAATTAATAATAATAAGGATATTTATATTGCGCTAATCCACGTCACTGAGGGATATGCTCTAAGCGCATGCTGCATTATTACCCTGGTCTAACCGAAGCTGCCGGTTACAGCGCTCAAGGTCACTTCCACCTCAATCTACACCAGGTACCCAATTACTACTGCTGGGTGAACAGAGGCACAATTCGAATAAAGTCTCTTGCCTATGGAGACACCACAGGTGTTTCACTTCTGTCTCAGTGCGGGGCAGGGAATAACCCTTCAAACTCTCAGTTAACACAGCAATGATCGGGTGACCCACTCATCCGGCGAGCCACGCCAGATATTGCTGAACTTCACTGATAGCAGTAAACTGGGGCCACGTGCCACCACAATTTTCTACGTTTGTTCCAACTTATCGACAATTAAAAAGCCACTATTTCATTTGTTTTTCCGTTTGAATAGATTGCTTCCCGCAATTATGAGATCGTGTGCACAGCATTACATCACAAAAATCATACAGAAAGTTAAAATGTCTTCTTCACCAAATACGTGTATGTCAATACAATAGAGAGTAATAGAATTCAAGCATTCCCTTCACTGTGATCTCCTGTTGTGGTCTCAAAAGTTTTTCAATATTATTAATTGGGTTAGTGCTAGACTGTGGACCTTTTGAAAATACAACTTAATCGTTGGAGTGATCAAAACGAAACCCATTTCTGCTAATTCATCTGGGAGAAGAACTTAAAACGGTATCAAGCACAACATATTTTCCTCATATACTTCGGGAACTGTTTCTGATCTCATGTTTCCTCTGCTCTCTAGATCATAACATCATTCTTAAGGAAGAAACATTCACATGAATGACATACTCTTAGACTATTTATTGCTATTGTTAACTTCAGATGAGCACTTTTGAGACAGAATATATACCTTAAATTGATAAATTGCATCATGAGATGACATGATTGTCAATTTAAAAGTTTTGGATTATCTTATCATTATCTGATCATTGTTTAAAACAACTGTACTTCAGGCCAATTTGATAGAAATTTCAAAATATTTCAGTATCTCAATTTCTCAGGCAGCAAATATAAAAATATAACAAGTACAAAGCTGTTGGTCATGTTTATCATACAATTTGGTTTAAAAGGTATTTTTGACTTATCAAATAATACGCGTTTAAAGTTTTTAGGTTTTATGATCTCGTCAACTAAAATTCCGTGTGTACCACCAAGGTGCAGGTTTGTTTTTGTATGCAACATGCCGATACTTCAACATTTCTTTTTAACTGAATATATTTTATATGAAAACATGTATACATATACAGCTAGAGTTTATATTGCTATGTTATCATAGAAATATAATTTTCTATGTTTCTCTTGCTGGTTATCAGAAATGCTACCAGTCTACCCCAAATAAAATAAACATGTCTTATGCAATCAGTGAACATACATATGTCACATTGTAAAACTTGGGAATTAAAAATGATTGAATGATGAAAACATGAGCATATACTGTGTACATAAAAAAGAAAAAGAAATTCAAATTAAATGATTCAGGATTTCTCAGTTATGTACAGAGATACAAAATCTACCATAAGCCCCATATCTTAGTCAATTTATATTAAATAACTAGATGTATTCTTTGGTAGACATTGCATGGTATGCAACCTCCTGTGTATCCATTTTAGGACTTTTTAACGTTTTAAAGTATACTGCGACATAACGAAGCTCAAAATTATAATTTTGAAATAGGTGAAACTTTCTAAATTAACATTTTTCATTAAAATGTAACATAACCCGTTAACTATCTCAACCTACTTGAGAGTCACACATAGTAATCAAGATGGATTATCAGCAGCCAAGATATATCACGTAAAGCTTTTAACTGGATGCTGCCAAAGTTGTCTAAATAATCATATCAATGTAAACCTGTCATACGTGTTTGATTCCCATTACTCTCCAATTTATTGTTGTGCACGTTAGTTGATTATCTTCCTAACATACAATGTGACTACCATGAGGTCACTATTCGCCAAGTCAGATCGCCAATGTTCCACTGATTATGACCTGATATGAAGAAAATGAGCAGAGATCGATCGGGAGCTTATTAGATTTAATCAGTGCGGAGGGAGGCAGTTCCCTGAAGGGTTGTTAGGAAGTAATTAGCCAGTATTTTCATTTCTCAGTGTGATGTGTTCAACCTATGAACAAGGTTTTCAATTCTGTGACAGGCTGTAGGAGCAAGGAAGGTCATGGTCATTGATCGTGATGATAAAGGAGAGAAAAATACAACTTATCTGAAAGAGCGTTTTCCAATAGACTAGTGGGTTACTTAACGGCAATGTTTCTCCCCTCCATAGCAAAAATGTGTTTTATTTGGGTCTCTTCTTGTGCATATGTTGCTCTAACATATTCGTTGTAAGGACGGTCTGGAGTCCTTTACAACTACTGCTTCAATACACCATTGAAAAATAATAAAAAAGGGGAAACATCTTTTTCATAACAAATAAATATATATTTGTATGCAGATTGTTTACATTTGCCATGCGGTGACAGCTTATGGTGATCACTTAAGCCAAATCCTTGACGTTTGAAATATAAAGATGAAGTTTGTTGATTGTCTTGTGCAGGAAATATGTACTCCTTAGTTTTTAAGAAGCATTTGACAAAATAAAGCATATCTTCAGAAACGTTGAAGAGGTAGCAAAAAGGCAAAAGATAGAACTCTACAAAGATCAAAGATTCAATTTTCCTTTGATAATTAAAGATGAAGAGGAGCCTTATTGATATCGGTTACAATCTGGTGCATAGCATCATATCCGATGTTAGTTAATTTGGAAGTGTTATTAGCCTGAGGCGACAGATAATCAATGTCTTTGAATATCATGTTAAGAGGATTTTGTTGATCTTGTAGGTGATTGATGCATTGTCATAGGGTCTAAGGTCTGTCTTTGAAAGTCACAGAGTTAAATACGAGACTCAGTTTTTGCACAACTTCAATGATTTCCTTCACCCCTTTATTTGCTATGCCTGTAGAAAGTGTTTGCGTTGACCAAAATGAACTGAAGACCAGTGAATTCAATGAGAAAAAAAGGCGGATGAAAATTTAAAAAAACTATTTAACCTTTTTAATGCTGTCAGTCCAGGATCATTCCAACGACCTCTAGTGAGTAAGTGAGTTGGTGTTTAAAGTGTTTAGAACAATATTTCAGTCATTAAACATGACAAGCATCGAAAAGAGAGTGGCCAGACCAGGGAGAGAGATGAAGAGGATGAGTGAAAAGAGGGAAAGAAAGGAATAGCGAGAGATTATGTTCAATGTTAATAAAGAAAGCCACATAAAAGATTAAATTTCGTTGTTTCTTTGCAAATCCCATTTTTTAGAAATGTAATGCTTTGAATTTACATTTTAGAATGAGGGAAACTTTTGTATACATTTAATTTGACACAAAAGTTCGAAACCAAATTTGACAAAATTAGACCAGTAACATCATGAAACGTCAGTATCACTTTTTTCATTGTGACCTCACGTCGAAAACAATGCTTTGACGTCACAGTTCGCCCATGACGTTTTGTTCCAAATGCACCAACGCCTATTCATGGGTGTTGATTTTAACAAGTTTATTTTATATCTCGACTTCGTATACATAACATACTATGTTTACGATACTCGTCCCTTAATGTCTGTATATCCGTTGCTTTCGCTTTGGAAATACTAATATCACACTCGTGTAGTAAACAAAGTATGTCATGGACACTCATATGATATCCTCTATTTAAGAAACGAGAAAAGCCCTTTCCCCCAGTGACAGTGTAGAGGTGTCAATGAGAAGCTTGCTCTGAGCATACCGAGGACGAACACATCTTTCGAGTTCAAATTATTCTTTGATTTGTTTCTCTTCAAAGATTTACCAAATTATATTTGCTGATCATGTTAACCCCGATCTGATGTATCTCGGGCAATCCGTCCTTGTTCATTGATTGATATTCAGCACTATGTTGATAATCTGCAGATTTCACTCAATAACATTGCCGTTTGCAGTCAGTTCATTTCCATGAATTATCCTTAATCGAATTCCATTGTTGTAGATAAGAGTGAACGTTACTTATGACACGTATAGCTCCCGTCACACTAACAGGAGCGTTTTGCAGTACGAACATTTATTTACTGATGCTATGACGAAGACAGATAGAAGAAGTATGGTTAGGTGGTCAGAGTAGTACAGTCGATTTGATAAAGGGCATTTGAATAAAGCACATATCGACAAATACCAAATTCTCTAAACACTCCCTTCATTAATAGCCTGGTCTTATCACAGGACTCAAGTGTCAGCTCCATTATCACAATGTCTAGGTACCCACTTGCGCTGCTAGTTGAACAGATTCATGCATTTTTTTCATGTTTTTCTATTGAAATTACTTATTTCGTACGCTGTTAACTTCATCAACGGCTTATTTTATACAAATCATTCATAGTCTGTACTACCTTCCTTAACGCTACTGTGTAATTCACCATCTTAGTCATATTTACAAACAGAATACCACATAAATCAAAACATTCGTAAGCTTTATGGACAAAATGATGTAGACAGTGACATTAGCAAGCACTCATGCACTTATAAGCTGACGCTGTTGACCTCGATAGAGATCGCCGCCATGTCTAAAGTTACGTGGCGTTGTTATTGGCGTTGTCATAAAACGGCCCTTGCTTAGTTTTTCTGACATAAGCTAATTTTGAATTATGTACACTGAATTACGGCAGAAGGCATAATACTTGTCATACGATGCAATTCTAATGAAACTCAAAAACAATTGCTAACAAAACTCCTTCAGAAGATTAGTGTAATTGTATGCATGTGTGCATGAAATTAAAATGACATTTAAAATCGATAGTTTTACACATTTATCATTGCTATGCTGAAGGTTTCAATTAGAAAATGAAAACGTGGAATAGCTATGACAGATTGACATTTTCAAGCGAGGAGCATTTCTGTAGCAGCTGACCATCTGATTGCAAAAGTACTACTGCATTTCTACGTCACTATCGTTGATGAGCTTGGTTCGGTACAAGTATGTGATTATGTCTTGATGTTAAACATTTTACAGTAGCAGGTACTTGTAATGAGTAAAATAACTCGAAAACATTTCACAATCCTTCTGCCGTTATCGTGTTACCTGCTGTTTTGCTCATTGCTGGCTGTGATGCCATACTATGAGGGTGTAGGTTCTAATCCCGCAGCGGACTCGACCTGTAATAGGTGAACTATTGCAGATAGTGTTGTCCCAAATATAAAACTGTTACATCTCATGAAATGCAGTGGTTTGTTTCCGTAAAAAGAAGCCCTTTATATTTCACTTTTAGTTCTCGATCACCTGTTGATCTTTTGAGCTCTTGAAAAGGTTTAATCATCATCAAACAATCTGAATGACTCCACTGCACTTATTGTATCAAATAACTACAGATTTCTCAAGCTCTAATAGTTTAGTTTGTCAGATTTTTCATACTTATGAAACGCAGAAAAGATGGGTTTTTTTCAACATGAAAGATGCATGTTCTTTGACATTAAAATAGGTTTATTACTCAAAGGAGATGGAAATGTTTCAAGTGACGAACATCTATGACGAAGAGAAGTATTTTTCGACTGGTTCAAGCATTAGTAATCATGGGTTTTCATTCCCAAGCTAATTTTCTAGCTCTTTTGAGCGATCTGACTCCTTATTTCTGATCAACTTTTTGTTACAAGAGTTACAAGAACTTCACATTCATGTACATCTAATTGAAATAAGATCTTGACATTTGCCCTCTTACTAATACGTAAATTCAGATGATTCAATGGTGAATAGCGAGCTGCAGATCTTATAAAGTAGCCCAACAACAACTTTAAAAAGTCTGAACATCGCGAACAATGTGCTAACGAATTAGTGAACGCTGAGCGTCGGTTACAAGGACCGAAAAGTCGAATAGCTGAAATCGTAAACGAAACATCTAGTGGCGTGTATAATGATAATAACAAAAATTAGCAAGGAAATTCATTTCAGTTATTGAAAACTAAGCATTAGTCATTTTATAGTCTGAAACCATGCCAGAGCAAATAATTGCAGAGAACGTTTATGTGTACACAAGGAAAGTGAGAGTTATACTAATACTTTCCCAAGTGTATCATATGATACATGAGGAAAAGTATGGATATATCTGTCTTATACACCACTTTCTGTGGGTATAATATGCTTTGAAATGGGTATCTCGACATACACATATAATTACAGACATTATCATTACTAAACATGGAAATTCCTGCTACTGTTTTAATTTCACTTATGTTTTAACTCAACCAGACTGTTTCCACTTTCTGTACTAGTGGTAGACACATACGTGACGTTATACATCATAAAGTGAAAATTAATTAGCAGACTTGCACTACTTATACACTGTCTATTCTAACGAAATCTACCACTGAAAGTGTTATTAATGTAGCTAGTCATGGCAGCTGAACTCAAATGACCAGTTACTCGATAATACATCAACAGACATGGAACTTTACCCGATTTATTATCATCGTTTGAAATAAATACAGTATTTTCGTCGTTATGATAATCACACTATCTAAAGTATTTTTCACTGTATTACATTTTTATTTTTATTTTTATTATTTTTTTTCTAAAATAATTAATTTGAAATATAAAGCTTTTCTTCTGGCCACTATCCATCTACGCATGGCTACACATCTACACATTGAAACAGGCTTGTGGAAAGGTTATAACCGACAATGTATGTATAATTTTAAAACGTTTGTTTCCTATGTTTAAAAAAGGGTAAGGATGATTTTTTCCCCATTATCCTTGATCTATATCTGTTTATCATCTTCGGCCCTTCGTCTGTGATTATTAATTGATTATAACCTAAATATAGTTAATCTCCGGATGTCATCTCTATTTCATTGCCATTTGGATCAGTTCGTTTCCGTAAAACATCCTTAATCGAAATCTATTGTTGCAAATACGCGGAAATGTTTCTAATGACCTGTCTAGCCCTCCTCAGAAAGACAGTGAAACTTTTACAGTACCTATTAGCTTAAGATGTTTCCGGAAAGAGATTTAGATAGCAGAGGGCTTGTTTTGTGGTCTCAGTGGAGACATAGTTAATATTGATGATGAAGGAAGTACAGATACCAAAGCTGACAGGGCATCTAACTCCGGCTCTCTGCAAGTATTTGCTCGCTTTCAATCAGAGACAGGGACTCAGGTGTAACTGTCATTGATTAATCATATTAATAAGTATTGATATCTATGATGTACAATAAGTCAGACTGAAACACATTTGCAATTTGTTTATTTTTAATAGTAATCAACTTAAATTTATGAAAAATATTCCTTATAGGTTTTGATCATACACACTCAGCTATTGAAGTGTCTAATCGATCCTGATGTTTTTATAATAGGTCATGTGATAGTTTGAAAGGTCAAGTAGAGTTCTACTTATCAACGCAGATGATTATGGAGATTGTAATGTGACTAATAACACTGTACTATCAATAAGTATTTCTTTTATTAGCTAAACGTGTTATGAAATACTCGAATTTACAAACCTTCTATTCATGTTTTTTTTTGTAAGAACCGCCGATGAGATTAAATAAACGGTATCTTATTGCAAATTTTTTTAAGAATCTTAATTTCATGCACTGCGACAATTAATGTTAGCTTGTCATGATTACTTCAACTGAATCTGGAATAGAGAAAGTATCACACTTGGAAGTGTGTGATATGACTTTCACGTAACTGTGTAAATTCGCACTCGTATCGTAAAAGTCATATGACACACTTTCTCGGGTAACAATCTCTATTAATCACATTGCCTCAAAAAGACACATGCTAATATGTGAAATAAAGTAAGATATTAAAACTATAAGTGTTTTAATAGAGAGTGAAACAACCTTACAAGATTTTTCTCAGCAGTTATAAAAATCAGACGAGGTCCAATTACCGGCAGTAATGTATCAGTTACATCAATTATTCTTGAATGTGAAGCTTGTTAAAAATATAAAAGGAGACGATTGCTGAAATTAAAAAGGTAAAACGTAATACAGTCTTACCTTCATGCGCATAAAAAAAATCAATCCGCGTTTTGGTCTTTATATTATAATTTGCTGTTAAAAAGACATCTTTTGTTTGTAAAATAAAAATAGAAAATAATGTGATAAGAAAATTCAGTAACAGGAGGAACATCTGTCAAACTGTCAGGATTTTTCACGCTTTACAAAGTCAGAAAACCTAAGCATTGTTATTACTTTCTTGGTGGGATGAACAATTCGTGTCAGTTCCTCGAGTTTTTATCCTTACCTTGTGTCCATTTAACCCGTTTTACTAGTGCCTCATCGCACAGAAAATTTAATTAGTTTACTTATATTATTTGTTAAGGGTCTCCTCTAAGGATCCCCCTTAAAAGCTGACCGTAAGATGAACGTGGAAGAGCGTAGGCGTGGTTTGATTGCTCCAGTAGTATTAAATCGATTACATTACGATTCTCATTCCTGCACTGGGCTTTCCATGATGGTTGTTAATGATAGAGATTTATTATCAGTGTCTGAATACAAAAGTAGGCCAAAAATGATGTAGCCAAAATGAAAAATAGATTGGATTACCCTCTCGTCGATCCAAAAATTTATCATATTTTGTCCGCCACAATTTATACAACAGAGTTTCTTGAGATTTCTGAAATTCAAAATTCAAAAGGCTCCTAATTGCTGTATAACTGTGTGTTTACTCGGATCAGTATACTATTAATAAAGAGAGAGTGTATTGTAATTATTATGAATCTGGTTAGTCCCTGACAAGATAGATTTTACACTTACACTGTGTGAGTTTAACATGATGCAAACCACTGATTCGTCTCACTCAATGATCAAGCAAGTATATTTTTTTTGGCCGGAATACAAAACTAGATTACTCATATATTGTCCACTTCTAAAGATATAAATAGAATCTCTCCCAGGTTTTCTCTGATATTAAACATATGAGTACGATCGAGTTGATAAACGTTTGAAAAATATTCGAGGCCTGCAGAGGATACTTCTACTGTTATTAAAGAGTGTTGATATATTCCATGTCAGAAGACACGAGGGTGAGATCTACTAATCTATTCAAAATATTTTTTCATTACATTGCATTGTACATTTTGAACACTGCACTACCCAAAGACCTCCAGGGCGGTGATGTCATAGCACTGTGACGTCATGTTTATGACGTCGTAGCATTGTGATGTCATTACTTGTAAAACAATGTAAAACAAGTCCGATGCCATGTACTTGACTTAAAACACTATTAAAATTTACTGTCAAAACGATATCTCCTGCGGAATACGGTTTTGAAGATAAATGATTATATGATAATAATGTAGCCTTTTTTACGACAGATTAGATTATTGATTATTGAGGTTCATCAGAACTTCAACCACTGTTATATAAAACTAATGGATTTTTAGAAATTGGCTTAATTGGTAACGTAAGAGGAGTTTATCCTAAACTGGTTAAGATCAAACAACATGAAGATAGCTGTCGTTTAACTAGACACTACAACCAGACATAGTTTCGTATCGAAACCAGATATCATTTCTGCAAACAGATTTTAGGTATGGGAAGTAGAACTTGTAACTCTGCTGTACTTGGCGAACTTGGGAGATTACCACTAGCCGTACACTACATGAGGAAATGTATCGACTGTGGTTGAACTTATTCCACATTCCGGACAACAGACAACCGAAAAACTGCTACAAGATGCTTACTTTTTCTGGACAACGCTGGTAGGAAGACATGGGCTGGAAATATTAGAAACTTTTATTCTCAATGTGATTTGGATACGCATGGGTCGCTCAGAGCGTTGGATGTGTAAAGACATTTTTGCTGATTTTCTCACAACGCCTTAAGGATATTAATATACAGAACTGAAATACAAATGTCAAGGAAAATAATAAACTCGAATTTTACTCTCAACTAATGTCACTACTTCAACCAGAAAAATACCTTTCATATATTAAGAACCGCCACTTTAAAAGATATCTGTGTAAACTAAGATGTGCTAATCATAATCTGTGCATCGAGACTGGAAGATGGGAAACTATACCAAGAGAAGAACGCTTCTGTGGATATTGTTCTACTCACAACATTTGTGCCATTGAAAATGGAAACCATATATTTACCTGTCCACTATACGATGTCTACGGAAAACGATACCTGCATGAATGCAAGCACTACAGTATTAACAAAATAACAAAATAATCAACATTTGTAACAGCGAAAAGGAGGCATGGAAACTTGGAGCATATATTTATTATAGTTCTGTCCTCAGGAGTGAATGGAATAAATGGCCTACAATTCCGAAATAAACATATATATATATATATATATATATATACATAGTTTCGTATCTTACTAACCACAACAATTACACGATTAATACCAATTTAGTTTCTAGCCTAATAACTCATGTGTGTTTCGTAAAACATGTGACTTGGTGTTTAGATTGTATCATCGTTGGCCCTTTTCAGGATAATAAAAGATGTTCCACCCCGTATCATGTTATCTAAACGTTTACTTCATTCAAGATGTACTGACATCAAAACCTGCAAGAAAGAAAAATCTTTGTTCAAATAAAACCACTGGTCACAGCTTGTCGTTTTCCGCACGTTACTGCCAGCGGACATCTGGACATACCATAACTATAAAGGTTCCGACTTGATTTTGACTATGATGGGGAAAATGAGCAGAGATTGATCCGGCAGAAGCTCTGTTGATTAAATCAAACCGGAAGGACGGAGTTCCCTGAAGGGTTTTCAGGAAGTAATCATCACGTACTTTCATCTCTCCGTGTGATGCGTTTAACCTAACAAACAGAGCTTCTCCAACCGGTGCACAGTTATACCACCTTCCACAGGCTAATATGATAGAAAACATACGTTTTCTTTCCATCAGTTGGACAACCCAGGATATCACATATCCGCCTTTCCAAGGTGTCCCCCCAAAAGTCTCATTATATGTCCCACACCGTCAATGATAATCGCACGTCCTGTACTCATCATCATACTAACGAACTCAAATGATATATAGAAAATACAAATGTTAAAAAATAATTTTCAATCTTTTTTTACCGTTTTTGTTTTACACAATGCCCATTGTTCCTCAAAGAATTCTCATAACATCGTAATATTGATGTTAATTACCTTAATCCACTTCAGATAATGGTGAGACATCTTTATCCCAATAAAAATTTAAAACAAAACCAAAAACACTTAAACATTATGATACTTAAGGTTACTAGAAATACCTTTCCAAAGTAAGCATTATAACAACAAATGTTCTTGTTGTGATTATGTTTTGAGACAGGGAAGATTTATAACTCGCAAAACTAAGATTAGGTGATTTGGGGTTTTAACGCCGCTTTCAAGTGTAATTCACTTATATGACGACTGCTAGTGTTATTGCAGGGAGCAAGCCCGCAACGCTATTTTGGTGGGCACCCGCTTGAACTACCGAAACATGGGTGGTACTTTGCAGAAATGTAGTGTAGCATTGTACCCAAACCGTACCGCATGTATAACAGTCCAGCTGCTGACGGGATCCGAACTCCGGACCTTTTAATCCGCGCCAACCATTAGGCTATCCAATGCTCTTGCTAAACAATCTTGGTGCATAAAGCCAGTACTATTAATAGAAACAAACAATATATACATACACTCCGTTCTCGTCCACTTAACTCCCTTACAATAGGAATGGCAACCACTATGCTTTTCAATGAAAACTCATATTTTAGGTTTTAGACTTCGATTCACCTTTCAAAATAAGTGCGTTTTCTCAAATACTTTTTTTTATAGATAGAATCGGCAGCATATAGTATATATAGGGATATATTTGCCACTTTTGATAAAAACGCAATGGTACCAAACAAGCAATCGTAATAGGTATCGGATAATCCATGGATGCACCATGTAATGTAACCACTGTCAGACACAGACCTGATTAGTAAATTGAGTCCGACTGTTTTGATCTTATCCTCTCCTATGGTTGCCATAATTGAATTGTTTTTGCGGTCACTATCATTAATGTCGACATTTTCCGGCCGATGTTAATTTCAAAGAGCTGATAACTGACGAGTACTGCAACATTTCCTGTTTCATTCTATGGGAATAAACGTAATAAGGTAATGATTGAAATCAAGTATGTCTCTGTATTATTCCGTATTATTTGCGGACATCCTGCAATTAATGATATGAAAAAAGAAGCAATAATTATCCATCTAACGCTTCAAAAGATTTATATCTCCACACAGAGATGGCTCTGTCATTAATTCCTTTACAACCCCTGTTCCTTTTTCATGTTTCAAGCTTTTATAGGGCTTCCGGCAGGTTCTCCTAGCGGTAAAATATTGAAAAATAAACTACACTGCAATATTTCAGCCAATGAATTTTGTAACACCGCATGTATGGGTAACATATTTAATGTCACCGAGGCCTATGTAATAATTCAGTCGCTAAATAAGGTGAATGACTTCTGTGAAGAGGACTCAAAATGCAAAGTGTATATTTGAATAAGATTTAACTTTCTAATAGCATACGAGATAACCGACGCTTTTTCATTAATAACTTTTGAAATGGTGTCGCTAATTACACAACTAGTTTTTATTGGATCAAATAAGGCACCTACATTTCTAGACCAATAAACGCTCGAATTACGACAGAGGTTGTTTCGGAATTGATGAGGGAGCAACCTCTGTTGGAAAAGAATTATAATGTGTAAGTTATTGTATCTATTCAACCTCCGATATTTTCATAACATTATTACTAACAACTTTGAAAGAGTGTATCGTCATTTACGTGAAATTACAAACTTTTTTTAGAAATTATTTTAAATGTAGCACGTAGCACGGAAGAATGCGTTTGGGAAATAGTTCGTTACAATTTAATGTGCTTTTCAACGCTCGTTGGCTTTTTTTAACAGTCTACATAAATTAATTAAATTGCAATTAAAATAGAATCACAAGGTTTAAATCTGAATAAACACATCTAAATGTTCATTTGCAATTTTAATTTTTATTGTGATTTTATGAGGATGTTATTTGAGGATATTTTCAGGTGAATTTTTCTCCTTTTAAACAAACATATCAAACTGCGAAAACTGATTTACAATTCCCTAATAAATTAATTCCAATGTATCTCTTTAAAAGGATTTAGCTTCTGAAGTGGTTACCATTTACTGTTGTCTAGTTAACCAAATATAGTGCTTTCAGTTTATGGTGGATCTCTAACATGGCATCCTTTATCATAAGGAATTAAACATAAAGTATGTTCGGAAATATTCTAAGTATCTAAAACACAGTTTCTTGGTAAATAAAATGATATTTTCCACCAAGGCATCTCACTACAGGAGATGACCTTGTTTAAAGTGAAGTTGATGTTGATTTGAGCTGTGGCACGCTTATATTCTTCAATGAATTTGAAATATATTTGTAGATATAAAGTTTTAATCCTGCCCACAAAGCGACAGTTTAAGATATGAATTCAAGGTAAACTCACAAGTTCAAAAAGGAAACGGGAAAGGACTGCGCGTAAATAATCACAGCAAAAATGCAAAATTTATTGAAATACCACCATGCGAAAGGTGCAAAGTGTATTCTGAATCAAACGAGGTAGGTCTAGTAAAAAGTGAGGACTTTAATGTACACGATTGCCTCAAACAAAGAAAACACTGGTGGCTCCAGCATCTCTAACCTCCGTATCCTGCTACGCTCGGTGGATTGGTTTCTGGCGATGTAACAAATGTCATTCTATGATAACTTCATGTCAGCAAGTAACCTGCACACTGGATCAGAATACGATACATAATTAGCTACAATGCCGCTCCTACAGACTGCTAAATATCTGTGTAAAACCCATGCCCAGAAACACTTACCTACGCGTTGGGCTTATGGTAAGGCATGTCGTCCGGCGTCCATCTGTCTATCTGTCCGTAAACTTGTCGCTGTTTCACATTAATCGGAAGAACGATTGCCTCAGGAAATCAATAATCTTGTGTATAGACTCCTTGACTCAAGAGTTTTTTTTTAATTTATAGATTTGCTGACCAAGTGACCTCTAACAAAGACCACTGTGGTCACTCCAAAAAAACTATGTTCGTCTTCTTCTCCAGAAGCAAGAGGCCTAGAAAGCTGAAACCATGTGTACAGACTCCTCAGTTTGTTGAGATTCTAATGTATAGATTTGCTGATCTAGTGACCCCTATTACGGGGACCACCTATTCTCGTCTTCTTGTCCTGGACAAGGCCTAGAAAACTTAAACTTTGCGTTCAGACCCCTTAGCTGATAGGGATTCTGATTGATAGCTTTTGAAACAATTTTGATCTTCTTCCGTTGCAAAAAGACCTTTAAAAATGAAGCCTTGTTTTCAAACTTTTCAGCTTTTGAGGATAATAATTTACAGATTTGGTGATCCTTTGACCCCTAAAAAGGGCCCTTTAGTCAATGCTCTAAAAATCTATTTTCGTCTTCTTCTCCACGAGCCAAATATCTAAGACTTTGTGTACAGACTCCTTAGCTCAATTTGATGATAATTTATAGATTTTGTGATTCTGTGGCAACTATAAGAAACACTAAAGACAGCCTGATGAGCTACAGAGACAATGATTCTATTTTAGATTCATAATGCAAGTAAGTATTTTTAAAAAGTGAAAAAAATGGGAGATACGATTAAACGATTATCAGTGAAACTTGTGAACCAGCCTAAATTCTAAAATATTTTATTTGCTCGTCTCATCACTACTTTATACTTTGATAAGTGGGATTGGTCACCTTTATAAATCTGTTTTTCTTAATTAATGGTAGAACATAAAGAATTAGAGATGCGTAGTTTGCGTTTGGCTTGCGTTCTACTTTTGATACAGCAATTCAGTGACAATGTTAAAGATAAGACGTTGTTTATGAATCATGACTAATGAATACGTTTAAACCTTGAATTTTAATTTACTTCTAATATTTGCTGTAAAATTTTCAGAGTATACTTACATAAAACAGCTATGACTACTAATAATATTTGTACTCATTTTACACATGTTGGTATTTTGAGGGATATTTGAATTTGAAGGATTATAAATAATAAATAGTATTATATGTGCAAATGCTATTTTGGTTGTAGCTGAAGATGTCGACTGATTTATTATTTTGCATGTACTTGCTTGTTGATATTGGAAATAAAACCCCTTTTCCCTCCAAGCTTAAGTTACTAGCTTACATAAGTAGACACATGCAAAGTGCAAAGTAGCTAATACAATTTGCTCTAACATGTATGTAAGGTAATTTTGGACTGATGGGAAATGTCAGAATTAAGTCATTTTTTCTAAAGGTAAGATCATCTAAAATCGAAGTTCTCAAAAATTATGTAATGACTAATGTAAACTTTATTTTGGATGCACATTCTAAAATAATCGAAAATATCTGTAAGATGTTTAACGCATCATGGTAGCAGTCACCCTGGAGGTTATGGATTCTATTTCCATCTCAGCCTTAAGAACAACCTCACATCTCCATATCACATCTTAATTCAAATTATAATGGTTTTTAAATCACATTTTCATGTACTATCATTTATGTCAAAATATATATGCCATTACAAGATAAATCACTTAATAGTGCTTCTGTAATAAACATCGTTGAATGCATTGCATGCGCAAGAATATATCAATATATGTTATAAATGTATTTTGTTTAATCAAAGGGATCGGTAAGTAAGCAAAATTACCTATATCTAAGGGGAATAGGCTGTCCAAACTTTGATTGTTTTTCCAGCTAGTCGTAAGAGTCCTAAGCGATTTTGATATCTCAATCAACGTGCTACCTATTCAATGATGTTATTCAGCGCATCATCCAAATCATGCGGTATCCAACTGAAGACTGGAGTCTGTACCTCCAAACAGTATTTCGATCTATTCATGTCACTATTGAAAAAGTTCACCGAGATAAATTGCACCTGGTAGGGCTTTGAATTAGAGAATAAACGGAAAAAAACCCTGTTGTATCAGCTTACTGAATTACTTTGTCAAGATTCCATGAATCAGAGTGGGCGAGATAGCGCAGTGCTTAGAACGTTCGGCTTCTGATATTCGTGGTTCGAATCCCGCCGGGGGCTCGGCAACTTTGTCTGCAATAGAGAACTGTTTTCCACGCAGTAAGGTTTTGGTACGATGCCTCACTGAATTTTAACGCAGTACCACCCAAGGTTCGGTAGTTCCAGATGTTGCTCGCAAGTTGTACCGCAAGGCATGTCCACAATGGCGTTTATGGCTTTCTTCCTACATTATTACTAGCAATCTTGATGTTAAGTGATGTGAAGTAAAATACTCTCTAAAACCCAAAATCACCACACCACGTGCACACCATTTCAGGAAAGAATTTAGATATTATGGAGGGAGAAACGATGAATATCATTGCTTGTGTTTATGTTAGATTATCATTTCTTGGTCTCTGATTGATAATTTATCGCTGCGTGTAGGTTTGAGTGCTTCAGGGACCGTAAGAGCTCCTGTTGCGGTCAAGTTGGACAGGTTGACGGGTAGATGCCGGACCAAGTTTATCTCACGCTATGACTTTCTTTCAATCTGTCTCTCGAACTTACGATCCCATTTATCACTGATCGGCCCACTCTCATCTGGATGATTTTATCTACGTGTTTTTAAACTGACGTACTGTTTTCAACACGTTAACGTCGATCGCATTTACTGATTACTACCATCGGTGTGATGATAAGTTTTTATCGTAATTGTCAAAAGATATCGTCAGTATTACATCAGCTGGTAGTTTCAAACACATCAAATTTAAGAACTAGTTTTTTTATATTAAAAAAAGCCTTTTTAAAGGTTGGGTTGACATTTGATTAGCATTCGTTCCTTGGCTCTCTGTAGAAAGGTTGACTTAGAAGCAGGACATTCTTCGACAACAGAAAATTGAATATGTCTCAATTCTAATTATCTTAGCTGGATATGTTACTTAACTATTAATTGGATCTTTGATACAAAAAATAAATTGTAGTTTTCCTGTTTTTATGACGTCTATTCAACATGAAATAGAACAAAACCATTACGTGTTACCTCTGGCGGGGATGATCATCATTGTTACATCTTGGTGTATTGATGTACGTATGTTCCTATATCAAATATGTTTTTTTCTCGTTAAACATTCCATACTTTTTACTTGCGAGGGCAATCATATCTAGGTTCGTATGTTCTGTAAATTGTTAACAATAATATGAAGAATACATTCAATGGTCCTACGCAACGCTTAACATTATATTTGGTTAGCTTGACAGCAGGACTTTCACTTCAACTTCCGTAGCAAAGTTTTGTAACAGTGATGTCATTTAATATCTTTGAACTTAAGTTAAACTGGAGCAAAAAAAACTGGGTTTTTTTCACCTTGGAACGGTCATTTAAATCAAGAGACATAAATCAGATATCGGATAAACCTGAAAATATACTCTTATTATATTTGTTAAAAATGTAAAAGTTTATATTTTTTGCATTACTTTTATTCAGTCGTAACCCTTAATAACTATAACTTAGCTGCAATAACTAGTTACGGAACTAATGATCACAAAATAAGCTTTAGTATCCTCAAATCTAAACGCAGTGATATATGTCTAATGGTAATGAAATGTTTGATGTGTAATGTAATCTTTTAGAGTAAATATGGATACATTTTTAATGTATCTACAGTGACGTTCATATAGTTCAATAAGGGTCTTCTTTCCCAAAGTCATGCATATACGAAATACTCGGTTACCTTAATCTCTCTCTATGTACACCGTTACACATATTCACCTGTATTGAGGTCGTGTACATATGTTTGCAAATCAGAATGTTGTAAAAAAACAGAGAAAAACTGATATAATCTTCCTATCCAGGTGTGCTTTTGTCCTTCTGTCTTGTAACGGCAGTCTGGTCTTTACATTCTGATCAATATCATATAGAATACACTCCATGGTAATTAGCAAAAGTTTAACAGTATAGTATGTCATGGACATTATATCCACTGTACATTGTTTGTAATACTGTAAATGACCACGGCAGAGACAATAAATTTTAGTGGAGCTCAAATGCATTCGGTTAATCGTGTCTCAAAAAGCTTTTTCAAGCTGTAAGTTTTAACAATTAAATTTACTTCAAATAAAAATGACAATCCATTATTCTATGAATGTTACCACATTGCAAGTTATGACTTGATGTTCGGACAGTTAGGTTTTATTATTTACATTTTTTTCATTTCTCTACCTGTGAAAAAAATTAATTTCTTTACAAATTGTTAAACTGTCCTCTGTGTGTGTACAATTATGTATCCTTGTTTTGGTCTTGTAAACGAACTGATGAAGGAGTAAGCTAAATAAACACCTCTAAATCTCTAAATTAAAGGGACCTGTATGAATATTTTGAGTACTGGACTTTTACAGCTCACAGATGAAGTGAGAAATGTAGCAAAGGAAACGCATTAATGTTGAACAGAATATTTTTATTCCATCACTCAATAAATTAAATTCCGACAGAGGCGAACAGCTTTAAAAACGATATCGCAAACCATTAAAGTTTTCAATCTATTTTGTGTCGTTATGATTACTTTAAGGACAACAACAATATTAGTTTTGAAGTTAATCGCTAAACAAACACAGCAGGCCATTTAAAATATCAGAGTGTATGTACCTATACTATTTTGGTTCACCGACTTGGGGTTTCTTTTGCAGTTTTAGATATAGAGTTGAGTTTATCATATTTTGAATGTCGTTGAACAAACAAGATTTTTATAGTTACACAGTTGCAAATTATGATTTATTGATAGAGAGTTTATCGGGAACATAAGTAACTTTAAGTTGGATAAGTTTGTCGAGTACGGGAGGTTCGGGTCAATCAGGTTTTAATCTACTGAGAACCGTCGTGTATATACACCATGTGAAGTTTTCGTCCAGGAAATCTTGCTTCTGTTTATGTTTTCATTTTTAAGTGCCCTTCAAACTGCTATGCGTAATTGTTTATCGAATCATTTTCGATTATAGGTGCCAAGAGAAGATAACTGAAAAGCAAAAAAAATGAAAAAGACTTATCTCTCCTTAGCATCTTCCTCTGTATCACTCGGCTAGAGACGTGTTAATTGATTGCATTGACTATGCAATCTGTGACTGGGGTAATGGTAAACTACTTTTTGGGTTAGCAGCCAAACAGCTAGAACATAAGTGCAACATTCAAGATTTCAAACTTAACACCCAAATCATTCTCCCAAAATCAGCGCCATGGTGCCTGACACAACCATCGATTAAAAAAGATT
Organism: Phorcus lineatus; assembly: GCA_921293015.1. Lineage (NCBI taxonomy): Eukaryota > Metazoa > Mollusca > Gastropoda > Trochida > Trochidae > Phorcus > Phorcus lineatus. Next base: position 8,259,246 of record OV121092.1, on the reverse strand, counting down.
AGCATCAATTGTCAATAAACAAATGAGCCCCTGCACCATCAAAAAAAAAGCAGAAGATTTTATAGGGATACATTACTTTAGATTCACCCATATCTATACAGATGCCTCCAAAGATCCAACATCAGGACATGTGGGCGCAGCTTTATATATCCCATCTTTAGGAGTAGAGGAAACTTTCAGACTACAAGATCACATGTCAGTATTTGCTGCAGAATTTACTTCTGTTTATCAAGTATTAGTTTGGGTAAAAAAAACCATAAATATGAATCAATTGTATTTACAGATTCCGTGGCAGCAGTCTAAGCTATATAATCAGGTGTATATGGGCAACGCAGTGATATTTTTCTAATGACATTTTACATATTAACACAATGTTGAATGAAACTTACATAAGCTGTGACATAGTGTGGGTTCCTGCTCATGTTGGACTGGTTTGAAACGAGAAGGTTGATCGTATTGCCAAGTCATCACTAACTAAATTTCAAATTGATATTGATGATATCTGTCCAATTACAACAGAATCTATTCCAACATACATAAGGCAATTGATGAACAGTGGCAAAATGACTGGGATTGTGACAGCACTGCCAGGTATATGTACAGTTCGTGCCCAATGGTTAGGAATGTTATCAAACTCCGAAGACAAAATCAAAGAGAAGAAATCATTCTCACTCCTTTGAGACTTGACATTGTGGTTTAAATGCTTACAGGCATATGTTAGACAAAAGTGTATCCCCGTTAAGTATCAACTTTTTTACAAATAGCTTCCAGAAACAGTCTCCCATTTCCTCTTAGAATGTGAAGGTCATAACAATCAACGTGATGACCTGTTACGTGTTGTTATGTCTATGTTAAGAACACAGGCAAATATGATAGCATATAAATGTTGAGTATTTCATATTTTTTATTTCATTTTAACCACTAGTTTTAATGCCGGGCGTATATAGGTCATTTTTGGCCCAACGTCGCCCTTAAATCCACCTACCTACAAAAATGAAAAAGACGTTAAAACCATAAATCATCAGATTGCTGGTTGAAAGATGAAATTTTGATTTGTTTTATTCGTCAGGAAAATGCATTGCCGTCAAGAAGTATTGATACAGAATAAGATTGTTCTTAATTGTTTCCTTGATTTGTGCACTGTCCTAACAAATAATGAAGAAGAACTTATTGGGGTTTACTACTTAAGTTTTTTGTGTCACTTTTCTCAAAGCAATTACCTGATTTGACAAGTCTAAGTGTTCCCTCATTCGTTTTACTGATGGATCCCTTGAAAGTGACATGAGACTCTGATATTTACAACTCAGTCCCTTATTTAAAATTCATTGGAATTGTATTGATTTCAGGATTTTCGGACTCATTTGAAAAAATATTCTTACCAATGCTTTGATCCAGTTCCTGATGCCCCATTTCAGTACCTTCCTTAGGAATTCTCACATATCAGTATCATGACAATTAGTAGTCCACTTTGACGATTGTTAAAATATTTCACAGTTCTGAATAACATTGTAATAATTATACAAGGATCAGAAAGTGTCATCACCGCTTATCGGTTGTACCCAAGATCATGTGTCACCTTTATAGAATTTTTCATAAGGACATAAGTAACAATGGCAACCCTCAGAATTGTAAATATCTCACAAGACACAAGGTTGTCGGGTAAGCAGCTATCACGTAGTGCTGTTTTTTGTGTGACAATTCTTCTACTATTGTTAAATTATTCATTGATATAGCTAAATGAATAAGTTTTAAGAATGCGGAACAGTGTTGTCGTCATTGATAATTATTTAAAAACGGCAAGGTTTTCCGGATAATGGATTTGTTCACATTTGCTGAAAAGGGAACATGTGGTGAATGATATCCTTCCACATACAAAATCGACCATGACGCAGATTTTAGTGAATGAAGGCAGTGCAATAAATCTATATCGCTCCTATTTTAGGCCTCCTGTGTCAATTTTTGTTTCCAATATACATATCGACCACAATGATCACAATGAAACTTTCAAAGTAAATGAAATAATTTAAGCTGTTGCGGGTCAATAAGCGACAGCAACAACGCATGTATGTGTACGTATTACATCCAAGAGGGTTGGTTTGTCAATTTTCATTAATTTGCTATGCAATTGGCCACGTCACGAAAACCAAATATCATAAAGCATTAAAAACCGCAGTTACCAGTGTCAGACGTAGATCTAATTAATTAAATGAGTCGAACTGGTTTGCCTCCCCCCACCCCCATCATTGATAGTAGTAATAATAATAATGATGATGATGATGATGATAATAATAATAATAATATGGGTATTTGTAAATGTGCTCAAACGACACTCCGGGGGTTACTTAAATAAGAAATATGAAAATCGGGAGATACAAACAAATGTTTAACGTACATGTAGTTGCACTCAGATGTTTTTTGGGATTGTCATTGTCATTACTGTAATTGTTGCGGACACGGTATTTAATATTAGTCATTTCCCGTCTATCGCTGATTTTAAAAAGCTGTCAATATGGCAAATTTTACATTTCCTCTTTGATTTTTATATTGCGCTATTGTGCAACCAAAAGGTAGCTCGCAGTTCAAGCTCTAACATTAATTATTGGAGAAGAGATCCAGTTTGGACTTGAGAAGGCGGAAACAGCTAGAGAATAAAGATTCCTGATTTCAAAAGGGGAGACTAGTCTGTTCCAACGAGAAGGAGCACAATATGAGAAAGACCTCTGACTAAAAGATTTAAGATTGACTTTTGGAACAGTAAGATGGAGTTAATCATGGGATCTCAGATTTGGCTTTGAATGTGCTTGTGAAGAATATCGTATAGGTACTCAAGGCCAGCATGATGATAGAACGTACTTTGAAGTCAATTCTTGCTTGTACATGAAACCAGGGGAGGCTCATCAACACAGGGGTTGCATTGGATGATCATGACTTTTTGCTTCTGTATATCAGTCAAACTGAGGCATTCTGGTCTCTTTGTAGCTTCATGAGTAGATTTTGTCTTGTGCTGAGGAGCAAACGGTTGCCATAGTCAGGTCTGTAGCGCATTAACGACCTGACTGGTTGACTAGTTGTGTCATCGGTCAGCAGATGTCTGAAGGTGGTAGAAGCAGGTCTTACAGGTTTGATATACATGCTTTTCCATCGTAATACTAGAATCCAAGATCCTCCTGACTGCTTTTGAAAATGGTATTGATTTGTCAACTACAAAGACAGTCAGGGACAGCTTTCCGTTTGGAATTTGTAGCAACAAGAGGGACCTCAGTTTTGCTTTCATTGAGCTTAATCTGTTGGTCACCATCCACTAGAAATTGACATACATATTCCACGTCTTGCCCGTGCCAAAATCAGCCGAGCACCGAGACTTAATGCTTAATGCAACTGTTTTGCTGTTCTTTTGCACCTATATTAAAAAAAGATTCGTTGTGAATTATTTAGGAACTATGATTGCAGCTTACACTCTGTGCTCATAATATTTAGTGAATATCTGTGTGTCGTTTATTTATTTATTTGCAAAAAGAAAAGGATGTAACAAATTCGGTCAGACATTTTAAGAAAAAAGATATATATTGAAAAACGTTACGAAAACGATAGTTAGATATCTGCCGAAAGAGGCTCGTCCTTCATTGGTTTAAAACCGACTCCCTGCTCTCCTTTTATTAGTAAGTGCAAAGTACGTGAAGGTCAGTTGAACTTGACCTCAATCAGTATTCCCTTGAATGTACGGATAATTTCTGCTAGTTTTAACAAAGGAATTATTCAGTTACAGTTACCAGCTACGAGTGTGCTTGATGACTAGTGATCTAATTATTTCAGACATTTTACATACTTCAGCAAATAAACTCTGACAGAATCTCTTTTTTAATATTTTGGTCGATTTCATTTAGGGACGCCGTTGTTAGACTTACAATATATCGAATATGTCACTTTTCCCTTCTAACCCTATTCATTATGTTATTTTGCGAGTTTGTTGTATTGCCTAAATAATAACCTGCCTAACATATTCTAAGGAATACCATAAAAGAATTAAGGGTTAATTTAACTTTGCCTCTGTGAAATTTACGCTTTTTATGCACTCTATTGTCTGGAAATTTAAGGGCAGATTCATTCATCGGAAGGAGATATGTTTAAAGAACTGGGAAAAGTTAAAACGCCGAAATCTGAATTGAAATGACCAATGGCCGTAATTTCGGTTGATGTCACGATTGAAAGTGCTTAATTTGAAAATAATATATTACTTAAAATGCTTTTGTTGTTTAGCCTGCCCTATTAATACAAATAATAGCCTTTTGACTTGTATTAAAATGATATAAGGGCACGACTTCATTACAAGAAAATCGTTGTTTGTTTACTTATACTCCGTTAAAGGAGATTAACACAACAGGTGGATTCTTTCTGACATCACTTAGGGGAACAACGTCCCTATTTCACCAAATAAACATCAGCTGGACCAATCTCTGCTTTCCCTCCTCCCAATAGATGTAATCAAGGTGGTTCCTTTACACCAATGTAGTGTCCGTGCTGAAATTAATCTGTGACTTGAATAAAGAGCAAGTAATGAATTTGTTATGTTTGATTATATTGGCTTTAAAAACACAGATATCTTTTTTCGAAAGGTAATATTTACATTATATATGTTTACATCATATATTTCGTAATATTTCTCCTTTAGAAATATACAACTTCAAGTTATAAATATATTCTCTTTGTTGAGGTGGTCCTATTAAACGTGTGTTGATATGTACATATCTATGTTATATATCTTTATTTGGCATATGAGAGTTCATTGAATAGAAAATAATACACTTTATTAAATAGGACAGAATGAGCCTTTGAAAGTATCCTTAAAATTTGCGTGCGTTGAGAAATCGAAATAAGAATCCGCATAGTTTCAGCATCAAGTCGAAACAATCAAATCAAATTAAGTTTAGTTCGTAAAAGGCCTTACGCCTACGTATAATACAAAATAAACAAATCAACGTACACATGGTAGTGCAAAATAGTGACAATTACGTATATAAAGAACGTCATTCTAGCGCTTCCTTCATATGATAAGAACAAGTCGTTTTTAAGGAAAAATTAGTACATGTTAAAGTAGTCAAATTTATTGTTGATCAATGTTACATGGCAATGTTGTGAAAAGATATTTTGCGCAAATCATGATAAATTCTACAATTCATCTTATTAAACTATGCTGGCACTAACTTCTCTAGCGTCAGGGACATTATTGCACTCACTGGACTGGCCTCATCAGATGTACCGAATCGGATCATTCCTTTAATTGCATGTGAACACGAAACCTGTAATGTGCATCATAAAACTGCACCGAACCAGCCAGAAAGCTACTCCTACGGATTTCATCATATAACTCATGTCTTAAAGCTATCATCGCCTCAATGACACGAATTAGTTTCAATATGTTTGCTAGAGTTATACCTTAGGACATCAGCGTTCCTTCCTATGTCAATCCTCTTTCTTGTCATTATGGTCAGCGATTAGTGGTTTAAAAATAGTATTAAACATACTTGAAATAGCGATGACGTTATGATGTAAGTACTATTGAATAAATATCGATCCAGTCTACACATTAGTTCGGTTTCACTGCTCAGAGGAGTGAATAATAACTTGTGGTGACATACTCTAGCAAAATAATGATGAGACACCTTGTCAAAATCACTTTATTGTTCATGGCAGAACTAAGTTATTTTAAGGTCTCTTGGTTCGGTTTCATAACCCTTTCGTTGTCTGAAATAGGTAGGTATGCATGAGATAAGACACTGTTTATGCTTTATGACTGATGTCTTAATAACGCTTCTCCTCATCTTCTGTAACTGCATCCCATTTGTGCTCTGATGTTGTAGAGAATTTCCGCAGACGTTTGACAGATGTAAACTATCTTTCCTCGGTCTCATATTCATAGCTATATAATTTTCTCAAAGTTGTATCTCTCTTTAAGATTTTCTGATATTATATATCCTTTAACATATATATAAGCTTGTTGGAATAAAAATACTTCCTCACCTAGATTGTATAGAATTACATGAAATCGTGGTTGCGTCCATAACAAATATTTCTAAGAATCCATTTTCGTCCTCGACTGTAAACATTTACTTGAGAGTTTTCAGAGAGTTGTCAGAGATAACAGACACGTGATTTACATAGTTAAATGAGAGACCTTTTACCTCAATGTTTGTGTGTTAAGATTTTGGTTTTAATAATTGTTGGAAGTTGTCATGTTAACTTGTCGCGTCATGATCTACCAAAAGGTTGTAGCGTTCAGCTGCCATGTTGCTGGAATTTATAGATATGGTAGAATAATGATTGTATCGCCTGGTAAAACCTCAAATCAAGGTCGTTTTCGAGGTTATTCATTATTACTAGTCGCTTCAAGTGGGAACCCATTGCATCTTGCTTTAAATGTTATCTTTATGACGTTAAAAGTTGTTGTCTCATGGAACCAAGTTTCAGCTAGCATTCCATGTGTATAAAATGCAAACATTGACCATATTGATGTTTTTAACTACTGATAAAATCGAAGGATTTCTCCCTAGTGTAGTAATATAATTTAATATAAACAGTCTACGTTTATGTTTTGGCACCATAGGATATGCTATACGTAACTATAACCATGTCCCAGAAAATTATTTTTAAAAAGTAAGAAAAAAGGATTTACATATTCAAGTCCTAGAATCAGTTTTTTCAAGGCAGTCTTTCACGACAGACCTCAATATTGAAATTCAAATTACCTTACCCATCGCCCTTGTCGAGCGACAGGGCTAACCACGTCATTTCGCAAAAGCCATGACGTAGAACACATGACATGAATATGCAATGAAAATAGCTATTGCCTTGCTTTTTCAAATACACAAAGAACAATAAAAGTGATAAGCTGAATAAAGAATATCCGGTATATTTCACTCCCAATATATATATATAAAACCCAACAGAAAGACCTTCAGTTTCCAAATGTTCAAATAAAAGATGTGGCACATGTCCCCATTTATTAGAAGGCTCGTCTTTCAAATTTGACAATGGCAAAACATTTGAAATAAAATCTAACTTTGATTGCAACTCAAAAAATGTCATTTATGCAATAATGTGCCCTAAGTGTAAAAAATCCTATATTTGTAAAACCGAATGCCTAAGAAATAGGGTAACCTTACACAGACAACACAATAACGATAGGAGATACCGCTGTTTATTTGTAAATAAACATCTTTCTACTTGTGCAAATGGTGATTTCAAAATATTTCCTTTCTATAAATTATTTCATAAATCTAACATGGGCAGTGTCTCAAATGCACTTTTACGACTTGAATAGTCCTTCATTGACACCTATAGACCCTCACTAAATAAACAATGAGATGATTACCCTTAAATAAATTCAGACTTTGTGATGTAAACGATATGCTGCATTCTGATTGGATCAGACATGGTCATGTGATCGGTATACATTTCAATGAACCCAAAGTTGAGGGTTATACAAAATAACCTTCAGTAAATGCAGGTTATACGATATCGTGCCGGAACTATTTTCTAAAGTGACAGCTGACAGCTGATAGCCAAAACACGCTGTACTGTCACCTAGATTCTGGACAGTATAAATACGCGAGTGTTATTTGTTAACTTTGATCTATTTAAATTAAACTTTACATTTTCCACTTTTTTCCAAAAATATAATCATTGTTAGTTTTTTGATACACAAAATGTATTATTTGTAGAATAAAAAAGTGTCATTTTTACCGAGTCTTTGGAACTATTTTGTTTATGCGTCTGAATACGGGTAGAGATCCGTCTTGGTGTAACCGGTACGTAGGTCAGTGCGACAAGCAGCTATAGAATTGCATTTCGAATGCATTTTCGCTTTAAATACAACGTTTGAATTTATAAGAAATGAATTTCATCATATGGTTGTCCACACGGTTATAACCTGTTTGAAACTTGTAAGATAAACTTTTGTATAACCGGCGTCGCAAGCTTGCCGGTTATACAAGTTTATCTTACAAGTTTCAAACAGGTTATAACCGTGTGGACAACCATATGATGAAATTCATTTCTTAAATCACTGACATATATCTCTAACTATAATTGAGCTATTTAAAAACAAAAGGGATTATGTCACATTAACATATTGCTCAAGGGGTAAACTCATAAGAGAGTGATTGTGTCAATCAGAAGACCAACAAGGAAGAACCATGATGTCACCTGATTAGCATAATTTACAATATATCCTTGTACATTGTACGTATATTTTGTTATAAAATGCGATGTTAACGATCATATCGTTTCATCCCTGATGAGTCAATACTATTGACGAAATACTAGTATCGGATTAAAATGATTCTTCAAACGACTATGTGAAGTATGTTATATTTAAGCTATCTATATATATATATATATATGGCGTTTGAACCAATTCAACTTTTCATATATATATATATATATACACACACATATATATAGTTTAGTACTATATAATTTCAGTCCTTACTTACAGTTGACTATTGAATAACCAACTTTAAGACGTAAATTAAACTTACTTAACACTGGTTAATTTAGGCAATTCATAATGGATATCAAGTTTAGAGCTTTTCGAGAAAAAAGGAAACCCTTGCCTTTAAATGAGCGATGTCGATAGTTGCTGCACGACTGTTCTTTAATTGTTGCTGTAAAGGTTGTTCGAGCAGCAAGACACCCCGTGGTTCCGGGAAATTGAATATGTCTCAATACTAATGGTCTTAGCTGGATATAAAAAATGTTAGTGAAACACAAATTGGATCTGAAGTAACTTTTTTCATTAAAGTTTTCCTGACTATATGGCGACTTCTTAACACAAAGTAGAATAAAAACCCAAACAGATTTCAGACGAATCGTGGGCATAAACAATACTTTTTCTACACAACAGTCTTATTCATTTTGGCATATAAATGTATGTCCTTACCTCAAAGGGTTTTTTATGATCAATTCTTTAATTCAGGGTTCTACATTGTTTTATTCTTAATACCTTAAATCGTAAAATGGGATGGCCGCCTTGTAGACAAACGTCTCACAGCAGCGTTTTGGTTGATTGGAATGTTAAGTGCAATACCCAGTCGTCCAGTAGAGATTGCTTTAATTCTCTCAAGTTGGAGGTAGGGTTTGCTCTCTTCTTTAACCGTCTCCACAGAGTCCAAACAGTCTTCAATCGGAGAGATTAGGAGAACGTGACGGCCAGGGCAACAACTTTAGGAAATTGGTGATAAAAAGATGTTGCATCTCTATCACGGAATCCGTTCCGGTACACACAGGCTCAACCGTCATTATTGGACTGACAGAATTCTGACCGATATGAAATTTTGAGTCTACTGGCGATTGACTAAATCCCAATCTCCCCATGTTATGTTAAAGCCGATTCTGCAACTGTAAGGTAATTTCTGAAGAGTAGGTTTTTAGATGTCTGTCCTCTATTAGTTACGCCTCTCGTATTGTCCCACCCATGGTTCGCTGGTTCCAGCAAATGCTCGAAAGTTTCGCCGCAATGCATTGGCACAATAGTAAGGCGGCTTTATTACCCATATGGTCAATCATAAGTGATGACATATTTTCAATATGAGCACATGTGCACATATCACTTTTGCCTAGCAACGATTGTTTCAGCGCGAGTTACCGTATCATGTCGTCTGTGACGTCATCAAACTATTGTTCGTGACGTCACTGGAGCGGGCCGCCGCAAAGAAAGCAGGCCGCTTTCCGTGTGTTTTAAATGAAATAGAATCGGTAATAAAGAAATTATAACCTCGGAATTGTGTCATATGACTTTTACGAAACTCGTGCGAACTTGTGTATAACCCTCGCTCTCGCTCGGGTAATACAAAAATTCGCACTCATTTCGTAAAAGTCATATGACACACTTCCTCGGGTAATAATCTCTATTTCTCCCTGTATACTTGCAGCCGTTTTATAAGTGGATTACAATTAGAAGCGGCGTTTAATCACGAATCACCATATCTCACTGGCGTTGTACGTGCCTGATCGTAGCCTGCGTTGATAACATTTGATCACATTTATTAAAATATTGATGGCATCCAACGGTTATATCGTTGTTTGCTGCCCTTATATCTGCCATGTGCAGGCTCTTTGTCGTTGTTCTAATGTTAGTCTTCTTATTTTATAGTTTTTTTCAGTAATTTTGCTATAATTTGCGTTTTGGTATATGATATTTTTGGACTCTTGCTGGTATTCAATAAAAATATTTTGTTAACGAGTTAATATTTGTCTTATGTATTTCACTTCTAAGCGCCCTTTAAAGACTCAAGGAGTAAAGACGTAAAAATGTAAAGAGGTAAAAAAGCATTAGGGTAGATTCCAGAGGTGCCAGGGGTTCTCTGCAGTAGCTTTTGGGCAAAAGAAAAAGATGCAAACTCGCCTGTTATGTTAAACACGCCTTTGAGTCAGATGAAGGAACTGATTTATATCTCACCCATTCTTCTGGAAACAACGTTCTTCTGGCAGGATTAAACGATATGAACTGCGCTCATCTTCCACGATTAGCTCACAGACGCCATTCTTTGTTGACTGTTCGGGTTATGTTTAGCTGTGGTGAAACTTATTCAGTGAAAGTGTGTTAAATGCATTTGGTTTAATCGTTTATCGGGACTCGTTAGTGTTTAGGGAATGGCCATGAATATGAAAGTATGCTTCTTGTGAAACTAAAGGTGTATCACAATGAAGGTCATGTGTAGAAACATGGTTAAAAAGCTCAGTGCAGAAAATACTTTTTATTACACGTTAGTGAAGAGTCCATCTTGGAAATCAATAACAAGTGATTCGGATATACATTGCCAAAAACAGAAAATCACTTCACAACTACAATAAATGTGATATTCATGTCTAAGACCGATCATAATCACCTGCAACTTCATTTAAGTGATTTATTGTTCCCGTCATTGATCCAATATCTCAGCCATAACAGGCATTATATCTAATGAAATTAGCTGAAGTTCAAGAATAACTGAAAGACGGCGAAAATACCATACACAGATTCAGCAAATGTTTTCAATTCTGGTAAATATCTGATAAAAGAAGATTTTTTTTAAATTGTCAAGATTTATTGCCATTAGGATATCTTGAATATTATATTTACAAACAAATCAAGAAATAGAATGTTTACGGTAATAGGTTTCCCTCTACACTTTGTCTACATCAGTGAAGTAAAACTATTTATCAACGGTGATGAGAATGTTTTTGTTTGAAGAAGCATTGATTCTTTCACTGCTATCACAAACTTTGACAATGTCACAGTGTCTGATTTGTTGGCCCTTCATTCTTGTTGTTTTTGGTGGATCGATTGAACGTGAGAGTCTGATTTCTCTTACCCTTATTCAAATGCATTGGTATTGGATTGAATGCAGGTTTCGTCATTGCTTGTCCACATTGTTCTATTTTAGATTGGTATCAATTTCCGAAAAAAAAATTCTAGTACAATAGGACTTGTTAGACAAAACAATTGTCCATGCAGATACTTTTCGTCATCTATATAGAGGATACTAAACGACCTTACATTTAATACTATTTTTATTAAACGAGTTAATGATTAAGTATAAAACAAGCGAAAGCGAGTTTGATACGAAATCATTAACGAGTTTAATAAAAATAGTATCAAATTGAAGGAAGTTTAGTATTCTGTTTATTACTTGACCTCAGTAATCAAGCATTGATTGCCGAAAGTGTACTAAACGAAGCATTTCCGCCATTGTTACGTCGGTGCCAAGATTGTGACGTCACAACAACACAATATTATGACGTCATACGGGGGAGCGGTATTACACTAGTTTAATATCGCCGTATAAATATTACACTGCGGTATCTTACACGGGCGAGTAATAATAATAGCTTTCTTATACCGCGCATATATCCATGACAAAGCATGCTCAAAGCGCCATGAGTATTATTACCTTGGAGGGATAGTACTTTCGGTGCTGCCGTGATGTCATTACTTGATGATGAAAAACAATTGTGTTGTCATGAACTTGACTGTAACAGGGCATTGTTCAAAATCTACTAACAGAGATATCACTTTATAACAAGCGCCCCGCGCGACCGTATAGGTCCGTACTTCCCCCTTGTTCAGGTACCCATTTGTACAGCTGGGTGAACTGAGTGCAAAGTGGATGAAGTGTCTTGCCCAGGGACACAACACAGGATGAGACCCAAGTCACAAATATTTGGTGTCTCCACCGGGATTCGAACCCGGGTCTCTGGCGTGAGAGGCAAGCAAGCTAACCACTACACCACTGTGCTCCATAATAACATCATGGACGTATCCATGCATGTCAAAGAAATTGTTTATACCCCATGTTCTATGGGCCAAATGGCCTGGAACTTCATGAATAAACACATTCAACTAAATTCTTCAAACCAGATTGTTGTACAAATCACCTGTTTTCAAGTTTCTGCATTGACGATCTGCCACCCTTCGTTATCACTCCGTATTGTTGGTCCGACTACATCGACTCTATGTTTATCTGCTTCCCTGTTGTTGTTGTGTAGAGCTGATTCTAAAATAGCACTGTGCACTTTCTGTAGATAACATTCTTATCAGATGTGTATGTTGTATGATGTTTGTCATTATGACATGTCCATTTGCTGTGGTAAACACATTGCCAGTATCTGAATCTCATTGACACTTGAACCTTGCTATATGTAGATAGTTATTTACCATTGAAGATACTTAGAGAATCTCATCCAAGTGTCTTCTGATACCAAATATGTCAACACAGGTTGATAAAAGTTACAAATATAGTTTTACTTTTATCGACGAGTGTTGATATATTTGAAATCAGAAGACACGAGGGTGAGATTCTATTTATCATCAGAAATCATTTTTCATTTTGATTCGGTGAAAAATGTACATTTCTGAACACTGCACTACTCTAAGACTCTTGGTGCGGTAATGTCATAGAATTGTGACGTCGTCATGTTTATGAAGTCATAGCATTGTGATGTCATTACTTGATGATGAAAAACAATTGTGTTGTCATGAACTTGACTGTAACAGGGCATTGTTCAAAATCTACTAACAGAGATATCACTTCATCTTCAACAAGCTATCTCTCCCATGGAACACAATTATCAATGATAAATATAGTTATTATATGATCAAAGGTTTGTCTCAATTTTGATTGGTCCAAAGACGGTCACATGACAGTCCATAGAAAGCGATATTGACTTGAGAACAATCGCAAAAAATCAATCAGCTTTGATATTGACCCATTGTTGACGTAATGCCTACGTGACGTCACGTCAACAATTGCTTAGCAACGTTACGTCACCTTTAATGTCGTCGTCTCTTACCGTGAAGATGAATCGCTTTGCAGACGTTGATGTTGAAGAACAAAAGAACTTTAAAACCTATGATAAAAAAATTGTAGACTTCTGTAGAGGTCAATATCGTTTTTCATTGACCTGAGTAAAACAATATAGACCTCGGTCAATATTGTTTTACTCAGGTCAATAAAAAACGATATTGAGCTCTACAGAAGACTATAATTGTATATTATATGTCATCAGCATCAGGTTGCAAAGATATGATAAGAGAGTATAACAAGGAGTGGTCCTTTATTCAAATCCGATTTCCAGGGGCTCTTTAACCATAAGAACCCAATCAGTGTTTAATCTTTGTAATATGCAACTCCTAACTGGATCATTTTAAGAACGCATATATCAACAGTAAACGTCATGTAAACCATGTAAATTTTGCATGATTACACTATTGTCTTCTTTTGCGTGTAATGTGCCTATCGATTAGATTAAATTAACTAAATTCTCTTTTGAAGTAGCATAATGACCTAAAGTGAAACGCGTTATATGCTAAGTGAAGCCCTGATTGCACTTAATGATTAATATGTTATCAAATTTATTTTTCCTGCCTCGATTGATATTTTCATATCTTAAAATAATCGCAAATTGTTAGTCATATATGTGCACCTGTTTCAGCGAGCCACTGATAATTAAAAGCTCCAGACAATACGATCAAAGATTTTTAAAGTATGTAACTGCTGATACGGATAAATCAATCAGTGACAGTCGATATTGACTGCGGAAAGGGGACGGCAAGGGGGGCAATGACGTCACGTATCAGTCAGAACTGAAACATGTAGCCACAGATCGCATTGAAACAACATCAATTATCGAAGGAGTCTACCTGTAGAAGAGCGTTTCACATGGAGCGATCTACCTGTAATCAGTGATAACTACAACATAACGCGCTAAAAATACTCTATCAAGCAAACAGATATCATATTCATAAGGAAAGGTAAGTAGTGAATTGTTTATTCGTGTCATGTCGGTGATGTAGACTTAGATAGTCCGTTGACCCTTCACCTGTCAACACGCCTATCAACACACCTGCCTCCAGGTGGGAAGGTAGGTAATCTTAATTATCGATCATGTCTACCTGGGGCAAACTTTCAAGTTGAAGTGTTTTTATTGTCTTTGAGGCGTCTTTTTGTACATTACGTGTGACCTTATTATCTATCGCAGATGTTTTATCTACATTTATTGTAGTCAACAAATTAGGTTACACCACAAGATATGTGTTAAAATTATACATTTTTTTCATATTCAAACGTTCACAGCCGTGAAAGCTTTGATGTGTAAAGCTGTTTGTTTTTCGTTGCAATTTCATGTCAAGAATAAGATATGTTATAGTCCTCTGAAACACATAATATTCTGTATTGCATCATGTACTCCTCTTGAAGGGCTATTGTGGCGCCAGGAGAGGCGTGATTATATATTATGCAACTTCATTCATAAATAAACTTAAGATACGTAATAATACCTTATGTATAGCGAAGTATACTTGTGTAGCTGTCATTGATACATGTACAGCCCGAGGTCGGACGCAGATAACCTACATTCTATGTTTTATTGCTGTATCCCGTGATATTTAAATACCTATATCTCACTCGTTAACTGGCGTCCAGGCTGTGTTATACGACTCACTTATTTACTTTCTTCGACTTAGTTCGTTTTACTCACTTGTCAAGCTTATCGGTAAAAGCAAGGAGTGGGGATTATAGTGTATATAGCACTGTGAGACACTGTGTACTATAGTCTGTATGTATGAAACTAGAATGTACAGCAGTAAGTGTGCGTACTTTAGTCCGTATGTATGAACATGGAGTGTACAGCGTAATGGTTGTACTGTAGTCCGCACGTTTGAGAATGGAGAGTACAGCGTAAGTGTGTGTACTGTAGTCCGTATGTATGAACATGGAGTGTACAGCGTAATTTGTGTACTGTAGTCCGTATGTTTGAAACTGGAGTGTACAGCGTAATGTGTGTACTGTAGTCCGTATGTTTGAAACTGGAGTGTACAGCGTAATGTGTGTACTGTAGTCCGCATGTTTGAAACTGGAGTGTACAGCGTAATGTGTGTACTGTAGTCCGTATGTATGAACATGGAGTGTACAGCGTAATGTGTGTACTGTAGTCCGTATGTATGAACATGGAGTGTACAGCGTAATGTGTGTACTGTAGTCCATATGCATGAACATGGAGTGTACAGCGTAATGTCGACGTCTGTACTGTAGTCCGTATGTATGAACATGGAGTTGAGTTACTTTGTATAAATGTATGCATTCTAGTCTGTGTGTCTCACACAATGTTAATGCCATCGCAACCAACTTTGTGTTATTGCATTAATTTTTACATCCTGCTAAATCAGCGTATATGAATCCGCTCTCGTTCCTTCCTCATACCCTGATCTCTTTCAAGCCAAAAGCCTTGTATCGTAGCTATCTAACCAGCCAATGAGACGACTCGCATTGAGCAACAGCGGCAAATTCCGGATGGAAAATCCGTTGAGTTAAAGATAATAGCTTCACGCTCCTTGCATAACGACATTTCATTGGCTGAAATAATATCAGGTCAACCTAGACCGGAATACCAAGCCGATCGAGCCGTACGAGGCACATGGCCCGAAAGAGATCAGGGTTTGAGAAGGAGCGAATGCGCATTCATATGCGCTGATTTAGCAGGATGTAATGTTTGGTGCATTTCCTCAATTTATAGCAAGACCATTGAAATTAAATTTTATAATCGAAATTAAATTACTCTTAACAAAATCTGCAAACAATTAACAAATGTTAACAAAATGACTATATGACAGGATTTCGGTTTCAGGAAATTTACCGGGGAAACAATACCTACATCTATGATCTGCTTTATGCAGCGAAATTGATTTTCATATAATCAATTTTAATCATCTCTCAACAAAACGACACAGATATGGATCGGTAAAGTTTTCGCTTTGCCACGATGTTAAAAATCATCACACATATATATAGGTCATTTTCATACGCAGCAGCAAAAGAGTGGAATAATTTGCCAACAGACGTTAAATCCTGCGACACTTTTAACTAAATCCAGACAGAAAACACACATGGAGAAAACTTTTCATGGAGTCATGCGCGTTGTAAAAAACTATAAATAACATTATTATTATCATTATTATTAGATGTACAAATAGAGTAGGTAAATAGGGTACGAAAACTGTCGGAATGCGGTAACTGTAATATGTATAGAGTGGATTGAATTGTATATTATGCATAAAATACACCGTTTCAAAGCTTGTTGAAGAAACATTTATAAAAGGAATTGTTTTCATCACTCCAGAACGTGTTAAGGAGGAACAAACTTACTGTTAGTTCAGTCTATGTGTTGATACATCGTTAGTACTCAGGGGCGAGGGCAGTCACCCTACTGAGGTTAATTCAAATCGAAGCCATAAATAAACACAGCCTGAAGCCTGAAGCCCGATATTAAAATATATTTAGGAAAACAGATCATTAGAAATTACAGCTGAAGGCGAAGCCTTTAACTAAGTAAAATACTTCATGATAGATCTCATTTTGCAATAAATATGTATTGTTAAACATTAATTACCTGTTTGATTTCAGATGATGCCTCCTTCAAAATCTGTTTATTCCTTTTTATTTTGGTCTCTAGAGTGGTGTGTGAAGTAAATATGAGTATAGGATATGAATGATATGTTTCCGTCAATCTATGTCATATTACGTCAGTTTTAACATTCATTACGTCGATGTCATTTGTCAATAACGATAACATAATATCGTGTCATTGTTTCTTTCTTAAAAACAGATTATTATTCAATGAATACATCATGAACTTAACGTCAGGTAAATTACACTGATTATCAACATTGCATCATGTCACTGTTGTCACTTGGGATGGGATTATTGGTCCCGCGTTCATTGGTTATTAGCGCGTTCGGCTTTAGATTCAGAAGTATGGAGTTGTAATCGAGCCGGGTTTCGGCAATTATGTTTGCAGTAAAGAAATGTTCCACATGCAATACGGTTTGGGTACAATGTTATGTTGAATATCAGCGCTGTATAACCCATGGTTCGCCTGTTCCAGCCGATGCTCGCAGGTTTCACCGCAATGCATAGCCACAATGGTGTTACGGGCTCCCTCCCTGCAATGATACTACCTGACGTGAAATACTCTTGAAAGCGACGTGAAACCCCAAATCACCCCACTTCACCTCATATCACTGTTACAAAACATCATTTCGTGAGTGTTTCTGTATTTTGAAAAGAACGTCTTTTCACTTTTCACGAGATAAAAAAAATACGCTTACATCCATGCCGATTCATATATTTCATAACGAGAACGACGCAGAAAGCGTTCACTGCGTTTTATACATGTATTTCTTTCTTTCTTATAAAAGATAATTTCAAATCCATGAGATTTCTGTAAAATTGAATTTCATTGATTTACTATGTAAACCAATTAACTATTACGATGTAACTATCAGCATTCATATAAATTGAATACTCGGTACGGCTCTGACTTTGCAAATTCTTTGTGGCAGGTATTCAGTGACAACTAAAACATATATACTACAACCACGATGCTTCTATTTTACTTTTGTAAATTGTCCAGTTCAAGTAGAATTTGAGCAGCAGGTATCACTTTCACAGGACGCACATGGTAATTATGTTCTGGTATCATAATTTGGTTGAACAGGGTCACAATCGAAAATTGAAACAAAGACAAATTTTCATAAGACAACACGAGACTTCATTGGATTGTGTCCCCCTTAGTTCACCACACGTTTCAAAGTAGTATCTCATTGCAATCAGAGGGAACTTTATACTCTTACATGTACCGTGATGCGTGCCTTGGTCTGACAACGGCTCCATGCAATCTCATTGAAATTGTATCGAAACTTATCAGTCGTACCTCGCTACGCAGCGAGTAACGAGTGGTAAGTTTCGATCTCTTTTCAGTGAGATTGATTTCAAACGTGTCCTCTCCGACCCAGCACACAATTTATTTCAAACGTGTCTCCCTCCAACCCAGCTCACTCGTGTATTTTAAAAGTGTCCCCCCAACCCAGCACACAATATATGTTAAACGTGTCTCCTACCGAGCTAGCAAACAATACATTTCAAGCAGTCCCCCAATCCCAGCACACCAAAGATGTTCCACCGATCCAGTAGAGAAATATAATTTTCAAACGTACTCTGCCGCAAAGTACACTCATATGTTTCAAACGTGCCCCCCGCCGGCTACGCACACTAGCTTTTTGCAAATGTTCCCCCGCCGACCCTGCACACTGATTTGTTTCAATCATGTCCCCCGCCGACCCAGCACAGTGATATGTTTCAATCCTCTCCCCAGCCGACCCAGACAGCGTCAAGTGTTCCTTTAACTTGTAGAGGAAGACAGAGTGACACGGAAACGTGTTGTCGGCGGCGACGTGACACTGATCTGAATCTGACCGACTACTCAACAACTCGGCACTGAAACTGACTGACCACTCAAGGACTTTTTGTGGTCCTCTCATGTCCCGCGGCTGACCACGTGGACGTCATGAGCAACTGACGAGGTTTTTGTGCTATGGTGAAGGGTCATCAGCGACTCCCAACACCAGATGTGGTCAATATTTCCGGATTGTTTGCCCTGATCTGTGCTGCCTCTTAATTCTAATAAGGGAGTAGAGAAGATATGTGTCTGTCTGAAACAGAACCTTTGTCAGGTTAGGACTCGTAAGATAAAGATGTCACAATATCGGTTTCAAAAGTTCCTCAAAGCAAAGTGTACAACTTAAAGATAGGGCATTTGTCACTCTTAGATAACAGATTTCTTGTATAATCGGATTGACTATGATTGCAAAATTCTCAGTTGGGGGTACTATCATTTTATAGATCTTTGATCCATAAAATCGGGTTTGAAAGCTTGATGAAATGACAAATATAATCCTTCCGTTAATAATGGTAAACATGTAAGTAACTGTGCTCTTCGTAATTTAGTCATTGCCTTGTCACATTTCAACATCGAATTTGACACTTTACAATGTAATCACTTCAATTACGGGATTATCTATTGCAAATGTCTAAATGTTATGCGAGTGTTTGTGAATTGAACCTAGACTTAATAATGTTTGCTGTATTACACCTCGTGTCTACATTTTTAAATTCACCGGTGTATATCCAATTTCGACTCATACAACCATCGTCCTTAAACAGAACATGTGCTTCTATCTGCGAATAGATAAGCTGGTATCTTACAATCTAGTTAAAACTAAATGTAATGATCCGTCATTACGTCTAGAGAATTACTGATTGAGGTCATGTTAAGTTGACCTTTGACAAATTGTGAACAACTTATTTTTTGATAGTTTGACCTAATTTGTTGATTTACTATTGCACATAAGAATAAGTAAATAGCACACAAATATTCCGTCAACAATATATGCTCAGAATTGATGCTGTCATCATATTTTTCAACACAATGCAGTACGAGATTCGCACTTCGGATTTTGTAATCGAAGTTCTCAAGAACGGCGAACAATCGCATTGACCCGCAATTCAAAGCGCTGGGTCAGTTCCCTTTTGATTGACTGATGATCGCGCCTGCGTTGCACCGAATAGGACTGTAATATTCAAAGATGTCATAACGGACTTCGGGACGCATTATATTACATCTTGTTTTCACTAGATTTGGTATCTTAAACCCTTGTGACTGTGATTAATTTGATAAAATTGCATCATCCATCACTACCTTATGAAAGAGATACAGCACAGTAACCTGAATATAATGTCCAAAGAGTGACTACAAATTGTTAATTCAGTTGACGATAACAATTGAACAAATCACGTCGGTATATTATTTGTATATTAGCACCTGTTCACAAAGAATGGTATTTAACATAGCGCTGAATACCAGAGCTTTGGTAATGTCATATTGTTTAAATTGCATATAACGCGTTCTACTTCTCCATCAAATTGTATTGAAGGAAGTTTAGTATTCTGTTTATAACTTGATCTCAGTAATCAAGCATTATTGCTGAACGTGTGCTGACTTGGCCGCCATTGTGACGGTACTGCCAACATTGTGGGGTCACAACCACACAATATTATGACGTCATACGTGCAGCGGTATTACACTAGTTTAATATCGCCGTATAAATATTACACTGCAGTATCTTACACAGGCGAGTAATAAGAGATGCTTGCGTACTACAATTAGTGCCCATTCTTACTTACATTTGTTTAAATAAGAAAGAAATCAACCATCCAGTCACTTATCCCTTTCATATCTTTGTTTAATTGGAAAAATAAGTTCACTTTTATCTTTATGATTGTTTAAAAATACGTAATGAATGGGAATCCAATAATGCTCATTATAACATACCTTTAAGAATTATGCATTCACGTTAAACATGGATTTCGTGACTTTAAAGCAATGACGTCAGCTGGTCGGGATGACATGAATCATAACTGATATCTGAAGTGATCCTTAAACGCTTTAGGTTGCATAGAACAATCAGTTTCTGACGTCTTCAATGGTAAAATTGCGTCTACAAGTGCTTTAAAAAATGATAGCAGGATGTCAAGTGCACACATTCATTGCAGTTTCCCGTTGTTGTCCCCCTTCTTATGAAGATGACATTTCGCTTAATAGGATGTCTCTTTAACAACAGGAAAGCACGACAAACTTAATCATGTAAAATTGGGCGCATAAACAAGGGACGATTTTCTCCTCTTTTAACGATAAAAACAAGCTGATTGAGCAGTCGATCAAGCTAATCAACCCTAACGTGGGTCCCCAGCCTGCTTTTGTTTACAGCAGTACAGGACACGATAGGGCAAGTCAACAGTCAATAAGTCAAATCATTAGCGAGATAATATTTGCTGATAATTACAGGCCTCAATGACTCGTAGCGTCGCATAAATGCTACATTTAATTTTCTGTGTAAACGCGGGCGTAGACGGGCACTTGCAAAATGGGTGATCGTGTAAATCACGCGTCTCCAATCGGCAATGGAGCGATGTGTTCGATATTCACTGTGAGGTGAGAGGAGAAATAATCACCCCTTCCCGTTCGTCTACAACATCGGCCGCAGGGCTGGTCTTAACTTGGTCGACTCATCAGCTTAAGTCTACCGGAACTCCTCGGGTTTTTTCTAGACGGACAGTTGATATATTGGAAATATAACATATACCTTTATACATATAACAGTCATTGATATACTGGGATATATCAACGAAATCATATTTTATTGACGATATCATATTTTCAAGGTGCCCTGTGGCTGAAGTATATAACCCACTTTTTGTTGTTCGTGCAGCAAAAACGATGGATTGAGGATGGTTTGCACTGCCACTTTCGGTGATGAATTACAATATTAAATTTGAGAACATGACAAAAAATATATTATACATCTTTGCAATATTCAATTTGACATTCTAAAATTAGGAGCAAACGTTAATCAATGAATACAAAATGTAATTCCTAACTTGAAGTACGTAGAGAAAACTTTGATAAATAAGGATTTAATAAGAATAATTTGCTTAACCAAAATGACAAGAGCCCAACACTCTTAAGAAAAGACTTGGCTAGGACAGCAATATCAACAATTAAGGGTATTTCTGACAAGGCTGGTTTCATCTCGTTACATATGGTAAAGTTAAATTTCACGATTCGCGCAGCCATGAGTTAAATATAAATTTTGTCCATACTACTCGATGAAATAAACCTGGTATTTGACAAAAATCATTTAGTAATGATAACATTACTGAGCAGTTATGACTGCGACATACTGCTTTAATCATACGACCTTACACAACGACAAAATGTCTTATTTATCCTGTGTGGAGTAATGGATCATCTTCGACGGAATTTTCTTTCACGGGATGAGCAACAATACCATGTCCTTTGAGAGATCAGAGACATATAAATTGTGTAGTTGAAACTCCCGTTAAAAGATCAACCTCGTTATTCATTGCCAATGATGAGACGTAGGACATAAACATTGCAAGTCGAGAAGCCCTGGATAGTGCTTGTATTATGTTTTTTTAAAAATGTGAGTCTCACCCTGAGGACGACAACCTCCATTGGACGAAAATGATATGTCTTTACGACTTGATCCTCTACCTGCTCTTTCCATTTACAATGCATGCATCCGCTGACGGCTGTAGTGTCCATGAGATGCTATTTTCCCCTTTGTTTTATTCGCTGTACTAATTAGTTGCTCTCTCTCTCGGAATCAAGTTGTCTATACAAAGCACATAAAGAAACTTTGTACAAAGATACAGAAATCCATGAACACTTCGTTTTATTTTTAATACAGGTTAGCAATAGCAATCAGTGTCTCATGCAGGACCAGTCAACGTCATTGGGATTACTGGATGTCTAATGACTTCATGTTTTTGCTGTGCAAGCATTTTTGCGCAGTTGCACATAGAATTTGAACTTAGAAAATGTCATAGTTATGGCATAAACCCATTGTGTTTGAGCATTCAGTGTTAACGAAGTTCACACGAGAAGTCACATGCACATCATTCCAAAATTAACAACTGTTAAGCGTTTTTAAATTCTTTCAAGGGTTCTTTCGGAAATATTTGCAGCATATTTCAACTGTCATACCAATCAGGGTTCGACCACGACGCCTTGCCATTTCACCTACATATATGCACGACTAACGTCAACGTCAACATCAACGTCAACGCTACAACGCTTGTCCTCACTAAGCGAGATCCACGTTCACCAAATCATTACTATGTAATTTTCCCCCTGAAATTTCTACGGATTTAGAGCATATGTTTGATGAAATTAAGCGCTATTTGTCCTCGTCTTTCTGATCGCGTTTGTGACGTTATACGAGATCGGGAAAGGATTTCACTGGCCACTTACAAAGCCTTCGTGATTATTTGCGAGACTTTATGCATCAAAGGTAGACTACTATGCTTCATTAACAAGGTGGTCATACCAATTATTAACTCGGTGACTTCGTTCTGTGACTGACTCCTTCCGTGAGTTGAACTTCTGACGCCATCAATACTGATGTGGTTAATTTTCTTTTGATACATTTTTGTGGTCCGACAATTTCTCATATGTAACGTATATAAATTAATTGTCTTTGTTTTGTTCCTCTTCTCAATCATCCTGTATCAGGGTAAAACGTGTACGCTCTCGCTCCACTCCAATACCCTGGGATATAACACCACTAAAACTTAAAAACAATGTTTTGAGAATACTTGGGAGTTTCCGCGGTGACAATTCGGTGTAATCATGATATTGCCGACTCGCAAATCAAGCGCTGATATTGATTGAATCTTTCTATATAGTTAATAAGTGATAGGTCACACAAGTTTTAGTGGGGTTACATACCTGGGTATATGAGTTGAGCTAAAGCGTATATTTTACTCTGAGACAAGATGCTTCTCAATGAATTTTCCGTGTTCTGTTTCTTTATGTGACTAGTGTATGGCGTTCTTAACGTTATGCTAATTAAGGAATGGTATAAGTGCTTGCCGTTTTCGTCGTGTTCTTATCAATCCTGATTAACTACAAAATATCGTGCCTCGCAATTAAACGGAATCTTTGCCAGAAGAGGAAAGCGATTAAAAGAAACATTTTCATGAATATCGTTAACTTTACTCATAACTTATTTGAAACTTGCATAACAATTTTACTCCAAACTATAATCGTATCCTTTAAATATTATACATGTATTACAAATTTGATCATAAAGACGAGAAATGTGTCTTACAAGTTAAATTAATAAAGTTGAAAGTATCATCGAAAGTTCTCCCTTTGCTCCTGCAAGTTGAATATAAACATTTAACATGCAAGCCGCAGGGCCAGACTCTCACCAACAGGTCCGTGTTCGATTTCCGCAGGAGGTAGGCTCAATGACCTTCCGCTACAGCTTTAGTAGACATGTTTATAGACAGGCTGTCAATACGAGAATTTATGATTTCAATGTATCATATGTTGTATCGTCTCCAATAAATCGATACCATCAATTGAATCGTTATCAAGGGAGAGATATCGGCAACACGTAAAACTTGAACCAACATTCTCCTATATTTTTCTTGTCTGATTATATGTATATCATGATATATTTTAAGAATATTACTGTCTCAATATGTTCTAAAAATTACACGAATTGTACACCTTATGAAATGTCAATTAGTTAAACACATTTTCAGGAAAGCAAGAGTTTATTTTTATTATGTCTTAAATAATGACGCAATAAACAAAACTAACCCCAAACTTATTTCCGTACTCACTCAATTCGATGCATCAACATGCGACTATCTTTCACACCATGTAATAACTGAAGTAACTTTCGGAACATGACTGGTCAAATCTGAAAAAAATGAAACGATATCTGAACAAAACGAACTGGAAAAGTAGTAGTTTCTGTTTGACTATGGAAGGACATTGGAATCATTGTTATTGTTATCAATATCTGAGCATACTGTTATTGAGATCATGACATTCTTTTTCACGAACGTTGTTATATTTAATGATATCTAAGCATACTCTTTTACCAACGTTGTAATTGTTTTTAATATCTGAGCATACTGTTTCACGAACGTTGTTATTGTTATTAATATCTAAGCATACCCTATACCAACGTTGTAATTGTTTTTAATATCTGAGCATGCTGTTTCACGAACGTTGCTATTGTTATTAATATCTAAGCATTCTCTTTTACCAACGTTGTAATTGTTGTAATCTGAAAATGACGTGTATGAAACGTTATTAATGTTTCTAACTTTTAAGCAATGTCAAAACATAACTGGTGTCTTCCCCTATATATTAGTATGTATTCTTTATTCCACCAAAGGAGAGTTACAACAATAGAAAATACGACAATTACGTCTACACTTATTATTTACAATTAACCATTTACAATTTCAGCTTATAATGTAAGTTGGGTGGAGCGTTGCTGATAGAGACGTTTTAGTCTTTCTTTAGTGTTTCTTACACTACGAGTAAGAAACCGCATAATTGTTACAATTGGCTAGGGAAACTTTATCTATGTAACTCAATGTTTTTCAAGCCTTTTTCAGTCTATCCACACGTATGACAAATATGCAAGTTTGAAAACTTAGTAGTTTTATAATGGACATGTTATATTCTAGAATCATTCTAACTGTTTCTTTACGTTTACGGCGTACCAAAAACACTACTGATTTAACTATTTTAAGCCAATGTGTAAGCATAAAAAAGATTTTGCAATAAACTGTATAATATGTCAAAAACGTGATTAATGATAATATTGTTAGAAATATGTCAGATCAGTTTCATTCTGACATTGGGATATTACTCACATTACTACAAATATTTCCACAGAGCAATTAAAATTTGCACAAGGTGTGAGCCGGACGGTAACTGCGACTGATTCAATTTGTTTGGGAAATTCTGGGTAATTATTGTTTCCACTCGATTGAAACGAGTACATTATTTATTAGCCGCTGAATTCTGACGTCATGGTGCATTCCGTTTGAATGAGAAGTGTTATTCCAAGCATCGGGTACATAATTCATGTCATAAAATTGATATTCATGTATCTTAATACTTATATTCCATTAGCTTTATGTCTCACATTTGACACAGCTACAAGCTCAAGTGAAATGTACATGTACATGTCAGATCGTTGGGTAATGAATCAAGCTGTTCATCTATTCACTAGAGTGGTCGAGAAATACATTTTGATAATGTCAATCACATATTAACATTATTCTTATTTCGGCATGAAACGTGAATTTCTTACCACAAATTTTATTCGTATTCATGTAAGCCTCCGGTTACGCTGAAAATAGTTTAGGAGACAAATCCGAGCAGTAACTGTCTCTCCCCATGCAATCAGTACTCCGTCACTGCCTATTTAAAACCTAGCTGCATGTAAGGAAATTTGCCAACTTTTTCACTTCATCATCTCTCACAAAAATACTCCCTTACTGTCAATTATCCATAAAATGCATTGCCTGTGCCTTGCACCTTGAGCGCAAGACACTGGAAATATATCCCCTCTACCTTTGCTTAATGAAAACTGTCAAATCTAAACAGGGTTCGTAAATCTCCGTTTAAATGACCACAGAGAGTCCAATCAACTGCACAACATTTTACAATGAAACATGTCCGTTTAGAAGTAATAACTGGAGTGTTTAATCGCTGCTGACGGTAATGAATCGTGATTGTGTTGATGTTACAGGTTGCAGCCCTACAGTGAGACCTATCTACCCAGAGAGCAGACTGAGTGAGCAGATCGATTGATTGTGAATGAGGGGTAACAGTAACAGTGAGCGAACATGACAAACTTTGTGCTGGCTACATGACGAGGACTGCAGCTGGCGTCAAGTAGAGTTAATCGCAGGTTAAGTGGCCAGAGACAAAGTGTGCTGTACAAATCAACACAGCACTGACAGCGGATCACCACAGCCACTGGACACGAGTGTTTGTGAGATCAGGGTCTCGGTTGACAGCGTTGTAAAGTGGAGGCGAGTGATACACACAGGCACAAGGAGAGAGAGAGCAGAGTGGCGATTCGCTAGCTCCTGATTGTTAAGTGGAGGCGCGGCGGATGAAGTGAGTAGTGCACGTCGGTGTGGAGATGAGGTGGGAGTTGCTCACGCCGCTATGAATGGAGACCCCCAGCGTCAAATGAAGCAGTTTCGTCAGTGTAGCCCTAGAACAACGTAGTACCTCATCTTGTAGTGGAAAATACCAATGTCAGTTTTAGCCCGGGGTGTGGTTGGGTGGGGTTTGCTCCTCGCCTGCATGGTGACTCTCAGCCCTGGAACCAAAGAGATCACCTGTCGAGACAGGTACTATATGCTCAAACTTCCGGAATTTAAAACCTGGTCCTGTAAGAGCTGCTACCTCTACCTCTTTCACGACCACATGGATCTGAGGGGACACCCCTACCTTCCTCAGCTCTACGCCATTAACGGCTCCCAGTACCCGGAGGGCGCCTCATTCACCCCGGATATCGAGGATGCAGACACAGTGAGTGAGATCTGCAAGTCTCTGGTCAGTACCGACTGCGAGAGATGGAAGTCGTGTTGTCGCGCCGCCGTAGACTGTTGTCACAGACAGAGTTCCCAGCCCCCACCCGACACCCCAGAGAGTGTCTGTCCTCGCACCTGGGACGGGTTCGGGTGTGTTGATGATACAAAGGCTGGTGCGCGGGTCTACATCAAGTGTCCCTCGTACATCGAATACAGCAATGTCAGAAGTGAGTATATATTCTTTTGTATCTTATTCATAGATACGCTCAAGCCTTACATTTGGGGAATGCTTATACCACTGTGCGTAACACTTACGCTTCATTGACTATAGTAATGACAAAGTGAGCACTGTACCTAGATAACTCTATAACGATAGCATTCATCGGTAACACAACGCCATTAGTGATGGTTCTCATCCCATCGTTTTCTTGGAGTTATTGAGTCAATTATTGTTACTGGAGATTGTTACTAATCTAGTAAGCATTATAAAACCTGAACTTAAGAAATATAAAACGTGGTGTGTCGTGTGGTTGTATGTCAACCCTATTAATAGTGAAGTTCATTCATCCACAGAAAATTAAAACGAAAACGCATAATACATGCTGAATACCAGTGAAGATACCTGATATTCTCTATAGTTGTAAATATAATCTGCCTTTACGAGACTATCTATCATTAATCCTGCCGTTAAAAAAACCCTGCAAAAGTGGCGGAGCATCACATTTCCTTTTCACAAATCATATGTCATCTTCGATAGAAGTTAATGTCATGAAAAAAAAGGTTTTATGTAACCTTTATGCATTTGTGTTGCATCATATGCGTAGATTCGATGCAGATACTGTTGGCAATGAGAAACCAAACAAAAGTGGAAATTTGTATTTTTGGTTGCCATACCTTATTTTCGACGTGTCGAAAATATAACAAAATAATGGAAATTAGTCTGTTAAAGTATTTTTACATCCTTCGCTTGTAGTACATGAATCGGTAGTTCCTGTGATACTCCAAACAATGGCGATAGGCCCTCAATACATGGCAAGAAACACTCTAAGCTCCCAATAAAATATCACACATTGGCTTTATGACGTTTCCTACAACTTGTCGAACTGATCTACATTTGTGTTGTCTTTAATTCTAGTGTTTCCTAGTGTTTTTATATGTCCAAGCCGACAGCGGCTGTCTTAACGTTTTCATTGTTGATTGCAGGTCAAGAATGTTAAGTATTTCATTGCATTGATAGAAACCTAAAGTGAATGCATAAGTCCTCTAAAACCTTAAAATAACCAATTTAAACCGTGAACGCGTGCAATAGTGCCTAATAAGCTATCAATATTCGATATTTGATTTCCCCGTTTTTAAACTGTCAGTATTCTTAGGGAACACTACTTCTCAACCTTTCCTCTTAATGACCAGCACC
This sequence comes from Phorcus lineatus, assembly GCA_921293015.1. Taxonomy (NCBI): domain Eukaryota; kingdom Metazoa; phylum Mollusca; class Gastropoda; order Trochida; family Trochidae; genus Phorcus; species Phorcus lineatus. Next base: position 8,230,515 of record OV121092.1, on the reverse strand, counting down.
CTTTTGGCACATCAGGGAGTAAGTGCTTCTTTGACCAAAGATACACAACAACATTGTATAACAATTTATCTATGATATATACTATGCTATGCAATGTTTCCTATAAACAAAATCCGACTATTTCTTATCAGATTTGCTCGCTTAGGCCCTCAATATTATTACGATACGCTACACATTGCAATTGACATATTCAATATTCCTTCATATTTAACAGTGCTGGGGTTTTCAATACATCAAATGAAAACACCTCCAGCTGTCTATAATGCTACAATACATCATCAATTACATCAGCTTTAAGCTCTGAATAGTTTTTTTTCGTTACAGCTTTACTCAAAACCTCCTATCTGTAAGCTTAGTTGATGAGCTAGCCGATGCATTGCTCTTTAACCTGTATGTAGGTCGAACGAGGGCAGTTTATGGTTTATGATGACAGATTTGTACATAATGAGAATTTTACAGCTTAAAATGATTACGTGGCTCAAGTTCAAAGCATACATATATGGCAGACATCGTGGGCCGCTATCATCAAAACATAAGCCTTTCATCATGTTCAAATAAAGAACGTTATGTCCTTTTTTGCAACTTAAAGACATGTTGTCGTTCTCGTGAAACATTTATTACTGATAAGCAGGCACGTCTCGTGTCATACCATCAGGTTGAGCTTTGTGTGTATTAGAAAACACCATAATAATTGTGTAACCAATGTAAATTGTAGAAGCATATTATCTTTAACGGGCTCATGAATACGACGCCAGTTAAATTCAATTAATGTTATTTGTTCTATAATCTGTTTTGGCTGACCTCTATCTCGCACACATAGTGGAAATGAAAAGCTGGCTATATCCCTTCTAGCCCAAGTCACAGTAATAAATACGCTAAAGGGCTAGATACGAACTAATTTACAGTGTTCAGATAAGAGGCGTGAGGTATTTGGGTTTACCACAAGGACAAATTGTGTGTAGTATCGTTTCAATACCACAACACAAGAACAGTTTGTGTTTATTAACAATAAAATACCGAAGACGACAATGTGTGTTGTATCAATACAATATTAATCACATTTTCTACTTGTTACTTATCTTACAATTAAAAAACGAGAAACACAACTTTTGTTGTATCGTTACAAAACTGTATGACACGAAGTATCTGTAAGTATTAATCTTACTGAAATAAAAAGAGGTGGGTATTGATTAACCACAAATGATCGAATTCAAATTCAGTGTTGATTGTTTCCTGCATTATGGTGCTTGAAACGAGGCGAAACCCAATTATCAGAAAGTAATTACAAGTTGATTAAACGTTTGGAGTTGTCACAGGTCTCAATCCTCCCATGGGGATAGAAACAGTTGGATCATACGATGTACCTTGATAAATTATTATGTCAGGCATGACCAACACTCCTTAACTGTATCTATGCACTTAGCTTACAACAGTTCAGTACTAATGCATTACGATCCTTTACCACCATTGCATCGCTTGAGGGATCCGTTATCGAATCCTATCAATGTTATACACCAATTCAGTTCAATTCAATGTTTATCATGTATGAAGGTCATTGGCCCAAGAAGAAAACTAAACAAATAATGGTTCCATTATGAATAATATGAAATTTCGCCTTATGTCTTAATCATGATTATGACTATCATATCATTATGATATTGGTGGCACCTCATTGTTATAAATTGGGTATTTCCGTACTGTAAGTGTCCTTTGTAATGCGAAAAAGATTTATAATGTCAAGATTAAGGATGGAAGCTCCACATTCATGATGAGAAAGAAGATAATCTTTAGCAAAAACACTTGATTTAGGGTAAGAAAGAATATCAAGCATTTTCACAACATAAAATCGGCTGAAAGTGTTTTGATTTTCTGTTATTTATCTTAACATCATGTTATTTTATACTAAAAATCATTTATAGTTATGCGAGAAAAATAACGTGAATATATGTTTTTCTATAGATCGATTAGTGGTTTATTTGAATGACAGTGTAAGTGCATGGTTGACATTGAAGTTCATCTAAGGTAAGCGGCATCGTTTGTGTAAGATGATAGTGCCTTGGAAATTATTAAGGCAAATCAGTTACAGAAATTTTATCTTCAAAGTCATAATTGTTGGAAAACTTAAAAATGTTACAACTGGTTTACAGTAAACGTTAAAGTTTATACCGGATCTAAAATGTCGAACTCGCAATTTAAAAAAAATTATCATGTGATCATAAGATTAATTTCAGATCATACAATTTATTGCGATGTAAAAATACTTTATTTCTGTTTGTTTTTATATGGCGCTCATCTTCCTTGATGTTGATCTAGGTAGATGTCTTAAGGAGATCTTATTGGCACGTGAAAAACCTCAAGTTAAGCTTTTCTTCATAACATTGTGGAAGAGGTAGTTGAACTTTTAGTGCTTATGAGTGATAAGATTTGAAGGAAAATGAACAGAACCAAAGATAGTTCCGATTGATCAACTTACACCAACTTTTGCTGAGGAAAAAGATTCATCAAGTATTTTCTTTAACAATATCTATTTGATATCGCGCAAAGTATGTGCTAAAGTCTTTTTTTCAATCTAGCTCTTTGAAAGCCTTTTAGGAAGTCATGTGGTGAAAGAAAACATGCTCTTTGCAAAATACAATTTAGAAACGGAAAATGAAAATTTTGGCTCTTTCTTAAGCTTGACAAATTTTTTTTCCAAAAAGATATAGTATCATATTTGGTATTTGTGAGGACATTAAAATAGTTGTTTTTGACAGATAAAATTGAAGTTTTTTAATGTTTCATTATTCATGGAATTCATATTTGTTTGTCTTTGACTGATGCTGATGACATTGATGACTATGCTTATTAGGATAGAGGTGTCGATGATTTTATAGATGATGAAGATGATTATGATGATATTGATATTTTTTTCAGATAAATAATGTCTATGTGTACATGATATCTGGTGTGCAATGAGTACACTTATTCATTAATTCATTCATCCATTCTAAACCTTTGAAGTGAAGAGAAAATATATGGAAATCCGAATGTACTCCTCAGTGAATGAACCAGAACGCATCTACATTATTCATGCAGATACTTGTCTCCTGATCAAATTATTTCACATTTTTCCTATTAGAATTATACTTACAACTACCCTTAGGAGTTGTGACATCATTAGTGCGATGATAACCTGAATATTATCATAACCCGAATATTAAACAATCACACACCAGGACGTAACCACTGAGCACTCGCCATAGAATACGTGCAGTAGGAGTAATTTTACCGTAATTGGAATAAATACATGCGAAATGATCGAGTGAGATGTGAAGGGTTAATAGACACTTGTCTGTCTTCCTAGCAATCAATCAACATATGACAAATTTACATGTATTCTCATTTCAGCACATGTATACAGGGTTCATTGCAAGTGTCTTTCTATCTAGTCTTCAATGTAGGCTTAATCAGGAAAAAAACCTCAGCATATCCATGCAGATACTAACAAGTTTATCAAGCAAATAGCACAGCAAAATCAGTCCGGGGAATTTCTCTACGTGTCAAGATAAGTTTTACCTCTGATTGTTTTGATGTAAACGGTATTGAAACCAGCTAACATAAGGAAGGTTAGGTTTTTAAGCACATGTATTGGACTAGTTTGTGATGAAGGGATGGAAATTTGCTTTCAAATTGCTTATCACAGAAGCAAACATGCTTCATCCTGATTTTTCATCTATTGATTTCTTGTATTACAAATAAATAGAGCATGGGTTTTCGTTTTGGTATCATTCTTCCATTGAATTATCTCATTCGATAACCATGAAACAAAAGCATTTCACCGCTCGTCATTTCAATGCATGCTGTCAAAAGTAAGCGTGATTATTGATTTCAGGAATCTCAACGTCTGCTTTGGAAATGACATGTTCTGCTGTTGGTTGTTTAGTGAGTTTGTTTTCATGTAATCAATATGTAAGTAACTAAGGGCTAGCTAATCATTACGATATGTTTACTTACCAATACTCAACTTTCCCCGCAAGGTATAAGTCGCGCCATTCCCAATGGTTGACTAATCTAAGTCTTGCAGCGTTTCCCAAACATATTTTCCAAAGTCTCCTATCTATTGCGGCAGTATAAAACTCTCTCATTAATCTTGGTTTTAATAAAGTTTGAAACATAATGAAAAATAGGGCGCTTCTCTCAAGGCACCAAACCTTTATTAATGCAATTAATTAACAAGATAATAAGTTAAACAACCAAAACTATGTACACCATCTTACCATTTACCAAACATGGTCATTTTTTGTCATTTTTATTTTCTGTATGAATGTAATGCCTACAATGTAACAAGAGATAACTATATTTTTGCGAATGTTCCGTCAAATTTAGTTTCTCATTTTCATAGTTTATTAACTAGTAATTGTAGTTATACCATTGTAAATTGTTCAAATTTTATTAGAGAAGCGCTTGCTTATAGAAAAACGTTAATGCATTAGCCATGCTATCAATGTATTTCTTAAATACATTATTGTCTACTTAACATTACTGAAATGACTGTGATTACATGGGCCGATGGCCTACATACCGAAATAAAAGAATTGAAAAAAAAAAAAATTATTTGAAAACGTGTCTGATGAACAAGCTAGGTGAAATGTACCAAGAGTGGGTGTATGAAATATTGATATTTTTTTCCTGACTGAGGTTTTTGTCTATTGTTAAGTGAAATCATTTTACGGGAAGTTAGGCCGCGATATATTGTTATGAGAGGTCGTTTCATATTGCTAATGCAATATACATATATATGAAATCATCAATGTATGACATTAAGTGTGAAATTCCTGTATAATTACATTCATCGTCGTGAATAAACGCTACAGCATGAATGGGCTTTAAGTTTCCATAATAACGAAGTTGTTACTACTAGATCAAAGAATGAATGTATTAAAAAAAGGCCATTACTATAAAACATTACGAACGTAGAAAAGTACTGCGTGAGTGTTTGGGGCATAACAAGTCGATTATGAAGTTATTACCCTTACACCAATTCACGAACTGTAATTAGTGATTGTATCGCAAAGGCGAGACCTTTTGGTTCGTTTAAATCTTATAAATAATGCAACACATCTAGTGCTATTGTCGCGATTGTGGCACCGCCAATACTGTAATGGACTCTTCTACAACGATTGTTACTTGTGGTACATATACATATATGATATAAGGAGTCAATAGCTGCACATTGTTGAGCCTCTTCATAATTGATTTTGATTTACTGCTGTAGTTGAAGAGTTGATTAAACACTTGATTTGACAGTTGACCAAATACTTGTTGTAGTCGAAAAGTCGATGAAACGCTTACTTCTTTGTTTGCTACCTGTTATAGAGAGGAGGTGATAAACACATTCTGTTTTTTGTTGTAGTTGAGAGACGTACATATGGTCAGCAATGTAGTTGCAGAATTGATAAACCGCTCACTGTCGAGGGTTGGTCAAACGATTTCTGAAGAAGTTTGATAGATAAAATACTAACCGCTATAGTGTAGATGCGATCAAACGCAATCCCTTAACAGGAGAGTTGAACAAAATTTAATTTTATATGAGGGGAGTTGATCAAATGGTTTCTGTTCTATTTGATGAGTTGATCAAACGCTTACTGTTGTAGAAATGAGCAAACATTGCAAACAACGTATTTGGAGTTTTTTGAAAATACAGTTCTTTTTTAGCTTGGACATTAGTTAACGCTTTCTGTGATAGCTAGAGAGTTGGTCAAACTGCTGTACTAGTTTAGTGGTCCCAAGGGATGTGGGAACAATACTAAAGAATTAGGCGTGATTGTAATCGATCTAAACCTCACTCAACCTTCAACGTAAATGTAAACAAGCCCGTAGATTATGATGATTTACAACATAGAGCTTCAAGAGAGGATTGTAGAAATGTTTGAATATATCAATGATATAATACCCCATAATTCAATTTAGAGGTTACAAATTTCTTACCATAAGTCAGTTAAGACAAAATCGTAAACATCATCATGATAATTCGCTTCTCCGCCTCGTAACTATAAGACTGTTTTCTTAATATTTTGTTCCAGAATTTTTAAATACGAAGTGTGAACATTGCTCCTGAGGTATATTACGACCCTAATCATCTCGCCCATCCCTGGTTCCTTTCAGTGACGGATTTATTGAGGGAGGGGTGGTTTCAGGATGTCCCGTTTTGGAATTTAAAAAAATGGACCATAAAATGGGTGACCCCCGTGGTTAATACCCCGCCATCCCCATCCGCCTCATTTTCAAAATTCCAGATCTGCTCCTCTTTACATCTCTGTGTTCCCTCAAGATAATGGTCACGCATAGTGCAAACAAACCCTTGTCAGCAACTTGCTGAGGTATTGATGGAACCCTTAAATCGTACAACAAATGAAAGTATTCTACACGAAAACATACGGATACCAGACACGAATCGTGATAAGCCAGTCCTCAGGTACAAAGAGCGAGAGCATGGTGTCCCGTTAATTCACAGGTGGTTCGTTTGAAGACTGAACGAAACATCAACAAACAGAGAGGGCAGGAGTTACACCAGTTCACATCTATTTGAAACAAACCACGCGTCCTGATATCTTTTACGGATAGATTGCTTAATTGTTTTGATAAAACTGATGGAGTGGAAGAGTTGTATCGAGGTTATTTTTGTCACGGGGATATCTTTGTAAGTTTAGAATTTGCGTTTCATACATTCTTATTTCTGTAAAATAAACATATCATATATTTTAGCTGTTTTCGTTCTGCAAATAGACGTTAAAGAAGTTGTTATACATATTTCTTTCCTTTCGAAGCTCAGCTAGGTTTCCCATATCGTTACTTGATAGGTGTTAGGTGGATAAACGTCTAGGGATTAGACAGCGAAATCTATCTTTCATAAAACAAACACGAGGCTTTCAACATTACGAAAAAAAAATTAAATTCATGATAGCTGGGGTTTGAATTTGCAACACAACATGGCTTGACAAATAACTTTAACATGAAACCATTACAGTTGAAACAAGTTCAACGAGCTATCGCTTTGACATTCAAAAATGAATTGAAAGAAATAGTATTCGATGTTGAAATAAGGTAATTTGGCATGAACGCCTTCATTTAACATTGCACAGCTCCGACCTGGGGATGAGTTCATGTTCCTATCACTTTGTTCCCATGCATTCGTCGGATGATATCCTGTCGACATGATTGACTATGATAAGTGTATGCAGTTACACCTTACATTACACGAACACAAACAGTGTAGCCATTGACGGATTGCCCTAAACAGCGGATGCACGTGTTGTGTGACATTTGCCTGGTAGGTACAACACAAAGTTAACTATCGGCTGTCAACTCTCACTCAACTCTCGCCGAACGCGAGATTGACGAGCAGTAGATTATAACATTAGTTACACGTATTGTAACAGCGTGGTGCCAGTTATCTCTACCGGGTCCTGGTCTCATTGATTCCGTGTTTTTTTTTACTTAAATGTTAATGTGGCACGGGTGAGGATTGGCATGATAATAGCCTATTTGAGCTGTAATGATCTAAACGTTAATTTTGACCAATTTACATCGTTGAAAAACTTTTTAGAAACATGCTGCTCATGCTTATATATAATTTATGATTGCCAAAAATGCAGATGAATAATAACAGCAGTCAGCAACATTAAATGACTCTTTAAAGGACTGAAAATGAAAATCTCCAAATAATTATAAATAAACTCTATGATTATCTAAATAGCTAGAGTTGCAGTTGTTACGAGAGTCTCGGTGGTTTGATATTTTGTTTAAAGAGTTAGAGAGGCAATGTTGTATTGAGCAGTTGGGGGGTTGGGGGATACCAGAGGTTGTAGCTCTATCGGCGTCGGATCGAGAGCTCGGCAATTTTGCAGTAGCGAACTGTTCTACATGCTGTAAGGTTAGGGTGCAATGCTACAAAGCTGAATTCCAGCGCAGTACCACCCATGTTCCGCTCGGTCCACGGCACTGTATAGCCACTATAGTGTTGCGGGCTTTCTCTCTGGAGAAACATATACAGTCGTGAAATAATCTTAAAACCCAAATACCTCACCTCACCTAGCCTCAGTTCAGATGGTTACATTAGCTCTACAGTTCGAAGAGCATTTCCGCGTCACTAATAGACACTGGTCATGGTATCAGGGAAATCTGGTAGTTATCTCTACATAATGAGAACCAGTAACGAGTGTTACCAGTTCTCGGTACCATCTATCACGGAGTAATGACTGCTGTCTTCCTCTTCTACTTTCCTCTGTCATCATCAACGACTTCAGCTCTCATCATTGCTACCATTTGCATCTTGCTGGAAACAGCGCACATCCTTCAGCACTCAATCTAAATTAAACTTCATAGTTTATTTTCTTGATAAATATTGGTAGCAGTGTCAGTTGTAAGAACTTTGTATCCCGAATTTTTGCAAGAGCAATAGGAGCAAGAGAAGGTAAAACACCCTATATCCTAACGCCATTGCAGTCTTCTTTATCTGCGTCACACAACTATATAAACATGTACATGTGTATGTGTCAATATACAGACCAGCATGTTGAACATCGTCAATTTAAGGACCTATAAAACCACGGAAATGAATTATCAGAAAGCATCGAAATTCTTCAGGATGAAAAAAGATGTACAGGTGTTGCAAGAGTTTTTTCCAGGTGTATGTATTGTTAAATGACTTCTCAAAATATAGTATTTGACAACTCTTAGCTTTTAAAATATTGTTCGATGAATTATCAATAAAAAGCTATTTGATGACTCTTTTAAATATGTCGTTAGATGACATCTCAAAATGAAGTATTTGATGACTCTTTTTCATATGTCGTTAGATGACATCTAAAAAATATAGTACTTGATGACTCTTCTGCATATGTCGTTAGATGACATCCCAAACGAAAGTATTTGATGACTCATTTGCATATGTCGTTAGATGACATCTCAAAATAAAGTATTTAATGACTCTTTTACATATGTCGTTAGATGACATCTCAAAATAAAGTATTTGATGACTCTTTTTCTTATGTCGTTAGATGACATGTCAAAATAAAGTATTTGATGACTCTTTTTCATATGTCGTTAGATGACATCTCAAAATAAAGTATTTGATGACTCTTTTTCATATGTCGTTAGATGACATCTCAAAATATATCATTTGCTGACTCTGATTTTCTTGCCTTTTCAAAATATTCTATTTGGAATAATCATTGTGAAACAGTTGTTTTGTGCAGTGACGCTTAGATATGATGTATTTTGTTCACTCCTCATTTGGGGGAGAGAATTTTTGTCTTTAAGTCAGTGCATTGAAGGTGACTTTCTATTTGTCCGCCAATCTCATAACACAAGTCTGGTTAATCGAAATTTCATGTACGTCCGTTACCAAGATAAGCTGAAATTGTTGCGCGATTAGCAATGACGTAAATGTATTGTTCATTGTGTGGTAAATGACAATGCTATACATATTTCTGAGATAAGGCATTGATTCATCAACCGGGCGTTCTCTTTTATGCCTACCAAGTCATGACGGCATTCCCCTGGAGCAAACATAGTAGAAGTGCATTTGCATACAACACGCACAGATTGTTATTCAAAGTGTTGTTATGGTAGCTAAAATATAACTTACATGATTGTTAGGGGTATAACTTCTTTAGTTTACCGTTGTGATAACTCTTGATAACATATTCATGTGTTTGTTTAATGTCAATGGATTATATTATACTGAATCCCTTTTTTCAAAGGATGACAAAATCAAACAAATGAGATTACTACTTTGTCATTAACGGTTCCCAAACTGGTCGTTCTCATAACTGTAATTGCTCTTGAGTGAGATTTATTTTTCTCTCAATTGGAGCTCCTACATGTTAAACTATCTATCTGCAATTGTTTTGCTATATTTCGAATGTTTTGCTTTTTCAATGGGTACCTTATCTTACTTATGATATGAACTTTGGAATGATCATCTCCATTTGTGAATGCTAATTGTTAAATGTATAAATAGAGATTAAAACGTTGCAATTTTAGCGATATGCCGAGACTTAACACGGTCATGTGACCGGTATTTATTCCAATAAATCCTATACAGTTTACAAAGTACGTACGCCGTATTTGTTATGTTACACAAAATCCTGTCTTCTGATTAGACGAAAGATGTTCATGTGAAAGTCAGGACTTCTTTATCAATGTTTTACAATGCATCATTGTGCAGTGATGAAACTATTATTACGTGCTGTTTTTACACATATATTTCTATAAGTGCTTAAAAAATTATAATCATAACTGAGTATAAAATTTGATTGAAACAGTTTACCAAAAAGTTAATTTATTAAATACTTCGCACTATGTGTTCTGTGAACTCCTTTGTATTAGTGGTACATGTATATGAGTGAAGTGGCACTGACGTTGCTGTAGTGAATTTTTAAGAATCTATAAGAAATAGATTTCATAATGGGTTATTTCAGTAACTTATAAATGGTTTGGAAGTTCAATTAAGATTGTTGTATGAATGTTGTATGAAGACGAAGTTGAATAATGTTTTACTAACGTTTTCCGCAGGTTCATTCTGTCTATAACCCACACTCAGTAACTGACACTCTGCATATATATGTAATAAAGACGACAACTTTTTACTAAAAGCGTATTCAGTTGCCCATGTTGAAATGTATTTTGTTCATAGTTTGTCATTATTTATCGTTTGCACATATGGTAGATCATAAAAAGTGACACATTTTTCATATTCACATTTGTCGTTTCTGGCGTCATAAGACCATTGTTCAGTACGTCACTGTAGCGGACCGACGTCGCAAGGACAAAAAGCCGTTTTATTGTTATCCCCCCCCCCAAAAGAGACAGCTCCATATGAATTAATGACGGAGCTGTGCGCAGTGGTTAGCGCGTTCGTCTTCGGATCAAGAGGTCCTTGGTTCGAATCCCACCACGGGCAACCTTGTCTGCAGAAGAGAACTGTTCTACACGCAGTAATGTTTTGGGTGCAGTGATACACTGAATTTCAGCGTAATACCACCCATGCTTCACTAGTTCCAGCCGATGCTCGCAGGTTTCACCCCAATGCATAGCTACAATGGTGTTGCGGGATTTCTCCTGGCAATAACACTAGGAGCCGTGATATAAGTGAAGTACTCTTGAAAGCGGCATTAAACCCCAATTCACCCCACCTCACGAAACCCTAGGTCTACTATTCCAAAACTTAAGCGATTTGCTGCATATTACGAGGGTTTACAAAACAGAAGGGACAATTTTGAGGTGCAGTAGAAGTACTCTTAGTTGTGAACAGAGTGCGGTTTTATGTACTAATGAGCTTGTTTGGTGGACATTACAGTTGTGAGCCCCTGTACCCGTTTTCCGTGAAATCACTTTTTATAGCGGAGTATACCTCAAGTTAAATCCGGATTTAATTGACACACCTGACTAAGAGCATGAAACTGTGAATGGATGTACAATACAAGCCAAAAAAGTCGCGAAAGCAAAAACCTCTTAAATGTACTACTCTTATACCTTGAACATGCCCCAAATCATTACTCTTCCCTACATGCTTCAGGATATTACTTCCACTCAGATAGCATTACAGTAATGATACATATTATTCCTAAGTTACTTATGGTAAAGATATGCTTATGATACTTTGCCAAAAGAACCTCCTAATACAAAAAACAGTAAAATATTTACACTTCTTTTGATAGAATTTACATATGGGCTTATTGGTTGTTAATCAAAAACAACATTGCATTCTCCATTATATATGAACGCCATTTACTGGAGAACAACGATAATCGTATAAGAGGTCAAATTGAATTCCCCGAGCAGATATAAGCCTTATATGCTCCCTTAACGTTAAGGTATAGGGCTCAGCTGCTTGTTATCAGGCCTTCGCTGATTAATTGTCACAGTCCTGCAATAACATCAGGGTTCCTTGATCGGCTCTTTGGAATGTCATAAACACACTGTCACATGTCATAGAACATATGACAGGGGTAACGTCGTTACTAACAACCAAAGCCAACATTAAAACATTAATCTATACATTATTTAAATGAAATCGATATCTCCATTTAATCCACTTGACATTTATGATATTGCGTTTTATAATGCTAACACTTGCCAACCTGAGGCTACAGTTTCAGCGTTTTTATCATACTATGCTAAATGACTATTGATTTTGACTATATAAGTTGATGTGATGTTTTATGAGTACACTTTTATTGATAAACAAATTCTTCATTCCCGGACGGCGACGGTTCGACAAAGAATCCAAGGTTTATCACATGCTTGGCAAAAGCATGCCGAAACATTACTTTCACTGATCAAAAAACCCTTATCAATAAAAATCCTCATTGTCGTACATACAATCATTTGAATAAATGTACAACACAATCTTCCAAGTACAGTCACCAGATCAACACACTCAGTTTACACGTGTACGTTACTCCGGGACCAAGACTAGTCCACGTGTATGTCTATGATTAATAATGAATCGATACTCACAGCCCAACAACGAGGATCTCATATGCACCCTGGGTGAGGCACGAGGGGGGAAAAGGTGAGGGGGGAGGGGGACGGGGAGGGGAGGGGAGGGGGTGTTGCCTGTACTTATAAGTGGCCCGACCGATCGTACTCTGCATTCGTATCTATGGAGATAAAGCACATGATGCCATGACTATACAAAATACTTGTAAGGCACCGCCAAACTTATTACATTATCTATGGGCCATCCATCACTGTCAGTTTCAGCATAGGTTTCCAAGTGCGTGAACAGCTGTACTGTCATATACCGGAGTCATTTTGATCATTAAAGATACTGCGAGTTTTACATTCACGAATTCCTGTTTGTTTGTTTAAGAAATCATAACTTGTTTAATATGCCTCTTCAATGAATTAAAGATCTATGATTGTTATATAATTTGACATGGCGTTCTAATAATACCTTTTGTTGTATATATCATTTCATTTTTGTTTGTTTGATTATTTCCTAAATTATGATCATCGTCAATGGCTTTATTTTTCTATCATTTCAAAACATACTGATTATCTAATACTTTGATGAGTAAAGTGATAAGTATGAAGTTTCAAGTTCATCAAATGACTTATATTGATTGCGCTTTCATCGTAAATGTCAACCATTGGGTGCATCAAAGTAAATCATCAATTTTATGTTTTGTTTCAGATTGAGTAGATTATAGTTTCATAAGTCATCATTTCGTTTTAAGCTGTTTCCTTTCACAATTCGATCATGAGTTCTCGCAAATAGCTTGAAAGTTCATGTGTAACGTTACAATTTTGTTCTTTCATATTTACTGGTTAGTTGCATTGTTAGTGAATTAATAGTTCAGTTTCATAAGAATATCAATATTGATTCACACGTTTCAAATGAAAGTGATGACAATGGTCATATTCATGAATGTGTTTCTGAGGTTGTCCTCACACCTACATAGCATATTTTCTTACGTATACAAGAAATAATGTAATCAATGACGTATATGATTGTGGTCTATATATGTCATTGATGTTATTAATCATTTTACAATCAATGAGGGAGGGTCATATAGCTCGATGATCAAACATTATGTCCATGCTCACATTCTAGATGTTCAAGGTCCGTGGTTCGAATCCCGCCAGGGGCTTGGCAAGTGTGTCTGCAGTAGAGAACTTTCCTACACGCAGTCAGGTTTGGGTGAAATGCTACACTGAAATTCAGCGCAGTACCACCCATGGTTCGCTAGTTCCAGCCGATGCTCGCAGGTTTCACCGCAATGCATAGCCACGATGGTGTTGCGGGCTTTCTCCCTGCAATAATACTAGCTGCCGCGATATAAGTGAAATAATCTTGAAAGCGGCGTTAAACACCAACTCACCTCACCCTGAAACTGTTCGATTTACATACTTGCACATATGTGTAAATCTAATTGAGTAATAAATCACATCTCTGCAAGATCATATTTATGATTCTGCAGAGAACACGTAATTAGATTAGTTTGGACGGCAATTGAAATATTCCAACTAACCATCGTGTCCTTGTTGTGTGTTGCATATTTCCGTTAGTACCCTGTGAACTTCATGAATGTTGTGAATATCCTCATATGATAGTGTCATGAAAAAGTTAGAGAATTGATCATAGAATATCTCCCGTTTGAATTACACCCATGCATGATCATATATATGTTACTGTAGAAAAAACTTACTTAGATTAGTTTGGAAGGCAATTTAAATATTCCAAATTGTAAGTGAACTGCATATTATAATGCGATGAAAAGGTAAGAGAATTATCACAGGATATCTCCCGTTATAGAACGTATATCTGACCTATTAATTCTTAATGTGCAAAAATATGGTATCTTTTGACGTGACTAAAGGTACTATGACCATTTGATGAAACCCTCTTACGTTGCTACCTTTGATTGATAATATAGTTATACTTATATTTTGACAAAAAAGACGTAAAAAATGTGTTCTTTTGGTAGATTTACTATTAGCCAGTTGACGAAACTGAAGTGCACTATTTATACAACAATATTTCAATACTGTGATACTGGGGCACCTATCATCCATTTTGCATTTTATAGCAAAATGTTTTAATTCAAAGCATTAACACCCTTAACTTATGTGGTATCTACGAAAGGTAGTTTAGTAAATCAATTAGCAGTTCATGGTGAACACAAACTTGATATGGTCTCTAAACTGCAGCGAGGCCTGTGTCATGCCCGTTCGCCTTTAATTGCGACCCTTCGCGCAACGCATCTTGAAATGATAAAAATACCCTCCCCGTAAGTACATGGTGAATCCACTACTAATTGGCCTGACCTCTGTCCTCTTGTGACTGGGTGAAGATAACGAAATCTCGCTGAAATTGGGCTACATGTACATACAGCTGTAAGAAGCGAATTTCCATTCTGCAAACATATGCAATAACATGGGTCATTTATGTAAGTGAAGTTATAATTATTGCTCTATTTTACAAATATTCCTTGAACTTAGTCTGCCAGAACCGAAAATAAGTAAAAGCCAAAGCAAGTATATAAGAAAATTTGAGATCTTGTTTTTAGGAAATTGAAGAAATTTTAGTCTTCTTTTCATTTGACTAATACTTTTTCATGTTTTCCATTTCAGTGTCTTAATCTTTCTGTGCAAGGTAAAATTAATATGAATGATAAATAGCCAACTAAATCAAGTGACAAATACAAACGTCAAGAACTTCATAGTTCCTAGCTTTTCAAAACTGAAACAATTCTGAACGACGTCAATGATTAAGAAACATTTTGATAACTGATTTTGATTAACGATATCAGAGCAATTGAAACTGATATCGACAGAAGAGAGACATAAAAATGTTATTGTCGACTTGGGCCATTAAGACCTCTAAACAATCGTTACAGAACCAATTTGGGATGTGGATACCTTAAATTTGCTATGGGGAAGACTAGAATAACAGCAGAATCAACATAGTAGTACATCTGCATCTACCCCTCTTTCATGATTATTTGAAATTATTAATACATTTTATAATTTAATCAGCTAACATTACCCCGAAACTCATATATTAAAACTTACATACAGACAAGGCTCATCAAAACCATCATGTCCACGGATTTGTTACTTGTAGCGGCAGATTGTAGAATTCTCCCCACGGGCAGATAAATGTGCTATTTAGCGAGGGGCCCAAGGGAGTGTCTATCTGTGTGTCCCCCATCTTGTAATGAGCAGTAGTGCTTCCTGGAACCCCGGAAATGGTTTATTGATGAGGAACACGAAAACAATCTTCCTCTTTCAAATTGCTTCCGAACACTGTGGATAAATTGTGCCAACGATCTTTAAACTAATTATCTCTCTTGCTCTTGTTGTATACTGGCCTCTCGAGCGGTTTACAAACCAGTAGTGTCTGACAGTGAGCAGACTGACTTAGTCAGACAATGAACAGTGAAATCATGTCAACTTGCGATAAGATGGGTTGTGTCTATACATGAGAACAAAATGTCCACCCGTGTCTTCCTTGATTACTCAAACGGTATAAATCTCAATGACAATGAAACGTTGCCAGAGAATGACAGATTGAACCACTCCTAACAGTTTAACATGCCAGACATTGACCAGTGTAACGTCTTCAAACGTTACACAAGCAAACCATGCCAGGTAATGTTCAGTTGAATTATGTGTACTGTGATCATTCAAACAATGTCAGAGACTGAATGTTGTCAAACACTAAATATACAATAAATACTTGCAATGATAAGTTGAATCTTGTCTTATGTAATCATTCGAACGTTGTCAGACATCGAACAGTCTCATGTTCTCAGACACCGAACAGTCTAACGTAATCAGATATTGAACAGTCTTAAGTTGTCAGACACCGAACAGCTTAACGTTGTCAGACATTGAACAGTCTAACGTTGTCAGACATTGAACGGTCTAAATTTGTCAGTCACTGAACAGTCTAACGTTGTCAGACATTGAACAGTCTAACGTTGTCAGACATTGAACAGTCTAACGCTGCCAGACACCGAACAGCTGAACGTCGTCAGACACTAACAAGAACGATGCAGCCGTTTCAGATAGAGACAGTTAGCACTGGAGACACACGAGTAAACAGTGCACTCTATGAATATTACCACTGGGATCTGACAGCTATTTTTCTTCAATAACCAAATCAGGCTGATTAACACAGTCTACAAAACATGGTCATATGCACTGTCTCGTTTACTGTTCACTTCTAAACGAGAATGACAGAATACTTTAATGGGGTAGTTGCACGTTTATTCATAACTTTATTTCTACAAATTGTCCCCAAAAATCAGTATTAACTTCAAAGGATTTAATATCTGATGACTCAGCCCGATTATTCATGACCGTAGTAGAAATCAAGTGCATGTATCAAATGAATACTGCTACGGGCCATTTGAGTGTGATCACCTTTCAATCATTAAGGATAGGGAAATGGATTCGTGTAGCTGAAGTTGACTTGTTACATTCATAGTAGAAGTGCCACTTTTCATTCTAAACATTTTCTTGTCATTGCTAATATTTATTTTCGTTTTCACGAAATCGCTTTGTTTATCTAAATTTGTACTACTGTCCCTCTGATTAACATTTAGTTCTTCTACTAATATAAATTCAGTTTACTGATCCGTTCATAGAGCACGGTGACTCTTCACCAGCAAACGAGAATGACATAATACAGTGTTTAACATTATTGTAATTCTAATTTCCACATTATTTTCATTAGTATGTTTGCGTGTGTTATGTTTAGAGGAGGCTTCATATTTTGAAATAGTTATCAAATTATTAAATGTCAACATTGTGCCAACAATGAATAGTGTAGCAAATATTCTGTACATGTCTGTCTGTCTGTGCGTCTAGCTGGAGGTTAGCATATAGATAACTGTCACACAAGAACAGCCATAGACTACACGACGCCACTTCAACATTGCAAACTAATTAAAAATGAAATATATCAGCGAATAACACCTTTTGATCAAATATCATTTAATTAATCTAATTAAAACTAGCTGTAATTTTACTGTTCGATATGGGAGGACGTAAATATTACATTTAGTTTTAACTAACTTAATATTTGATATGAGATAAAGTATCACAAGTATGTTACCATATTTGCCTGACTTATAAAGGTTTAATCAATGTATGAGGCTTCATTCAGAATATTGAGCAACTAAAATGTTAGATCGCTATGAAAGTGAGATATTTGATTTACATGATCGAACACTATTCACATGACAGATTTCGGCTTCTCTTGAAGCGCAAATAAAATTACCACATTGACATAATCTTAATATTTTTCGGATGTAAGGATCACTTGCCTGGTCATAAATTATAATATTGTTTGAGACCAAAGGTGTATCCATAATCGGTAATGTGACGATCGATGTCTGATTTTATAAAATGTTGAAAGATAAAAGAAGAATTGTAACCTGGTAAAGGATTTAGCATATAATACATATAATGCTTCAAAGTTATCAATAATTCTATAAGATAGTATAATGAATAATAAACTTGAACCGCTGCGCGGCTTAGATAACAATCATACTTTATTTACATATCCATACTTCCTAAATTTCAGTAATGTCACAGAATTGAGATATATCTTGTTATGTCGCATTTGGTATCATATGATGTGACTATTGCTCCCACCCAATAACGCCGACCAATTCACTGAAGCCTATCACTGTGTCATATGCAGTCCCATAGTTATTCAATTCATAAAGATCCATGTTTAATCACCAGATAACGCCTACAAAGACTGCACAGAGAACGCCACCTGGTTCAAGGACCCTAAGACGAAGGTGGAATGGACGAACTACACGACATGTGTGGGAATGGACGTGAGTATTGCCACACGTTCATCTTATTTAGGCTATCAATATAAGAACAGCAAGGTTTTCAGGATAACATTTATTAAAAATAACGACGTCTCGTGCTTACTTATTGCATATCAGGTGAAATAGAGGGAATTACGAATATAATATACTCATTGATCAGTTGAAATGTGGGGAATAACAAATGGGAGAAAGCCTCTATCGGAGATCCAAGAACCAGAATATCTCGTTCTTATTATTGCCACTTCTAAATGCGCTTCAAAAACGTTATCAATCTAGTGTTCACTTTGTTTATATTTGATATACATGTAAGGAACCCAATTTTTTTATATAAACATTTTTTTAACATAGACATAAGTTTTTTTAGCGTTGCGCTCTCCATCATCAGAATGATGAAGGATGATGAAGCGGTAACCTTAATTCATGGTGATGATTTCATACTAGTGTGTTCACAGTGGATTATTTTCAAGAATCACAGCTCATTGACTGTCCCTGTCAGGCGCGGTGTTAGGTTTTGTTGTTTTGAATAATACAAGTCAGAATACGTATGTCAAAGATGATAAAGTTAATCTTGCTATTTCTGAATAGAGTTTCAAAACATGAATCTTCTATATTATGGTAGAAAGTGAATCCTGTTTCGAAACTGCAACCCTGCAACTCAGCGCTTTTATCAACGACACTAGGAAGGGCTGTTAATTTCAACCTGATTGTTTGTCAGTCTGGAGTCTATGTTCTTCATTGGACGAATGTAGCATGAAACATACTACAAACATTGGTAGCACAGAGCACGTGTAATCCAAGGCATTGGCTGCCAATTCCACTGCATCGACGGAGCACCTGCAAGTGCATATCCATTCCTTAGGGGTGCATTTTAGAGTTCCATACGCGCTGAATGAACTCCGAAATTTCAATGAAAGATATTTTTGGATCGAACAATGAGAAATCTGCTACATGTTCATAATTGTCATTCCCTCACTGGACATACATTGACTAAGATCGGGAATGTATTCAGGGTAGAGGAATCGTTCGTTTTTACGAATGCACTAGAAACGTCATGTTTTGTTCACAGTTAAATTTTTTCCAAACAAAAATGTTTGCTTTGTATGTATGTCACCCCTAGCTGTCACTTCATGAAATTGCGATGTTAACACTTATCCACTATTCCAAATATCATATGATCACAATCACCGTTATGAAACACATTAATATTTGGATTATTAAGCAATGAAGTACATAACAGTGTTTTTACCGATTGATTACCATTTCATATCCTGCAGCGTGATGGCTGACCTTTCTTCCATATTGCATTTTATAAATAAAATAAAAAGTGACCATTTAAATTTGAAAGTAAGATGTCGTTTTGGAATCCCTGGCAAGTTCACGTATCTCTTGATATTTTCACTATTCTAATATGGAGCAGTAGATTTCAATTTCATTGTGAATTTTCATTTTTCAAAATCATGAAGCATATTTACAAAGAATTATGGTTCCAGTCAGAGATATGGCGATTTGTCAATTTGCAAAGATGTTTGTGCATAGAATCTGTGCTACAAGATATCAGTTCGAGGTCTCAAAGCGACCAATTAGTTCTAGTCATCTAGCGCACTTCCTCCGTAATAAGTTTGTATGTATTGAAAGAACCTTATGCTTTATGCAACTAGAAAACCGGATAGGTAAAGGACATAGTTAATTGCTTATAGGCAATAATGTCGTCTCTAGCTGTTCCTTCATTGGCGCTGTCGTAAACCTAATTATGAGATACGGTATTTCTAGATTCTGGGTTGACCATCTTAGAAGGGTCATTTCCAAGGTAGAATTCACATGTTTATCAATCTTGTAGGAAATTATTCTTATCTCTGAGTATTCAATCAATATAACATCGTCACGAACTAACGTTGGCTGTTCGCAAATGTTCAGTTATACGACTCGCGAATTGTTTGTCTATGCCTTTGCACCTTCAGATTGAATTAGTGCATTATGACTATCAAAGTTGTCATTTGTTATATTTCTGAGATGCCTACTTGTTATAAAAGTTTTCGGCCTCAGTTTTCAAAGAAAATGTTGAAGGTTTATTTTTATGCAGAGCAACAATAACTTGTAGACACCGTTTCATGTTGAATTCTTACGAAGACTGTGTTCTTACAATCTAACAATATTAACAAAAATATATTTAACTAGTGAAGTATACAACTGACGTCCCAACAGTTTGTAAGTGTGGCGTAAAAATAACAGCAGCGCCGTCACATTGTAACGGATCAAAGAAATCATATAGTTCATCGCGTTGTCGGCAGTAAAGTGTAATGAAGGTTGAGGATTATTAAACTGACTTCTAAAAGATCTACATGTTATACAATTGTAAATAAACGCCTCAACTCGCTTTTTTCTCATTTGACACAAAAATAATAATAATTATCGTGTTACTCTGAAGATCGTCTTGTAAAACCATGGTCTGCAGCTATGTTGTCTACTCTCTGACAGACGTACATGACGCTATTCCACGTGGGCGTGGCCTGTAACGCCATCAGTATTGTCCTTCTCCTCCCCGCCTGTGTCATCTTCATCGTCTACAGGTGAGTCTACATGTCCATGTCATGCTATGTCTAAGACACGGGTGCCTCACTATTAGTATCACCCGAGCAAGAGCGAGGGATATACTGATAATTATTCACGGGTGTCGTCGAAATAGTATGTCAATGGCACGAATATATGATATTCTGTTTATTACCGAAGTCGCGCATTAAAGAAAATTTACAAAATCAACCTTCAAGCAAAGGCGGTTTACCCTCCATCGTCACATTTGAAACGCAACGTCATAGTCGAACTGAAACTTCAAAGCAATGACAAAGTGTTATTTTGCCATAGGTTATCGTTTGAAAAGTATGAACCCCAATGTTATTACCCTCATACGTAATAATCATAAACATACTCTACTTATACCTGGGACTTGCATTATTTACATGATATGACCGATATATTTTCTCTAAAGGTTACATTCTTTTTCCCATTAAATGAGTAGGATAAAAGTTTAAGAGACTGCTCTGATTATCAAACCTTTAAGGCCCACTTGAAAACTCATCTTTTCAAGATCGCAATTCAGGACTTGTTGTAATCACTCCTTCTATCATGCTTATATGTGCGCTTTGAGCATGCTGTGGCATGGAGAAATGCGCGATAGAAATACTCTATTATTATTAGTATTATTATCATCAATCAAGGGTTTGAGCACTTTATAACGCCTATCAGAATATTTTCAGAGACATATCCATAAACTTATGGTTACTGCTCTTCTCAAGAAATACAATTTATGCCGTAACTAATGATATCGCTGCAGACAGTTTGAAGAGAAGAGACGGTATGGTCAGGGCTGGTGATATTTCAAACATTTTTTCTTAAGGAAGACTATAAGTATTTCTGATTTTGGGCCATAGGGGTAAACACCGTCAATATCAAGGAACGATACACCTTAGCAGTAAGATCAACACTTGAGGCTCCGATAGTTCACGGATTTGACTTTGGCTTAAGCTTATGAATTAGAGCTTTAATATTTTAACTGTAGTGATGATTTTGGAACCTCTACCTCCTAGAAGAATAGACACCATTTAGTATATAAAAATATTCTCCAAACTCCACGTTTTAACATCTCTGTTTAAAGAAGACATGAGACACTAAGTTAATTATTTCCCCTGTTACTATCACTATAATACTTTACGTCACTCTATCAATGTCTGTGCAGGCAACTGCGTCTCCAACAACGGATCAAGCTTCACCTATGTTTGTTCGTGTCCTTCCTGCTTACCAACATAGTTATGATCCTGTGGGACGTCCTCGTCTACAGAGACAGACTCGTCAAGGCCAAGGAGGAGACGGTGATGTATCAAAATACGGTACGTATACTTAAATGACTATTAAATAACTATAATAATAAGGAAATCTGACCACGTGACTCGTTTTACACTTATTTTAATACTGGAAAAGCGCAATATACGTGTTTTCTTTTTTTTACAAGATGTAAGTTTCTGCATTATTTGTATGCACAAGAGCTATAATATTATCCACGCTAGTGCAAGCTCTCATAAATGACTGTAGAAGGTTACTTCTTTCGCAACTGTCATCAAGTACCAATTAATAGTAATTACAGCTTAAAAAAAGACACTCACCCAGGATGATCCCATAATAAATTCCACTCACGTCCTATCGTTGAGCAGGAATTAAATAACCTTCGTCTCTCCGTATGTCCGGTCATGAAGCTGTTCACCTTCTAATGAATCATTAAGTATTCAACCCATGTACATGTATGTAGTTGACCACGTGCATGCTTCAAAAATGCAAATTTAATTTTTTGGTTGAAGTTGACATTACAGTTACATAATGAAATCATTAAAAATTTTGCAATGTATGGTATAGAATAACAATATGCTGACCCTAGTTTTTGTCATAAAGGTTCCTTTATACCTGAAGAATGTCAAGTGTAAATATCAAAACTTTATCCTTCCACATATTCAAACAAGCCGAGATAACTTTCCCTAACTATACCCTTTCACTTTCCAGCCAGATAACTTAGTTCCTCAGTAATCATCCACGTGCAGGACGTAAGTCTCGTGGCCTACATTTTCTGGCTTCAAAGCGAGCTTCAGAGTACACGCAAGAAATTGTAGGGACATAAATATACATGAAAGATAAATGATATATATGGAGCTGTCGCTATTCCGTGTGAGAACACATTTATGACGTCTGGGCAAGATTAAAGTTCAAGGGCTTCAATTTGTAACGTTAACTATATACCATATTGTATGTCCGAATCGCAGCTCGATGCCTTCCTAAAGTAAATTGCACATTGCTGCGGATACCGACGCTTCATTGCATGAATCATTCACAAGTATGTTTTACAAACTTGTTGAAAAGGTGAAATATCTCAACCGATGATCTATCAACCATGTCTAGTTCAGATTTTACTCTCATTGTTAAAGGTGACGGCACCTTTATAATGTTTCTCTCGCTTGACTGACTACGTCTTGTATTACGCGGCATACAATGATGATGTTCTGTTTTTGTAACAAGAATCCCATTTATAAACAAACACATCATGCAAGGGACATAATAAGTTACTGAACCACCTGTCTGTTCATAGATCACTTTTAGATTTTGTCAAGAATACAGGCATACTGCTTCATATTTTTAATGTCATTTTAACCAATAGTTTTAAGGGACTGGTCATTTCACATCGTACTGATTAAATTATTAAATTTGATAACATTTAAACTATTAGGGATTGAGTGTAATATGAGTGAGAAAAAAACGTCTTCATACAGTTATTAGCACTAAATGTCTTAAGCATGCATGCACATGACCGAAATAAACAAAAGGCACATCTAGGGACCTAACATTTACCTATGTCAGAAATATTAACATATTAAGTGGTTGACCTTTGAGAGGAGAAAAACACGTGTTGGGTGGACGCAGGGACTCGCTGACCAATATTTAAACCTAAATAACTTTGTAAATTGTTACCACGACAGTCCTTGAAAAAGACAGGCTTTGCAATTTTTTTCCAGGTAAAAAAATTAAAACAGGTAATCTTCTCGGTCATATGGTTGTACTTACCTGAAGAAGTCTCAATAGGGCTGCTTCTGTGTTGATCTTGTAATCTCTGCACAGATGTCTTATTGATATGAAGGTGCTTATCAAACACATCATTGTTTGGACATGATGTCGTTATCAATTCTGTATAATGCTGAGAGGGTTAGAATGCCGTCCATGATAACACATAAGGAATGGACATAAATATTTTGATTGTATGTCCATCTCCAGGTCGGGTGTCGAATCCTGTACACGCTTACCCGGTACGTGTGGACAGTGAACTTCCTGTGGATGTTTCTAGAGGGATTTCATTTGCATCGACTCATAGTTCACGCCTTCAAGGTTCCCAAATCCTTAATTGGGTATTTCATAGGAGGGTTTGGTAAGTGGACCTTTTATGACATTGAACCTTTTTTAATGTCAGTTGATATTTTGAACCAATCATTTGATAACAGGAAATCAAGCCTGAAGCTTCTTATAGTGAAATAGTGATTTACTTACATTGCCCTATTACATAGAGTAAATGTCAGGACTTTCATTACTCCTTATACATTATCTCTTTGTTCCAGTCGGACCTCTTCTTCCAGTTGTTATATATGCTATCATACGTGGTGTTCGAGAAGATAAAAGGTGGGAGATAAATTCATATTTGTAAACGTAATGTATACGCGTCACGCAAAGAAACAAATTGCTACGTTGCTAAATTCTGGCACATATGAATGTCAAAATCGTTTGTTTTCAAAATGATGGTATTATCATGAAAGAGAAATGAGTCAACGCTTTTAACAGAAATACATCCGTTGGTCAAACTCAGAGAAAGCACAGTCAGGCCTATCAATATTTTAAACATGGAAAAGCGAGATGAATAAGAAAATTTGAAAATGATAAAAATTCTGAAAATTCTGTAAATATTATATGATACTCAAAACAGTGTCTCTTTTACAGTTGTTGGGTTCATAACGCCGGTGGTTACGAGTGGATTGTGTACACACCAAACCTTATTTGTATTGTAGTAAGTAAACTTGCTTTAAGACTCAAATCTTTTTTTCACATGTTTATGTGTGCTTACAATATAAGGCACCTTCATAGTTGAAATAAAGTCATGAGCAATCAACAAAATACTGTTGAAAAGGGAGAGCGACGTAGAGTGTTTGTGATATCTCTAACGTTTTTTCGAGAAGTACTCATAATATCTTACATCAAATTATGAAATCCAGATTTTTATGTCTATTGTAAAATACACATCAGGTCCTGAAGTCGCTTTTCCAACATTTGTTTTGGGCCAGAATGTTTGGCACAAAACATTATTTATGAAATGATATGATATTTAGAGAATACTAAACGACGCCCCGCTTAATACGAATTTATGAGTGGTTAAGTATTTTACGAGCGAAAGCGAGTTAGATACCGATGCCATTCATCAAATGTCATTAAACGGGACTGAGTTTAGTATCAATTACTCGCTGATATGAATATTGCAAATAGCATGATAATCGCTGACACTACCATTGCTGCAGCGCCGCTAATATTGTGATGTCATGCTTAACGATTGAGATGAAACGTGACGTCAGTCGGCACTCGATGTTATGATACAATGTGTAATAACATTTTAGATTTTTTTAACGGCGGAATCTTCAATAGGCGAGTAATAGAACCTATTTAGTCAATAGGTTGTTTACGCGTCATTACTGTGGGATGCCCTAAAACACGCCTACATGCCATTTTATTCTCCTTCCTGCTCCAATTACGACACTTTTGTAAAAGGCGTGTTTTTCAGAAACGAGAAATGATATTGTGTGAAGTTTAAAATGTACTTTAGTTGGCTTGACATGCTGTAACTCTGTTTCATTGGAATATCCAGTATTTTGTATGGTAACGATTCTTTTTCTCGTGAGTGTACTCTATATTTGTACACAGGTTTTAGAAAGAACTTCTTTAAGCTCGGCAGGTCTCATGAACTCCGATTTAACCTTTTCGCTGCTATAATCTCTACCAACCAAATATCGGCTTTAATCTAGTCATCAAATTCATCGCCGGTTGGCACTAATGTAAGGTCACGTGACATTGACCATAGCGCAGCAAGGGACGAATGTTATGCAAGTTCTGATGCCATTGATATCGAACTTCGCATGAAACTGCCAAACTTCCATTGATATCAAATTTCGCATCTTACTCTGCCAAACTTCCATTGATATCGAATTTCGCATGTAATGCTGCCCAAACTCCATTGATATCAAATTTCGCATCCTATGCTGTCAAACTTCCATTGATATCGAATTTCCCATTTATGCTGCCAAACTACAATTTATATCGAATTTCGCATCTTATGCTGCCAAACATCCGTAAAATCGAACTTCGATCGCATGTGATGCTGCCAAAAATATGATGTGATTCAGATTTGTTATCAAATCATGGGCAATGTCTGTTGGTGAAAAACCAACGTACTGTAGTAAATGTCATTTATTTTCTTTCAGGCCAATGTATTTTTCCTGATCAGTATTTTACGTATACTTCTGACCCAACTACAAACTCACCCAAACGAGCCCAGCAACTACAGGTAGAGTACATGTTCATTATAAATATTCAACTGATAGTTTATCTTCTATCAAGTTAATACACGAGTGATAATTGAGGTTATGTTAATTATTAAGGAGAAATCAAACTTTTAATCATTCAATCCCTCGCGTGAATCCGAGTTATGGTGTGCGTTTGCATCGATAGTGTTTATATATTTGACTGTGCTACACATGTCTAAACGCATTAGTGAATATTGATGAAAACACTTTTATTAGCATGCCTCTCAGAGGGACCCCGTAAACGAGTACTCTGTCACTGAACTTGAAGCATCTGAAAACGGGTATGAAAGGTTCTTAATTTTATCCCCGCTATTCCCTTCTGAAATTCTTTTGCCGGTCACTTGACAACAAAAATGTTCTGATGTTTATCTAGACGGGCTCTCAAAGCGACATTCATCCTTGTGCCGCTATTTGGTATCCAGCTTTTCCTGGTCATCTACAGACCTCCCCCCGACTGGGAGGGAAGCTTTTACTACGAGGTGGTCGCCAAGGTAGTCTCAAATTCTCAGGGAGCAGTTGTCGCCCTTATATTCTGCTTCTTCAATGGAGAGGTGAGGCAATTATCTGATGTCAAGACTTCGCGTTGTTATGTTGTCATGATCTACGACGTTTTCAAAATATGATAATAACGATAAGCCTAAAATACAAATCTCATCAATGTATTATCACAGATTAACAAAGAAATAACAATTATAATTACACTAATTAAATGTTGACATACCATGAAAATAATACATAATTTATTAATGTAACAATCCACCAGTTTAGATTTGAAAAGTGGGGATTCGGTGATGTTTATATACTGTGATATCAATCACTTTATTAGTTATATTGCTATGACAGTTATAGTTTCACCTTGATGAAGGTCACTAGCGTAATGATTTCACGGCATATTCTAAATGTTGTTTTCCAACATAATCCCAAATAATCCTCTTAGGAGTCTTCAAAGCAGAGCTGTTTCAGAATGCAAAGCTTGATACACGCTGATACACACTGACAGTAGTACCTCCTTCTTTCCCAAGGTCCATACAAACTTGAAGACGCTGCTGCCTCGGCGCCTGAGACACGGCGGGATGTACAGGTCTGATGTCGTCCGGAGCAACTCAATGTCCACGCAGTACACGACGGACGCCAGGTCCATTTACAGCAAGACCACCACTAGTACTACAGATGGGGACAAGGGAAGCTATATCCCGCTCAACACTTTTCCTGATGATAACCATAATGGAGGGTGCAACGGGAAAGCTTAGTGTGTTAAAAATCAAGCAACCTGAAGTTTGACACCTTTCCTGATAAAAACCACCATGAATGTTAATAAGGAAATCTTCTATTTACATTAATAAATAGCACCAATTTTAATACTTTCCATGATGACAGCCATAAGGGAGGGTGTGACTGGGAAGCTAAGTGTGATATAAAGATAGATTCATCCCAGTTGTCACCTATCTCGACGACATAGTTGATGATCAGTGTGTGTATTGGAAGACCTGGCTCTATAAGAACAAAACGACATCTCACTTGTTGACAACCACATTGAACGGTGCAATGGGAAGTCTTTGCTTTACACTCACAAAGAAGCATCTATCTCAATACCTGATTACAACCGTAAGGGAGGGTTCAACAGGAAGACGGAGTCCTATGTGAACATAGTTTCATCAAATGTCATACCTTTTGTGATGACCACCTGTATACAGGAACGAGTTTGCATTACACGAACCACATCCATATAACCACTCTAATGGCGGTGTAAAGGGAATGTTCGGCTATCTTAAATATAGCCATATCTAACCCAAGCTTTTACCTGCAACATCGATGGTAGTGGTTGTAACGGAACGTCAAAGCGTCATATGATCATAACAACGTCCATCTTAACACTTTCACTGATTACAAAATCAGTGTTGTAATCAGTGAAGTAATAGCGGATACGTTACTTAAACGATAACCACTACAACACAAAAAGTGAAAGATTCTAGTTGTTGGAACCCCTGACACCCTCATCTTGTGAGGTTGGATTTGTTTAAACATGCTGAAACCACTAACAACCAGCAGGAGGAGGACACTTTGCTTGATGGTTTCTGCAGTTGCAACGAAATGTGCAAAATATTCGTTATAGCTTAAATACTACTTATTAAAGTGGGAAATGACAGTGCGTTAGCATGAGACGACGATCAGTTCTATCTCCATTTTCCCATTTCTAAAATTCAAAATTCAAGTCAAGAAGGAAGACATATTCCCCCAAAATTAGTTCGTGCCACTTTGTGATAATTTATTTTCCTGGCGGGAAAACTTAATTGATGTTTCAAATTGACAGATGAAATGACAAGACAAGTTTGATAATATAAGGTGTCCTCTTAGCAAGGCATTATAAAGTTGACGAAACTAGTTTCAAACGAAACTAAAGGGTTTTCAACATATATCAAGCTGGCGACATTATGGTGTAGAAACTACCATCAAGCAAATGATGAATTGTGTTCTGGCCTATAAAAAAACCCGAATGAATGAATTTTAATGTAAAGACCACCTACATCTCATTGGTCAACTCCTGACTTGAACCACAAATGCTGATAATAAGGAAGACATTGACTTGTGTACATGATCTGGACTATCAACATAGCATGATTTTGACTGTAAAGTGTTGTCTCATTAATATTCCTGGAGATGTTCTAGACAATCATCACGACATCAAGTAACAAGAAGTCGTTTCATAAGGGGACAACTGCAATTGCAATGTCAGAGGAGTTTGAAATTCGTGCAGAATATTTTCATCTCCAAAATCATTTACTCAACGTGACTAATTGAATCCTATTGCAAATGTATGAAATGGCTTCGGCTTTACCCCCCAAAAAAGTTTTTGTTAGACAAAAATTGACGAATCTAGATAAAATATATTTCTAAACAAAGAAGTATAATACCTGATCAAAGTGGTTTGTTTCATTAAACTATGAAATCCTTCATTCAATCATTTGCATTAAATTGTTGTTATATAATAATGTGTTTGAACACTACAAAATACAGGAAAACTAGACATGATATTTCATGAGCGGGACAATAACCTAAGCATTTAAGAGACGCTTGATGTTTTGCTTGAAGAGGAAAATGCGCGCTCAAGAGATATTTGACTCAGTGTTGGCGAGTCGCCTCGTTCATACAGCGTTTCTGTGATTACTCGTAACAAAGTGTTGACGTCAGTTTGAAAAACGAACTAGTTGGATTAAAATTGTTGTTGGAATGTGGACATGTTGTTATAATAATGATGTGTAGAACTTGCTGGTGCAACGAATACCCCTACTAGTGTTGTGCTATATTTCATATTGATATCTGTGCTGTCTATGTTGTTTCTTTCATCATCTAGTCTTTGCATAATATCGTCATTGACTAGTTACATATTGTGTAACTCCTGGACTATGTTCTGTTAGACAAAACCACATAACCATGACTATCTTAATTCCCAGGCAAAATAGGCAAATTGATAGATTCATATGGCTTTACCATCATTTGAAAATACTTTATTTATTATGTCTTATCCAAGAATTAATGTTGGAAATTACCAGTTATGTCCAAGATCTGAAGCTGTTTGCATTTCACGCTTCAATCCACGTATTTCATCATCACGAGGTATTCTAAGATAAACATTCCTTATGCTGTCTAATCCTGTTCGAAGTTAGTTACTTTTTTGTGACACAAGGTTGGTTTTCAGGCAGCTTTGAATATCGGCAACCTTATTTCTACGTGTAACCATGTTCACTTCGATATGAAGACTTTGTTGATGGTGATAAAAAAATAACTTGACTCATTTACTATGTTTTAGGTTACTCCTGTTTGTTGAACCTTTTCTTTAGTTGAAAACATTATTGTTTTGTGGTAGATAGATATTATAAATGAGGCTTCTGGTCTCATGTGTTTTTAGATTAGCTAGTTTATGTTTGAGAAATGTTTTGTTATGAAAACAGTAGACAGTTAGTAAGTAGCTTAGAAGTGATGTAAAATCATGTGAACTTTAGAACATGCAGTCGATGCAAAATCTGTAGCATCGAATGAATTAAGTTCATAAAAGTATAAAAAGTTATAGGTAAGAGAAAGCATTTCAATTATGACAGCACGCTAACGTTGCCAATCCCCCTTTTTACATAATCGTGATGTTTTTTCATCAGAAGTACAGTAACAATGATACATTCATCGTCATTTAATGCCAATAAGAAAATTCTTCATTAGATGGGACTTAATTAATATTGGTGACTGCTCTATATTGGGAATCTCAATCTCATTTGATTAACTAGAGACATGAGACAATGCGCTGTTTCTTAATTTCATTACAGCAAGACAGTGCTCACTGATGTGGTCTGATACAAATATTCTAAATGTACATCGGAGCGTGTTGATTTGGCGAGATGTGTTACTAATTATATTTATCGCTCTCTTCTTGCCGTTTCCTTAGTTACCTTTCTCTCAAATTCAACCTGGTTTTCTGAATTGATATCGCGACCGTCCTATAACTTTTAAAACATTTGAGGCAATAATTGAAACGTGTTTAATATATAGCAATAGAACAGCAGACTTTTCTTTCATGCATTTGAAGTTCTACACCTTCCATTTATTTAAGATCATTTTAATTTTAGTGAAAATAATGACATGAATATTTCAACAATGATTAGTAGATGGACTATTGACCTATATTTCTCATCAAGTGTTCATTGTCTCCGGTTGCTTTCACAACCAGCTCTAGGTTTCGGATAGGTCTCGTAACCCTCAATTCCGAACTCTCAAAAAACTATTCTTAACACTATGTATAATATATTAGAAAGGGGCCTAAGTGTCACTACCACACAAAGATTGAAGTTGACGGTTACGATTGTTATTGAGACGCTCAACAGTGATGCTCGAGCTTGTATAAGATATTCCCTTCCTTTTGCTATTTTTTGTTTGAAATAGTTTCATAGAGAGGTATTCTTAAACGCCTTTTGATTGTTTTCGTATAAGTCTCTTCTTGAAAACTAATACATTAAAACTATTTGCGATTGAAACGTCACCAACCCAACACGTTGACACTGGGACCTCCCGTCTAGACTGGGACGAGACAGCACGGTCTAGACAGAAGGTAATAGTGTAGATAACATCAAGTAGAAATCAAGCTTACTCGCAGTCTTCGAACACAGATATCGTCTCTTTCTAGTTTCATTGTAATCGGTCTCATTTCAACATCCAATATATATGATGTCACATAAGAGCGCATGATGATTTTAAATTGAATTGTAGTTTGCTTGTTATTAACCTTCAAATATAGATTGTGTTCTGATCCATGATTTGTTGATTTTGAAATCCCCTTGACCATTTGAAGTTGATGGGACCATAGTAATTTAATGTTTTCTGTTACAAATGTTCTTGTGTTTTACGGTTCTAGCTTTTGCTTGAAATTCATGACTGTTTATTTTTGTGTAGACTTGAAATAAAATTGAAATAAATAATGTTGAAGTTTTCAAAGTGGTTGATGGTGTCATTCTTTTAGATATCGTCATGTGATTGTTAGAAAATAAATTGCATCGAAGACACCTGTTATCTATGTTTCATTGTCATAATGTTGCTTTAGATATATAAGTTCATTCGAAAATTCACCAGTGGGCGTGATGAAACAGTCCTCTTGTTGCCTGACCAGAACGGAGAGAAAGGCTTGTTGATGACTATTCATGATTCATTAAGAATTCAGGAGACTTACAAAAAGGCCTTGGAATTTGCCCATAGAGAAACATATATAGTCTTAGTGACAGTCAGTCATTGAGTTTCTTAGAAACAATAAAATGTCAATAACATTTGCTGCAACCTCATTCCGGAATCACAGCAGCAACTCTTCTTTTTTGCTTTCTAATTTGCTTTTTATCCCTGACTTGTTCAATCGGGTTTAAATCAGATTTATTGCTGCCCATCCGTGAAACAAAGTTGTTATTCAGATGTAGGTTCACAGCTCGGCAACGATGCCTACCAAATTCTAACTCGCCAAAAGTAAGTAAAACTATCCCGGTGGAGACACCGAAAATTTGTGACCTGGACCCAAAACTGTGTTGTGTCCTTAGGCAAGGATCTTCATCCACATTGCACTCAGTCCACCCAGCTATTAAAATGGGTACCTGAATATAGGGATGTACGGACCAATACGGTCGCGCTTAGCGCTAAGTAGCTGCTTTGAAAGTAAACTTCCCTCAGGGTAATGGTGTAGGTAGCGCTTTGGGCATGTCCTTGAACGTGGAAATAGCGCCATATAAATATCCACATTATCATTATTATTATTATTATTATCATTATTATTATTATTAAAACAAGTCAATGCTTTTCTATCACGTAATTGAATCCGCTGATCGAGCTCCTTCCACATACCCTGATCTACTTCGAGCCAAATCCCTTCGTACGGTGGGCGCGGCTTGATGTTCGTGGCTGTGCTCACCTGTTATTGTTTAAGCCAATGAAATGTCGTCATCGAAGGAGCTTGATGCTACTCTTTTGAAGTTAACGGAATTTTCCATCCGGTTTGTGTCGCTGTTGCTGGATGCGAGTGGTCTCATTGGCTGCTTAGATAGCTAGCGATACGAGGCTTTTGGCCTAAAGGATATCAGTGTATATGGAAGGAGCTGGATCAGCGGATTCAATTATGCTGATGTAGCAGGATGGTTATAGCACGGTAAGTAGGCAAATGGCTGATGATGATCACTACGCAATAACGCCTCATCATCTCAAAGTGTGGATGCATCGGGTCAACAGAACGGGGACGCTCCCGATTAATTTGGACGTGTTTCCTTACCTAGATGGCTGACTTCACTGTAGTAACAGCCATTTTATGTCAATTTACAATTTAACATCAATTTATGTATGAAAAAGGTATAATATATGAGGCTTTATCTAATCATGCACACAATACTCACCCAAAACATGTTTATGTTTCGTCGGTTAGCTTTATATGACCACTTGCCTCAAAACCGTATCGTTGTGTGGTGATGCGGAATCTTCAGAGACCCCAAGAGCTATGCCAACTAAAGCATACAATGCTTCTGGTAGGGGCATTACTCTTTACATACTTGTTTCAAACTTGATTTAGGAAATAAAGTTCGCTGTGTTTTGTGTTTTAACTGAAGTTTTGCCACGGACTGTTATATTTAAAGTACGAGGAGGGCAGTTCGAGTTCTTTAACGTTATAATATTTAAAGCAAAACTATATTTTTGTACAAAACACATTGGGGTAGAGTTAATTTTATTTCTTTTCTAAGATGCCAACGAGTGCCCATATTAGGCTAATCAAGTGGTTAACATTCTCAAAAGATATTTTGGTATTGTTTAAATCCGGACATTTATGTTTTGCTGCAGTCATAAATGTTGAAGGTTTCTTACTTAAGTATAATGTAGGTGCAGTAGACCATGAAACACTGAATAGGTTGACGTGAACCAACCTCACAAATGCCACGTTGCGCCGTGACCTGAGGTGAAACAACGCGGTCACCCGACAGTCGACAAGCACTTGATTGCCATTTTTCGCCCTGGTAGATTTAACTCGACGATTCGACACAACTCTACATTAAAATATATATCGCCAATCGCCAATATTGATATGAATCCGCCATGCAGATGTTACAATGGACGCGTGATCACAAGAGGGCAGTGGGGAAGAGCGACTAACGTCATTCAGTTAGTATTTAAAGCTTTACGTTTATTGTGGGTTAAACTACCTTATTGTAGATTGTTCTAACCTCTAGGCAATAAGAATTAGTCATAATTGTCATATATAAAATTGCTTCGATGTACTGATAAGTTATGTTGATATACATACGACAAAGACGACAGCAAAATCAGTAAAATTCATGAATAGATTGACAGAGGAAGATTGATTTCAGATAAACTGCTCATTTGTTTTGACAGAAATCTCTTCAAGCGGTTCCTACACAATAACTACAGAAAATATAACCGGTAGTATGCATCATATAAATTCAACATTTTACAAACCATATCACAATATACGGCTAATCTTCTTTCTAATCTTGACAACCACATCAGTGTTATAGAAATGATTATTGGGATCCAAATGTGATTATGTAAGAACTATATCGTATAAAATATCATTACTATGACAATGTAAAGTCAACGTTATATTTGATGGTTTCAATTATCAATTAAACAATACCAAGTCAGTCTTCTTTGTAAACCTGATTTTACCGTTGTTAAAAACACTTCAAAGTTGACATTAATCGTATATCATGCGGTATTAGTAGGTTTTATATGATTCAATGAAATTAAAATTAAATCAAAATTGCATATATGTTTCGTATATGACTGGAAGCCTACCCTCGATTCGTTAGACATAGAAAAAACTAATGAAATGTTGTAAGAAGACATTCTTTAATATTGTTAAAGAGACCAACGTCAATAGTTTAATAGCTAGTTTAAAATGTTATCAAACCTACACACAAGTGCAATGTGTTTGATTGAAGTGATGTGTATACTTGAGGACTGAGTGTCATGCTTATACTACTTGATTTGATCCACGCGTTGAGTCACAGGGCTGTCATTTGTTTGATTGATATCATTGAACACAACTGGTTTATTTATTTGGTTTGCAGTGAATGGTGATTGTGTTTAGCAATGCCTGATAAGAGCGTAGCAACAGAAATATGCAGCTAATAATGTAAAGGTTCACAGGAATGCTCAATGACTGTGTCAAATCAAAACCAAGCCTAATATTTCAAGTTATATGATCGGTCTACCTAGTTTGATATTGTCAGTAATTAACATGTAGTGCCCATTATATACGTGTTTACTCTTCGTTTTGGTTTCATCATTTTTTTTATTCAACAGCATTACATTCTTTCAGTAACGTTGGGCCCACACTTTTAGAATGTTCCCTGAGCATTTGAGATTACGCCCTTTGTGTCGATGTTAGGTTAAATCAATAAACTTCAAATCCACCATCTACTCTCCAAAACAGGCAACACTTCACATTCAGTGCTAGGATATTCGTTTAACATTGTCTTAACTGTGCTTCTTAAAAAGGGAATTGACGTTAAAAAGTTATAAAGATGTCAGTTGATGTAAATGGATATATATGTAATATGTAATTGAAACATAGTTATCTATCAGTAATACGTTATATTCAATGAACCGCTATAGCCTTGTGACAACGTCCTTTATTGCCTTTGAATGTGGCAACTCTTGCGGCCAATGACATATACAGTTTTCACATGAGCTTAATTACCCGAACTTTTCAATTACATCAATCAACAAAGGCAAATATTCCACTGAAAATCCTCTATGGAATGTATACATGTACGCATGCAATTACAGTTAAAAAGCGACATCCAGAGTGTCATTGATCCATCACTCTCGGAAATAATGACATTAACTTCAAAATTGGTCCTGCTTCAGTTCCATGTCACTATAATGTTCGAAAACTTCACAATCCAACTCTGTTTATGATATCAAACACCCAGGCTGGATTACTAGCAATTATGAGCGTTTCATCCATTGCATTTTATCATTGTTTTAGATTGGTCATGATGTCGAATTATATCTTCTTTTTTCTACCATTTATTGATCTTTTTTACATGGCAATCATCAATGAAAGAAGTAGTTGTCAAACATTCGACTAGACCTGATTTTTCTATGAGAATATTGGAAGTCAATAGAACATATGAACATGTTTTTCAAGAGGTCCTGCAACGTTAAAACACATGGAGATAGTGCGTGATATGTTGCTTATGTAGGCTTAGACATATATTACATTTTGTTTACATGCATACACATAAAGCTTTTGACATTCATGAATCATAGATAACAACGCATGAATGCCCAAAACATCAACGTGTTACAGATTTTCATCTGTCTAGCACAAATGTCATCAATTCGGAAAATCTTAAAAATTTAGACTCGTG
Organism: Phorcus lineatus; assembly: GCA_921293015.1. NCBI lineage: Eukaryota > Metazoa > Mollusca > Gastropoda > Trochida > Trochidae > Phorcus > Phorcus lineatus. Next base: position 8,194,119 of record OV121092.1, on the reverse strand, counting down.
CTATCAAAGGCAAGTATAGAATACATTAAAAGTACATTACAAGTTTTTAATTTCACGATTGAAGAAAACATTTGTTTTCTCAAAACACCACCGAAAACATCGTGTACAAATTTGTTACCGAAAACAAGTTAATTTTGGAGCCATTCAGATGACACTGGATCGCTTAGTGACAGACAAATGTGGTGGTTATGAATAAATGTCACATACAAGAACATCCCTCCACAGAGAATGATAACATCACACGCTGAGCTTTGACAAGCAATTACCCTGGATATACATCTGAAGAAGATGACCCATTCCATTTACAGAATCCTTTAAAAAAATCCCATTTGAAGAGGGTATGTGCTATGTAAAGTGTTATCGCTTTTTTCTTACGATGGCCATTTGTCCTTAACATAACTAGATATGTGAAAGCGCTTAACACTCGTGTTAAACTGCATTGTTGAAAACTGTATTCAACTACTGTGTCAGATTATTTACATACTTGAGGAATGGATTTTACCATTTAAATATTTTCTTTAACGTTACATTGTAACCCGAACAGCTGAGGCAATAGTTGTATACACGAGAGTGCATCTTCTCTCTCATTCTTCAAATTTAAAATGAACAGTAATTCCAAACGGAATCTTAACAGCAGAGATTAGACACTTGCAATGTGTGGTTGTGTTAACGATTTGAACTTGTCCCATTAATCCGATTTCAGTAATGAAAGACTGTGTGCAATACAGAATCTATCATACAGATAAATAGATACTATTTTAAGTTATAACTCAATCTCTAAAATGCTATGGTAATAAGATATTAAATAATGTTTGTCTGAAAGATATTCCTTTTTCATCATGGCATTTTTAAAAATTTTCTATAAAAATCATTGTATAACTGCCACTAGTAGTAGATTCTCGCAACATAACATGTATACTACACAATAAGTATTCACCAAGTCAAGCAATAATAGATCTCAAACATCACTGGGGTTGAGAGGTTTATGTGTGATAAACACTTGGAAGCTCCTTCCTTATACCCTGATCTCTTTCGACGCCAAAAGCCTCATATCGCTAGCTATCTGACCAGCCAATGAGACGACTCGCATCCAGCAACAGCGGCACTATCCGGATGGAAAATTCAAAAGAGTAGCTTCAAGCTACTTGGATAACGACATTTGATTGGCTTTAACAATAACAGGTGAGCAGAGCCACTAACATCAAGCCACGCCAGCCGTACGAGCCGTACAGTTTAAAAAACTCAGTAGCTAAATGACTGTACAAACTGCCATGTAGCATCCAATATTTACTGGTTTCTAACTCTAACTTTCTAACTAAGTTTGATATTAACTGAAAATTTATATTATATATAGCAAAATTATTCATTTCATTTCGGATTTTCATGTCTTCTGATAACAAATACGTCAACACTTGTTGATAGGCATTTGTATATCCTTGGCACGCTCCAGAGATTTTTTTATAGCTTTTTTAAACCCTTATATCTCCTAATTTTGATGTATGGATCGGTCGATTCAAAAAGCGGTGAGCAAGGAATACATGTTTCAAAGCACCAACTAGGACAAACGACTGGGAACTTTATTTGTTTTAATACTGATCTTTTGTGCTCACCTGTTGATTTATATAATGTTAATTACATCAGATATATAGATATTTTAATCACTTTAAAAATTTTCATTCAGGATTTGGAATTGTTTGTTTACCCAATTTATACACAAGTGTGGAGGAATTTTATATGTGTATTATATATGGCTTTTTCATCGATTGTACAGACGATTTATGGAGATTTTTTATTACAGGAAAGATGATATTTTGTAAATATCGAGATAACCCCATATTTTTTTAATACTTAAACGTTCCATGAAATTGACTCAGCCTTTCAGTGTGTCTGTATGAATCTCAGAGTTAATGGAGTAGATGAGATTTATTTGTCTGTCCACAAAGCCGACAAAGGTCAACTTCCTCTTCTTGTTTAAGATACTTCTGACATGAACATAAGTACACATCGATAGGAGGCTGTACACATTCGTTTTCATATAATATTTCATGAGTTTTAATGATAAAATGATCTGTGTTTATAAATTAAGAGTTCTTCACAAATAATTATACAACACATGTGTTAAACAGTTTAACTTCCCGCTGACATTACATTAGTCCTTACTATATACATTGCTGAAAGATTATGGATTATGGAATGAAAACAGCTTTTCGTTCTAACGAAAGCAGTAGAAAATCATATTTACATTGCAATGAACATGTAATTAATATTTTCACTGAAGTGAGACCCATTACCTTATAAACACAACTATCTGCTTTTGTGGTATCAAACGCCAGCTATGCAAAAGAAGCAGAAAAGCAGCTACATTTACTCTCGAATGTGATTTATGTCTATAAATGTATTCAGCCAATAACGATGCTAATTTGTTCTATGGGGACCAATGACAGAGGGACTTATCATATAAAGACCGAACCAGATATAGATCAGAATATAATTCCACAGCTATAACTTCCTAAAAAGTCAATTGTTCGATTGGCATCAAGACCACATTTATTTAGTATTCTTTATGACTCATATCATACGAGGGGGGTTCGATAAGTTTTGCAACTTCAATATAAAGCAAACTCATATAACCAATTTTTTTCTTTTATTTTTCAATATAATGCACCTTCATTTCCATACATTTATTCCACTTCTCTTCTTCTTTTGACACCACTTTTGTAGATGTTTTCAGGTTGCCCCCCATTACCACGCCTCTGTGGCAGCCTTCCAGGCGTTTCTGCCGCATTAGGTTTGCATGATATTGAGCATGGTGGATTCAGGTTTCGTCACCTGTCACCATACGAGACAGAAACCCGGATTCATCAGCATTATAAAGATCAAGGAGCTCCACACAACTTTAAGGTTTCTGGGTACGGATCTTGCAGATACCTTGGACATACCAAGATGATTATAAATGGGTTTTTCAACACTTCCACCTGATATCTCTTGAATTCTTCTTTAACGGCAATAATTTCCGGTTGGGTGACTTCTGAGGGCGTGCCTGACCGTGGGTCATCGTCAAAGGACTCCCTACCCCTTTTTAAGTGAAGAGACCGGCGAAAAACTATTGAATAGTTAGGCTCATCCTTACCCATCACATTTCACAAGCGAGTATGTATTTCTGTAACTTTGCATCCATCCATAGTGGGAAACTTTATTACAGCACCTTTTTCATGTTTGAGAGAATCAATGATGATTCAAGTTAGTGCAGCTTTTATATCTAAATAACTGTTTTGACTGTATCAATATTATATTTAACACCCGCTATAAGCTGTCAATGTGTATGTAAAAACATAAATGCCAAGTTTGTAACATATTGAACCCTCTTCGTATGATATGAGAAACACTATGGTGTCGTTGCAATGCAGTGAAATCTGCGACCATCAGTTGGAACTAGCGAACCATGTGCGTTTCTTCACTGAAAGACAGTGTAGCATTGCACCCAAACCTTACTGCAACTGCTTTTATAAAGTTGACGATCTCCTGGCGGTATTCTAATCTAGACCTCTTGAACCCACAATATGATTTGAAGTAACCAGAATATAAATTATGTCATCAGAATGCTACTATATCGAGTTGTAAGTGCAATGTCTTGATTTCATTGTCTTTCAATTGTCTTTTGTGGTATATTTAGAAAAAATGCTCACCTCATTGTTGCTGTGGCGGTTTGGTCTGGTTTGATATGTTCTTCGATTAAAACTAATTTCTGTTTCGTCTGTGAGCTATCAACCACGACTTGACTCAATTACCTATCTATACCAGCCGAGGCTTACATGTTCCTTGTAGGGGCACCTCAGCTGGATAAGTCGGCGGATAGAAGCCAGACCAAATTTAAATCCTTATAAAAACTGCTGTCTTCTCAATTTGTATTTCTTATGTCTGTTTCCTCAACCTGTTTATTCAATCTTCCTGATATGTTTGTTTGGATGGTTTTCGATTCACGTTCTAAATAACCGAAATATTGTTGGAAGCAGGTGTAACAAAATTACTCACTCACTTTCTCTGTAAGGTAATTATGTGGACAATGACAGTACTCGTTTTATTTCGATTTTATTGCAATTGTCATCCTCGATTGTCGTTTTGAATATACATGAAACGACTGCTAGATCAGAATAGGCTGATTTATTCATATAATGTTTTTCTATTATAAATGCTTCGATGTTGAGATACATGAGACAGATGACACTAAAATCGGTAAATCTCATGAATGCCTTGTCAGAGGAAAATAAGTTTAAGATAAACTTCTTAATTCTTTTGACAGAAATCTTTTCGAGCGATTCAGTAACGATAAACAAAGGGTATGTTACTGGTAGTGTGCATCAAAGATATGAAATAATTTACAAACAATAGTACAATTAACGGATAACCCTATTCAATTTTTTTTAAATTTAAAAGAAATGAAGAATCTATTTTTAGGAGATAATTTTCTATATAGTTTATTTATCACCTTAAACAAGAATTCAGATTCAATTAGCATTCTAATGCATATGGTTTGCATTTTTCATTCAAGAGATACATCAAAATATGAAAATAATTTAAAAACGTAATTATGATATCTTCTGTTATCTCAGTTGTTGAAGGTATATTAAGACAGTAGTCACATGGAAATTAATTTCCATTTGATCTGCAGTATAAACAGGAGAAGAATATTTAGTTTGAGAAATATTCGTGAAGTAGTATAATACTTTCACCAACATCTCAATCAATTCTACTGCAAAAATGATATGGAACTTAGATTAGTCACAGACTGAAAGGTCTCTCTTGGGGGAGGTCACGTGAATGAAGGTAGAAACGAAATATTTGCTGTAAGCATTATGTATCAGACAGCTTTGTTCTAAATTTAAATTAACTCTCATAGTGCCACGGGCCAGTAAAAGCAATCGCATTATGTTGAGCAACAGATACTCTCCAGTTGAAGATACCGCCGTTTCATTAATCTACATTGTAACATGACTTCGTTGTATCCTCGATTCTGATTGGTCGATTTGAAAAAATTACCCTATGTTGAATGGCAATGAATACCCGCAAATTAGCAAAGGCGAATCACCGCGAATTGATACAACATGTTCACTAGTGCCGGCCCGACTCAAGTTTTAATTTTCCAGTTTCGTAGAAAATTCGTGCCGTACTCCGATTTGACAGTTGTCGTTGTCCTTTTTGATATTGTGCCTACCGGTAGATATCACAAATACACTTTAATATGATTTATTTTTGAAGAAATATTTTCAACTGGCTTACTTAGTCCATGTTTGTCGCAAAGTTTCATGCAGCCGCCTTCTTTCGAATGCCGTTCCCATGTTATGACGTCACAAAGAGAAACCGTTCTGACGTCACAATGTTTGCGTCGCTGTCACAATGGTTGTGGGCTAGTTCAAGACTTTTGTACTCGGGGTTGATTTCGGCCTCGAATTAAACAAGTATATTGTAAGGTCTCGCTGTTACGAATGTCACTATTTTCTCTATTATAACAACGATGTTTGTGATGGAAATAATGCCGGAAATTCACATTAGCTAGACCTTATCTCACCTCCTACAGAAATAGAACAGTCGCAAAGTCCTTTCCACACAAAAATAAGTACGCTAAAACAGAGTTCGCTCTTAAACTTCTAATAACTAACGGTCATGTTACAATATCGATAAATAGTTGCGTTTGTAAAATTTCCGGGATTCATTGTTATTCAACGCCCGCAAATTTAAGTGTTTAAAACCTCCGGCTGACGCCGTCGGTTTTAAACTAAATTTGCGGGTGTTGAATAACAATGAATCCCGGAAATTTTACAAACGCAACTATTTATCTTCTAATTGTAATAACATCGCGTGCTGACGGAACTATTTTCAATAGGCCACATGACCAAAGTTACGTGATCTAAACAAAATGTCAGCTGTCAAAACACTACATATCGAGGAGACAATTTGAATTAATACGAACATTCAACTCATGAAAACTGTTCACACAACATCCTAAAATGTTGTCAAATGAGGGAACAGCATCAATAGTTAAATACAACGTTTAAAATGTCATCAAACCTACACACAATTGCACTGTGTTAGATTGAATTGAAGACTTAGTGTCAAGCTTACACTTCTTGAGTTGATCCACGTGTTGAGTCACAGACTTGTCATTTGTTTGATTGATACCATGAAATACAACTGGTTTATTTATTTGGTTTGCAGTGAATAATGATTGTGTTTAGAAAAGACTGATAAGAGCGTAGCAACAGAATTATGCAGCAGATATTTGAGGTTTTCAGTCAATGACACTGAATGGTTATCAGGCTTGTTACTGACTATATGTAAACATAATCAAACACAAATTTCAAGAGTATTTGTTCGGTGTAACCACTTGATTTTATCAAAATATTATCAAAATTGACATGCTGTGTCCATTATATACGTGCATACTCTTCCTTTTGCTTTCATTATTTTTAAGCCACATAAAACTTCCTTTCACTAACGCTTGGCCCACACTATTAGAATGTTCCTTGCCCCGCCAAAACTATTTTTAGTATTTGAGATAACACACCTTGGGTCGATTTAAACTCAATAGATTTTCACACCAGCCACAAGTCTCTTAAACAGGTAACACTGCACTTTTAATATTTCAAGAGTATATGTTCGGTCTACCTGGTTTGATCAGTTATTGACATGCTGTGCCCATTAAATACCTGTTTACTTTTCGTTTTGGTTTCATCATTTTTTGTATTCAACAGCATTACGCATTTTCAATAACGTTGGGCCCACACTTTTAGAATGTTCCTTGGGCCGCCAAAGACATTGTAGTATTTGAGATTACGCCCCTTGTGCCGATGTTACTTAAAACACGAAATGTCGAGCAACAAATTCTTAAAAGGGTCAGACAACGCAAAACAACGCTGCTTTTAGTAATCTGATGATTAAATTATATAGTATGTAGTTGAAACATTGTTGTCTATTGGGAATGCGTTATATTCAATTAACTGCTATAACCCTGTGACAGGGTGCTTCACTACATTTGAATATGGCAACTCTTGCAGCAAAACACATATACACTTAACCACATGGCCATATTTACCCGATCTTTTCAATTACATAAATCAATAAAGGCAAATATTCCCCTGTAAAACGCTTCTTACGGTATACGTGTACGTATATAAACGCTGTAGGCATGTCATGTACAGTTCCAATGTGACATCCGGTATGTCAATGATCCGTCTTTCTGGAAGTAAAGAGGTAAATTGCAGTAATTTGACTTGATCCAGATCAATGTCACTTTTTTTCCCAAGACTTTAATCACTAACCAACGATAACGATAAAGTTAACGATATCAAACAGCCAGGTTGGATAACTAGCAATTTAAAGCATTTCATATATTATATTATTATTGTTTTTAGATTAGTATTGTGCTGTCGAAAAATATTGTTTTCGTTCGATTACCAAATATTAATCTCTTATACTTAACTTCACTACCGTTAGTGAAGGAAGTAGTTTTTCAAACCATTGACTGGACCTTATCTATCCGTGTGAATAATAGCTTACTGGAAGTCCCTATGAATATATGAAGATGTTTGTCAAGAGGTCCGCCAATGTTCAATCACATGAAGATTGTCCCTGCTATGTTGCATACAGTGTATATGTATTAGTATGCCAAAGATATATGGAGGCGTAGACATATATTACTATTTGGTTATATGCACCCATCAAGCTTGTCGTGAAAGATTTCATTCATCAAATGGAACTTAAAATTGAACCTACTCAATTCTTTTGCGCAATCCAAGGGTTGCATAAGTCAATTTCTAGAGTATACTTACAGTTGTTTATAATATGAATAGTATACAGGTATATGGAAAAGTATTGTTCTTAATCTGTTTTCTTATATTCACGAAACATGTATAATTACAACCCATCCATCTCTTTGAAACGTATGATCATTGATTTATTTATCTGTACAGCATTAATGACACTACATCAATTCCTAAAGTCTAGGTAAGCGTTATCAGATGCAAGTATTCAAATACGTTGAAAATGTACAACATGCATATTTCATTTCACAAGAAAAAAAAATGTTGCTTGAAAAAACTTCCGAAAGCATCATACACAAACCTTGTTACTCAAAACAAGCTCTCGAGCCTATCAGACGACACTGGATCACTATGTGACATACGAATGTTGAAGTTATGAATAAATGACAAATACAAGAACATCCCTCTACAGAGAATGATATCATCACACGCTGAGCTGTGACAGGCAATTACCCTGGATATATATCCGCAGAAGATGAACCATTCCACTGACAGAATCATTTGAATGTCCCATTTGAAGAGTTTCTCTAGTGTTCTTACAGTGATCATTCATCCTTTACACAACTAGAGGTGTGAAAGCTCTAAACACTCGTGTTTTGTTGCAAACAGCTGATTCTTTACGCACTTTAGAAAAGAAAAGCATTTCAACATGCAAGTATTTCATTGAAGGTTGTGGTGCAACCAGAACAATAGGCAATAGTTGTATAAATTGTCAAAATGAAGAGTAATTCCAAGCGGACTCCTAACAGCAGAGATTACACTTGCAATGTGTGGTTGTTTTAACGATTTGTACTTGTCCCATTAATCCGATATCAGTTATGTAAGACTGTGTGCAAAACAGAATCTATCATACAGATATACAGATAATATTTTAAGTTATGACTCAATCTCTAAAATGCTATGGTAATTAGATATTAAATAATGTTTGTCTGAAATATATTCTTTTTTCATCATGGCAAAATTACTAGCACTAGTAGTAGATTCTCGCAACATAACATATACAATCCACAATTAGTATTCATCAGGTTCAGCAATAATAGATAACTATCAAACATCACTGGCGTTGAAAGGTTTATGAGCGACACAATTGGAAGCTATTACTGACATTGATTTTATAATATTTGAGCTCTAAACATATTTTACTATACTCTTATCCAACAGAAAAACATTCCCAAACAGGCAACAAAGACTTATGATGACAAACTTGGCATTTAAAATGAAACAGATAATAAGAAATAAGATGATGAAGTTTATTCTGATATTGGCGTAAACTTAACAAGAAGATCCCTGGCTCGAAGGATTGAAAGAAAACATGTTCACATGCCAACGGTTAATGTAGGAAGTTTAATATGAAAGTATAGGCATGATTCATCAACATTATCAAATAACCCTGAACCTTTAAAACTATCTTCTGTACATACATCGACTAAGATACTTTGTCATTGAGGAGACCTTAAAGGTTAAGAAACTGATGCGATAAATCAAATGTCTTCAAATCGGGCTTCTGTGTTGTAACAGTGGAGACGTGGGAAGATGAATTTGAATATGTGTGGGAGAGATAAAGATTGTAAATGTGCCGGCTCTGGTGTATTGGTCGCCATTTATAAAACTTACTCATACATTTTTTACATTTTTACATTTACATTCGTTTTGAATGATTTTACTGTTGCATATCATCATTGAGAGGTCAAAGAATAATAACTTTATCAAAATACATACGGTTGTCATCCAGATAAGCTGAACATTACTTTTAGATATCTTGTCGAATGTCTTTTTGCCGTACGCCTTTTGAATTGGTTTGTTCTAATTCGAGTTTGGTTCCTAAAAGAAATAACTAGATTTTCAAAGTACTTATTTTGGCAATATATAAGGCAATATTGAGAGTTCTTAAAAACTCTATTAAAACTGACCCTCCTATGCCTGCAAGGTGGTTTAAGTTAATTGCATTTCAGCAAAACGTTTTGCCAAAAGGAATCCAATCTTAAGTTATAATTATTACTTGATAGTTACACGAATATCCTTTTAAATACGATTTTGACGGAGGTTTCAAAATTCCAACAATTTCCAAATTGAATATTTCCTTTTATTTCAACTGCATATCCAGTCCGAGTCATACACGAACCTTGCTAATGTTTTCCAACTATCAAAAATGATGAACATTGTTTATAAAGTCAAATATTAATTAGTTTGATTGGTATCAACTGTGTCATTTGATCTATTGAGACAATTTTTATAAGTCTCGAAATGATATAAATTATTAAGCTCAATACGAGAATTTAATTTGATCAAAACTTAAATTAGTTTGTTTGAATATTTTCGATTTTCAACCCTCTCAAGTTCTATGATGTATTTATTACATACGGGAGTGGACATGCATATGTCAAATACCATAATCAATCCATGAGTGACACAAGAAGACCTTTGATATAACATAACATAACACTTGTTTCAAATAAAAAAGTTAATTCATAAAGATATTCGGAACACGTTAATAATAAGTTTGTTTATGATTTCCTTCATTTGTGATATTGAATATTCATGCCTTATATTTATAACCGTGAGTTCACTGACATAATTGTATCTTATAAACCATATATATTTGTTTTGTTGTGAGAGTGATATTTACTACACACCTAATATGCTTCATACTTTTGTAAATATTACCTAAAACGTTTGACTAGTTTTAGATATTTTGTCGAATTTGTCCAAATTGAAATTTCCACCCAACTAATATTTCTTTTCTAAAAATCGCATAAGAAAGATGCTACAATTTGTATTGTTCAAGTGACTCAATGATGGGTAACAAAAGCCTATGAGTGTAAGTAAAGCGTAAAGCATCAGTAACATTTATCACCATCTAATTTTGAATTATATTACACTGAAAAGAGAAATAGTAACTTCAAGCATAATAATTCGACAGGCGGGTTAAATGAGTATACCTAGTCATCCTTCACCGATATAGCGACCCTAAAACCTGGGCCGGTTTAATAATAGTTAATGAATAACATAATCAAATATCATGTTTAACTACATTATATTTTCGGACATAACATTTCTATCAAACTAAATTCGTCCATTAACGAGGTTCATATGTTCTCCCCTTCTCCCCTGAGAATGAAAGAGATTACGGAAGATTGTCTGGGTCATCTCTAGATCATCAACAATATCTTATTTTCCTGCAATAGTCAAGCAACAAGATTTTTGGGTGACTATAAAGTTGAAGCACGCGGGACTATAACTTTCTCTTATAAGAAATGTAGGGTTGTGGTAATGAATAGCGTTATATGGTAATGGTCCTCCAAGGTTTCATGGGAGAGAGTGTTTCTCAGACCTCATCCTTCCATTGCCCAGGCGTGGATGTTTTAGGTTCAAATTATATAACTGTTTATGTACTGTAACCTGAACTTCATGCTTGTTTTGCATCCATATTCCAACTCAGTTGGGTGGGGAAATTAGATTCCCTATTTGATTAAAAAGAATGACAAAACAAGGCAACTCATGCCCTCGGTCCAATGACAGGTATCTCTTTGAGATGCAAAGTAACATTCAGTTTTCTCGGAAATAAATTATACAACTCATCTTGGGCAAAATCAGTGAAATGCATGTACTGTATGCGCTAAACAAAGTATAAATATTTACATAGCTTTAGTCAAAATTCAGTTAAAGTACAAATGTCTTGAGAGGTTTTTAATTTCTTCTCAGTAAATATAACTCTCTGAATAAAGGTATTACCAAAGCTCACCTGTTGTCAGGGAGAATATTTATAGGTGGACCCGTGGGTAATTAGAAATGTGTTACAATAGTCAAAGACCCATCCTCATCATCATATTACGAAACATCAGCTAAACATCACACTAACAACAGTTAACCAATACATCTAGAAACACTTCACAACCAGAATTACTTTCTGAAATGAAGGAACCTTGTTTACCAGCACCTCTGCTTGACGTACCTTATTCACTGCTATCTTTCAGTCATCAGGTGTCAAACCATCAACCGCAAACGAAAATAAATGTTCCAGCTTGCGATAAAGTGTAAGGAATAGAAAGACTTGGAGATTAGGTTAACTTCAAAGGGAACATCTTTTCATAATGGTTAAGAAAGTGTGCTGTGACAGTAACGTTCAGCGTCAGTAACTAGTGTTACTAAGAAATAACTTTATACCAAAAACTTCCCAGGTCACGTGCTCTGTATGAAAGCTTTGACCTAAATAATGTACATGAAGATGTACTAATGAAGATAGTGTAAATCCAAAACTAACCGTTTTACGTTCAATTCAATTCTTTTGAGTTTAGAGAAAATATCATCTAATGGGTTTATGAGTGATTTCTTCCTCAATTCGTTCGGAAAAGGTTCCAAAATTTTAGTTTAATATACACCAAGCATATTTCAATCAAGTATAATAACATATTTGCATTATATAGTGATTTTTTCAAACGACATAAATTATTCCTCACAGCTATTTATATTCTCCAATCCTGCCACATCTATATATCTGCCACTTTAAATATGTTTCAATAAGGTTTTCTTAGCGCTCGCTTAACCAAGTTGTGGGCAAAACAAGTTCAGGAAAATAATATCAGTGAAGTATTTATGGCTTATTCATTGGTTGTACAGGCAGTTAATGGGGATCTTTTATCATTAGAAAGATGATGCTTGGTAAATATTTAGGTAATCCCATAGCTTGTATACTTAAACGTTCCGTGGAATTGACTCAACCTTTCAGTGTCTCGGCATTGATCTCAAGAGTTCAGGAAGTTAATGGACTGGATGAATTTTATTCGTCTGTCAACAAAGCTGACAAAGGTCACGATCTGCAGGAACTTCCTGTTCATACCAGAGATTTACAATCAAATCTAACAGTAACGCTGTTTAACTGAATTCATCCAGTCGTAAACTGTAGGAACTATTTCGATTCTTTTACATATAAATCGGAATGTTTGATTTGTAATGATGTCAGATAAAATATATCTTAGTATACTCAATGACTTTGCAATTAAATCGTCCTAAAAAGAAGTTTTTAATGTAAATTAAATAGGATTTTTGACCAAAACTTAGCATAGTTAAGTAACGTCGTAACTACTCCAGTAAATACTGTCCTAATTAAAGGCTCTCATTTAAAACAATATGACATTTGAACCTGATATAAAATATATTTTATTTGGGTGATGCAGTGTAAAGCATACCGAGGCACTAACCCACAAACTCACTCATTTTCATGAAGTACGACATTAAAAGGTATTGAAGAACTGCAGATAACTTTTAAATGATGTTTGTACATTAGACCAAAGACGAGAACATATTTTGCCCCTTTCGTAAACACTTTAAATAGTGTGATCACTGTATATATCCGAGATTGATTCACATTTTAACTCAACAGACTTCAACTTTCCATGCAGGAGTTCGATTTAATTGGAATTTTCTATTTTTCTGGCCTGAGGACAACTCTAGATATGATGGTTGCAAAATAATGTCTTTCCTGTTACAGGAGATCTTCTGTAAATAACCTATTTCATTTACACCCCATAGGTCTCTGCTCTGCAAATTATGTATTGCCTTATCAAATCAAAACTCTGAATAACAAAGCAGACTTAACCTTTTTTAAGTGAATACCGCCTGTAAGACAGGACAGAATACTATCGTATGTAATAAAGGTGTGTCTGCTATTGATTCTTTTTATCCCCTCTTAAGGCCAAAATTCATATGACTTAGTGTCAAGGTCTTGACGTAATTGAAATAAAGATAGTAGTTCTTGCCAGAAGTACCAAATATCAAAGTTATAGTAATTCTGTGACTTTGTCAGGATATCTTCCATATTTGTTCAGGAAACTTGATGTCATCATATCCAAAGGCTACATACAGGGCACAAAGTAAGTTGAATACTTTGAAATGTAGTATTCAAATAGTTTAACCACTTCATAAAAGTAAGTTAAGCTGTTGATCGCAATGCAGGATCAGAAGCACTTTTATGTGACATGAATTACCAAATATTTGTGATGAGGATGATTTTATCTTAGGACATAGGAATCTTTCATATAATATATCGCATTATGATTGCATCAACAACACCGATTTACAAAGTTATATATTTAATTTAAGAATGTTGTAGATCAAACATTTGACAGAATACTAAATCAGAATACTAATATGCTAATGTCCAAAATCTTAGACGTTACGATATATATCTATAAAGAGATATAAGGGCATTCTTAATTCATATGCAGAAAGAAAAAAATTCGGTAATGCTGATAGTAATCATTATTATGTATTATTAATAGGAATTATATGGTGAAAGAGAGTGTTTGAAGACTTAAATACATATAAATGTACATCTGTCTGTTTATTTACATGCATGTAAATATTCCTTTTGAGAAATACGGTAATTAGGCGCTACATCCTTACAATCAAACGTTATGTAATGTAAGAACTATTATGTGACTGAATGAATGAAGCTCAAATCCCTCGCCTATTAGGCAATCAAAAATGTGTATGATAGTCATAATGTTTTAGCGTCATGCTCCGGAAACGATTGGACCTCCGATGCGAATGTAAAAGCCAAGAGAAACTCAACGAAACACAATATGTCTCTGGACTCTACTGGTGCAAAATGCATTAAGCACAATGAAATCAGACATGGACGTCAAGTCTGTGTTTGACCAAAGTAATTATTCTCTCACTATCGGTCATCAGGTTCACGTCTATCAACCCATCAACCTCACACGAAGCTAATATGTCATTCCTTCAGACTATGTACTTTAGATTGAAAGAAAGGTTTTGCTTTTGATATTTTGTCATAAAATCGTGAAAAGTGATCGGAGATAGTGAGTTCACAGGGAATATAAGTGGCAGTTAGTGAATATTTCAAACAGAATAAAGTTTAAAACTGTTACCACCTCTGTAAGCTATTTACCACTATTTGACTCAATACCCTATTTATACCAGCCAAAATATAAAATAGCCACGTTGGTGCAATGGCAACCACGGGAATCAAAGCTTATCGTGGTGTTGTTGTTTGCGTTCTTCAGAGAACCCAAAAGCTATGCCAACCGGAGCTTTCATGTTCCTGGTAGGTGCACCAAAGCTGGACAGGTCAACGGGTAGAAGCCAGACCAAATTTGAGTCGTTCTAAAAACTGCAGTCTTCTTCTCACTTGGTCGTTCCTCCCGTCTGTTTCCTAAACCTGAGATGACACTAAAATCGGTAAAATTCATGAAAACTAAATTGCACAGAAATGCACCATTTTACAAACAACATTACATTGCATGGCTCATTTCAAGTTTATAAAAATATCAAAATATTTTTAAAAGAAATATTATTTTCTTTTTCCAAATTGATAAGTCTAATGGTTGAAGGATATGTCTTACTGACAGTAATCCTGTGACTGGTTATTTCTGAAAATTAAATTGACCTGTGCAATATAAGCAGGATAGAAATACTTATTTTTTGTAAGTAACAATATTATGATACTCAAACCACGACTTTTATAAGTAGCAAGACTTCTGTAGTTAGAGATTGGGAAGGTAACATGAATCAAGATATAATTAAAATACATGCCATAAGCACCCTTATGCGTTTTATCGTACAACTCAACTCTACAAGAGCCACCAATTAAAGCATTCATATTAAAATGACAAGCAACGAGTAAAATATGTACAATTTTGTTTGAGGATAATTAACTTTTTTTTGTTTTTTTAAAAAAAAAATATGTCAACCATGATAATAACTTCAGATCGTCTTCTTTTATACTCATGAGCGAAATACTGTGTTTATTATTGTTATCATTATTGGTGTAGTTGTTGATCCTGCTGCAATCCACACCAAGTACAGGACTTCCTTGTATGTCCTGTTTGCCTAGTAAGGGAAGGAACTAAGTAACTGTCAAGGTTGAATCACTTGTACTGGTAGCATTATTGCGTTAGTGAGTTAGTGATAAATCAACCCTGTTAACATATATAGCTTTTAGAATCATATTCAACAAATCCGAATATTAATTGCAAACATCGCAACTATGTTCACTGTTGCTTACATGTTACGTTAGTGGCACATCAGGTCTAATGTGGTCTCAACATGATGCTTTTCAATAGCTAGTTGGTTAAATATTATGTTGCCATCAAAATCAAGTCTGTCTTTTTTGTGACTCGGATTAAATCATTCAAAATACCACTACAGATTTGTAATTAATCGTATATGATGCACTTTCAGGTTTCATATTATCTTAATTCATTGAAAGGAAAAAATCAATATTTCAAATATGTTAATTACATGACTTCAAGCCTACCATCGATTCCTTATAGATAGAATAAATTGAGGTTTACACGTTTTGAAATAACTCAACCAAATTAAATTATGTAAAACGGCAACAAGACACACTAATATGTTTTCAAATAATTGAAGAATATTAATAGTTAAATAGCACGTTTGAAATGTCATCAAACCTACACAATATTGAAAAGTGTTAGATTGAAGTGATGTGTATACGTGAAGACTGAGCATCTTGATACACTACTTGAGTTAATACATCTGTTTCGTTCAGTACACTTACGGCGATCATGCTTGATTACTAAGGTCAAGTAATAACATAATACTTCCTTCGATTTAATACTATTCTTTTTAACTCGTTATTGATTTGGTATCAAACTCGCTTTCGCTCGTTTTATATTTAATCAATAACTTGTTTAATAAAAATAGTATTAAATGGAAGGTCGTTTAGTATCCTCTGTATAGTCACTCACTAACGTTGTGCTGTTAAATGTAGAGTGTTCCTTGACCCGCCGGGGTACAGGTTACATTCAAGGAATCATATGAGCACTTTCGACAACGTGCTACACCGTGTTATAGATGAGGCAACTCGTGTATCAGTGATATTTTGTGGCGCATAATAAAAAAAAAAATACAGTTACAATTTACCATCCGACCTTACAATTTCATCAACCAAAAAGGGCAAATATGCCCCTGTAAACCTCTCTTGAAGGTATACCTATACATATATGAAAGAGTTTCTGGACACGTCATTACAGTTACAATGTGACCTCCAGTGTGTCAGTGATTCGTCTCTCTGGGAGGTAACAACATCTATTGCAATACTGGTCCTGCTCCACTTCCATGTCATATTGTGTCACTTTGTCCCCAAAACTTTATCAAACGATATCAAACAATATCAAACATCCTGGTTGGATAACTAGCAATTTCAAGCACCAATTACATGCAATGATTGTTTTCAGATAAGTCATGTGCCACCGATTAATATCGTCGTTGTTCAATTACCATGTATTAATCTCTTGTACATGATTATCATCAGTAGTTTGTTCAAGTTTTGATCATACCTGACCTGTCTATGGGAATAATAGCATACTGAAGGTCCGGAGAACATATGAAAATGTCTGTCGCCTACATTCATTGACATGGAGATAGTGTGGGATATACCGCATACAGACATGATAATGCCAATCATATTTTCAATAACAGACATGTATTATAATTTGGTTAAAAGCATACATGAAACTTGTTTTTACAAATTGAATGATATGCTGGGCTATGACAGGCAATTCATGGATACATATCTGCAGAAGATGATCCATTCCAAAAACAGAATGCTTCACAAAAACAGAATTTCCGTGAATGTCTTAATGTAACCAGAACAGTAATAGTTTTATACATGAGAGTGCATCATCTTTCCAAATGTTGAAATTAATTGAAGAGCGATTCCAAAAGGAATCTTAACAGCAGAGCTTACACTTACAATGTGGGTTGGTGATGATGATTTCAACTTTTTCCATTAATCCGAGTTCAGTAATATTAGACTGTGTTACGCAGAACCAATCATGCAGATATACGGATATTACTTCAAATCATGTCTCAATCTCTAAAACACTATTGAAATTGAATAAAAACCTTTCTTTTGTCATAGAGATATCATTTTGTATCATGTCACCCATTTTATATTATATCAATATCCATGGTATTACTAGTTATCTCCAAACACAAATTACTCAAAAAATTAATATTTATCAAGCCTCAGCAAAAACAATAACACGCAAACATCACATCAATCACTTGTGTTAAGACGTTTCTGTGTGATAACACTTGATTGCTATTACCGGCAGTAATTCTATAATATTTATTCTAACCGGACTGACACAATTGATACCATTTATTCTGATATTGGCATGAACGTTCACATATTCATATGTCACAGCTTACTGTACGAGGGTAAATACTGAAGTTCATTGCTCACGCATGATTAATCAACATTGTCAAAATAACCATTATCCTTGAAAACTACCCTAAATACATACATTTGCTTAGATGCTTTGGTAAAACCCAGACAGAAAGGTAACGAAACAGTAACAATAGATCGAAGAGCTTCAGTCATAAAACGTTTGTCAAGGAAAGAAATGCTCGGCCTGAAAGGCCCGGCCCGATAAGGTTATGCCATGGCATGTGGTCTGGCGTTAAAGTTAAAAACTTGAGCAATGACTCCTTACCTTGTCGGGATTCTAATTGACAGATTTGGTGGCCGAGTGATTGTTAATAAGGGCCGGTAGAAGGGCCACGTCCTAAAGCTGAAACTTGAGCACAGACTCCTTGACTGATGGGGATACTGATAAATAAATTTGGTGATCCTGACCCCCAATGAGAGCTTCCCTAAAAGTCTATGTTCATCTTCTTCTCCAGAAGAAGGGGCCCTAGAAAACTGAAACATTTCAAAGCTTGTGAGAATTTTTATCTATAGATTTAGTGACCCAGTGACCTCTAATAAAGGTCACTGATGACATTCCCTTAAAAATCTACATTGTTCTTTTTCTCCAGCGAAAGTCCTAGAAAGATGAAACCTTGTGTACATACTCCAAAGCTAGTTGGTATTCTGATTTATAGATTAGGTAACCGAGTGACTCTATGAAATAGGAGCCATGCCCTATTAAAGCTATTTTCATCTTCTTTAGGTGCAAGAGCTTTAGAAAGCTGAAATCCTCTGTACCGTGTCATTCGCTGATTGAGATTCTAGTTTATAGATGTTGTGATTCTTTGACTTGGTCAACTACATTATAATTAGCCTAATGAGCAACAGAGCCAATGGCTCAATGTATTTATAAATGGATTGATCTCACGAACATGTTGATAAAAGTTTCTAAATGCAAGATGTTTTTTAGTCCACAGAAGCAGTTTTAACACGATCGCACTTGATTGTATTGGTTTACAAATAGGATACATCTCCCAACCTAAAATATAATATCTTTCAAAGAAAGGGCTACTGTCCCTTTAAATGTGTTGCAACAGTAATGAAGTTGGTAAATGAAGTGAAACGAGTAGGGCAAAGATAGAATATGGGCACTTTTATTATATAACAGCACGTTTAAATTCACTATCTTCCGGACATCAGGTCACGCTTCTATCAATCTAATATATCACCATTTAACGAAACTTGTATGTCTTCCCATGGGAAGGGAGATAACGGAAGAAGGGGTAATCTGCAGATAATCACAAAAACCCTATTTCACTGCAGTAGGCAAGCCACGAGCAAGTTGAGACAAGTTGAATCAAACTAAACTATCGTTATCTGTTGTGAAAAAAATATATTTTGGTGTTAGTTAAAAATTATGGTGTTGGTCCTGGCAAATGGCTGTTTTTGGTTAAAGTGCTAACTATCCATACACTGTTACCTTCATTCCATACTTGCCTTGTATCCTGATTTAAATATAATATAGAGGATATTTGACATTTCTCGTCGAATACCATGGATATCTCATCGGGTGAAGTAGAAATTTATATTTTCACGAGTGGCGTAGCCACGAGTGTAAATATATGATTTTCTACTTCACGAGATGAGATATTCATGGTATTGGACGAGAAATGTCAAATGTTCTATTTATTATGTTTCCCAAAACCCCGTAAATGACCCTAACTATATGAACTATTCGAAATATAATAAATTGACATATTTTATGTAAAAAAAGGAAACCAGGCATCTCATGCCTTAGGTCCAACGAGAGGAATGTTTGCGAGATTCGTTTTGGTGATAGTTAACAGTAATAACCAATGTCCATGGATGCAACTTATGCGTAATTAATAAGTATAGTACATATGTTGTATGCAAAGAACCAAATAATAATATTTATGTACCTTTAATCCTAAGTCAGTTACAGTTCAAATGTCTGAGTGACTTTAAATGTCTGCACAGCGAACACCTAAAATCTTTTTGAATAAAGTTATTGTCTAAGCCAATTGATGTATAATTTGGAGAATAGGTGTAGGTGTGTTAGTAGAATTGTGTCAGAATATTTAGAAAAACGCCTTCATTAATTGATCATTGCGATCGGCAAAATATCACTGTCAATCACACTGACAATAGTAAAACTAAAATTCTTGGGTAAGTGAGTGAATTAGGAATAAGGATGAAAAAGAAAAAGAAACAAAAAACCAAAAAAGATGAAAAGAAAGGGAAAAAGCAGGCTTCAAAACGACTAAAACTTGGTCCGGCCTCTACCCGTCGATCTGTCCAGCTTAACAGAAACAAGTAAGCTCCGGCTTGCACTGCTCTGATTTTGGGGTCTCCAAAGCGAGCAAATAAACACAACACGATAAGGTATTGAGTCAAGTGGTGGCATAATTCTTTAAACGCATCGATAGAATTTTGTTCTAATAGTAAATGAACATGTTGGTAGTAACATCACGGAAGGACTAAAGGAACTCTTTGTAAATCACCTTGCTAATAAACCTTAAGATTTGTCAGTAATCATATATGATGCATTTTAGTAGGTTTTGTGTGAATTTAATTCAATGAGAGAGAAAACTTATTTAAGACATGAAATATAAAAGAAATATTGGTATACACTTTTTTATTACTTCGACAAAATACACTCATGTAAAGTGGTCACGAGACACGCTTGTATTTTGTCAAATACGAGACAACATCAATAGTTAAAAAGCACATTTAAAATTTATCAAACCCACACAAAAAAGCAATGTGTTAGATTGAAGTAATGTGTGTAAGTTACAGTTAATATGTATAGTCAGGGAATATGTATAACAAATAAATGCAAGTGTTACAAGTTGGGTGTCAAGTCCAGGTGTCACCCTTCACTCTCATGTAAAAACAAACATTAGTTTGGAAATCACATGCGACACATGAATATGAATTTGGTACAATTGTTACCCTTTGTATGTGTAAATAATCAAACAACTGTGTCCAGTGTCTCATGTAATACATAAAGACCTTTCAAGCATTACATGCACATGCATTTATGAAATTATTTTACCCTGTGTTGGTGATAAAATTTTGAAACGAACTGTGTCAGTTTATTTCCATGTATGAAAGGTTGAGGTCGGAAATGATTAAAGAAAACAACTATCAAAGGTGTTGGTGTAGCAGGGTCAACTTGTGCAAATGAAGACAAGCACTGCTGATGGGTTCGATGGAGTTTATTCAATGGACTAAAGGTGTGTGTGTTTGTGTTCACCCTGTAACAATTTGTAAAATACATAAGTAAGAATGCACAAATAAAACATGATACACAATGCAATACAATCAAGTATATCTTACAAATTATATATTGAGAGTTACATGTTCTTGAATATCACAAATACTTATATCCGTGACATAAATAATCATATTTACGCACATCATTGAATATATGAAACACCAGCAAAGGATTACATTATCTGCATTACATTGTATCATAGTTAAATATCATACAAACATTGAAATGCGAATACCTCTATTGAAATACAAGACATTTAGCCAAGAATATATATTAAGGACAAATAATACAAAGTATGAATATTATACAATGAAAATATATAACAATGTGAAACATACCAAATATATGGTATTCAGGTGAAACCGTGACCAAAAGAGAACTGCGTCCAATCACATGGCTACATGTACCTAAAATAATTAATGGTATAAGATAACTGATGCATCCAAATATAAGGCATGTAAACATAACTTACTTAAACCCTAACCAAATATATACATAGAAGATACATATACTTTACCACATGTTCTGAGCATGGGAACACCTGAACATACCAGCATAGTAACAAACTATACCAAATATAAATAATGTAAATTATAAGAACCGATAATATTAAAAGAACTCTTACCATACCTATATATAATATATAAATACGATAATGCTTATGAAAAAGGTGAATACACATATTAGACATACAGCATATGTCGTGAAAGCATAACAATATGCTTACAAATATGACTTATGTACATTACAGCATTACATGTACTCTACCAAAACGATATTATGATATGATGCCATGAGCACATACGTTACTTGTGCTTGCTATATGATAATTATGAAGGTAAAATAGGATATATACAGTATAAAAACCATTAACCTATGAAGTAATACAAAATCTACATTTTGACAATAAGCTAATATAAAAGATATTGTTGAATCTTTATACAGATCATGTACTTGATCTGGAAGGTTGATGCAAGTACGTTCAATGCAACCAGAGCATTACAAACACTAAGTGTGATAAATAAAACTTACCTTTAGCATGTACTATATAAACTACAATACATTCATTCATCATGCACACAAAATCCTAACGATTAATGTATTGATATTTATACCCTATCAATATATATTAGATACAAAAAGATGAATAACTAACCTGTGAGATAGAAGGAGATGAGAAACACAGAAGATGTCAAAGATGGCTTGAGATGTCTGTCTGTGTAGTGCTTCTCAAAGGTGATAATATCGTAGTGCAATTGAACATTAGTGTTGGTTAACTTTATAACTTCTGAAAGCATGCTTTTCCAGGAGTGCGCTTACCTAACCATAGTTAGAACAAAGGAAAGAGAGCTGAGGTGGTGAACTGGGCAAGCAGTCACACCAGAGAACAATAGAGAGATAGCTAATAGATTGATTGAAAGCTTATCCACTGCAGGCCATGAACACTGTAACTATTTGGTTACAAGAGACAACCTGAAATAAAACATTGTATTAGAGACATGATATGTACAATTAAAACATTCCATAATAAAATATATTACAATAATAAAATATATCACTCTGCCACACACTTCCCCCCTCCGTCAAATGACGTCCTCGTCATGTGTGCTTACCCAGTGATAATATCCATGAGAGCATCAGTAGCCTTGGTGCTGGTGTCAAAAACTCCTTTTGAAAGTAGCGTCTCAAGGTACTTTGCTCTCGTCCTCCATTCCGGTTCAGCTGCAGCTGCCATCACATATTCCCCTGTTGTCTGCCAATGCGGTCTGTTTCGTTCCCTGGCAGATCTTCTTGGTTCTGGAACTGGTGCTTCCCCTCCTGGAGGTTCTCCAGGCTGTGGGATAGCAGGATGTTCCTGAAGTTTGTCATCTGCTGCTTCAGATGATGTTGCTGCATCCTGTCCAATATCCTGGTCAGTCGCTTCAGCTCCAACATCTGTCCCGTCAACAGCACCTTCTTCTATGGCAGCTTCCGTTACCTCCTCTTCCAGAGCGGCATCTATGACATCAGCCTCGTCTTCCTCAGTTGGCCTGTCGGATGGAGTCTCATCTGACACTGAAGATCCTGGAATGGTAACAGGTATCACCATCATTCTTCCCATTTATCTGCAATCTTATGTTTTCCTTCAAAAGCAACGATTTTCACTAGCACTCTATCACCTGTTTCTAATCCGGCAGCTCAAGCTCTGGTGTCGTAATTACTTTTCTGTCTTCCTTGTGACTTCTTTGCTGTCTCAATGGCAAGATCATAAGCTTGACGCAGTCGTTCTCTGAGAGCTTTGGTATATTGAGCAATGGTCCTGGCTTTTTCTGGTTCCATGTCTAGTCCAAAGGCTAAATCCACAGTCAATCTTGGCTGGCGTCCATACATCAAAAAGAAGGGTGAATATCCTGTTGATTCATGCCTTGTCGAGTTGTATGCATGAACAAGTGGACCAACGTGGGTCTTCCAATCCTTCTTCTTTTCTGTATCGAGGGTCCCGAGCATGTTTAACAAAGTGCGGTTAAATCTCTCAGTCATTCCATTACCCATAGGATGATATGGTGTGGTTCTGGACTTAGACATTCCTGTAAGATTACAAAGCTCTTGCATTAGTTTTCCTTCAAAGTTTCCTCCCTGGTCAGAATGAATATGTTTAGGCAAACCATAATGCACAACAAAATTCCTGAAGAATACCTCTGCTGTAGTCTTTGCTGTCATGTTTGTTGTTGGATAAGCCTGAGCGTATCTAGTGAAATGGTCAGTCACTACTAGGATATGCTGCTGTCCCCCTTTAGATGGCTCTAGCGTAAAAAAATCCATGCAAACGAGTTCTAAAGGTTGAGTTGTAGTGATGTTCACCAATGGAGCTCTTACTGATGTTGAGGCTTTCCTTCTGAGGCATCTTTTACAAGTCTGTACATGGTTCTCAATGTCCTTTGTCATTCCAGGCCAAAAGAGTCTCTCGCGGATCAAAGAATGTGTTCTGTCCCTTCCTGGATGGCCGACCTGATCATGGAGGCAACGTAATACAGATTGACGACATCTAGTTGGAAGCACAAGCTGTTCAAATTCCTCACCATTGGATGTTGTAACTCTGTAGAGTACTCCTCTCTTAAGCTTGAAGTTATTGAAGCTCTTGAACAAACTTGTCATTTCTGGATCTGTACTAATGTCACTGTACCTTGGCCTTGTGCTGTTTCTAAGATGTGCCATAATGAAATTTAGAGCTGGATCCTTTGCTTGTGTTCTCCTCCAGTCACGAGCATTCATTTCACAAGTCTCCTCTGTAACCTCTGATGTTTCTTCAACTACATCTGATGTTGATGACACACTTTCAACTAGATTTGGGACAGAAACCATGTTGCAGATAGCTCCAACTGACTCCGTTGATATGTGTGATTCCTCATCCTCCTTTGGCAATCTTGATAAAGTGTCCGCATCTGTGTTAGCTTTTCCAGATCTGTATGAAATGGTAAAGTCATAGGCAGATAACGCAGCAAGCCATCTATGTCCTGTTGCATCCAGTTTTGCGCTGGTGAGAACATAAGTCAAAGGGTTGTTATCCGTGAGTACTGTAAAATGATGTCCATAGAGGTAATCATGAAATTTTTCTTTGATGGCCCACTTTAAGCACAAAAATTCAAGCTTATGTGCGGAATAGTTGCGTTCCGATTTGCTAAGACCTTTGCTGGCATATGCAATCACTTGTGGTACTCCTTCCTGGTGTTGGTACAGAACTGCTCCCAATCCATGGGTGCTGGCATCTGTGTGCAGTTCAAAGGGCTGATTAAAGTCCACATATCCGAGCACTGGTGGTTCTGTTAGATGTTTCTTTATCTCCTGAAAGGCAGATTCCTGTGATGGTCCCCACTTCCATTCGACTTTGGCCTGTTTATTCCTTGTCCTCTTGTTTGTCTTAGGCATCAGTTCGCTCAGTGGCTTGGCTATTTTCGAAATATTCCTCACAAATTTACGATAATATCCAGCGAATCCTAGAAATTTCCTGACTTCCTCTGGTGTTGTAGGAGTGGGCCAATCTGATATTTTCTCCACTTTCTCAGGGTCTGCCTCTATCCCATTTTCTGACACGATGTAACCAATGTATCTGACTTTGTTCTTGAAAAACTTGAATTTTTTCGGGGCTAGCTTGAGTCCACATTCCTGTAGGCGTTGAAATACAAGTTCAAGGCGTTCAAGATGCTCTCCGTAAGTTCTGGAGAAAATTATCAAGTCGTCCAGGTAAATCAAACATATCTTGAGGTGTAGTTCCAACAAGCACTGTTCCATCAGTCTCTGATAGGTGGCGGGAGCATTACAAAGTCCAAAAGGCATGCGGTTAAACTCATAAAATCCTAATGGTCCCACGGTGAATGCTGTGCGCTCCTTGTGCTCTTCGAGTAGTTCCACCTGATGGTAGCCAGATTTCATGTCAAGAACTGAGAAGTACTTCATTCCTCCGAGGCAGTCAAGTAATTCATCAATCCATAGCAAAGCATAGTTGTCTTTAAGAGTCTGTTTGTTAAGCTGGCGAAAATCTAGACACATTCTTAGTTTTCCATCCTTCTTGCGCACGAGTACCACGTTGGATGACCAAGGGCTATGAGAAGGTCGGATAATCCCAGCTGATAGAAGTTGTCGTAAGTGGCTGTGTACTTCATCAAACATAGCAGGAGGTATGCGTCGATGACGTTGCTTGAAAAGGATATCATCAACTAGATCAATCCTATGTCGCACGAGGTTGCTATGGCCCAAGTCGTCATCTCCCTTTGAGAATAAATCCTTATACTTGAGGATGAGATCAATTCCATTAGCAAGTTCATTTTCGGTAACATTCTCCTGTCTGACATCAACTTGTTCCAGCAGAGTCTTTTCATCTTCAGTTTGATGCTTTATATTTGCTTCGAACAGAACAGGTTGAAGTTCACACACTACTGTTTTGGGCTTCACCACTATGGTCTGAGTTGTGACGTTGGCAAGATGAATATCAACATGTCCAGGATTCTCCCAATTGTACTCCATTATAGTAGGGGCAATATCAATATCCTTGTGGATAGTTGCACTGTTAGAAGGATGTAGCATGGCGCACACTTTGGGGTAACTGATAGGTTGTATGACTTGTCCTCGGATAATGACCTGAGTGTTAGCTGGGATGATGACATTACATGGTTCATTACACTTCACAAGTCCTATTTTGCCTCCATTGCATTGTAATTCCTTCTCTCTGATGGTCATGGTTCGGAATGCGAGGTACCATGGAGTAAACAAAGCCGCCTTCTGTAAGAACTTGACACCATGCTTAGTTTTACAACCAGTGATGAGATGATCCAAGATATTAGTTCCAATAAGAGCTGGCACTCTGGAGTTGTACTTGGTATCTGATGATATTAGGAACATGCAAGATGTCGGTTCTGATTGTGATATCCCAGAAACTTCCAAGTTTACAATAACATATCCCGAATATGGTAGCGATTCTCCTCCTGCGCATTCTATGTTAAGCATACCTTGAAGTGGTTCTATGGGAAGATGGGAGAGATGAGCGTCATAAAATGCCTGAGCAAGTACAGAGACTGTAGCTCCTGTATCCAGAAGAGCAGTAGTGGTTGTGCCTTCTATCGAAACAGTAACTTCATTAGTAGATCCAACTAGTCCTTCAGGTACTCTGTTAGTATTCCTCTTGGGGCGCTCAAACAAACCTATCGGCGGCCCCTGCCCATAGGCCTGCGCCAGTTTAAAGCTCGTAAACGTCTAGTATGATCCATCCTGACTGTACAAGAGTACTGCATATGGCCAACCTGTCCACATCGCCAACATGTTGGTCCTACTCCTGATCCATGATATCCATGATCCTGAGATGCATATGGCCTCTGATCCTGCCAATCCTGTTCATATGGACCTTGATATCCAGGACTCTTCCAAGCCGAAGCTCCTTGAGGTGGCTGTGGTGGCTGAGATCTCGATACTGATGATGATGCCTTCATGCTTGAGACCTCTGTGGTTAACTTGTTGAGCATGGCTTTCATTTCTGTCATCTCTTGTTTCCACTCTGGCTCTTGTGCTAATGTCATCTTTGTTTGGGCTTTGGTTGGCACAGTAGTTAGACATAGCTGGTCATTCTCAATTTCCCTTAATGATTCCAGAAGGTCATCAAAATTGTGAATGGAATCGAACTTGTGTCCTGAGATGCTCTTAAGAGATGGCTTCAGTCCCGTCCATAGCATTCTTCTGAGTTCTTCATCAGCGTCTTGGAACGTATTGGGACTGTCCTTCATAGCATGACAAAGAAGTTCTTCCAAACGGCATCCCCACTTAGACACATCCTCGTTTTCCTGCTGCTTGGCGCTGTAGAACTGAGCCAATCTTGATTCCTTTCTCTCAGAAATACCAAACACGATCTGCATTTTCCTCAGTAATGCGGTGATATCGCGTCCTGGCCTCATATTTACAGCTATCCTTGCTGCTTCTCCCTTCAGTGAGTCTCTTATGGCTTGTGCCTTTTCCTCCTGTGTGTATGAATGAGACTCTAGCAGGCCATCCACATGGTATCTCCAAACATCATAAGGGGTATCCTTCCCGTTCTTATCTCCACTGAAGGGGGGTATCCTTGGTGTACGCTGATACATGATTGGTGTTGGCTTCATGTCTCCGTGGGCTCTTGGATATAACTCTCACTTTTGGTGTCTGAGGCGAAGGTGACTCAGACTTAAGGGACAATCCTTTGAGCCAAGCCTCAAAATCCTCTGGTGTATTAGCTTTAGGCCTCTCCCTCTGACGACTGAAGACTTCCAACATATTGTTGACTTCCTCTCGTGTGAAATCCATGGCAATAGATAAATATATATGAACAGATATCCAACAAGTGATGCACAGGTAAATATATCCAATTGGTCAAGCAGAAACACACATGTCCAACAGTGTCCACGGTTCACTAGGAGAATTACATAGCACAAGGTAAGTATCACAGAGGTCACATATATATCCAGTGAGGTATAATATCCAGAGAAATAAGTGACACACAATAGATATCCAAGGTAAGTATCCAATCAGTTATCGATTATCCTCACAAGGTAAATATTCAGGGAATGATATATCACAAGTATCCTTGGCACTGATTATCACAAAACACCAAAAGCACAGTATCACAGATACACAGCACCGGTACTCCAATTCCTGAGAGGGATCTGTGTCTCTCTTAAGTTATAAATCCAGAGAGGGATAAGCGTCTCTCAGAGTTTTGAGTTAACACATTTTGATTTGACGTTCTGAAATAAATATAAGGTATTAAATATCCTGCAACAAAGATATGATTAAATTATTACCACATTTATGACTTAACTAACTATACTGAAAAAGAAAGGATTATTAAATGAATTAACAACATGTCAAAGCTATGTATGGCAGAGTGAACTAAAATCAAAATCCTGAAAGAAAACACAACATTAGTGTTTTACATGGTATTACATTATATGATTACAATATGGGAAGAGAGCATGAAAGGCACATAATGCACTAAAAGGACATATGAGCTGAAGAGAAGAGGAAGGTACGTTATAATTGGTTAGAACTACTTAAGGTGACATAGTGCAAAACATTGTGCAAATAACAATGTAGAATATACAATATGCAGTTCAGTCCATGTCCGTCAAAGAGGATAAGAGAGACAAAGCAAGAATATGTATGTAATACCTACATGCTGTAATGGAATGCTATAAATAATTATTGATAATGATATTCAAATCACAACCACACCTTCAACACTCAAACAACACTCAGAAATACATACTTCTGCTAAAGGTAAGTACAAAAATATGGTTAACTATGGTGCATATGCTGTAAACAAAGGATGACTAATTGCTAACTAACTTAACTAATACATGATAATAAACTTAACTAAATACATGCTTGAAATAATCAAATGTCAACTTGAATTAGAATGATGATACTAACTTAACTAACTAAAGCCGGCAACTAACTAAAGCGTAACCATGGTCACTAACTGAGCTCAGAAAAAAATAGAGTACTCATCACAGTCACAAAGCAGAGTCTATCTCCTGGTGGTAAGTGGTGATGATGTGCCTCAGTGACGTCACTCACAGATCCTCCATGCTGTCGTGTTCTCAGTCCAAGTCCAGTACTGGTCTTCTGACTCTTGTGTCCCTCAGACTCCAGTCAGTTATCCATGTAAACTCCAGCCCTCAATCTCCAGCCCTCAATCTCCAGTCCTCAATCTCCAGTCCTCAATCTCCAGTCAAGTCCCTGTTCGGGCGCCATTTTGTAGCAGGGTCAACTTGTGCAAATGAAGACAAGCACTGCTGATGGGTTCGATGGAGTTTATTCAATGGACTAAAGGTGTGTGTGTTTGTGTTCACCCAGTATAAAAACCATTAACCTATGAAGTAATACAAAATCTACATTTTGACAATAAGCTAATATAAAATATATTGTTGAATCTTTATACAGATCATGTACTTGATCTGGAAGGTTGATGCAAGTACGTTCAATGCAACCAGAGCATTACAAACACTAAGTGTGATAAATAAAACTTACCTTTAGCATGTACTATATAAACTACAATACATTCATTCATCATGCACACAAAATCCTAACGACTAATGTATTGATATTCATACCCTATCAATATATATTAGATAAAAAACTCAGAGACCTTATGTCATATTTCAGTCTAGTAGACATCAGGTCAGTCTTTTTTCACACAAAAATCGCCCATCAATCAAACGTATGTGTACCACTTGCTTTGTATGAGAATGATGTACAATGTGTCATGGACCTGAATGGAGAACTAAAGAGATGACGGCAATCTGTAGATCATAACCAATACCTATATCTACTAATATAGTCAAGCTAGGAAAAGCTTCTGGTGACTAAAGTTGAGGCCGAGGGATCTTTCTGTTGTTGTGGTAATGTATAGCCTCATTGAAGATGGTCCTCCAGGGTTTCGTGAGGTGAAGAGTGTGTTACTCAGGTTAGCTTTTATGGCGGGTTGGGAAAGGAAATTCCCTCTTTCACAAAAAAAAGGTGGAATGACAGATATTTCTTTGAGATGCGTACATGTTTTTAGTAATAAATAATATTCAGTTTTCTCGGATACAAGTTACGCAACTCATGTTTTGTCAATATTAGTAACATAGATATGTTGTATATACTAAAAAGAAAGTATGAATATTTATTTATCTTAAGTCACAATTCAGTTACAGTACAAATGTCTGAGTGGTTTAAAAGTTTTGCACAGTGAATATCTAACACTTTCGGAATAAAGGTATAAAATGAGCTCAATCCTCTTGTAGATTATTTATTGTCGAACCCTTTTGTAATCAGAACTGTGTCGGAATAGTCGAAGATGCACCTTCATTATTACATTACAAATGATCACAAAGCATCAATGTCAATCAATTTGACAAAAGGTAAATAATACATAATTTCAGCTTGACATAAGTTATTCAATTCTATCAATCGGTGATCAGTTCTTAAACCAGAAACCAAAAACAACGCTTATGTGTGCAATATTAAGATACCGGATAAATGGAGGTAAAGTTTAGGTTAACTTCAAAGGCAAAATCTTTTCATAATGGTTGAAAAAGCGTGCTGTGAGAGAGACGTTCAGTAGCAACAACCTAATGTTATTAAGAAACTTGATACCGCAACTTCCAATACCACTTGCTTTGTATGAGAATGATGTACAATGTGTCATGGACCTGAATGGATTAATTAATGTAGAGAACCGTTAGCACAATGTTGGCACTTTCCATTACTCTGTTTGATTTGATTAACACTTATACAAATAGTAACTCATTCAAGAAGCTTATGTTCCTATCCAGACATGTGTCGATCGAATGGTGGACATGATAAATGTTTGGGTTATTGAAGGATGGCAAGAAGAATATCATATTTTTACGATCCAAAAATGAATTTATAGTGTTTGTACAGTGACATGAATTGATGTTGCAAAAATAGCATTTTTTAAATGGGTTGACAAGAAAACATGGTATAATATAGCATTTTTTTATGTAATGGAGAATGCTTGAAAAGGATAGTATCATGCGGCATTATCTATCTTAATCCATGAATGACTTCATGACAATGTTGCATATGTTTTTTTAAAAAGTAAAATTACCGGTGTCCACTTATCAAATTATATTCTATAATCCTCTATACCACAGTGGTGGACATTTTGGAATTGTCATACCTGAAGCAAAACGACCATAGGATGTAACATACAAAATGACCAACCGAACACACCTCTTGGTCGGAACAGTCTATGAGCAATGGATTCTTTAAAATAATCCACTGTTAACATAAATAAGGGAGGTCATCATCCAATATCTGAAGGTTTCTAACTCTGAAATCGCTTTGGAGCGATGTATTAGAAAATTATCCACTTTCATCAACTCGTGTTGATATATTTGATATCAGAGGATACTTGGGTGAGATAATCCATGTCTAAACCTCTGTTTAAAACGGTGCAATAACACTGAGCCTCATTATGAATATGTTGACTGAAAAAACAGAAGGTAAGGATCAACATAAAACTTCAAAAGCGTCAAAACGCATACAGATAGACGAACATTTAAGGCAAAAGATCTGGGAAAATTCCTGGAAGCGTTTATTGGTAAAAATTTTGTATGTAGTGTTTGTTTATAGAATGAAAATTATATTATTTATATTTATAGATGTTCTAATTGCTTTGAATATATTTCAAATAAGGTTTTCTAAGTGATTGTTTAGCTAAGTTATCAGCAGGAACGATTGAGGAACTTAATATCATTGATTTATAGATAACTTATACAATGGTCATACAGACAATTTATGGCTCTCTTTTATCATAGGAAAGATGATACTTGGTAAATATTTAGATAATCCCATGTCTTGTATGCTTAAACGTTTCATTAAATTGACTCAACCTTTTAACTTGTCTGCAGTGATATCAGAGTGTAGAAAGTTAATGGACTAGATTAGATTTATTTGTCTGTCCACAAAGCCTTCTTAGGTCACGATCTGCATGAACTTCCTGTTCTTGTTTAAACATGACTCTGACAGGAATGGTTAACAGGAGATACACAAATGCATCTTCCAGGAACACTGTTTGATTAAATTTGTTAGTGTTGACAGTGGACTGTTCCCTCATGGACGTTATTTGATTCTTTTCACATTTCATGCTCATTTGGTTATTAATTAATTCTGCAACTGAAAAACAGTTCCTATACATTGTTTGTGATTTGATAAAAACAGTTTTAGGATACATACTATTGTCAATCTCTTTATATAACCTGAGCAGAGAATGTAATTAATTTGGTGAAGCACAGTTACAGTATTCATGTCTTTATCTGATTTCATTCTGTTTCTCCTGAAGGGTCGAGAGACATATTGAGTTTCGATGATTTTTGTCTGGCACTTGCATCTACGTCAGCGTTGGTGTCGGCGGCACGATCTTGAGCATAACGCTAAAACTTTATGACTAACCATACCACATTCTATATACTGCCTCACCATATCATATACATGTGCCTAACGGAGTGGGAGATTTTTTTGTTTGTTACTTAGGAGTTGCTGGATTTAATGACATTGTATACGAATGTACTACTTGTTTACCATTTTTCAAAAGAATGTTTATAATTTCAATGTATTATATAGAACACACTAAACCGTTTTTCTGTCAACAAACTCACCACTGGCGGCATTACGAAAATACATTTATCCTTTTCTCCATATGAATAAAGGGTGCAATCGTTTTTGACATATCTTTTATATTTTGATTTTGACAGTTTTTGACCGTTGAAAACTAGTGTTTTTACTTTTTTTCCAATATGTTTGAAATGGAAATTTCACATGCCCAAGTTACAAATTATACAAACTTGTAAAATGGGCTTGTGGGCGAAAACATAATAAGCTATTTTATATGAAGGATGTTTATGTTCTGAGATAGAATTTTCCTCATCTCGAATATTTGCAAAATCACACCACGGAAGAATGTCAGCACACCCTCGTTGTGATCAACCTTAACATTTACTTATACAGGAGTTTAAAATATCTAAATACTACATTTGTTTAACAGTTTCAACTTAGTTGTGCATTGTAAAGAGCCTCAGGATATAATGATATTACGTTATTTAAAGAGATGTTGCAGATATCCTGACCCAGGAAAGTCGTAAATTTATTAAAACCGTGATATCTGGCATGGTTAAATCTCCAGCCAATAAATAATAGCTTTTTTCAATCACATGAAGACCTTGACACTAAGTAATACAAATCTTTGACTTGAAAAGATTATTTGAATCAATAACAGAAACACATTGATAACATAAGGTTTAGGGGAAGTAGAATTAGTGCGCTCTATTACCGGCGGTTTTCATAAAATATTCCAAATAAAACTTCTGCCTGTTTTGTATTCTAGGTTTATAATGTACGTGATTTATCACAATTACTATATGGCTCCATGGAGCTTGGGTACGTTTTTTTAATTTCAGCAATTTACTCTTTAAAGAGACATGCTTCTATAAAATAAAGTTTTTTTGCGAAAAAAATCCATTCTACATTATAAGCACTAAAAACAAGGTTCAAGGAGGACAGAAAGTTATAGGTCAATAAAATTAAACCTACCAATAATGGGTGTTTAAGATCAAGTCAAATTAACATTTAGTACAAAACTGCACATAATGAAAAATAGGAATGAAAATTAAATTTTCCCGTATTGCTTTTTAACATACGATTTTAAATATGATTATACATGTATGTGTTCATTTTGCAGCAGACAAGACAGTTGGGACTTAAAAATGTCTATAACACATGGCATATATTATTACATTTCCTTACACTTTTTTAAGTTATCAAAAGTGTCATGCCTTAAGGTAGTCTTACAAACACAGACGTGTAAAAGTTGTTGAGATTGTAGTTTAAAGGCAAGTTGAAGGTGTTTCATGGTGGGACTATTTCTGGATTTCATGATTGGAAGAGAGGTATTTCTGTCTGCACCTTGACAAACAAGAGTGACTTAATGGGCCTATGGCATAGGCTCGTGTCCGAGAGATCATCACATATGCTATTGATAGCGAATTTGGCTTGCAAACATCTCAGTTCTTAGTTCATTACATGTGAATAAACCTCAAACACAATTTTGAGATTTGTTTAGAAAACTTTGGAAAGATAGAAATAAGATATTTGTCTAGCCTGAAGACAGTTGGAGATGATGGTTTCAAATTATTTGACGACTTTTCTGCGATAGGGTATATCTTTAAATAACGTTTTGCGATTACACCCCTTGGCTCTTTGCTCTGATCATGAACGTTATTAATTGCGATGTCAAATATCGTTTTTTTACAACTGCATTACTCTTCAAAATCTGAAACTCTGCTATGTATCAGACAGACAGACAGCCAGACAGACAGTATTTATTCAGTATTCAAGGCCATGGCCCAAATTACAATAAGTATTACAAATTCATGTGCTGCTGGTAGACTTGTAACAAGATACAAGTTGCAGGAATTGGAAAAGCGTCCGTAGAATACCTGGAAGATTTCAACAATTGTCATAAATACTATACAATCAAATTTCTGTATTTAAACTGTACAAGCTAGTGAATGAAAGTTTACACATTTCGAATTTTACTAGCCTGCAAAAGGAATTTAGCAATATTCAATTTAACATTTTCATTATTACAAGACATAAGTCTTACAAACTCTTCCTTACTAGGTTTGATAAAATCATCATGGTGAAAGTAATCTTTTCTTGCATCCTTGTAGAGTTCACAACCCATTAACAGGTGATATTCAACTTCCTTTGCTATGACAATATAAGCAGAGTCTATTACAATATTCCGTATCATCATGTCTTCCTGTTTCAACAGCAAGTTTGAAATTATTACATCTAAATTCACTCAAAATATGTTTACAGTACAATGGGATATCTAAGGAAAGATATCTTTCAACTTGCAACATTGTCTTTAATTGACAGTAAGTCTGACATTTACTCATTTCAGAAACAGTGCTATGCCAATTCTGGCTCAGGCAATCGAACAATCTTTGTTTAAAGAGTGAAATAAACATTTTAATGTTTCCTATATCCTGGCTTAACCAAAGGACACCAAAGCCAAACTGAAATAAAATGCTTCTAATATGTGACACCCATGTTGTTCTACCTGCATCATCAAGTGCCTTTAAGATACAATAAGTTTGATAAGGCAATCTATTTGTTTCCATAGTAATCAATTTACACAAAAATTTTAATGGTTTTAACATATAATTATACTGAAGGGGAATTCTGCCACATTCCCCTAAGGCCATAACATTACATGTATATCAATTTCAAAATCCTCTTGCATAGCGACGTTTGTACCTTTTCAATAACTCGTGAATCAACAAACATTAAATACATTTATTTTGACACTTATTGATGAGTTTGTTTTAATAAGATGGAAATATTCAAGATTTAATCATGTGACATTAGGTTGTAATAACAGGTAAGTTATTGTCATTTGAAAATAAGTCCATGGTGAAAGCAATTATGTTCGTAATCCAATAATGGCCTCTGCCCTTAGTCGTCTCATTAAGGCACTTATAAACTTTGATAATGGTTTAATATTTGTATAGACGCTAATCATATTGTAGAAAATAGTATAGCTTTTACAAAGCGTACCTTTATTCACAATAATTACAATACATAGTAACAACACTTGCGTTCGCTTTCTAATATTTACTAACTGTTTTTATTTGCTGTGAAGTCACTGTCTCCACTCAATTTCCATGGGTAACTCTATGATAATGTATTTGAAGGTAAAAACTCATGTAAGTATGTTAACGTAAAGTACAATCAAAAGGAGGAAAAAGACAGATTCAATTGAGTTGACTAATGTAAACCTGATGACCGATAGAGAGGAAGTAATAATTTTAGTCAAATACAGAATTTAGGTCATATGATTCAGTTTCATTGTCTTTTCTTCTGAAGAGTTGAGAGACGTAATGAGTTCAAGTGCTTTTTGGTTGGCGTTTGCGTCCGCTTCAGCATTGGAGTTACTTTGGTTTCTTGAGCATAACGCTAAAGCTTTTCGATTTACCATCACCACATAACAATGTTTCAGAACCTTCATTGTAGTCAACCTTACTCATATACAGTAGTTAGAATATTGATGTTTCAAGATTGAATCAAGTATTATAAAGGAAAACCCTTCTTTCGATATGTCTGACATAGTCTGAAGGAGTGACATGGGTGAAATAGCGACCTAAGCGCGAGGCGTTAGCTGTGATATCGCCCGCTATTTGCCATACACAACAAGGCCAAGTTTATATTCAATACCTTTCGTTTTGGAATGGGAATAATTTGGAATGAGAATATCAATTGATAATTTGTTGACTAACGTTTATAAAGATATAATAAAGTAATAACGTACAACTATAGAGGTTATATGAGGATACTTTGTACCCGATTACACAGGTGAAAATTCTCCCCGAGAAGCGATACTGATAAACATGCGAGGCTCTGCCGGGGTAAACAGTATTATAACATAAAACGAAACAACGAAATGAAAATGTATAATACATGTACACCATGTAGTGTTCTGTTGATATCATACTGATATCTTCCATTTCATATACGCGATATTAGTCAGTTTTGATGAATACTTTACATGTAAAAAAAATTTCAAAGACAGTATGTATGTATGTGTGTGTGTGCGTGCGTGCGTGCGTGTGTACGTACGTACGCATACGTAAATATGTAGCTCTATCTGCTGCCAAGCGACAAAGTGCGGTTTAGCCGGCAAACAGTTGGACATAACACGCTAAAGAAGGTCATTCCGGACATGGCAAGGGCGCAGGACTGACTGGACATTACACCAATCATTCTCTACGCGCTACAGCAGCCACAACACTCTTCAGAGCTGGCGTACAGCTAATCATGGCACAAACAGGATACCGAACTCAATCAGGTACGTGATGGGATACAATGATGAATAAAATATTTGTTACAAAAATGTCATCATGTTTCTTTCTAAAGATTGATTCAACAAACTTAACAAAAATAGTTCACTCATTTCAATTTTCTTTTCATTAAAGTATATAGGCCTACGTATGATTTTGTATCTCGGGTGTAAGGACGTATAAGAGAGTCAATGAAGACCAAACAAAGGAGGTCAGCAGAGTTCTAAACGGTGCCAAACGTTTTCGCCAAACGCCAGCAGCTGACCAACAACCTGATCGCGGTACTGGTTCTACAAGGGTTGTGACACCAAACGTTGAACTTGGCGATTCGCGTTACACCTTTGTAAACTGTAACGTGACTTTCTCAAAATAATAAGGATTCGCTGTGGGTTTTTTTATCATTTTTAGAAGATATGGATGTGGAAAATCAAAGGATTAAGCAAATCCCTGGTTTGTGAATGTGATACAACAAGAATGCTAAAATAACATACCTTTATCGTACTTGATTATAGATAATCAACACCGCATTTACTATCTATTGTTATAAATTACATGGCAGAACAAATGTTATGGCTCCTTGCTTCCTGACACAAACTCCTCATCAAATGACTAACTATATCATATCCACAAAATCAAATGCTCACACAAACATCCGAGTTAATTAATTTTGATGAAGAAATAGGATTCTATGGATCACCCCCTTAAGATAAGTTTAGTATGAGTGGATAGTTACAACATTGACATTCACAGGGACTTCTAAGGAAGAATTTCCTCTTGTAAATGTGTGTATAAAACTACCATTCTCTTTAACTAACGTTAGGTCTATCAATTAGAATTACAAAGTATGAGGAAAATTATGCTCACGCAAAGCTGCAGGTATTACTATGGTCACTTTTAATGGATCATCACACGAGATTAAACCAACAATTTCCTCAGGGTCCTATTTGGCTCCAGGCAGTGTTGCGATAGTAGTACAAACACAATCCAGACATAAGAGGGTGATGCCAGAATATATTCTGTAAGGCACTGTCAATTTACATCGATCCCTTCTCTTACTTCTCTATTGGCCCCAGGGATATCAGAGTTGTAAGTGTATAGTAGTCAGAAATTTGGTGAACTCTCTTGAGTATTATGAGAAGAAGACGCTAGCCAGCACAGTTACTATTGATAACGTTCTTATATCCTTTTAGCCACTGTCGTTCTGATGATTATGCCTTGATTATTTAAAAACCTATGCTAGCTAGAATAAAACTTCACGTTAATGACTAGGTTTTGAAATTGATAATATTTAAAGAATGTTAGAATGTCTAGAATGTTGTGATTGTCATAAAAAAGATCTTATGCCTTGATAACTCACAAAAACATTTGCTAGCTCAAATAAACCTTCACTGAAATGATTAGGTTTTGAAATTTACTTAATTTTTCGTTAGAAGTCCAAATAAATTAATAAGTGCTTATGATGAAAAACATTCACTAAACTAGGGTTTAGATATTGTTTTGGATTTAAGACATTCAATTCCAAGTGATATGATATAATCTGTTTAAATGTATTGCTGTAAGTTTGCAGTACATCTGGTGATTTCTTCTTGTCAGGATAATTGTTACAACATTTGATCATTCTGGTAATGTACCTTACTGTATGTAATTGTGTGGCAGTGAAACTAACTACTGCTAGTAAAAGGTGAGGATAAAAGCTAGTTATCGTGACTATATATCAAATCCAATCACTCTTGGTAACTGTAATACCAGCTAAGCTACTAGTACACAGTAATAACTGCTGACTGAAACTCTCGCTCTCTTAGATGCATAGATAAAATAAAGCTCCTTAATTGATGATCATTATCCGATCAGCTGTCGACCTAAAGGATGTACACAGAATTAAACCTCAGTGTAAATGCATGATCTACTATTTATGCCATAGGTCAACTTATGGTCAATCTCAACCAGGGCTTTATTTAATCACCCAAAATATATTTATCCGCCTCACACCCCTGTAAGCTCACGGCAATGATGTGACAGTAATATCATCTCCAGCTAATCTGATTATAATCGGAACTGACCAAAATTTTTACCGATTCCAAACACCATGAATATGTAGATAGCATGTTTTAAACACTTAAACAAAGTTGTAAATTATGGGATTTGTGTAACTATTTTTCACAGCTTAAAATTAAAAGGACAGTTAACCAAAATCAAGAATAGATACATTTCTGTGAGGCAGATGTCATGAGTACTAATTCACGAGATCAAAATATAGTTAAAATTCTTACATAAAATCAATTTTAAGTTCTCTTTACCGAATGTTAACCGCTGCATGATGCTTAACCTTAAATGACGGCACTGATGGTGCCAATGGTTAGGAATAGAAATTTAGTTTGGTAACATTATAGGTTCAAGAGCTACACTTCAGTTCAAGATAATGGTTTCAAATAACTGTGGCAGGATATATTTTTAAATAGCATATTACAATTGTCCACTGTGGGTCTCCGGTCTGCACGTTTGTTTTTATATAATTAGACCACATATTATCAGTTATAATTTGATTCAAACACAGCTCCTAATTCTAATCCAGCTTAAATCAAATTAATTTTAACAAATATTATGACATTAACATAAGTGCTTGAAAAAATATGAAAATATCCAAAACTTAAACCATGGGACATGCGTAATGAAGGATGCTTTATACATGAGGTAATAATGTCAAGTGAGGTATTGACGTTTGAGGATCATAAGACCATGGTGAAAGCAATTACATTGTGAAATGTATATATGTTGATTCCTTCTGTCCTTGGTCGTCTCATTGAGGCACATATTAGCTTTGTTAATGGTTGGATACTTAGAAGGACATTAAGGACATTAATCATATTCGACAGATTGAATAGTTACTTTGACCGAGCCTGTTTGTTCCAAAGATGCCTCCACCTTTAGCACATCCATTTTGCTTTCCCCATAGGCTTTTGCGCCATTGTGCCATAAGTTGTAACAGGTTTTAACTTGAAAACTAATTTTCGGTTAAATCGTTGTCTACCTTTTAAGTTTCAAGATTGTTTTTATGGCGGAGTATTAGAAGGTAAAACCTAGAATAAGCCTTTCGATGAAAAGTACATGATCTTTATGGAGGGCCACGTTGCGGTTGATGAGTTTATAGATGTAAACCTGATGACCGATACGGAGAATATAATTACTTTGGTCAAGCACAGAATTGACGTCCATATCCGATTTCATTATGTTACCTCCCGAAGAGTCTACATGACTTCTATTTGTCAACTCTAGCGTTAGTTTTGGCACCGGCCTTTCGATTGTTTCAGGAAAATAACGCTAACACCTGTTGACTAATTACCATATTTGATTTGCTTTTCACTTTCATCTAGATGTGTCTTGCTTGGGTCCGAGCTTTTTGTGCTTGGTTACTAAGCCGAATATAACATGTTGAATGGAACTGATGTACAACTAATTTATCAAAAAGACTATGTATAGTGTTTACGATTATAAAGAACTATATATTTCCCCGTCTGGCATTTAGTTTTTGTCTATAGATAACGTTTAAAATTTTGTCTTTTTATGTGAACCAAGAGTTATAAAAGCATGACAAATTATACACTTTGTATATATCTCATGATGAATTGGGGACGCCGTCGCACTAGATATCTCTTTTTTTTTCAAATCGATCGATTTGGTCATGGAAATTTGTCGTTCTGATTTTGTATGTTTCTATATTCTTGAACTAGAAATCAAAACTGCACAAAACACAGAATATGAAATGAAGTAAACCATCTTGTGGTTGCAATCATAATAATCTATATGGTATGACACATGTCCGAAGATGTAATCCCCTGATCACGAATATTTGCAATTTCCATCCGCAAACCGATGTGGATTTGTGCTTATTGAATCTAAAAAAGAGTTCATATATTTCATTTGTTTCACAGTTTTAAACTTTTCAACTTACTACTGCACTGTTAATACTTCAAGGGTAAAATGACATTATGTTATCTGAACAGATATAGCAGATATCCTGACACAGAAAAATCGCCAAACTAATCAAACTTAGATATCTGTAGGTGTAAAGTGTTCAGGCAAGAAATAACACAGTTTATTTGAATTACTTCAAAACCCTGACATTTGAGCCATACTGATCTTAGACTTTACAGAGGATAATGCAACCAATGGCAGACACACGTTGATAACATAAGGTTTATAGTGTCCTGCCCTACAGGTTTCATTTCATTACATCAAAAATAGTTCTACCTGCTTTAAGTCTTGTTAATTTGACAGAGACATCATGTCTATGAAATAAAAACTGTCCCTTCTTGAAGCTTGGGGTGCAAAATTACAGCAATTTACACTTTAGGTTAAATAATTTAAAAAAATTTAAAATTAAATCTTAAAATGAGTTTAATTGACACTAATAACATCCTGTTGACCATTAATTCTACAAACAAGGTCATCATGGAGGAGGACAAAAAACGCTGAGACTTTTTGACAAGTTTATTCAAAGGACATGTCAATGTAAAAGAACAGTTTTGAAGAAAGGTCAAGACAACGTTGTCCCTTTCTACTGACTAAAATATGTTTAAAACAACGTTGTCCTACTGGTGAAATTCTATACTTGTTTGATTGGATTAAAGGAGGGGTGGGAGGTAGGGCGATGTCAGTTGACATGTGTCCTCAAAAAAAAAAATGCAGCTCCATGAATTATTGGCAGTTTTCCCAAATCAACGCTAACCATCAGTTGCTTAGGTGTTTTCAAAGAAATCAAGAAAAAATAGCCGTACGTGTATCCAAAGGCATTTACATTTGCATAATAATTATATTATGCCATGGACTGTTTGTCTGAAACACTTTTGATCCACTCTCAGCACCATCACACGTGCGATATATATTTGCCATGAACCTGACAATATAATCATGCAAACAAAAATGACTAAGTTAACTAAGTGACTTTAAAATTAAAGTAATTTCGTTATTCCTATTTTTAACAAATGTTATTCTACATGCTATCAACTGAAATTCTTAATTGATTCAATAACACTACAAAATGACAATATGATTATTAACGTTATGCAGTACTAGATTTTAAAAATTTATAATTTTTCCATCAAACTATTTTTACCATATTTGGGATTCAAATATTAATGGCATGTATAATTCCATGTAAAGATAAAGAATTAAAAGTAGGTAGATCGAGTAATAGGTACCCTGAATTGACCTTACTTTACAAGGTTTAGAATAAAAGAATAAATGTTTTACACTGTTTTAACCAACATTTTAATTTGGACATCGGCTTACCTGACATCTCCAACCTTTCACAAAGACAAGGATGTAGAACCCTTCCAGACTTTTTATAATGAAGGTTACAAGCGCACATAAGTAATTGGTCAGTATTTGTTAAATGTTTTTGTTTTTTAAATTACTCTTGTGATATAATACTTTTTTTTTATAATTATTTTTTTATCATTTTTTTCTTTCTGATCAAACCACACATTACAAAAGAGATTACTATTATCTTGTTTACTGATTTTGCACAAAACAATCTCAAATGTCAAGGTCCTGGATAAACAATTTATTGCGTCACAAAGGAGATGGCGCTCAAAAAAATAGTTTCATTTAAAAAAAATGTTCTGACTATCTACTACGATTGTTTTTCTTGTGTGTAAATAGAATTAAGTCGTGTTGTACGGGAGATCATATGCAATGCGCCTTTAATATCTATCTATCTGCAATAGAATAAGTTTTTAATTTTTTTATTGTAAATTTTTCTTAATGACCAACTAATGAATCTCAATATTTATCGAGGCCTTGTGAGCAATTATGTTACATGGTAGGGCTGTCAACGGTGGCAATTCTTCCTGGCTCTAAAAGTATGGTTTGAATCCCGCAAACGACACGACCATAAAAAGTGCAAGAATTTGTACTATAGCAATGTAGTATTGTAATCCCTAATTCAATATACTACAAAATCCATCCTCATATCGTAGGCGTTTCAAAATGCTACTAATGATAATAATAATAATTTAGAAAAGGGATGAAAGAATGGTAGATTTGTCATTTGTTTACTATTCACCAAGTTCGGTGCTTCATTTGGTCAAATTTAACAAATAAATCAGTGTTAAACCAATGCCATTATACATAACTTTATCGTGATCTTGCACTGTTTTCTGATTTAAAAATCCATTTTCAAACATCATAGTCAAGTTGCAATATAGAAATAACCTTACTCATTCTTTGATGAACTGAGGTTTTTTTTAATAAAAAGTTGTGTCAATGAGATTCAATGGTCAACACAAAACCTCTTTTTGGCTTAGCACAGAGATATATCCTAATGAAACAGCGCTATTTATTGTTTTAAAAAGCATAATGCATACACTATTTGGCGTCAATATTGCTAGTGTATTTGTATGACATACTTTCCATTTTCTATTCATTAGATTTGAATTGTCAAAAGATTGAACTTTTTCATCGCATCATGTAAAGCAATATGTATCTTTATGCAAACGACACAAATAATAACTACTCATTCAACTTCCTGTATGGCCGTTTATTCCAACGTCCATATTGGCGGAAAAAGAAATGTGATAGTAGCACCAAAAGGTATTGCTAGAAATTGTTCCCGAGACATTATCCCTTTGCAGAAAATGCACTTTCTTACTTAACTGATTATCATCAGTGGAATGTAGTCAGATATCTGGAGAACTCTCTTCAAACAGTGTTATGGAAACAAGATAATAGTCAGAAGAGTAAATATTGATAACATTATCATATCCATTTAACCACTATAGTTCTTATAATTGTCATAAAAAAGTTTTATACGTTGATAATTCAAAACCCTTTTCTAACTGAAATTAATGTTTACTGTATTACGATTTTTAATTGACTGAATTTTCTAAAGCTTGAAGTTCAAATAGCTTAATGCTGCTTTTGATGAAACATATTCATC
Organism: Phorcus lineatus; assembly: GCA_921293015.1. Lineage (NCBI taxonomy): Eukaryota > Metazoa > Mollusca > Gastropoda > Trochida > Trochidae > Phorcus > Phorcus lineatus. Next base: position 8,149,982 of record OV121092.1, on the reverse strand, counting down.
ATATCAACGTCAATCAATCCAAAATTATATGATACTCGTACTAAGTTTGGGCAGTAAGTTTGCAGTACCTCAGGGGGGTTCATCTTGCCATGATAATCGATGTCCCATTTGATCATTCAGGTTATGTAGCTTACTGTATGTAACTGCGTGGCAGTAAGACAAGACTAACTACTGCTAGTCAGTAAAATGTGGGGGTAAAACCACTCTAGGTTACTGCTATACCAAGCAAAGCTACTAAGTAATAAGTGTTGATCGAAACCTGTTAGAGCTAGCACGAAGATATAAAATTAAGCTAACTTGATGATCATTATCCGATCAGCTGCCGATGTAAACAGAATAAACCTCAGAGTAAATGCAAGCTCTACAATTTATGCCTCGGGTCAACTTTTGATTTATCTCCACGAGTTGTATATTTAATCACCCCATAGATATATATCCACCTCACATCCGTGTCAGCTACAGGCTATGATGTGACTGTAATATTTTCTCCAGTTTGTCTGAATAAAGTTAGATATGATAGTCAGTTTGTTGTGACTATGTCTTAAGTACGTAAACCAAATTGTAAGTTTTGGAATATATAAAACAGTTTTCACAGCTGAAAAGGACGATAAGGAAAATAATCAAGAAAATATATATTTCCGTAAGGTATCTGTAAATAAGATCAAACCATATTAATTAAATATTTTAAAAAACGATTTTGATTGCTCTCCTGGGCATTCACCAATTATCATAAAAAGTTAGATATGTTTATATTAGCTTGGAGCACTAACGTTTCATTAATACCATACCATCCATAATGTAAACAATCAATGTTAATGATTTCTTATGAACATATGGATGTAAACAAGAAAATGTTAAATACATTTAAGTTCCCAATTCGGTAGTTGGTTCAGTTACATCGAGTTTGTAAATATCCACGATTTGACCTTGTCTCAATATTTTCACTCATTAGAGTTACTCAGCTGTAATGTAGTCAGTCTTAGTTGACTTCATTTCATGTCCGAGTTAATTAATCAATTATACGTTTATGCTGCATCACATCAACGTTCATTTGATTCATTCGATTGCAATGAAATGTACCCCTATTCGTCCGTCTGTCTTAACCATAAACTTTCCTAAGATGATTAAGGGGCTTATAAACTGCAGAAAATGATCTGCATCCGTGGTTCAATAAACAACCAATACCAGTTAACAAAGATGTGCACTAAAAGGGTTTTGTTGAAATCAAGGAATAGACGATTTGCACCATTGTGTTATGTCTGTCAGACAGCTGATAGCATATTAAGCAATGAAGTAGTAACCTGAATGAATTGAATCTAATCCAATCCAATCAATGAAAACACACAATATTTTCGATGTATTTGGTGAAACGTTTGAATAATTAAGATTTGTTTTAGATATTTCATAATCGTGATCATCTCGCTTATTATAATTTTCCACAATGCTGATTCTACATTTGATTGAAATGTATCAGATTTCCCAGTAAGCATTAAGAATTATAGGGATATTAAATCAATCTTTGCTGGAAAGTTTCGTATCTAACATTTCGATGCTTAACCCTTATCCTACCAAGGTTTTTTGTCGACGTTGTGTACCAAGTCCGGCCTGGTCTAGATATCAGGTCATTTGTTGACTTTTCAACCTTTTAGTTCTTTGCTGACACAATGGAGGCTTTCATTGGAGCCAATGGGGTTAGAATTATTTAAACAATTTGAATTCCTTACATTTGTATATTTGTATATGCAAATTTTGCTATAACGATGTTTCAAAGAAATAGTTCAATGTTGTGCTTCTTGTAGTTCAAGATGATAAAAAATTTAAACGTTGCCCTAAATATGTTTTTATTCCTTCTTAATTACATTGATTAGTATTCGTAAATAAATATATTCAAGATAATGTCGTTAATAAGATGCTTTCATCTTGCCGTGTCTAACAAAATGCAAAAGGCAAAATGCTAAGGCACGATGAACATGATCACAGATACGTTTAAGAAACTGATTTACATAAATTTCCAAATACTAAGAAACTTTTATTGAAACCTTTGAGGGGAATTTTGAAGAATGCTTCATTCAGGTGTGTTGTGTAAAGCATTATATGTTTGCTTTGAATAATAATATTGATAAATCCCTTAAAAGTAACTGCCTTGAAATGAAATGTAATGTTCCATGACAATACTATATTTCTTTTGTTAGAAACAGTACCATTGGGTAGAGATAACTTTATTTACTAACTTTATTACAATGTTATATCCTGAAGAAATTAGACATATTGTTCGAGAAGGCTTTCCTGGCCTATCTGCTGGAACATATGATGTACAGTACAGTGACATCAAAGTAAGAATATAACAAATAACTTTTATTTTCTCTAAAATAATGTCAATTTGCACAAATGGAAAGAAGGAACAATTCTCCTTTAATGTTATTCTATACATTTTTTCAGAGTTTCCCTATTAAATTGACTTGTAAAATCTTGACAAATAAATCAATCTGAACCATGCTTTTGTTTTAGCTTTTCAATATATCAGCATTAGATGCATTGGAGATCATATTGGCATGTAGCATGATAAACATAACTTAATAAATGGAAGCCGTTTAAAACACACTTGTACTTGGCAGGTGGAAGAACATTTCACTGTGCTCCCTCCTTTCCACAGAAGAATCGTTCTGGGTACAACGGCATACAGTGTATCTGAGATAACCTTAGCTGACGAGTCACTCCGACTAACTTATTCAGTGCCTCTATCACGCTTGACAAAGTCACTACCAGATCCGTCATCTTAGGGCAATGCCTCAATGACTTCATCCTCATTGATATTTGGAACAAATGACCCCAATTTGTCCCTACTTCTGGAATTGCAATTGATCCTGAATGACTGGAAGTTGTCTCAAAAAAGGGCACAGTTAGATATGATGTATCTGGAAAAAAGGAGGTGACCGACCCTCAGAGGCCCGGCTTGGTACTTATTGCATTTATCTGTTTATGTGACCCTGGTATCCTCTTCATTTTATCAATCTTTTGAATTACACAGTCATAGAAGTTTCATACATCAGTCATTAATTTTTGTTTGATTGTGTAGAGAAGTTTAGAATAACAGATTGGGTCTACATCTCAGTGTCAAGGTTACTTCTTAATACATGTACTAAATTATTAATGTATATCTTACTTTGTGTCCCAAATGATTATACATGGACAATGTCAAGTCAATATATAATCAAAATTGCACAAATCATTGTAAAATTTAATCCCCGTATCATTATTAATTTCATCTCCATGCTGCATAACACAGGTAAATAAAATCACATCCTCCTACACAAACCTCTGTTTAAATTCAAATACTTTCCAAGTGACGACAATACTAACTATTTCCAATAATTTGAAATTGAATTTGAATATTTTTAATTTCAAAGTATTTGAGTGTGCTAAAAACAAACCATAATAGCTCGATTATGTCAAGAACGAGAAGTTTCGAGGGAGCCGGAGTTTACAGACTATTTGTGGGATATTCTAAATATTAAGTTTTCTGGATTTTTTATAAAACATTTAATCATTCTGCTGAACCACATTTTGAAAGCGTTTACAACCGGATTCAACAAGAAATTTCCATTAAGGACAGGACTCAACCTATCACTGCTATTTGATAAAAAAAAGTGGTGAATATTTTATTTTTAAACTAGCCCTTTGACCCATTTGATATTGATAGCCAATATGTATTGGTCTATATTGTAGCCTTCAATTTTAATAATGAATTAAATTATCAATATTAATATATTCAATTGTTTGTCACATTTTGCTGGTTTACTTGCGATTATTCAATATTCTAAATTCACACGTAATATTATCTAAAGCCTTGTATTTCCAAAGTTGGCTGTTGTGATGATTTGCCTACATCATTAAATAAGGGGACTTTTTTGTCAGTGTAACTATGGTTATTTGTTCTTATACAGAGCAGTTTTGTATCGAATGTAGTTAAAATGTCATGCAATGGCTGTTGGCGCAGTTTTGAATGTCATTATCTTATGATCTCATTTAAACTATATTTTCTAACATCGCCATTTGAAAACATACAATAAAGACGCAATGAACTTTTATTTCCGGCTTAATGAGGTGAAAATGACATTTTTGCAACACATTTTGCCTCGTGTATGTGAGCCGATCGTTTGTTTGTTTTAAACCAGAGATTAACAAAAATACAACTCATGCATTTGCTTCGTTGTCACTGCGTACATCACTGTCAGTTGATCTGGTGACATATTGAACAAGAAACTGCAGAGAACTAAAAACCTCAAATGGCAAAAGAGAGAAAACTTCCATAGCCATAGTGGAAAAAAGACAAGAAATGACAGCCTATATATCTAAAGACAACGGTCATTACTCAAAAGATCGGGGGGAAAGGAGAAACCATAAATTTCTTAAAAATTTCTTCATTATCATGATTTTGAAATTATTTAGTAAAATAGTACCAATATATACTAGATTTATTATTGCCAACATCCTGTCAAAATGTATTCAATTAATATTTTATTGAAAATGTTACCCCTAATCACTGTTGATGTGAGTGTTGTTTCAAATGTGCTAAAGACTTTCCCCCTATATATGTAGTAGAGCGGTGCTATGATAAGCCTTATAGATTGTCCTGTCCTCCTTTCATTTTAGAGATAAACTTGGTGTGTTTGAAAATTAGAGAGACGTTACACTTGATTGAAAGCTACGCGTTCGGTTTCAAAATGTACTCCCTTTCAGTCTAATATAACATGCCTCTGATTTTCAAACACACCAAGTTTATCTCCATTCTTCTATGTCGACTTTTATATTGAACTCTTTTTCCTTGAGAAATGCACTCTGCCAAAGGTTATTTTTTCCGGAAACAAAAATGAACTTGTCTGTATCAGGGATTTTGCGTCTTTGTATTGAAAATTAATAGAAACTTTAACAAAGTAAAACGTAATAACACATGTTCACTAAATGTTTCTGTACACCCAAAACCCAAAAGTTGTTATCCAGTTAATTATAAATAACAAAGACCGCGAAATCTCTATGAGGCAAATAGATGACTAAAAAAATATTATGTAGAATCGATGTAGGCGTGTACGAGTTTATCTATTTAATTTACTTTCTATTAGATTTTACAGGTGGATTAATTGGCCGTTTCCTGTACACACTTTGACTGTTATATAGCCGTCCTCTCTAGTTTGTAATCAGATGTTTTCCCAAATTGTCTTTTCTTCACCCAGACCCAATGTGCAAGGCTGACCTGGACATACTGCTCTGTTTCCTACATGAGACTCCTTTATAAAGATTGTTCCACTTCCAAATTGTTCCACATCAAACTAACCTGTATATTATCATAAATGCTTCTGTCCACGAAAGGAAGAAGGTTGTTACTCATTAGACACTATTTTTCTGCTTAATGTATTAGAATTAACACATTTACATATTGTTGTCTATTCTTATTTCACAATAACAAGTGCTACTTTTCATCTTAACATGAAACTTACAACCGGTTAATAATAATTTCGGAAACAAACTTTATAGCATCATGAAATAACGAAAATCAGATGCATATGTTCCATTAAAGCATTACGTTTAACCATCAAGTTTCCCCTATTAGCACAGTATTTTAACATTTTATTGTTCAGCAGTAATAAAACACTTTATAACCATATTGGATAGAGGAACGTCGAAGTGAATTAAATCCTATATACTTAATCAAATATTGTTATTGACTGGCAACATAAAACCATCCCTAGAGAAACCTTACATTAAATGCGGGAAGAAACTATGAACAGATGAAAGAAACATCAGTTTGTTATTTGTCTAGTAGAGGCATTTTTATGAAGCTTTTTGGTGTCTTGAGACACTTACTAGGAAAGCATTAATCTAAAGAAATAACCTGGGAATAATTCGGGTTCTAAATGATACTTCAGATAATGCTGGTCTGGGACTGTTTCTGACTTTAACCAACATAGAAATACTTCAATGATGAAAAGATTTCTTCATTGAATCAAGACATTCACTGTACCGTATTTATTCAGTAAGATTTGTTCTGGTGAACAGATTCGAAACTGAGTTATATAACTTTCAAGTTGAAATGAGATTTGATGGTGATAAAAGTATCGGTTAGCATTAGTTAAGAGCCTTAGTTGGTCAATAAGATTGCTTTGTTGATGTAATTCTACACTTAGTTTTATGAAAATTGTTCTATGTAGGAAAGGAGGCAAGTTTGGAAAATATGAATCCTTTTATTTTGATTTGAGTTTCTATTTGAAATTGTTTCATCATATAAATACTTAGGTGTTCATTTTTCATGTTGGTTTGTTACACAAAATATTCTGTCAATACAAACTTTAAAGTTTTAAAAATTCTAAGATCACACATATCTGTTTATCACAAAATGCCACTATCAATTTTACAACATATATTTGATAAAAAGGTCTTCCCAGTATTGTCATATGAAGCGAAAAACGGGTCCCATCCTTGCCCAGATGCCAGTCGTCTGCATGATAACTATTGGAAATCAATATTATGCCTAGAAGTAACCCAAACATTGTAGCACAGGGAGAACTTGGATATTTTTCATTTAAATAGACATGCTTATAGTTTTAATTTAGATTAGCAGAAAAAGGCACTCAATGCTGGGCCATGAAGGTCAGAAATCTTCTTAATGAGTACGGTTTTGGATTTGTGTAGCTTATGCAAGATGTTGTCTGCATTAGCTCTTATGACAACCTTTAAGGAGCGATGTTTATGTATTGTGTGTGAGCGGTGTTTAGAATCTATTTCAAAACATTCCAAACTACAGTTGTATAGAAACGTGAACGTTATTTTTGGTTGCGAACAATATCTGTCAATTGTGAAGTTACAAAATTTAGATGCTCAAACCATAATGTAATGATAGAAGAATATAGAAAACTTGGCATTGATAAAAGACTTTGCACATTTTGTATAATACCTTGCATTGATTCAGAATACCATTTTTGTATGATATGTCCATTTTACAATTACTTAAGAATATATCTCCAAAATGATTGTATTGAATTTCCGTGTTATGATAAGTTTATTCAACTGTTATCATAATTTAATCCTTGAGAAATTAAATCCCTAGCGAAATTTATGTTTCTCGCCAAGAAGAAGAAAAGATGTAGTTGTTGTTAATGGTTTAAGGAAGAATTATCTCCAACCATACATCAAGTTGAGAAACTTATCATAGTCTTTTACTCGTGCGAGTTTACATGCTTTCGTTTTGTGGTGCACTACATATTTAAGCGTTTAAAAACAGACCTAGAATCCCTCACAGGAATATCTCAAAGGATTCAAATGCTTTTTTTACAACTGAAATATGAAATTACCATGTTTGGTAAGTATGATTCATAATGGATCCTCTTAACACGAAACTGAATGGTAGTATCTTGTTATATTGAAGAATATTTGAGGTATTATTTATCATTGTCTTGAATATTTCTTACTCGTCAGTTTTAGAACAGTGGGACACATTTCTAAAGAAAAAAAGGCATATTTTGCAGATATATGTTTTTAAATTATGGCAATGCCTAGATCAATATTTGATATTACCCATGGTTTTTTGCATAGGTCATGACGTCTAAACGTCTGCCTGAAGAAGCTAGATGGTAATCTAAACGTTGAGTAAGCAGAGTTCAAACAGCATCCCTAGGGATGACACAGGATAGCACAGTGGTTAGCGTACGGTTTCAGATCAGGTCCATGGTTCGAATCCCACAAAGGGCTCGGCAACTTTTGTCTGCAGTAGAGAACTGTTCCGCATGCTTTAAGTTTTGAATGTAATGCTACATTGAATTTCAGCGCAGTACCACTCATGGGTCGCTTGTTATCATGCACTTTTCACCACAATTCAAAGCAGATAAGTGTAGTGTGCTCTCTCCCTGAAATAATACAAGCAGCTGTGATATAAGGGAAAGCAAAGTTACACCAGGAATCCCTCACCTCACCTCGCCTCACATCGTATACAGTGCATGCTCTTAATCAGTAATAACGTGAGCCACCACCCTAGAGAACAAGAGAAATAACATCTACCATTGTGTAATAACACTTAAATATGATCCATTCCATTTTAATATTCAAAAAGGTTGGATTTAGATGGGAAAATTATCCTCTCATTAGTTCTTGTCACTCAAGAAATCTGTATGGTTAAAAGTTAAAAATGAACATGTAGCTCGTGTATTGATTTAAGCTTTGCATATCCATTAAGCAATTAGGAACAATCTTAAATAACTAAATCTAGCTGTGCCATCTCCAGCAGTCATCATAAATCATGCTCATATTTTCAAATTTAATTCATTTCCCTTAAAACAATAAAGCCCTCTGGATATAATTCTTTCCATATGGAGAAGCTTGTGATCAATTTCGAAAGTTCTAAAGTTTTTGTACGGCAGTATCTCAACAACAAATTTTGGATAACTACCCAAAAATAGTCAAACGTCTCTTTCAAAATTGTTATCTCAAAGATAAAGGCACTTGAATTCATTTAAACTTTATCACATTTTATGAACCAACACCTTTATTCATATTCACATTTCTAATACGTTTAAAAAAGTTTACAACCAGTTTAAACTTGGAACTTTTACTACGTAGCTTCACAACTTATTATCATGTTTTGTCTTGTGACAGTTGTCATACTGTAAAGAAAGTTCAAGTTAGAATTTTTTCAGAAATGTTTTTAGAAAAAAGCTAAAAGAGAGGAGGACCCATGTACATGGCAGTTAAAGTAGTATATTTTCAGTAAAGACGTGCACTTGTAAATACTTTAACACACAAAACCAAACAAGTTTATCAATTTTGTTACATACAGCATGTTCTGGTTTCTTTCTCAAGCAATGAAATTGTGTAACACAACTTTTTTCAGCCCCTTGACAATATTTGAAAACGGATTTGAAGATGTGATGTCAAACATATAAATAACATTTTGAATGAAATATTTTAAAAAAGCTAACATTCAATATAAAAAATAATTTTATAACGGAATTTAAAAAACAGGTGATTAAGACACAAAAGGAATTCAATTTACGAATGACGTCAAAAGCAGCCCGACACCAATTTAATGCTTCTCGCCCGCAGATTTAACTGTATCAAGACGTAAGCATCACAGTTATAATCTTCGACTTGCCGGACTAAAACATCCCAACTACTTAAACATTTCATCCCAATTATGGTACATACGATCTAAAATTATGATATTTGATTTCCAAATTAACACAAAAATCCTTATATAAACAACTGGCAAAACGTCATGAAATGGGAGATGTGAACCGTTGCAATAGACCGATCTAAAAAGGCCAACAGGACATAAAAATATTCATTTATGCATTAGAATATGTTAATAAAGCATTTATATCTATCATTGTTTCAAAATGTATAGGAGTTTTTCTTCATATTTTGATAATTTCATGAATATGAATATATTATGTCGTTAACAAATATCAGGTACCAAAGTGCATATAAGAATACAGACAAAAAGATGCAAGGTGAGTGATATGGTGAACAGAAATATTGAGCTATACTTCAACGATATTTTACATGTAAAATAGTTTTTAAAAATCGCTTTGTTTAACAATGAAACAATAACCATTAAAATAATGATCCAACTCATTATGAATTATTAGATAAATATACCGTCAATGTACGCAAAACATTAAACGGACCATATACGCAACTGTGATTCATATTCTTGTTGAATTTGTAGGCGGGCCAAAGGCCTTTCTACTAAAATAAAACAGAATGAACATGATAAATTGCGACCGCTGTCTTCCTCAATTGCTCCAATTTTGTAAATTGTAAATCCTACCAAACGGTAGAAAAAAACTATTATATTTGTCAAAATAAAACAAAGTTTATACCAAATGGAAACTTAGGTATTAAAAATGAAAATCATCCTCAGTTTGATCTAGAATATATACAATAAGGGTAATGGTCATGCGATGTGAGCAAAATAATTTATAAACGTTATTCTTAAACAATTTAACAAGGGAAATATCAAGCAATTTAACTGGAAATCATGTAAAAGATTTCCAGCATGAAAACATTACCTCAAATTGCAAAAAAATATAACTGTTACAGAGTGTTATTTTAATATGTATGTAACTAATTTTTAGGAAAAACAATACAAAAATCTTCCCCAAAAAAATCGTTTAATTTCTATGACTGGTTGCACGGCAATGTTGTGCAGATATGGTGAAGGGAATTCTGTTGTTAGTGTTTTCCAGTGCTATCTTTAGCGCAGCGTTACCGCACGTGCTTTTCATGCGCCCGTGCTGGGTTGCCTCGTGGTCTGCTCTCATTGCTTCTAGTGTCCTCGCAGTGAAAGGTTGTGTTTTCACTATTTTGAGGTTGGTGCTAAGTTATTGTTAAAATCAATAAAGTTAATCCCAAATTGTTAATTAATGCTAATATATTTTCTAATCAACCTAAGGTTAAAACTATGGCCAAAATAATGCAATACTGCTAAAAAAAAACTTTTCCTACAAAACTCTATCTTTCTTAGTACAACTAAGAGTGAGTGTTCTATATAATAATAACCGTGAGTCAGACGTTAAATGATTTAGTGTGTATTTGTGATGTGCGTATGAAATGTGTATTTCATATGTGAATTAATTGTCTTTAGGTATTCTAATGAAGACAACGTGGTGTTAACCAATAAGCCTGGTCGTACTGACGGGGAAGACAATCATGCATATACATGTCATTGATGTGTAACATGTTTTTCAATTATATACTATGTTCAAATGTAAAGCATAAATTGCATTACTTGCTATTGTGGACTTTTCATGGTTCTATGTGTTCATGAAGTGAATCTATAACTTGTTTGAATGAATACCTATTTCTATTTTTGTGTATTGGAATTGTTCATGCTTATTGTGTGATGTGATGACAAAAATGTATGTAATGTGATAGAAGATATTTATGAATATAATGTGTGTTGCAGGGTTTTGAGTTATTGGAGCGCGTGCACTTGCGCACGTGTAACCCACGTAACTGAAGAAAACCGAACCACCCCCACAGCGAGTCATGTTATTCTTGGCGGGGAGCTGATATATAACTACAAAGGATATTGAACCATCAGGTAGGTTATTTGCCATTTGTGAAACAACTCTGTTAATCATTTAGGAAGAAAAGTCCTTACAAAGAGGACAACTGCAGAAATATATGTCTTGAAGATGTGTTATTTCCTTTTTTATAGTCGAAATATGTTGAAGATCACAAAGAAAATTGTACAGAAAAACTAATCTTTCAACATAAGTCTAAGCTATTCAACGAATGGACAGGTTATGATAATGGATTTATTTCCCTTCGGAAAATGAGATAAGTCATCTCCGAGAATGGACAGGTTAGGGATACCCCCGAATTGGGACATTATGTCTGTTTTCGGTGATTATCACCAAAAACGGGGTGTAAAATGGACCCCGTTTCACTACAAAAACATCGTTTTTCACGCTTGTGCTCTTCTGTAAAACTGGCGAGAGTTGACGCATGGACATTTTAATGCACGTGTTTACCCTTCGTCACTTACTATGTATTAGAAGTCTGGAATTCGCCGCTTTTTCTCCGCCTCGTCGAAAAAAAAAATCGCCAAACTCGCCATTTTGCAAGTATTCTTTACTTCATGGCGTTAATAATCAACAAGCCGACATACAATTCACCCAGTGTGTGCAGCAACCATCCCTCTCGCCATGTTCATCGGAAGTAATCCCGATAGCGCCCTCCAACTTCCAGGAAGGGAGGTAATATACCGTTGGGGTATGGAACTGCCGATAATCTACGGTGGCCAGTAAGCGCTATTAACACCACAATCTTAAGTCGTGTAATAAATAATGTTCTTTATTTTTGGAAGGATATGCCTCTTTTTCCCATACGAACACAAGTGTATCAGTGAATATTTTCTTGTTGTGAGAACAACCTTATTCTTAACCAAAATGTTTTCGTATTCTACATAATTTTCTTATAGAAATTTCATCTAATTTTAGAGGTTACAAACTGCAGAAAACAGGTCACCAATTCACCTCTTAGAAATCATCGTATGTGTCAATTAAAGAATCAATTGATTAAAATTATGTGTGTCATTAAATATTTGAATCATTCATATACATTATTCATGTTCAAAATTTGATATTAACAATACATGTATATTCGGCAGTGCATAGGATATGTCAATGATATACAGTTCATCATCCAGTACTAATTATTCAAGTTTTTTTGTTTCAGCAGAACTTACACGGGTTTAGCACATGTATTGCGCAAACGTTTTTGAAAGCAGAAGACAGGTTTCTAGCTTTTACTTACCTCTCAAGTGTGATTTGTTTCATCCTGATGTATTGTTTATCTTTTATTACGAGTTTGTTGTTTTTGTGTTTTAGGAAAATACAATAAAACGTTATAAAGCGCCTTATTTTACGGGATGCCCGTGCAATACGGCACCCACGAAAATAGGGTACACGGCGTTTCCAATTTCACAAAAAAGACGGATTTCGTGGCAACAATAATAAAAGATATTCTAAATATAAATATTTTTTGTTGTACAATATACATAGGCAACTCTGGCATCACACAACTATTGACAAATTAACAGACGTCCGCGCAGATGAAAAGTTAAGTGACGTATATGGAAAGTATTTTAAAAACTATGGCTCTTTTTTCTTGTTGCAAAAGACCCATTACTACAGTATTTCAAACAATCAAACACATAAAATCAATACTACATTTAACGCCGATATATCAAACAAAAGCACTTTCATAGACAATTACATTCCAATGTGTCCTTGACGAAAATTAGATTAAAATCTGGCACGGATGCAACTCGTAACTACATGCGTTGAGGGTGTCAAGGGTAAATTGACTCGCTTACAAAAACATTTCTTTCCAACAATAATGGTTATGATGAATAATCGACGCAATCTCCTTGAAGCCTGATTTCTAAGTAAATTTCTAAGTAAACAAAGAATCGTTTCAGTTACAAATACATCGATAAGATACCAAACCAGGAATAAACAACTATACCAATACGGATGTATATTGGATCATATTTTACTAAGATGTTTAGACCACAAGATCAAAATAACTTTTGTAATTTAAATATGTTAGGAAAAATATATTTCAGCTGTAACAGTTATTTAGTAACAGTCGCGAGTTATGGCTGATTTGAGCTGTCGTAGATTCCATAGATTTAGACGGGTCCCATGCTATTACCTCCCTTCCTGGAAGTTGGAGGGCGCTATCGGGATTACTTCCGATGAACATGGCGAGAGGGATGGTTGCTGCACACACTGGGTGAATTGTATGTCGGCTTGTTGATTATTAACGCCATGAAGTAAAGAATACTTGCAAAATGGCGAGTTTGGCGATTTTTTTTTTCGACGAGGCGGAGAAAAAGCGGCGAATTCCAGACTTCTAATACATAGTAAGTGACGAAGGGTAAACACGTGCATTAAAATGTCCATGCGTCAACTCTCGCCAGTTTTACAGAAGAGCACAAGCGTGAAAAACGATGTTTTTGTAGTGAAACGGGGTCCATTTTACACCCCGTTTTTGGTGATAATCACCGAAAACAGACATAATGTCCCAATTCGGGGGTATCCCTAACCTGATGGACGACAGTAATGAGAAGCCTTTATGCATACAAACACATATTTCCTGCTGAGTGTTGAGATTACACTAAGGTTTAATCAACTGATATGTTTATATGGTACTCTTTGTTGACAGAAGAACAGAAAGGACAAGCTAGCGTTTAAAACTGATCAAGCTCTGTGTACAAAGACGCCATTCACATCTACTCCATTAACTTTCTGAACCCTTTAGATCGATGCCAAAAATGGGAGATTAATTTTCATGAAGCACTTGGATGTCCGATATTTGACATTGTCTTAAGTCCATTATCTTCGCTATGCATTGCTTGTTCAGCAGAGGTTTAGAGTTGCATGGGGCGTCTTGACCATGTTTTTTTAAATTTTGATTATAACTAAGGGATCAGTTTAGTTTTTAGAAAACATTAAATGTAATCAAAATTCTTTTAACTTAGTTTTATCATACACTATGAACAAATACCATCAACACATATGGGTATCTCGATATCCAATAAGGTTGACTAACTCAGGAAAATCGCCTACCACCAAATATAAGGTCTTCAGACGTGATTTACATGTTGTCTAAGTTGACCAATAATTGATGTTTTTTTCATCAAACAATTCTGGATGTATAAGGTAAACTTTCCTTCAGAGTCTTATGACGGGGGGCACCCTTATGTAAGTATCATATGTATACATATCAATATATCCTCTGCAATAACTTAGGCATTCTCTCTCTCCGGGTAACAGCTATACTCTCGCGCTGCAAACTGTAACCTATGATAAAGCCAATCAAACAGTTTTACTGTGATGGTTCAGAACAAACTTTAGCCAACGTCATAGCACAGTTGGCCTTTACTATTCGGCAACATGGCGATGTCCTTACATGATCTTGATAAAATAAAATGGTATTCTCATTATATGGATGTGGGTATAGTAAATGTTTGAAAACACTGTTTTGAGAACCTGTATGAGTTCCGAATCGATCCACCCCAAAATAACGCAGGAAGAAAGATGCGAACAAGGCGGTGCAAACTTGATATTGCCGACTCGCTGTTGGTTGACTATTTTTAGATACTTCGTATGTCATCGGTCATAGTGCGTAATGTTTAGTGGTGTTATAAACCAGGGTATATAAGTTGAGCAAGAGTGTATACTATTACTCCGAGACAAGATGTAGCTTACAACTAGAATTTTTAGATTGATATGAAGTGTTACTCCATAACACTTATATATACTTGCTAGTGAGAGAGAATTTATTTCTGTAAAGGAGCCACCAGCCCATTATACCTTTAAGTTGATGACACAATTAACTGTCGAAGCGCCATAAAATGTTATGTACAGACAAAGCATAATGCAATTCTATGATAGACATTGTTGGGCATCAGCATGATGCAAAATGTTTGTTACGTTTCTTTTGAGCTAGAAAAATATATTTTGCAAGATTATTGAGTACAATACTATTTGTTGATGTAAACAGTGAGTTGAGCTTGTTATCAGATGGGATTACAAAGTAATACTTTGTTCTCAGGTTATTACAATATGGACATTCAATGCAAAAAAATCAATTCAGATGCAATAATCATTCTATTGTCGATAATAATTTTATTAGTATAGTTATTTTCCTGGCATATTAAATGTTATGTTTGATGTACAGTATGTCTTATAATCTAAAGACTTGATTGTTTTTCATAAATCATCTTTTTAATGAAAATTAATTGTGATACGTTCAACATTTCAGCTTCACATTCTGCAAACTTGATTTTGATTCAATACAGATAAAGTTTTTGTTGTTGCATTTAATCCAATGAGACTATAATGGTTCCAAGGCATGACTAATCCTTTATTGAGAGTTGAAGCTATCTCTAAATGGCTGGTTGTGTTTCATACTCTTTAACCCAACAATATCTTTTCTAACTGATTGAAGTAGACACAAATTGCAAATCACCGTGCTGTGGCTTGGGCGATAAAACATTCAAATCTTTCTTAGGAATTCTCATCAGTTACGATCAAGAGTTTCTCATTCATTCCCCTGTCAGGTCATGTCAAATTAGAAAAATAAGCATCAACATTATAGTGATGACACACAATTTGGTAGTTAAGGATGCATTTATAAAAAATATCGAAAATTTTGCTAAATTGTAATTAAAATATTGTTTACAATGATTTCTGTTTTAAAAAAGAAAATTGTATTTCTAAACGTTTATCAACTGTTTTTTGCTCCATTATTGTAATGATTCCATACGCTGACTGCAGGGTAGAGTGATAATTTATAAGATGTTGAAATATATCTTCACATCACTTTTTGTCACACAATCCACTATTTAATAGAAAGTGATGGTTTAAGTATTTTAGATTATTCTGTGCTGAATGGTTTAGTGTCATACATATCGAGTCACAGATTCACTAATTAAGTATTTGACTTGATGAATCAAACTATTCCAGGGAACAGAAGTATAAACTAATTTTGGACATTTTCAGTTCCAGAGAAACGATGTTTATTTCCAGTTTTAATAGTTTCTTGCTTTGAACCATTTTAAGTACGCAGGAAAACCGCAAATTCCGAAAGAAAGAAAACACAATTCTGCAAGGTATAGTGTGTCTAGATTGAGAATCAGCATTAATACTTTAACATATTGAAATAAAAGTTCAAGTAAGGTTGTTACCTAGCGAGTATATGCAAAATATAGGTCGAAAGGTAACATGATTCAATTAAAGGCCGTAAGTGCCTTTAAGTAGTTTTTTTGTAAATGCTCTGACTAAATAATATCTCAACTGACGAGTTTAAAGTTATTCAAAACTTAACAGACATTCAGAGATATTTACACAGGACAACAATGTTCATTAATCTATGTCATGAAAACAATCAGAGTTCTTGTGCCCGTTTTATGGACATAAATGGTCATCCTGTTAATATTTTTTCTAACAGTGCTTTATACTCACATGGGAATTTCACTAGACATGATGAGATAAGGGGCCCCTTTCCTTTCTGAACTAATAAGCCCTGAGCCATAAAAATAATCGAAAACGACAATAATCAGATAACAGTGTTTTTCCATGAAAAATTCAGCAACAACTTTTATAACAGGCATAAACATAGACAGGGGGCTTTATGACCAGAAAATTCATAACTCATGCTTGGGTTTCTTCTTATGCTATGTCATCATATATGTTTTTATAGTAACTACAAAACGGTTTTGATTAATAACAAATGATAGGTTTTAATGTAAATAAACAGACACAAAGAAAGTAAGCTTTTACACCACAAACATTTACGGGTGGTCATAACTCACGTTTTGGTCTCTACTACGACGCTATGTCATCATTAACAACATCCTAGTTCTCTGTCGGAAGTATTATTGAGCAAGTGTCACCATCTCTTGATTTATTTGTTTAGATGACCCTGATACCTGCTTCATTTAATCAATTTTATAGACTGCACAAAGAGTTTTGATACATTAGTCATCAATTTATGTTTGAAGTCAAGGTACTTTTCAATCAGCGTATATATTTATTTTTATTTCTCAAATGGCCTTTGTTCAGTTCTAGTAACTGTTTAGGAAATAGGTGAAGTGATTTTGGGATTGCATTGCATTGCGAAGGTTTTGTCTTGAAAAAGATCAGGATATTAGGAAGGAGCGAGAGCGGATTCATATACGCTGATTTAGAAAGATGAGTTTTCAAATGTACATATTGAATCACATTTGCCGTTTAAGGAAAATACTTCGACTGCTATCTCTATTATCAATGGCCGTCATTTCTAGTTAGTCAATAGTTGTTATCTCCAATGGTTTTATCCTCAAAATCCATATGCAAGGCTGACCTGTACATCACACTAACCCGTATATTATCATAACTGTTTATTTATCTGTAAGCTTGGAAAGTAATGACTAGATGTACTTTATTTGGATTAGAAACATTAACATTTGGTTTTCTTTTCATACATGTTATGACAATTATCACTTTTATTAATGCAAATGATTCCATCTCAATATAACTTACAACATATGTTTTATAGTAGTTTTAGAAAATAAAATTTAAAACATGAAACAACGAGTTCAAATTTATGAATATCAGATGCATATATGCCACTTAAGCATTATGCTTAATCATTACCTTTCATCGATGGGCACATCATTCAGATCTCCGTGCTTTTCATTAGCAATAAAACATTTTATAACCATACTGGATAGAGGAACGTCGAAGTGAATTAAATCCTGTATACTAAATCAATATTGTTGTTGACTGGTAACATAAAACTATCCATTTAATCCAGAAAGAAAATATAAACAGATGAGAAAAACATCAGGTTTTTTTATGTTTTTTTGTCTTTGTGTCATTCTGTCCTGTGGTACTGATTGTCATTGTTTTTCCATAGTACCAGGAATTTAAACAAAAAGTTAAATAAATAACCACTTTACTGAAAAAAATCCGGTTTAATATAACATAACACATGTAATAGTGGCCTGACAATTGCTTCTGCGCTTGACCTTAATAAATTGACTTCATCCTCAAATAGAGACATTGAGAGTAACGTTTTAATTCAGTAAACATTTCTTGAGAACTGATTTTAAACCGAGTTGTAACGTTATCTACATGAGATTCAATTGGTTTCACAAACTTTTATTTGGCTTCATCTGAAGAGACATTATGACCTTATCTAGGCAGCAAAATTGTACACTTGAACGGATTCAAAACTGTTATAACTTTTAAGTTCAGATAGGTCCATACGTCACTTTGATTTTATCTATAGAGACATATTACCATATCCATTCAGCTTTATTGTATTGTTGAACGAATTCAAAATTGAATAATAACTATAAAGCAAAAATAAGAGTAAAATGGTGACATAAACGTCGGTTTGGCTTTATCTAGAAAGACAAAATGCATTATCTGGTCAATAAAATTGTTTTGTTCAACTGATGCCATAAGGAGTTTTAAAGTTTAGTTCGAAGTTGATTCAGTCGGTGCCAGTAACGTCAATTACGCTGATGAAGCAGGATGCAGTAACGTCAGTGGCATTATCTCAGAGACGTGGTGTTATAAAAAAGACTAACTTGCATTTGTTATGAATTGTTATGGGGTAATGGTTTCTTGAATTAACAAACATAAATTAGAGAAAAACGTAAAGCTATGATCATAATTTTTTTCTAATGCGTGTTTACATGCTTAATGTTTTTATGTTGTGGTGCACTTCATATATTAGCATCAATGAGAAATCCTTCACAGAAATCTTTCTGTACTATAACATTACCATGTATGGTGAATATGATGCACAAAAGATCCTTTAAATCAGAAGTAAACTGAAGGGTTATATCATTTGTTTTATGATTGGCGTGAATTTAACAATATAACTGACTCATCGGTTTTGGTGTAGTACAGTGGAACATTTTTTAAGAATCAATAATAAATTTACAAATTGTTTATGGCAAAGCCATTAACAATGTTTTAAATAAATGAAGGCTTCTCTGCAACTGTCACGACGTTTCTGCCTGAAGTTGTTTGACTAGGTGAAAGCAGATTTTTAAAGAAAAAAAAGGCATAATTTGCGGAGATAATTTGAAAAATTGTTAATGGCAGTCATTTTATATTACCGACCGCGTCTTTGCAGAGGTTCTGCCTGATGTTTCTTGACTCGGAGAAAGCAGAGGTCAAATAACATCCCTATGGAGTTATGACATCATGAAAGAAGCACAAGCACTTAATCAGTAATTACTTGAAATACAACACCAGGAAACAAACGAAATAACTTCAACCGTTGTGTTTTAGCACTTAAACGGAACTCTCCGTAAAATTGATCAAAAAGGTTGGATTTAAATGGAAATATTATCCTATAATCATTCATTTTATTTTAGAAAATCTTAAGGCGTAAAAGTTATAAATAAAAATATAGCTTGTGCATTGATTTAAGTTTTGTATTCCATGAAGCAATTAAGAGCAATTCTAAAACAAGCTCTTCCATCTCGATTTGTCATGCTTATTCTCATAATATTTTCACATTTATTCATTATCACGTGAAACAATACAGCCCTCTGGATCAAACTGTTTTCATATTGAGATTCTTCTGGACCATTTGGAAAAAAGAAAGCAAAGTTTTTGTACTAAGAAATCTCACAAAAACATTTGAATTTAACTTTTTTTCATGAATGGGATCGCCAAAAAATATATAAATTAAGTGGTAAGTGTTCATGAATTCCCAAGATTTATTTCGAGTTATTATGCGTTCATCTCTCGAAAATTAGTAATACAGCCATAATTTGTATTTGATTTTCTCTTTTAGCTAAAGTGCATTCTTGCTTCTTGAACGTATTAAACATTATGTCATCACTTCCAATTTATTCACAAAAGCAGAATAAAATGTATAATCAACCAAGCAACAGCTCAAACGTTTGGACATGTTAATGCAATGAATTCCTTTTAAAATAATTTTAGTAATAAGTAACAATGAAATGTAGCACATTACGGTTGTACATTAAAATATCAAAATTTAGGGGTAAGAGTTGGTCTGTATTTCTCCATGATGATAAAATACATATCCATTGCTTTACAGATATATAACATTAAAAAGCCAATAAAGTGCCTTAAACCTCATAAAGCTTAACATATTAAATCAGTCGTTAGTTAGTTGATGCTACCCGCCTGTTGAACATTGCTTCTTGCAAAATAAACATTTCAATGTTCTTTATTGAATATTGACATTTCTTAACAATAACACTAGTTTTGTTATATTTAGAAGTTTTCATAGAATTTATAATGGTCAATATATTTTGTCTTACAAACAAGATAGATAAAGAGGAAGAATATTGATCATCTTCCTAAACATTCAGTGTATACTCTGTTTCAACACACAATACCTGCATATCTACATAACATAACAATCCATTTGTATAGCGTTAATTCCATGCGCAGTACATGCTCTGAGCGCACAATTGTAAGATAGATTAGGAAAGAGTGGCTTGTCTGAAGAGAAAGGTTTTATGGTTTCTTTTGAAGGTTGGTAGGGTGTCTGAAAGTCGAATCATCTGAGGAAGGGAGTTCCAGCATGAAGCAGCAGCAAATGAGAAAGAGCGTTCACCGTGTGCAGCTGTTATGGCTTTAGGCACCCACAGGAGCTGCTTTGACTCTGAGCCCAATGAACGACTGGGGATATAAAGTTTCAGTGAGTCCAAAAGATAGGAAGGGGCTTGATTGTTCAAGCACTTGTAGGTGAGACAAAAAATCTTGAAAGTGATTCTCTGTGAGACTGGGAGCCAGTGCAACTCTATCAGAATTGGAGTCACATGGTCACGTTTCCGACTTCTTGAGATGATTTATATCTGCCAGTTTTAATAAACCGGTCATTGAACGAACATAGAAAACGAGATAAACTATTAGCAAACGTTTCTAGATGGAAACTCTCAAACTTCAAGACTTGGACTTAACCAAACTCTCTCCAACTTTCTATCTTACAGATAAGAGGCACTTTAAATCACATCTTAATACTTTTATAGTTCACTTTATATCTTAAACACTGTTTAAGAAAGTTGACAACCAGTTTGAGCTTGGAACTTTTACTACGTAGCATCACAACCAATAAATTACATTTCGTCTTCTTGTGACAGTTGTCATAGTTTGAGAGAAGACAATTTTCAAGAAAATGTGTTTGTTGTAGATAAGAAAAAACTAAACGAGAGTCAGAACAATGATTTTTGCAGATAAACTAAATTCCAATATAGTCATGTATATAGTTTAAAATGACAAAAACTATTGCAACTCTTTACCATGCACATCATATTCAGGTTTACTTCTAAAAGAAAAAGAAGTTAACAAAACTTTTTTTTAACCCAATCATGGTATTTAAAAACGTAAAAGCAAAATGTGATGACAAAAACCAATTCAACAGAATATAAAGTTTAAAATTTCCAAACTTTAATGATCGGTATAAAACAGATTATTGTAAAGGAATGGAAATTTAAAGCGCAGGTGAATACGACAAAAAGGCAATTTTTAGATTATACAAATATATTATTATTGGTTCATAATGATAAGGTTGGTTTTCAGTGAATCGCGTATTGTTAATGGACAATCTTGTAATGATTCATCGACCCCGACTATGGTTAAATATTTATGACGTATGGGACGGCCTAAAATGTTTCTCTCCCACAGATTTTAACGTTCGTCATTAGTAGAGAAACAACATGATCAGCTGTATCATAAAGAAAGCATCACACTTATCACTCTAGGCTTGCCAGATTAAGCTGCTTAAACATCTCTTTTGGAAGTATCCAGACTGTGGCAACAAGGTCACAAGCATCATGATTTATAATGCCTGTGAGTCTCACATACTTACGTATCTCAATTGAATAATCCTGAATTGATTGAAACATTTCAAATAATCACATTTTGGTACGTACTTTCGTACACATGATACTTGCTTTCCAAATGAACATTGATCCAAGTTAAAAGTATTAACAATATCAATACAAAAGCATTATAGAAGTTAGATTACCTAGATTCGACTGATACTAAAAAGCGACTTGAACAACAAATGACTATCCCAAAAGCTATTTTACACACAAAAGTCATATTTTGTTTATTCCCGCCTAACATAGAAAGGATATATATAAATCCCAAATTTTGAATAAAAAACAAATCATTTAATAAGAGTTGCTATACTCTTTTAAAAGAGACTTATAGAAAAGAAAGAAAAAAAGCGGAAACCATCATAAGCGGCAATAAAGTTAGAACTTTCTTATGGATTTCTTTAAAATGAATATATGATTGTGCAAATGGTTTTCACAGAAAACGATACAAACGTTCTTTGTTTTAATTTGATTATTTCATAATTAAAATAGTTTATGAAGTTTAATGAGGTATCAAACTTCTTTAAATGTCCATTATAATACATAACGCCCTTAATTTTTTGACAACATTTGCCTAGAATTATTGAGAAATTTGTTCTTATATAATCTAGAATATGTGTCCTTGAATATTTCTGAATGTCAAATGTAATGCTGTGAAATATATAAGTGCTACCTAAGGAAAACTATATGAGTTATTTACCAATGCACATAATCCCATTAATATCTCATCTACTAACTAGGTAGTAGAAAACTACTATAGATACTTTTCTCTGGCAGATTGCAGCATTCTAGAAATTAATCGACATTGATGAGTATAGACTACTTTCTGAGGGAGTTGTTGTTGTTTAACGCCGCTTAGGCAATATTACAGCCATTAGCGGCGTAGATTACTTTGTACAACTTCTATTCGTCTAATTAAACGGATTCTATCTTTTCAAGCTGCAAACACTCACACACCCTCGAAAGTTGACATAACTAACACATGGTGGTACTTAAAACGTATTAACCTATTCATTTATATACTAAAATTATGATAAACGTCCCTAAGTTTGAGGGTTGTATATTCTTCTTACCAATCCGTTCCCACTCCAATTGACTCTTTTCACGAATTTCCTGGGGCATGATTAAACCAATCATTCGCCCCCTTTCCATTCTTGCTACAAGCAGTGATGAGACATTAATACAAACTCAATGTAGACACAGTAGGTTTTTCCAGAAAATGCTTCAAAGACACTGTCAAATTGCAGTGGTACACCCTCTAACTTAATTGATCATCATCCAATTACTGCTGACCCCAGGGATATATTGATTGTGTATAGTGGTCAGAAATCTGGTTAAATTCTTTGAGTGTAAGCTGGTGCGAGTCAGCGATTTTAGTGATATGTTACCTATGTTTAGATTAATATGTTACTTAGAATGTATTAGCCAGGAGATTTATTTTCCAATAGGTTCTAATGGTAGTCGAGAAGAATAGGAATAATGTTTCATTTTGAACATTTTTATTGGTTTAATTAAAAGAGCATATTTATGGGGGTTATAAAGATTTGTGTGGCAATGTACAAGCTTGCAGCACATTGTTTCATGATTTCTGCTACTGAAGGTGATCGTCAACACATGATTGTCTTCATTCTGGCCTTATCTGTAACTGCTTGCAGCTACATGACACTTACCAAACCTCTAGTGATGTTAGCAACCAGTTGGTTGGATAAAATATGTCAATTTAACTTATTTAATGTGACTCGATATTCTAGGCATTACGTGTTGATCGAAAGTCTTGCCACTTTGCAGTGATAAGGTTAAGCTCCTAAATTGATGATCATTATCCAATTTGCCGCCAACCCCTATGGTGTAAGGACGATTGAAACTAAATATAAGTGAAAGCTGTTAGCGAGTCTTAGGTTAGTTTGGGGTCCACGTCAACTCCTGCTTTAATAGATGACATGCACTGATGTCACAATAATATCACTCCAGCTTGTTAGACGCTGACCCGTGACGCATTACGCAATAAGAGTAATTTTAGAGGTACATTTTTCAGAATAATTACTTACTTAACGTCTAGCAATTGAAACTATTTCTTTAGTGTAACAGTTTACAAAGTTGAAAACAATTCAGAGTAATTTTATATTGATTTTACCACGTGTGTTCCAAATTTAGCAGATAGAAATGTGTAAACATGTGAAAACCAAGAGAATTTTCGACATATGAATACTCAAAGCAAACATGTCAAGTTCAGCAAACCCATTTCTCAGGAGGTAAATCAAGCAAGGTTTGCTTCTCTTATGTCTACTCAACTCCAAGCAGTGATTGAGAAGACATGCTATCCCATCTGGTTACTAACTGCTGTTGATTGAAACTCTTCCCAATTTAATGTCAGGCTGATAAAATAAAGTAAAGGTCCTTAATTAATTACCTTCATCTGATGGCTACTAATCCAAGGGATGTAGACAAGTTGGTGTATTATTAGCACGGACGTTGTGAACTGTTCGGCCCATGGTCAGCTGATCTGAGAAAGATTAAATCAAATTCAAACCTGCATTTATGAACAGAAACAATTTACGAGCATTCATACCATCTCTAAATTCTTTCTGAATTCAACATTGCACATTACATTCAGCTTTGTGACAGTAGCTCTTACAGTCTGATAGCTTTGTTTTGTTCTTTACTTCAAACAAGAAACTAGAAATTAGTACTAAAAACAATTTAACTTTTAATCTTTTTTAATCAATTTAAATTGTAATCATGTTGCCTCTATATTTATTTTATTTATTTGAATGTCATTGTCTGTTACTCCACGAACCAATCGCATAATATAAGTAGAAACATTAAATGATAAGAAGTGTTATTTGATCCATAGAACACAGAGAATACTAAATAACCTCGCGTTCCATTTTTTAAAATGAGCGAGTAGAATGAAACGAAAGCAACTTAGTTATGCTACTTTTGACAAGTTCACATGGAAATGTTATTATATGGGACAAAGTTTATTTATGTTTTTATGACGTCTTAATGATATATCATAAATGATTGCAATAAAGAATCGGTCACATGACCATTGTTGGTTGTTCCGCAACAATTATTTTCATAACATTGTAGATATATAACACAATGATATCTTTACATCTATCATGTCCTTTATCCAACAATGCAGCTTTCTTCCGCTTCGGTCAAAGCATGACCCTTGTCTTAGCCTGACAGTATTGTTCTATCAGTTGGGCTTCAAATGTTATATGCTCACATTAGAGAGAATCAAAATAGGCAGAAACGCTAATATATGCTGGTGATGAATAAAGGTGAACCAGCGTACATGTAATAATGAACAGTTTGATGAATAACGGTGAGACCTTACAAATATCGAGTCTGCCATTTTACACCTAAATAGATACTTACATGACTCATCCAAAAACACCATCAAAGCAAAAATCGCTCTTAAATCTGCCAAGAATGTCGTGACATTGATGTGATCATGTAGAATTCATGCCATGGAAAAGTTATGAGTAAATGATAATCTCACTAATACTTTAACCTAGGTACTAATCATCTCAAATTGTGGCAAAGATGCCTTGATTGTACCCAAAACGTGTGATTAAACACATGCAACTTTACTAATCATGGTTACGTTGATTCAGTAGGTGGGTCAAAGTACTTTCTACTGAAATATAAAGATAAATTGATAAGTCATAAGGTCCACTAGCTTCTTCTATTTGTGCAAGTCTTAAGAAGCTGGCTTGTATGTACCTATCTTATTCTAATAATGTTATAATTGAATATTGTAAGTTGAAAATGATATTTCTCGAATTTCTACACCACCATCCAAAACGTTATGAAACAATGAAACAGTATATTTCATATGTCTCATGTTATTGATGTTTCTAATAAATAGATTTATAGATAAACTTGAGTATTCTCACAAACATATTAAGATACAGTTGTTTGCCGCGAGGAAAATGTAAGTATTTCAGACTAACTGTATCATCTTCAGGTGAACTTAGCATGTATATACATAAAAGTACAAAAAGGTACATGTATTGGGCATGTTATGTGTTAGTACATGACAAGTGATTGGATATATATTACTTAAACTTACATATAATTTATATACTTATATATATATTCTTTATATCAGTAGAAATATGTTTCAGAGAGAAATGAAGATTATGTTACTTTATGGTTATACATATTTGTAAACAATTGACAAATTTGTACAAAGTGTTGTCAATGTAGGCTTTTAAATACTGATTGGAAATTAAAGGGTTCGATAAATGTAATTTAATTTGGTTGTAAGATTTAAAAATAAATACTTTGATTCGTGAAGAAGGGTCATGAGAGATTAATTCCGTTATGAACGAAATTGCATGGAAACCTTTGTGCAAATAAAAACATGCTTCCTGCGGCCATGGTTCTCTATTGCATCTGTCTGTTGACACAAGAACAGAAAGTACCTGCTCGTGTTGTAAACTGATCGAGCTATGTTGATTCACTCCATTCCCTTCCAATCCATCAACTTTCTGAACCCTTTAGATCGATGAAGACAAACTGGGAGATTGAATTTTATGAAGCACTTGGATATCCAATATTTGGCATTGTCTTAAGTCCATTATCTTCTCCATGACGCTGCTTGTTCAGAATTTCATAGGACTTCTTCACCAGTGTTTTATTAATGTTATTGTAACTTCAGGGATCAGTTTAAATTGCAGATAAACATTAAATGTAATCAAAATGCACTAAATCAATGTTTTATATTTAATAATTTGCTTTAAGGCTTAAGAGTCAAATATCAAATAGACAAATGGGATCATTCATGTTCAACTAACATAAGGGATTATAAGTTACATCCATTTATATTAGTAAGTCTGTAAAATAATGTATTGCATCGTCGGACATACGTAGCCTTTACATAATATCTGAGCTTATCAGTAAGTAAATACTCATGGTTCAAAAACAAGTTGGATTTAACCTGAAACAATTATAAATATTAAAACAAAAAGTTGTACTAACAGCCTATTACATTACAGAGCTAAAAGAGGTGTTCAGTAAACCAATAACACAAGTGACATGGTGCAGTCAGTTCATGGAGGTGTGTTGGTCCCGTCACAACAATGACTTGTCATGTATTATCATTTGTTATGTTTTGATATGCCAGATATATATGGATAACATCCTCATGCGTGCCGATAAATTTCAGGAGTGGCGCAAATGAGTAAAAAGCTTTCAATGTCCATTCCCTATACCCACGAGTAACTCCATCTTGCATTATACTTTGATTTTAAACTGACTTCATAGTTCACTTGATAGTTTTGGGGCATATGTTGCTGGATTTTTAATATCACTGTTGCTTAAAGTTCACTTTCAAAACAAACGTTGATTCTATAAGCACACACATCATATCTATAATTGGTCCCCCTATCATACTTAATAGAAGCAATTTCTAAACGGCACCTTATGAATGGGCAACCTTACGTAACAGCCACGTATGTACACGTATGCATCATTTAAGCATGAATGTTTTGCAAAAGTCTTCTATACCTATCAATATTTATTACCTACGGGAGCAATCACACTGGGGTTCATATTTTTCATACGATGCCCTAGGGCAACATATCACTTTTTCATTGTGACGTCACAGCATAAACAATGCTTTGACGTCACATTTCGCCAATGACGTTACGTTTCAAATGTCGAAACATAGTATTTCATGGACACTCATACAATATCCTCTATATCCTGTGCAGTAGCTCGGAACTTAAACGTATGAGCCTGATATGAAGTTTACTCAATAACATTAAATCTTACTGATCATTGCTTTTGTAAGTAGTAATTCTATTATTCAAACTCTTCGTCTATTCCTATGACATATTAATTGTTATGTTTGATAAGAGTATGATCAAGTCTAAAAATATGAAGATTTGGTGGTTTTTCATATTCCTCTTCAGAAACGTAATCGTGATGAAAATTTACGGAATTTGTATTGATTCTCAACAGTTCAAACAGTTTTTGAACATAAATACAATGATAAATTTGATGGTTCCAAGGCGTAGCTAATCCTGTTTTGAGAGTTGAAGCTCTCTGTAAGCGGCTGGATGTGTTTCATACTTGATTAACCCCACAGTAGCTTTACTGATTGATTGTATTGGACACAAATTTCCCGCTAAAGTGCCGTGGCATGAACGATAAAACATCAAAAACTTTCTCAAAAATTCTCATCAGTTATGATTAAAATGTTCTCATTCATTCCTTTGCCAGGTCATGTCAAATCAGAAAACATAAGCGTCAACATTACAGTAATCCCACACCATTTAGCAGTTAAGGATATTTTTCTTTAAATGATAAAACATATTAATAAAACGTATTGCAAATATCATTTTCAATTTTTTCTAATGGGGAAATAAAGACATAGTATTTTCTGAAAGTTATCAACTGTTGTCTTTATTAATGTGATATGTTAATATGCTGATTGCAGAGATAAGTGATGAGTCAATAGGAATTATCTCAGCCCTTTCTGTTACATAATGCATTTCTTATTAGAAAGTGATGTTTTAAGAGCTGCGACGCTTATTAAATCAGTCTGTGCTGAAAGGTTTATTATATCAAGTCACTGATCAAATTACTCATTTATTTGATAAAAACTTATAAACTATAACTATGCATGTGAGACTATATATATTTTCAGTTCACATGTAAAACTGAAGTATAAAAAAAGGAAACACTCTTTGGCAGTATCTATGTAGGATATATATATTTATATATAATATATAACGACTAAATTGATTACATTAAGTCCCCATTTTTCAAATGCTTTGACAAATAATATTTCAAGTGACGAGTTCATCGAACAAAATTCAACAGATATTACAAAATGTGATTTAAATTTACACAAACGGACAATGTTCATTAACCTGTTTGATACATCCTTAGTAAGTGTGTCCGTTCTCCGGACTGAAATGTTCATCATATTATGATTCTTCCTAACATGACATAAAACCTACATAGCTTCACTAGACATGAGCAGTTTAGCAGTGTCTGATAAACCTTGAGTCAATGAAATTCATTTGACCGATCAGTTGGCTGTGTGTCTCGATGGTAGATGCAACAACATTCTATAAACATAATAAAATTGTGTTACCAAACAGACACAGAGACAGAGACTGAGCTTCTACACCATAAACATTTAGAGACAGTCATTTATCGCGCTTGGGTTTCTACTTATGATATATCACCATTAACCACATGCTTCTTCTCTGTCCGAAACTTTATCGAGCCACTGTCAGCATCTCCCCCTGTGTGATTTATTTGCTTCGCTGACCATGATACCAGTTTCATTATATCAGTTGGAAACATTTACAAAAAGATATTTCAAACATTCAATGATCAATTTACGGATAATTTGTTACTTCTATTATTATTTTGTGCTATTACAGTTTGTGCTTGTACATGTGCTAGTTTAAATGACTTTAATCATATGTCGCATAACTGGGTAAATGCACAATAGGTTTTTGTAGGCACTCTGCTGTTATGATTAGTTTTGACAAAACGAAGAGAAAAATGTTTTGCAACACAGGGTATTTAAGATATTATAAAAAAACAGTAACAATGTTGTTGTGTCATCTTATACACCCAGTCTGATTTTCGTCCTTGTTCATTTCATTAAATAAGGCTTAACACTGACTCAAATTCTAACTTTATAAAGCACTTATCCCTATTTTTTTCTTTTTAAAGAATGTTTTCATGTTTGTCAACCAGGGACTACCGTAACGTGTTTGTTGAAGTTGTTGGAACATAAACGTAAAAGTATTAATTGCCAGCAGCAGTAGTAGTGGTGGTAGTGGTGGTAGTAGTAGTGGTGGTAGTAGTAGTGGTGGTGGTAGTAGTGGTGGTGGTAGTAGTAGTGGTGGTAGTGGTGGTGGTGGTGGTAGTAGTGGTAGTAGTGGTAGTGGTAGTATTGGTTCCGTTTTTAGATATGTGATCATGCCTTATTTTGTCTTCATTTTCAATGTTTCATTAACTTTGCTGGAATGCTGGTAAAAATGTCAAACTTAAACGGACACAATATTACATGAAACATGCATTAAGTTTGAAATAAAAGCAACTTTTGTTCCGCTAGAATTATTGGTCAGCAAATATTTGGAAAACGTCATATTTCTTTGACTACAAGCAGTTGAAACATTACTGACTGTAGAAATATATCTAACAGTGAATATATTTTATATTTTAAATTCTGACAGGTGCGGTAATCTTTGATTGATACTGATTGGGAAAATAAAGAAAAAAAGTAAGACAACATAACCTGGAAGATTAGTTTAGTTACTTATTATGATTTAAATTATATCACAAAAATCAATGTGTTACTCAGCTTAAAATGAAATATAATAAGTACATTGAAATTAGAAAGAAACATATTGAATAGATATTGATAACTACACATAGAAAAAGGTTATCAGGTATACGAGGATATAGTTTGCTTTGGGCAGTAGATAAATTCACATTTTGTAACTCTTAACATCTAGATTTTCTATCATGAAAACTACATTATATTGCTAATAATGGTTGTTTTCCCCGCAATGTTATATAAAATGAGTTATATTTAGTTGCATAAAATTGCAGTCATATTTTCTTTAAAATAATAAGCTTGTTTACAGATTTAGTACACGCAAACTTAAATGTCAAGGTTTTCCTGAATCGTCACAACTTAGTTCCCCTTTGTCATGTGCGTCATGAAGAAATTAACTTGAACAACAATATAATTAGATATCTCTCATATATAACCGAACTAAAGCCCTTCATTTCTGCACATCAAATATGTTTGGAGTTATCATCTCGGCATAATATAAAAAATCGCATGAGGATGAAATGAAAATGAAATAGATAACCTTATCTTGATTACAATCTGTTTCACAAACATGCATTGTCCATCGTACTAACATTTTCCTTTTTAACATGATAGATGGTTAGCTTTTATTTCTTTTTTTATGATTTTCATATTTTACTGTTAACCTTTGTTTCAAAACGTTTAAAAACATTAGAAATATATTGATTCCTTGAATATGTTGGCACCAATGCATAACAACATTAAATTAAGTGAAAACGTGGAGCAACAGCTAATGGAAAAGTTTGGATTGTAAATCTTGATTGATTTCGCTAACTCAACTTCTAAAATTATCATTTCAAAAAGTGTTTAATAACTAGCAATGAAATCTAATATCCGGTAAATGAGAGAAAAGTGTCATCTTCATTACATTCCCATCAATTAGAGCCGACAATCTTCGTTTCAAATTTAAAATGAGATAAAAATACAACATATTTATTTGCATAAGTGTCACATCGCTCACAACTGCCGTTTTAATAGTACTGTGCTTTCAAAGTTAATCTCTTTTATAGTGATCAATCCAATAATTAATGCAGGTTTTTCAAATAACCTATGTTCAGTTGATAAACGTATTTGGAGTTATGTATTTGTTTGTTGTGTATGTACCTTCGGAATGCAACCTTTTACACTTTGAAGAAACTCAGTTTGTTACCTCGGCAAAATTACATTTCTAAGGACTGAAATATGTTATTTGAACATTACGTAAAGGCAAACGGGCTACGAATATAGTTATCCTAGTGGACACATTATTGTTGAAAGAAACGTCACATTGCTCTTTTTCTATTACGTAATCCTATTCTATGCTAAGTTAGTTTTATTATGTTGTCCGCAGATAATATCACAAGGGGAAAGTCAAATTAAATTAATATAATATAAATATACATGTACCAATACAATTTTCCTATATATCACAGAAAATTCCCGTCATTGCTGGCCAAGCTGAGAGTTTGAAGGGTTGATTCCCTGCCCTGTCAAGAGACTTGTGGTGTCTACTTGGGCAAGAGACTTAGTTCAAAATGTGCCTCGGTTCACCCAGCAGGAGATGGGTACCTGGTAAAGCAGTGTGTTGGTGGTGATCTTCTAGCGACAAATGTGTCAACTTTGGTTAGACCAGGGTAATAATTTGATTGTCAAGCGCCTAGTGAACAGCCAAGCTGAAACTCAGCGCTATAAAAATTGATTAGTAGTATTATTACTTGATTTTCCGATAGACATCCATGTTAAAACTATAAGTGACACGTGGCTCTTTGTTGTATCATATTTCGAGTTAAATACCACCATAATTTGATAATGCATCAATCAAATTATTTAGTTTATTACATGTATATGTAATTATTGATATTGTGAATCATAACTGGCTCTTCTCGTTGGTCACCTCAATAATCGTTCTTAGAATTATTACCTTCGTAACTACCGAACAGTTAATTGATATTTATGTTTCAAAACATGCTTTAACCTCACTCAAACACTTAAATAAAATAATCCTTTTCACAAATTTGTTTTATTCTGTCGCAGAAAGGTGTCACAGGTTGAATTTAAAATTTCATTTGGTAGTATCACCAGGTGAGCGAATCATCTATAAAATTTCTTTTGTCTTGTGAAAGTTGCCAATATGGAAAAACGATTGAGAAAAAAAAAGAGTGTTCAATTTTATCATGTTTTCAGATGGTATAGAATATTGACAATGACAAAACAATTCAATATGGAAATGTTGCAAGCATGACAAAGAAGATCGATGTTGCCACACAGTGTATTCCAGATAACTTCCCATAAGCCATTTACATTGGGAGTGAATCCCTGTCACAATTCTTGATACACAAGTTTTTTTTTAATTATCGATTTCTTGGAACGAAATGCTATTTTGAATAAAAGTTTTACAAGATATATAAGTCAGAATGAAAAACCTGAGGATTGATGGTGTCTAAGAATATTTGGTTGATCAAGAATAGGATATTTGTTAATAATGATAAAATAATCATAATTAGTTAGTGTCACTCAAAATTCAAAGAAAAAAATTACAACCTTTTAAAGGATCTTGACTTTGTTGATTCATCTAAAACCCACATGACACCCCAAGACCAACTTAAATCTTCTGTGCCACAGATTGTATCGTAATGGTGCAGAAAAACCACGTACGATCAACTGTATCTTAAACTTAGCAACACTGTTATTATCCTAGGCTTGCCTAAGCTGCTTAAACATCCCACTCGAATCGAAAATGTTCCTGCTGTGGCAACAGTCTGAAGTGACATGGTAACATAGTGCCTCAGTTGAACAGCTGGGGAATAAATTATAACTTTAAACATGCATAAAAATGCTAACACCATTTTTTAGATTAGTTTGCTCTACTTCACAAAATTTGCAAGCTATCACAATAAAAACAAAATCAGTTAAATAACCAGGTAGAAATCAAATATAGAGGCAAATTGCTGCTTTTCATCAACCATCTAAAAATTAAAATTGTTAAGGTATGACATTTGAATTGAAAGATTTATCAAAGAAGCAATTTGCGAAGTACAAAATTTAAGCAAATACACTTAGAAAGCGAAAACACTTATGTATATATGTTAATCATATAAAATAATTAAAATAACAATTCATCCAATGCAAGCAGAAAGTCACGTTTTCCGACCGTTTTTCACATTAATTGTTAATCTGGAACATTTTAGGAAACAAGAATTAATTTTGAAATAGGCTGTAAAGTAAGCTGAAATATATCAGGAGTTCCAATTTCATATCAATGTACAAAAATGTTTTTTTTAAAACAATAAACCGATATACTGACAAATGTTTTCCTTCCAACAAAAAAGAAAGAATAAAAGAAATACACAACATTCTTGGAGGTAATTTCTGACCATGACGAACCAAAAAACACGAAGTTGTACATCCGACTGTTAAAAACAGCAAGACAGTTTAATAGTAAATGCATAGATATCTAAAATAACTAACCATCTAATATGTGACGTCTATGGAGATATTATCTTTTTTGAAGGACATTGACGAAAAGTTATTAGTTATCGGCGAAATTTGACTCTCACGATTTATACGGACTTCGTTCTAGGATAATCTAAACTCCATGTCCTTGAAAGTTTCTGAACGTTTTGAAGATAAATGTAATTTTATATCAGTCATTTAAGTTGCCTTAGGACAACTATTGGGTTTATCGATTAATGACAACGTCCTTGAAATATTTATGGCTAGAGCTGCACATAACTCCTTTTGAAACTTATGTAAAATTTTGGTAACTTTTATAAAGTGGAATAAGGTTGTATGGGTCAAGTTTTCGATGATTGTTTATCTTTAGCAGAATATTTCATTTGAAAACTTCACTTATGTTGTCAAAATATGGACTACTTTCTGCCTGATCTGTACATGTGTGTACGAATCAATAGTCTAAAAACCCTTCGTATTATATATGCAACTAATAGTAAACTCTGATTTTCTATGTCACGTTATACTCTATTCTAGTATTGTTTTGTGTACTTATTGTATTTCCCCATTTATGTTTAATGATCTGTATACTATGATTTGGAATAATAGTAAACGAAACTAACCTTTAGGGGAATGGATCTTCCATTTGTTATGAGAATGTGATCTTTTTTTAGGTAGGCTTGTTTAGTGTTGTATTTAGTTTCTTTGCTAGAAAGTCCCTTTCCATGAATTTCGTGACTGCTTTGAGATTTTTCTGGAAATGGAAATATCTGAATGCCTTTAGTAATCTAGGCCAGCTTAATAAAGGCCTCCATTTTTATTTTCCGCGTTTATGCTATTGTAGTACCAGCCAGATTCATGACGACAAGACTATGAATATAAACTGATGTTTGACCAAGGACTTTGGTGTATATAATTTTAACTATCTTTTTCTAACTCATATTTTGTATAATTCATTTCATTTTAATTATCAATTGATATTTCAAATTGCGCTGGTTTGACTGGGGATATTTTCCTATTTAAAATTCACACGTAACATATTCTTCTTACCATGTATCTTCCTTTACAAATTGCAAACACTTTCATGACCTCTCTGGCTGGATGTCCTGAGACATGTTTAAACCAATTCACGTCCTTTTTTGCTCCAAGCAGTGATGAGACAGTAACACAAAGTCTATCTAGACGCAAGAAGTTGTTGCTATAAAATGTTCCCAGGACACTGTCAGATTGCAGATATACACTTTCTTACTTAATTGATGATGATCATCAAAATTCTTTTGACCCAAGGCTGTAAATGTATAGTGCTGAGAAATCTGATTAAATCTAGCAAGTGTTACCTAGTGAAATTGGGAGTCAGCGGTTAATATTGATATGTTACTCGTTTATAAACTCATACTAAACTCATACCTTACTTGTGTTGTATTAGCAATTATTCATAGTGTATTTAATGGCATTTGAGGAGAATAGGAATAATAATTTTAATAATATTTAATTCAATTCTTAAAACATTTAATGATGATGATATTGAAGATGTAGCCCCATCTCTTTAATGTTTCCCTTTTAATATGGTATGTTATTTCAAGATTCAAAGTAATATAAGATATTTAGTAAAACTGCTCAGACTGTCATGGGAATTGTCAAAAATGTTTGATCGTAATTTACAAACTTTCAGGACATCATTTCACGATTTCTGCTACTGAAGCTGATTTACGTTTTATGTTGCTAAAAGTTGTTTGAATTTTAATTTTGATGGAACAGTATGATAATCCAATTTGTTTTGTACACAATGGAAGGAACACACAAATACGATTATCGCTATGTACATCAACATTAAATCTTTGTTAACATGTTGTTGTTTGTTCAACTTATGGCTCTAACATCGAAATTTTCATGAAATACGTACTAGATCTTTATCAGGTGAATGAGTTGTAAAATGTATTTCTCGGGTTCCAGGGCAGACTTGATTGTTCCATAGTAGTTGAGAAAAGATGACGATGTTAACCTGGAATGCCATGCCTGAATTCAATATATTTACATGAGTGTTGAAATTCATGAACAAATGCATTGATATTTCCACATTCTTGTGTAATTGAAACATAAGAAATGCAAATTGGAACAAAAGAAAACGTTCGCTGATGACCAAACTACAGCTGTCTTGGCCATTTTGTAGCTTGTCTATGAATGATTGTCTATTTGTATAATTCTGAACCAATAGTTAATACATCTGCTGAAATATTTAACATATGAAATATTGGAAGAAATAGTTTTAACACACAGAAACGTTTGAAATGGAAGCATTGGGTATTCTCAATATTGGTACGGTATGAGTGGCCCTATAATTCTCTACCGTTCAATAATAATGGGGCTATTAAACTATCAAGTATTGCTGATGCAGCTTCCAAAGATATATATTTGAAAATTCCGTAACCATTTTCAAATAGGTTACGAAGTATTTTTGGCTTGTAAACTCAGTGTTTCACATATATTGGTCCATATCAATTTCGTAGTAAAAATAACACTCAAAAATTTATAGTGCGATTCCATATTCATTTATGTTCCATTATAGAACAAGTTTTCTGATTTCTTTAAATACCCACTATTTCTGAATATAGCTTTGGTATTCAGTCACTGCACGGTGATTTTCCGATCTTAAGGGATTTGGCAGCCTGTTCAATTTCATTACTAGTTAGTAGATCTGATAAGAAGTCTTCGTTGTTACAATCTGAACAATAATGACTCAGTACATATTAATGGGCAGTTTGGTCAAAACTTTCATTGTTACTATTGTTTGCGAGATTAAGTAATTTCTTGAAATATTCAAGCCTTTCCCCAATTGGGATACAGTGATAACCTCCCGATCCAGAGTCAGGGGATCTCACCTTGGACCAAAACTCCTTAGTCACCATAGGTAGCTGCTGCACATATCTCATCAGCAATCATTTCATCATATTAACGTGATTTATCCTGGCATAATATTTTAAAGCCTCGTTTAGCACCAGTTAAGATTCTCATTAGAACAAAATTTTTGGAACATATTTAAGAGAATGAAATTCTTGAGTTTAGCATGCTAACAGTCTGCGTTACACCATTTAGGTTGGACGGAGTTTTGTTCACGTATTTGAGAGGTATTGTTAACATGTAAATGACCAGCTACCAGCTTGTTAGTTGCAGCATTGGCATTTAAATGTACCAAACGTTTCAAGTCATTAGTGATGTCAGACGTTGTATTGAGTTCAGATTGATGGTCATTGCTTTTGGGTAGCTTGAACTTATTAATTTGATAACATTATATCTTTCCTTCGTTATTATCACCATAGTTGAACATGTCTTGATCAAAACATAGCTTTATAGTGCAGGAAAGTTGCAGCTCCTTAGTATTAGGTGGTATTTGACACTTTTAGTAAGTTGACTGCGATTACGTTAAGCTCCTTAATCGATGATCATTATCCGTTTGCTGCCAACCCAAAGGGTGTTAAGAAGATTGAAACTAAGTGTGAGTGCAAGATGTTAATTTGGTGGCCTACATCAACTCATGCTTTATCAAACCACTTCAGTGTTGATCCTTACCTCCCAGAAAGCTCCAGGCAGTGATGTCACTGTAATAACATCTCCAGCTTGTCAATCACTAAACCTGGCCCTTGTACGCAATTAGAGATAGTTTTAAAAAATAGGTCAATTCCGTATTTGATCGTCATCTTCCAAAATGTCACTGAAACTGAATTTTAGTGTATCAGTTACCAGTTATTTAAATCAAGTTTAGCACGTGAATCTAAATTGAGTAAAAGGATGTATGTAAAATTTGAGAATAAGGACATATTTTCATGATTCAAATACTCCGGCCAATCATAAATGGCACACAGTATCCATTTCTCAGTGGGCAAATTAAGCAAAGTTCGCTTCCCTTATGTCTATTTGACTCCAAGCAGTGATGTGGAAGCCATACTTTCCCATTTGGTCACTAACTGGTGTTGATTGAAACTCTTCCCAAGCTAAAGCCAGTTTGCAGAGATAAAGTTCCTTAATCACTGACAATGATCAGATTAGCTTCTGACCCAAGGGATTCAAACAAGTTTGTGAATGATAAAAATAGGTTTGTTGAACTGTTGCACTAAAGTAAGCTAATCAAATACAAAGTTCAGGATATATTAATGTACATTTTTGTATTGAAACTGTATACTAGCTATAATAACTTCTAAATTTTGTTAGAAAATTATCAGATTGTTTTCTAATATTCCATTACCTCTTTATAGGAATGTGAAGTGTCTCATGGCATACCGATTATCAGGTACTAAAACTTTAAGACGAATGCAGAAAAATGATGCAAGTTGGATAAAATTATCAACAGAATTTACGTATAAGTCGAGCTTATACATGGGCCAAAGGCCAATCCATTTATTAAAAAAAAAACGTTCAGGATATGAAATGGGACCACTGACATCTTCAATTGCTATACGTTTCTTTGCGTCTAATTAAAAATCATTAATATTGTTATTGATGCACTTTAATTGTAAGTTGAAACTCTTTGTTGCAATTCTAAAACAGGAACCTAACCGTAGAGAATTAATTATTTCATTTATCTCATGCCATTTATATCAATCATCACTCATTGGGACTGGGTGAGTTGGGGTTTAGAACATAATTTAAGTTTCCTTAGGCAAACAAATTGTTTGTAAAAGTATTCAAGCCTTTATATTAAAAAGAAGAGGCATGCGATGTGAGTGCACAATAATTCTTACATGTTACTGTCTGATAAAGTAGAACGAGAGTGATTGATCAAGTTCCTGATGACGGTTTAGCATTAGCGGAATATGTAGAAATTCATTTATATTGTAGAAATTAGAATTACCTTCTGCGGTACATGTGTCATTGAACCAATACTCTAAATTACTAACCCGTTTATTTATTTACAAATACTATCAAACAATACTAACTTTGAAGGAAGATGATCTTGTATTATTCTTACCATATATTTACCTTTTTCAACAATCTCATGGCCTGTTTTAGTACTTCCCGAGACGTGATTAAAGCAATCCAAGTTCTATTTTGCTCCAAGTAGTGATTAGACATTAATACAAACCCAATCTATCCTCAAATAGATGTTGCTCGAAAGTGTTCCCAGAACACTGTCAGTTTGCAGAGATAGACTTCCTAACTTAATTGATGATCATCATCCGATTACTGCTGACCCCAGGGATATCAAGATTGTAGGTGTATATTGACCAGGAATCTGGTGAAATCTTGTTAGTTAGTCCAGTCAGCAGAGTTTATACTCATTGAACTCGTGGAATGAAGGAAATTTGTTAACCTTAATTTCGAGCAAAATAACTTAACTTAAGAGAATATTAGTTAAAGTTTATTATCACCTGTATATTTCATCAATAATAATTTATAATAGACGATATTGATCAAAATGCCAGCAATATATTCATGGAAATCTAATTACAATGTGGTTGCATTTAACAAACTTGTACGACGCTGTTTGGTTATTTCTGCAATAAAAGGTGATTGTGGCTACCACTTGGTTATTCTCTCTTTCGGCCTTTTCTCTTACATTCTTTTAGCTCGGTGACAAAAACGCAAACCCATATATCAGGTGATGTTGGAAAATGTTTAGTAATATTGTAAATGACCATTGAAATTAATCTGACTGCAATTCAAAACTCAACAATGACATGTGTTGATCAAAATAATAGCCAGTTTGCACTGGGGGCCGGATAGTACAGAGGTTAGTGCGTTCGAATCCTGCTAGGGACTCGGCAATTTCGTATGCAGTAGAGAACTGTTCTACACGCATTAAGGTTTGGGTGCAAAGCTATACTAAAAAAAACCATGGTTCGCTGGTTCCAGCCGATGCTCGCAGGTTTCAACACAATACATAGCCACAAAAGTGTTGAAGGCTTTCTTTCTGCACTAATACTCGCAGCCGCGATATAAGTCAAATACTTTAATAGTAGCGTTAGTCTCCAAATCAATTCATTATCATATAACTGATTCGCCGCCAAACGAAATGATTTAAACTGTTGGAACTCATGTTTATTAAATCATCCCTTTGTTCATCTTCATTTCATCAAGTTCCCTGG
This sequence comes from Phorcus lineatus, assembly GCA_921293015.1. Taxonomy (NCBI): domain Eukaryota; kingdom Metazoa; phylum Mollusca; class Gastropoda; order Trochida; family Trochidae; genus Phorcus; species Phorcus lineatus. The sequence continues at coordinate 8,110,183 of OV121092.1, read as the reverse complement.
AAGATCCTGGCAGTGACGTGACAGTGATATCACCTTCTGCTAGTGACAGTGATATCACCTTCTGCTAATGACAGTGATATCACCTTCTGCAAGTCAGTCCATATGTTAATAGACCTCGATCTCTTCCCAAGTTGTATACATAAAATTAACAACCTTAACTGATTATAGCGATCCTTACACCGATACTAATATCATAACTACAATTGTAAGTGTTGTAGACCTCAGCTTAACTGTTTGTACGACTTGAACAACAACCAAAACCAAATTCATCAAAAATTCATTGTTACCTATCTGGTTGGATTGAGCAGAAAATACATTTGTAGAATTAATGGAGGTAACAGAAATCTGACGAGAAAATACAGATGAAAACTTTGTAATGTTCATATCCCAGTGGTTGTGTTAAACAAGTTAACTTTCCACAATGTATATTTTAACTCTTAGTGATGATGTGGAAGCTTTATTTTCACATGTGGTCAGTTAATGGTGAAAAGTGGAATTCAAAAACGAAAAATATTAAGTTAAGAAAAGTTCCTTGTTAATGAGCCTCATCATATTAGTTACCGATCCCAGTGATGTAAACATTATGTTTACTGATCATAGATATGTTGAATTGTTTTGAACAAGAATAAGCTAGCCAAGTAGAGGTTATATAATTGTATATCTTTATACCGTAACAATAAACAAGTATTAATAACTTCTATAAACGTGTTTAATAGATTGGAAAACTATTTGCTACCACTACTTATTTACACAAAACAAGCTGGTGGCTGAAACTGGTAATTATGATGGAAAGAAATTATTGGCAATTTCTTATCTTAAATGTATTAAAGCTTGACGATAGTCTTATTGATCTCGTTTTATATCATCGTAATTTATGAATTTAGGTACTTTAGCATAGAAGGTACTACAATCTAAAATCTGAATACAGAAAGAAAGCCATAGTTAACAGTTATGCTGCGAGATCGATATGCCGATATATGTACAAATGTTTGTTAATCGAAAAATTCATATCATGTTTCTTAAACTAGCAACTAGGCTCAGAGATTCTACTCCAAGTTTTTTGTTATATGGAGAACTTGGCCAAGTGCCACTAGACATTTTGATGCATGCGACCATGAGATATATTTAAAAAATAGTATCATCTATGTTATGGGGCACCTCCCGTTTTAAAAGTAATGATTCTTATTATATTGATCCACTGGTTTGTTGATTTCAAGATGACAACAAATGATTACTATCTTTGGCAAACTCAGCCGACTCATTAATAACGTCCGTATGTGACAAATGGCTTACATGAATATGATATATAGCAAAATATGATTATATGAGAACTCTTACTTTGGCTCAAACATATGAATATAACCATAAGGATTGAATTGACATAATGTGTATATTCTTAACTAAGAAAAGCTGTAGGCTTGTATATACAATACTGAATCAAACTAATGTTTGACTTAGAGAATGATGTGAAAAACACACATGTTTTGCCGTCTTACTGAAAGCCAAAATATTTAATATGTGTCTAAATTGTGTCATAAAGAAGAGAAGCGTTGAACTGTGTAACAATATAACCACTACGAATGGAGAACCCGTCACGTTTTGTTTTATTATTTCAACTGGTGAAAAATTATAAAACGTGTTTTCAATTGTTGCTCAATCTTTAAGAAGAACTACAGTGGGTTGCATAAATCTTTACCTGTAGTGAATGCATTCAGATTGCAATCTGATCGCGGTCGAATGCATTCAGATTGCACTCTGATTGCGGTCGAATGCATTCAGATTGCACTCAGATCGCGGTCGAATGCATTCAGATTGCACTCTGATCGCGCCTGACCGCGAGCAGACAGTATTTTGATCGCAAAATGACCGCAAAAAAACCGCAAAAACCGCAAAATAACCGCGAAATGACCGCGAAATAACCGCGAAAAACCGCAAATGAACGTGAAGCAGCGCCAATCTAAATCAAGAGTCGGTAGATAGATTCTTTCATGAGAAGAGGTGTTTGTTCTTAATTACGTAGTCGTTGCTCTGAATGTTTCGTGCAAATAGGCTTTATATCATCTGAAATACAGCAGCATCGTTTTAGGTAAACCAAGGGCTGTAGACAGAGAGTCACTAGAGAGGTAATATACGGGCACACTCGCCAAAAATAGTAAAGGATTTTTTCAAACTTGATTATTATATTTTATATTTTGATATTACAATGTACTTATATGCCCGTTTGTGTCTCATAAGCCGTTCGTTTTTGTTTGGATGTTGTTTAATTAATTATGTAATGTGATGTAAAACAACATGTGACACATTATTGAATTATATATCTTTTCTTCTGCTTCTTCTGCTTCTTCATCTACGAGTACACAAACCAACCACTCACACAGTGGTAAAAGTGGCGCAAATTAGGAAATTTGTTCGAAACTTAAAACAATTCAACTCATCAATAGTTATACTTTTCACGTTTGCATTTAACTTCTTAACTTAAATCATACTTTACTGAACTTAAACTTGTTTCCTTATTTATCTGTTAAAGAACAATGCAACACTTGGTAAATAGGAGTAGATGCTTTCAACAATTGGCTACTAGTTCTAAGTTTCATGTTAAGATTTAAGGTTAGGCTTTTGCATTCTCAGTTTCCCCTGAATACACATAATCCCGAATACACAAGCAATTAGTGCTAAAGGGGTCTCGACCGCAGCAACTTATTGTACCTTTGATCAACAGCCGAGTACCACCCGTCATTTGCCACCGATTGTCAATTCTAATTCGACAAGGAATAATTAAGATATTTGACTTATATTGCGCTCATACAGTAAGTAGTATATCAGCATCGAGGCTTTAGAATATGGAAATGAAGAAAGGGTCTTTCAAGATGTAGCGGAACTCAGATGAAGAAATCACAAAAGAGACAGTCAAACGAAGAGTAGAAGTCTATCAAGTGATAATTAATAGATATCTAACATATCTATCTTCATTTAAAGAAGTCACCGAAAAATATAGCAGTTAATGCCAAAAAAAACGAATAATGATTATATCGCAAGTGTTACTTGAAGTCAACGAGGTTTTGCTCGTAAGATCTACCTATGCTATCTATATGTCAAGGTAGGCATGAATTCTCGAAACTCGTCATGTGAATCACAACATTCAGCAACATTACTTTACATTACGTTGATAACCACAAATAATATAAAAACTGTTTTTATCTACGTTTGATATCATTTTAAAGAATGTTTTTAATTCATTCTTTTAGATCTCTATTGGAAAGTGGCATTTCAAAAGTATATAAAAGAATATGGAATTCATTTTAACATTTTCGTCAACATTGCCTTCATTTCCGCGAGCCTTTATTAACATCTAGTCTTTCTAGAATATAATACCATTAAAAGTAGTGTATTAGCATTCAACACATTGCAAAGCTTACAACAACATACACGATACATTTATATATTTATTAAGCGGGAGTCTTTCTGTGAAATGTATATTAACTGTAATATGGCTTGTTCTCTAAACAAGTTTTTGTTTTTTTGGTTAGCTCCGCTGAGAGTCGAAAATGGGCGCTTTGTTATATTGCCTAGTATTTTGCACACTGATGAGCGAATGTATTTTCTGTCTAAATGAACACACCGTTTGAAGAAGATTTGGTGATAAGGACGAAGTTGTTTTTCATCTTGGCTTTCCCAGAGCTTTCGTAACATTCTTAAAAAACGTACTGCAAACCTGTACCATAATGTATAATTTAAATTAACTTCTATTCTGCACTGTGGTAACTCTACAACATTGGAGTCACTTCGTTAACCCTATCAATCATTTTTCAACGTGGATCTGCACCTTTATATATGTCAATTTGAGATACACATCTTTACCAAAACAACGCAAACCTTCGATCGATAAATACTTCGTTAAACAGTGGTCAAGAAAGGTTGTTAAATCGCATGCTTATTGTAAAGTCTTTGGAACTATATGCTTCAAACACACGATCATCGGAAAACCTGAGACACAATACACAGAGCTTGTTAATTTGTCGTCTGAAAGTCGGACGGTAAGTCTAGACGTTGCACATGTTAGGTACGGGTAGCTGAGTCTTGCATAATAAACATAGACTATCACTTCCGACGGTGACAATAAACAGGTTCATTTATTTATCATTGAAAATATATCACTTTTTTATCGAGCGTATTCCGTTAACGGGGTATAACTGGTTTAATTAAACCTTAATGAAAGTGTATATTGTCACGACTTTATGCGCATTTTATTCCGATAGATTATATATGTACATAGATATAATGATAATCAGCGTAACCAATTAACCTCAAATGATACCTCTCTGTAACAATAATGTTTACTTTCTAAAATCATAATGTCGAAAAAATTCGTCTTCGTTGACCAACAATACGAACTCTCTGTGCCTTAAATGGCAGTTTCTTTAATCGATATACCCCGAAGCAAAAACCGTGATTAGGCTAATGAAATAGAATTGAATAGATTTCCTGTTATGTCTACTGTTTCATTAATTGTATTAGATAGATGTCAATGAAGCATACATGCAAATAAAATACAGTCACACAAACAAACAATCAGTTAGACAGACGGACACTGGTAGTGAGATTTTAGTGTGAACCAATCAGATTTTAACATATATTTTATAAATGATTGAAAAATGTGAACAAATGCCCTTCAAAATCCGACCCCTGTAATGAGCAACGCGGAAAGAAAGAAAGAAAATTACTTGACACGCATTGACATAATCGTTCACATTCAAGGCATTATGATTATTACCCTTATCTACGTTAAATTTAAATTAGAAAAGATCATAAAACAAAACCATTTAACCCCTAAAATATAAACAAATCATCGATAGGCACCTCTCTACATCCAGTGTGCGATAACACAGTGGTGATAGCGGGACAAATCTGAAAATTTCTTCAAAACTGAAGATAGTTTAGGCCAACAATGCCTTGATGAACAAATCATTATGATTTTACAAATCAGGTGACAGTACATTGTTTTGCAAAACGTACTATAATAACGTTTCGTCAAGTAGACAACATATCCCTTAAGCTACGCGAATCATTTGACTGACAAATCGACAACTTTGTACGTAACAGTATGATTGTATTTTAAGGTAAACTTTCAACCAAAGGTTTAGCTTGTATAATCTACCTATGATAACTATATTAACTATGTTTGATATTGAAGATGACGTTTCAGGCTTGATCGTTTAGAACAAGAAGGTTATTATATGAGGGACAATAATCTTTCGTAATACGGCCGACGGACAGAATGCTAAAATGAACACACACCACATTAGTGCTGTTCGTTGAGACTTATGTGCATAAACGGATGTGACAACATTAGTAATGATAAAACAATTTCTGTTATATGAATATTTTTTTAAAATCATGTGCCTAAAACAATCACAACATTTACAAATCGATCTTTTCAAACATTTGTCCAGTAAAATATTTTCAGAAGCAAGTAGGAATTTTAAATTTGAATAATGACACATATACCTTGAAGTTGATTTTTGACTCTAGTAGGTGTGCGGGTAAATTGTGTAATGTTTGCTAAAAGGCTTAAGCGCAAACCAATATTTCTCAAACCTTCACATAGCACAGAAATGCAAATTATTTTCATCAGCATAAATGACTTCGGTCTTAACTTTTAAAGCATTATTTGCCATTTTGATGTAAAGATTGATGTATTTCATTTATCAATAGAATGACGAATCAGCAAATCAAAGCATAAAAACCGCTAAGATTCGAAACTTGTCGCTTCGTTGGTTTTCTTTGAAATGAAAACATTTGCAAATTGAATTCAAAATTTTGCAGTTTTAATTCACCAAGCAATGGTATAAGGAAATCGTAATGTGGTCTCCTCAGTAACGGTACAAAGACGGATTTACATTTTGTTATGCAATCGAGTGCTGATATACCAATAAATCTATTGATTCGTCCCGCACAATTCATATTCATGACGTCATCTGCTTGATCGCAGCACACGAGTCATACACACACGTAAGACTGATTAACAATGTAAAAGATTGCTAAGGATAAATGCTTGCATAGAAGATATGACTCGCTAGTACTTACGTAATGGTTTAAAACAATAATGATACATAATATTTAAAAACGGCAAGTATACCTATATCGTTCTTAGCCAAGAGAATGTTACAAACCTTGGATAACAAGGTTGTAAAACTTTTATAACTCTAAGTCACCAAGTGGTACTTTCGAAATTCAATGTAATTCACTTTAGTTGTCATCAGTGTTAGAGAAATTTTATAGGGTAACAGTCATTTTCGTGGGCGGATCACATATGAACGCAAATGACCGCGAAAAACCGCAAATGACCGCGAATAACCGCAAAAGACCGCAAAATAACCGCGAAAAACCGCAAAAGACCGTGATCACAATCTGTCTGCGGTTGACCGCGATCTGAATGCATTCTGATCGCGATCGAACGCGTTCAGAATGCAATCAGATTGCGGTCGAATGCATTCAGAATGCATTCAGATCGCGGTCGAATGCATTCAGAATGCATTCAGATCGCGGTCGAATGCATTCAGAATGCATTCAGATCGCGGTTTTCAGGTAACTAATTCTGCAAGGATCTGTATAAAGAGTCGATGTTATATTAATGTTTTTGTTATGGAATACATGTTTATATTCCCGACAGTGATGTACATACTTTAACATGGCATGAAGTTTTATGTTCAAACTTATATTTTGACAGTAGCAAAGTTTATAAATTTTGCCACACCAGTGAAATTCAAGAATGCCACTAAAAAGCTATTGAAATTATTGGAAAGGTTTAAAAACCTCAGTCACATGTCATGAAAATAAGATTTCTCGAAGAAAAGGATAAACGTTAAGATAAACCAGAAAACTAACTTCTTAAAACTTCAGATTTGCAAAAGAACTCAATCTACAAAATGCTTTTATAGACTTTTTAAAAAGTGAATAAAAACTACAGATGAAAAAGACGTTCTTATATAATCATAATAAAACAAAAAATAGAGATGTATCTCCTTATAATAGAATTTAATTTTCTTTAATAATTTTTTTAATGATAGTTCAGAAAGATTATTCATCTCTTAAATATTTTGGGAAACTTTAATTTACATAAAAGTAAGAATAGGTATTGGTCATGTGATTTGTGAACGCAATGTTTCGTTGCCTTGGCAACTTTACGCCCAAATGGATAGGGGAAAAGTGTTTTACAGTGCAGTAGTTATTAAATGATTGAATTATAATAACTGGGTAGCAAACATGTGTGTCCAATTGAAAATGTAAGTATATATTTGCAATTGATGAATACAAAGAATGGAAATGATGTAGAGTTTGGTATATGTATGTATCATTTGAAAAAAAAAATCATTATATTTGTTTTAAATATTCAATAATTTACACATGTTCAGTGATACATACAAAATTACATGAAAACCTGTTTTGAAACATTTGCATCGTTTTTCCGGGGCATTTATTTACTGCAAGTTTCATTAACAAACCTCTTTGGTCCTCTTTCACGTCAATTGTTTGTTAGCACAAGATCAGAGTGTTCCTTGTGGTGTTGAAACCTGAGTCAGTTTTGTGTGCTTACACGCCATTCTCATACAATCCATTAACTTTATGAACCCTACAGATCAATGAAGACTCACTCGGATACTGGTAAATTTACATAGAGATTTGGATATCCAAGATTTGGCAGTGTCTAAATAGCACACATCTTCTCGAAGGCCTTGTCTCTTCAGCCAAGTGAATAAGCCAAAACGTATAAATGTGTATCACATTTCTTCCCCACTGCTTTGTGTTTGATGCTTTGTGCTTATTGTTTGGGATCAGTTTCAACTTTAAAGGAACATTTTCAAAATAATAAAATGCTGAATCCATTTCTTCCATATTTTTACCTTGCGTTTACAAGTCCACAAACAAATGTGAAATAAACAAACTCGAATATGGAGTCCAATCAAGTTTACTAAACGGTAACCTAAACCATCCCAGAATGGGAACCTTGCTTTAAAGTCTCATATATGAAGATATTGGTAATTTACTTCATGACTCTTATTAACTGTTGTTAAAATAATCATAAATAATTTTATGCCATGTTATCAAAATCATTTTCCCGATATCAACCCTAATGGCAATCAGAGCATCTGAATGCTATGATGGGAAACATCAGTTTAAGTAATATGAACTTACAGTTCATGTTGAGTAACGAATAAAATGCTGTTGTTGGCAATATCATGTTTATTTCTTCAAATCGGTGATCCACTAATTTTTTTCAGTTTAAGTAATGTGAAGTTATCACTTTACTGTTCATGTGGCAAATTCTGTTGTTTTCGCGATTATTTTATGCTATGATCCGAATCGAATTACAGCCATGATGGTTACATGGAAACCTCTCATCCAGCTTCCGAGCTGAAGTTAATTTAGACGCATCTAGATGTGTTTCCAACTCGCTTAATCTTAACAGTAGACTACTCACGCAATTGAATTAGACGCAATTTGCCAGTTGCGAAACCATGGCAGAAAGGGATAATACACTCAAAACGTTTTTCACAGATTCTCATCAATTACGATAAACGAACAAGTGTTACCACTTCTTTCTTTCTTTCAGTTCCAAAATAAAATATTCTTAAACAAAATTAATGTTTACCTTATTGGAATTATCACAATTTAGTAGTTATTTATAGTTTTATTTAAGTGATCAAACATACACCAATTTTCAAATATTTTTGCTACCAAAATGTTTTTAAAATGTTATTGGGTAAATATAAAAATAATGTGATCTCATCATGCATTGCATTAACGTTCCGATGTTCATTTAAATTACTGGTTAGCTCTATATTCAACAGAGAAGATTATCAATGCTCCATGTTAATGTTCTTAAATCAATTTGTCAGGAAAAGTTTTGCATTTCATTTTCATACGTTTTTTCAGAAGGTTATGAATCTTACTTATTTTTCTGGCGGAGGTTTAACAGGTAAACCAACGTAAACCCTTATCAATTTGATATGTGGTGCCCTGAAACATCTGGTTTTTTATTCATGTTCATATAGGTAACTGTCTCTGTGCTGTTTGTTTCTATATCACGTACTGTTTTTTTGAGAAAAAATGAAATGATTGTTCATACCATAACTGACATATTGGCATCATTAAAACATAAACTGCTGAAAGGAAGTTTTAAAAGTTTTAAACTTGCTTTATACTAACATATGTATTTACAAAGGAAATTAGGTGCTTCAAATAGGATCTAAAAAGATACTCAAGCTGAAATCGTCATCTCATCAGCTCATTTACTTTTCCTAATCACATTTCAGAAAGAACCAATAACTTGAGCATCTTGGAAGTTCTAGTTTCATTCAATAAAAGAATAAGTTTCACTCGTTTAAACCTGAGTGACCCTATATTTGGAGATAGTATTCAATTTCAATATTGACCAACCATTATCGCCTCCATTATACGGATTCTCCATTCACTGGCTGCAAGGTTGAGTTTATGGCCTTAAATTGTCTATCTGTATCAGCCTTTTAAGCACTTTGAGTCACATGATTCACATCATTTCTTGTAACAAGATGTTTGTAACTGTAATATCAAGTAAGAGGTGCAATTGCCATTTTGTTGACATACCAGAAGTGCGATATGGTTAACCTTTACTTTTTTAATTTGAACATTTAAAATTTTTTTTTTTACATCCGTTTCTCCGCTGAAAAATGCTAAATGCTGTTAATGCATATTTTTGTTTCTTTTGTAGCATTATAACAATAAATAAGTGCATTGATTTAATATTGAAATAATTTTATCTTCAAGTGCGAAAGGACTTTTCTTTTCTTTAATGTGCATTCTTATGATAATAGAACCTCATGTGAAAGGAGCTGAAGAGTAATGTTATGTACAGACAGAAAAGTTTGATTAACAAACGAGAATATCTTTTTTCAAAACTCAATTAATCGAATTGTTATATTACTCAGTTGTCATCTTAATCAAATTGCCTTACCAAAATAGTCACCAGACACCATGTTATCTTATGTGAAGGCTTTTATTGTCGATGAATAAGAATGAACAATCCAACAATCTTGTTGACATGTCTTGTTCAAATCTGATAAGTCCATTACTGAGTCTGATTTGCTTCCATTTTCTTTAATTTTTCAGTGGGAACACTTCAGATCCGGTGGCGTTCCGATAAGTTAATGGGACTGACATGAATTTGACAAAATGACTCAATCAAAGTCAAGAAGAAGAGCTACGCACTACTCTTGCCAGCAGTACCGTGTACTCTTCAGATGTAACCCCTTAGGTCGTTAGCATTTAATGTTTTCGTGCTATTTTTAAAAGTAGAAGTTGTCAGGATTAAACACTAAAATTATCAAGGACAATTTGGTCTTTGGCTTTCTATATTTCCTTATAACCTGATTACTCAAGTTATGAAATACTAAAACATTATGAAATAACTATGATTTCCCAAACAAGGCATTGCTGTATCATAATGCCTTTATAATGTATGTCTCTTAGCTTGTAAATGACTACACAAATACGAAGTATTTAGGGATAGTTAGATATAGTTCATTTAATTGTATTGCGCTAGTTAGGTTTTCATTATAAGATATTGTTATATTAAACGGAAATATCTGTCTGCAAAATCTAAAAGTTTTTTTACAAGTTATATTTTGTGTACTTGTCAAAAGTAACAAAGGAAGTAAGTCATTTCCATTATGGACGTCCATTATGGACTATGATTAAATTTCTCGTGAAAAGCGTTCAGTATGATTTGAAACAAAATATGATTATCTGAGATCTATTACTTCGGCTTGAAAATATAAATACAACCATAGGGATTGAAATAACAGAATTTTTAACTAAGAAAAGCTTTTGGCTAATACATTGAACTAATGTTTGACACATACTTTGCCGTCTTAATTGAAGTAAACATATTTCTATATGTGTCCAAATTGTTTCGGAAAGGTGAGACGCGTTAAACTGTGTTATCAAACAATAGCAACAACCGAATTTGTTTTGTCTATGTTAATTTTTATGTTATGGAATACGTTTTTCCCGTTAGTTATTGACATACTTTAACATGACATAAAATTCTTTTTGATAGCAAAAATGTTTATAAATTTTGCCACACCAGCAACATTCTAGAATGGCACTCTCTGGCTAATGAAATTGTAGGGAAGGTTTGAAAATCTCAGTCACATATCGTGAAATAAAAATGTTAAGATAAACCAGAACCAAAACTTCGATAAAAGTTAGATTGACTATTCAAACATTAATTTATCTACAGAATGTTTTAGTAGACTTTCTTAAAAAGTAAAACATAAAGATGAGTAAGAAGTTTGCCGTACTTTTATAAGCACTACACTAATATACCACAACAAACTGGAGCCATATCTTTTTGGGTGATAATTTAATTTTTCTTTGTCATATCTGAGAATTCTGTATGAGGCTGTAAAAATAATTGCAGAAGAGTTATATGGTTTCAATGCTATTTATACAAAAGAAGCTCAATTCACAAATTTATTACGACCCAAACCAACGTTAGGCTGCTGATTTGAACTTGTTTACTGTACTAAGCTGTTAAACTATGCCACTCAAACTAAAAAATGAAAATGAATTTTTTCTCATATATTAAAAACACTAGATTCTCAAAAGTCTTTTGAATTTTTTTTTTAGTTAAATCTTATGCTCTTTAATTTAATAATACTATGAAAACTGTGTAAGCTATCATTGTTTACTTCAGTGTTTTCTTTTGTGAAAGGAAGTTACTTCTATAAGAAGGTAAACAAAACCCCTGTGCAAACAAAATTTACAAACCTCTTTTGTCTTTTTTACGTAAATTGTTTGTTTGCACAAGTTCAAATTGTTCCTTGTGGTGTTGTAACCTGAGTCACCTTTGTGTGCATACACGCCATTCTCATCCAATCCATTAACTTTATGAACCCTCCCAAATGAATACTCTCTTGGAGATTGGTAAATTTACATAGAGATTTGGCATTTAGTAAATATTAGCACACACTGTCCTCTTGTCTGTTCAGCAAAGTGAATAAACCATCATATATAAATTTGTATCATATTTCTTCCCCATCGCTTTGTGCTTTGTGCTTATTGTTATCGTAACTTTTGGGATCAGTTTCAACTTTAAATGAACATTTTCACTATAAAAAAATGCTGACTCTATTTTTTCTGTCACATTTTACTTTACGTATACGATTGCACTAAAACATAATGTCAAATAAAGAAACTTGACTTATAGATGTCCAGTCAAGTAAACTAAACGATAACACAAACCAACCTCTATTTTTGACAATCTGTGAAATAACCTTTTGACTTTTCCAACATACTTTGCATCTACAAGATATCTGAAATCACCAAGTCATTTATCCTGATGAAGGCCATCGACCAATAAACAAGGTTATACATACATGTAATAAGTACATTTCATACATGGTAAGCGTATGTTATTATATTATACATTCCAGGGCTGAAGCAAATCAGTGTCCATTACTCGAAATAACATTGGTGGTGCAGCTTGTTCATACAAGTGCAATATATATTTCTTCCCTCATAACTAAGATTGGTAATAATGAAACACAGAACTGTAACTTGTACATAGTTAAGCAAGTCTAATGTTTATCATTTCTATGTTGCAAACTATGAAAAGATGTCAGTTGAAATGAAAAAAAGTTGTCTGTATACATGTGTATGATTGAAAGTTTATTTCAATTACATGGTTATGATGGTTTAATTTATGTCTGAAGGAGACACCCTAAAATGGTCACCTTGTTTTAAAGATTTACATATGAAGATATTGGTACATTACTACATGACAGTTATACATTGTTGTGACTATAATCATAAAAATAATATAATATAATTATATAACATTTTACCAAAATAATTTTCCTTCAGGAACACTAATGGCAATCAACACTTCTGAATGCATTTATTGGAAGCATGACTTCTTCTAATCAGTAAACTTCTAAATCTTTTTTTCAGTTAAAGTAATGGGAAGTTATCACTTTTTATGCTATGTACAGAATCCCATTACAAACATGATGATTCCACAGAAACCGCCCATCCAGTTTCAGAGCTGAAGTTAATCTGGACGCAGCTGGATGTCTTTCACACACGTTTAACCTGAACAGTAGACTAATAATGCGGACGAATTAGACGCAAAGTGCAAGTTACGCGAACATTGCAGAGGTGATAAAACATTCCGAACTTTTTTCACATATTCTCATCATTTATGATAAACGAACAAGTTTTATAACTGCTTTCTTTCTCGTCTGAATTAAGATACAGAAAAGGTTAATATTTACCTTTTTTGAAATGAAGATTTTGTAGTTTTCATCGATCAAACTAAACATTCATCCAAAACTTTATTGAGCATCATTTTTTAAAAAATTCATCAGATAAAATTAAGATAACTTAATAGAGGAACAGGTTAGCTCTTTATTCATCAGAAAAGTCACTGAATCATAATTTTTCATGTTAATATTCTTTCATCATTTCGTCTGGAACTGTTTTGCATTACATTTTCATAAGTCTATTCCGAGGATTATTAATCTTATTTGTTTTAGGTTTAATAGATTATAAACGACACATATCTATACAGTAATGACTTCGTTTCCGGATCATTGAAACCGTCATGAAACGACATGGAAAACAGTATTTCCACTTGGTATCCAGATTGGTTTTTATAGTTTCATGTTGGTTTCTATGAAAACTGAAACCTACTTTTGTCCCAGATCCGGATGGTATCCATCACCAAAGATTTTTCAGGGCACCACATATCTAATTGATATGCGCATATCAATTAGATATGTGGTGCCCTGAAAATTTTTTATATTTAAGTACGTACAGATAGCTGTCTCCTGTGCTTGACTCTATGTCATATGATGTAAGGAACAAATGATAAAAAATAGGTTTTAAATTTGCTTTCTAGTAACATGTGTATTTTAAAAGGATATTAGGTTTCTGAAAATATGCTCAATAGAGATATTTAGGCTTAAACCCTCATCTCATCAGATCAATTACTTTTTCCAATCACATTTCAGAAAGACCCAATAACTTGAGAAGTATCTTGGAAGTTCTATTTTCATGCATAAAAGAAAAACTTTCACTCGTTTTAACCTGAGTGAACCCTCTATTTGGTGATAGTAATCTATTTAAGAGTGATCAATATCAATATTGACCAACCATCAACGTCTCCATTATCATGATTCTCCATTCACTGGCTGCAAGGGTAAGGTTATAGCCTAATCTTGTCTAACTGTATCAGCCTTTTTAGCACTCTCAGTCACGTGATTTACTCCATTTCTTGCACCAATATAGTTGTAACTAAAATATCAAGTAAGAGGTGCAATCACTCATTAAATTGACCTACTGGCAGTGAAGGGCTTAAACCTTCACTTTTTCATGTTAAATGTTAAATAGTACAAATGAATATTTTTTTCTTAAAGTCTTATAGAACTTTCCTTTTCATTAATAACCTGCTAATACAAGTAGTACCTAAGAGAAGGGAGCTATAAAGTTATGTCACGTACAAACAGAAAAGTTTGATGATCAAAATGAAATTTTCAAAACCTCAACATTATTCCAATAAAACAAGAACAGTTTTCTTACCATGAGGATAAATCGAATTGTTGTGATCTAAGTTGTCATATTAATCGAAGTGCTTTACCACAATGGGAACCAGACATAAAGGTTTGTTATATGAAGGCTTTTATTGTCGATGAATAAGAATGAACCATCTATCAAGTCTATCGACAATATGTCTTGTTCACAGATTTATGATGATAAGTCCCTGGCTGAGTCTGATTTGCTTCCATTTGCTTTCTTTTTCATCGGGAACACTTCAGACCTGGTGGCTGTTCGATAATTTAACGGGACTGAAAGTGCATGTACAAGTATTTAACAAAATGTCTCGATCCTAGTCAAGGTTCTGTACTCTTCAGCAGTATCCTGTACATTTAATACAACGTATTCCCGTCTTAAATCTAACAAATTATGCATGAATTATTAACTTTCAATATGAAATATGTTTCCTAGATGATATCAGATAAAGAACTCAAGAGACGACTTAACACCCTTAAGCATGTTTTCTTGACAATTCATAAGCTCTTTCCTTAGAATTATAATCAGTACAATATAAGAAATGTTCACAAAGATGATTTTGTTATTCGTCCTGATTAGCTTTGCCAACGTACTAAATCAATTAAATAACATAAGGTCATTAAGCACGTCGATTACATCTAATAGATAACATATTGTTACCTTTTGCTGAATGATCTGTCTACAACATATAAAAACATATATCAACTACCTTATTCATAAATGTAATTTTAAAATCTTCACATTGCTGACCTTGCTATTTCATGACTGTAAAATGTAACTTCTATTTGTATATAATCATGAACAAATCGGAATCTGTAAATGTCAAGGTAATGTTTTTCTTCCATATCAACGAAAGCACTTTCTCTTCCGAGAAAAGCAATATTTTGTCTGTAAAGTTTCCCATTACATCGACCAAACGGCAAATATTTCCTCATAGAGAATGTAATGTCGTGTGTTTATGGTGCCTCACCAGCTAAAGAGGACGTTGTTACTTTGTGTCTGAATGTCCCTCCGATGATTAATGTTTTGACGTTTTTAAATGTTTTTTTACGGACTTCTAACGTTCCAAACAACCTTTCCTGCCTTTCAAAGCTTTCAAAGGTCAAAGCCACATGAAACTTTTTTCCTTGTCAGCAAAACATATATTTGACCTTGATTATGTGTTCCTTAGTATTTGTGTTACAATTAATTTCTCTCTTTTAATGGCCAATTTTCCTGTAAAGCTTTCCTCTTCACTAGGTTTTACCGCAGCTATACGTAGCTGAATAGCTTGGTTTTCGCCAGAATGTGGGCTACGTGTGGCTTCAATTAGACCTCGTGGAGAGAAAAGCCATGGACAGAACGAGTTTGAATCTCGATGAAGTCAATATTTTGAAACTTTTATTTCTCAGAACATGGGCGATTTAAATGACTTTTGTATTCATTGTCCACAATGTCAATTAACATCCTGTTTTCTTCATTGACCCTGCACCAGGGACTTACAAACATAATAAATAAAATATCTTTACAGAAAAAAAATAATCATTTGACAGGTTTTAATGAATGACGAATTTATATTATTTCATGATTTATATCTGAGTTATGCACATATTATTCGCAGCAAATGTCTATTTTTGGAAGCTTTATGCATGTTGTAAATTTTGATAACAGTGATGATGATTTTAGAAATCATGTACTCAAAAAGAACCAAGACTGCTTTATCTATGGATGAACACAATGTTTCAACCATAGTATTGGGTATTTGATATCATTTAATGATTAAAATATAGAGTAAATCCTCATTTTTGTGTAAAGTAAATCAACTTCTTGACATCCCCATAGTTTATTTTAGATGTATTAAATCTAATTTTTAAATTTTTTTTTATCGTTTTTGACTGCTCAGAAACCATTGCTGTGCCAAAGTTTCTGTTTGATACAACACATGGTACCTCGAAACATAAATCATAAATTGGAAATCTAATATTCAACCTAAAGCAAACACTTCATAAAAATGTCTGTGTGATCAATTGAAATGTTAGTATTCAGCAAAAGAAATGTTATGTATCAAATACCTAACAAGCTAGGAAATACTATCTCCATCATTTTATTTTGTGGTAATCCTCCTGGTACAACCATTTTACTTCCCTGAAGTTGCTTTATATTATAATCTAGTTTTTGTACTAGAAACCTTACTTAGGCCAGTAGAAATCATGAAAAATCCGGACATTTTCGATAACAGACAAATTTTTTGTTTAAATGGTCCCTTTAGCAGTGCTGATGAACCATGAAAAACCCAACCAAAATCAACCATGGGCAACATGTATTTTTGGGGCAAAAACCTTAAAAAAATAAGGGAAATTGGGAATTATTTATTTAAAAATATATGTATTGCAGGAAAAACTTTTGAATTGGCTAGAATGATAGATGGTGCAACATTACATGATTCCCAAGTTAATTTCTGTTGTAGATTTAACGCTTTAACGTCTGTTTTGGGGTGAAAAAGCATAAACAATTAAAGAAAATTGGAATATTTTATGAGAAGTATTAATGTTGAAAAATAAAATGTTGTAGTGATTAGAATGATAGATCATGCAATAATACATACTTTTCAAGGTCATTTATGCTCATGGTTTAACATCATGTCTGTTTTTTGGTAAAAAACATTAAACATCAAAGAAAATTGGAACATTAATAAAACGTTTATTTATTGAATAAAACACTTATGTGGCTATTCCAATTTAAGATCATGCAACAGGACATACTTCTAAAGGCTATTATTACTATTGACTGAATAACATGTCTTTTTTAGAGGGGTTTTTATAAAAATACGAATCCTTTTACGAAAAATATATTTGTTGAAAAATATACTCTGTATTGACATATCTTTATTACTTTGCATCAGAAATAAGCATTCTTGAATTCCCTGCCCCTGATTGATCTTCAAAAATGTCTGAATTTCAGATTTATACGATTCAATTTTCACAATCTCTAGGTATCTCTTATCAAATATTTTTTAAATTTTCAAAATGGAATTAAAGCTCTTCACATGCACATTTTATATTGAAGCACTGATAAATGTGATTATCCTTCTAAAACCACCAGCATGACAGTTGAACTTGAATCTGTAAACTATTTTTAGATGTTCTAAATAACTGATAACTATAGAGCAATATAGATATACTTGTTATCTACCCCATGCTACAAATAGAGAATCTCACCCAAATGTCTTCTGATATCAAATATATCAACACTATTCTATGAAATGTGCCTCGGATATTTTTACTTTTATAGACTCGTGTTGATATATTTGATATCAGAAGACACGAGGGTGAGATTATATTTATCATCCAAAATCATTTTTCATTTCCATTCCGTGTAAAATGTATATTTCTGAACACTGCACTCCTCCTAGACTCTCAGTGCGTTGAAGTCATATCACTGATGTTGTCATGCTTATGACGTCATAGCATTCTGATGTCATTACTTGATGATGTAAAACAATTGTGATGTCATGAATTTGACTGTAACAGGGCTTTGTTCAAAATCTACTGTCAAAACAATATCTACTAGGAGATATCCCTTGATCAGAGGGTACATTATCACTTGTCTTTCACAAAGCATACAAAATAGTTTCATCAGATACAGATTATTCATTATTCTAACAGGGTTAATAACATTGCACTTAAGATAATGTTTAAGAAGAATGAAATATTCTAACTTATTTTCCTGGATCCATTAAAATTTCATATAATGGTAAAGACATTGACGATTGTCCAGAATCTGCAGAGAATCGTGTACTATAGCACGCTTTTTCGCTCCAAGTTGGCTCTTTTAAGGCATATGATTATATAGGCACTTACTTATGCTTTCAATAGAAGCAGGAAAATACTTATTATTCTTTACAACTGACCTGTAATCAACAATGAAAACATTTAAGACAGCTGAAGTCGGCTTAGAGATATTTAGTTCTCTGGTCAGCTGTGCACTAAATATGAAGAGTTGAACAGCTTAAAACGGCTCAACTAGTAATGTGTGTAGCTTTGGAGATTACCTAAACTCTGAACTGAGAATAATTAAGGGATGAAATATTGTATATTAAAGCAATCTTATAACATAATCACTTTTAAAAATGTAGTATAAGCATTGTAAATGGATTATGATCATTAGTAATCGAGAGATATTCATTATCTGTGCATTTGTTGTTTAAACGAAATATTGGTGTGCACTTATACCTTCAATACTCCATTAGATGCAAAGCACTGAGCACACCGGAGGGAATATCTCCGTTTGTTAGATTGACAAATGATGCTGATAGATGTATGCCTTTCACAGGATTAACAAATTATCAGTTTCTCTAAACTATCATACCTTTTCAAATTATTTGAGTAATACTCAGTCAACCATGCATGCTTTGCATTTGATATGGGGAAAATTATTGACATTTTTGTAGTTTTTTAAATCTAAGTAATATGTTTAACAATTTTAATTGTAAATTCTTAGTGTTAGATAAATACTGATAGCATTTTTATTATATGTCAGAACTGATTTGTGCATTTATTAGCAGGTCCTAATTTGAACTTTTGAGATGACGAAGGCCCTAGGCCCATGAGTTATGAATTAGTGGGACATTAAATTTTGACAATGTAGGTTGGTCATTATAAAATACAAGCCTAGGGAGATAAATTTACAGTTGAAAATCATTAAACTTCTGTTAATATATTTATATACATAATTTTTTAAACTTTGCATGAATAACTCAAATTGGTGTTGTCTAAAGCCGAAATTGACTGACAGTAATATCTAAAATTATAACCTAAAAATTATTTATTCTCTACTAACTATTTTTAGTATTGGAAAGATAAATAAATTTAATATAATATGTAAATTTGAGTTGATGTGAACTTCAAATGATTGTAAAAAAAAAGTATCAATCAACAGACGATTTTTCATAAGAAATAAGTCAGCGAGAAAGTAGTATCAGTAGGATGGCATGCTTAGCCTTTTTAGAGGTGTGTGAACTTTCCCCAAGTTTATCTATTCAATGTTTCAAAGGGAATTGAATAGATAAATCATATGCTTTAACTTTTTTGTTATCATTACATTAGTAGTTCATAATAATTTCTCGTAGAAAAGGCTTTTATGAAGATGAAGTTGTCAATTTACAAAGTTAAAATATAGATAATTCAAGCACGAAAAATATGATTAATTGATGGTATCTGCATAGACTAAAGCATTCATCTGATTGTCAAAATATTTTTCCATAAAAAATATTCACAATTTTCATTTTAAAAGTCATAAAATACCGCTTCCAAACTTTTGTTGTCAACAACAATGTCAGCCATTTTGGCAGTTGCCATGAAGGGAGATAACTCAGGCGATAATAGTCACACATCTTATATGGAGAGGCTTCTGCACAACTTTTAGGTACATTTTCAAATGGCCATAACTATTTTTGCCCATGGTTGATTTTGGTTGGGTTTTTTTCAGAGGGTACATGTACATGTACATGTACTCTTTAATTTTTTCAAGTCATTTGTCTGTTATCGAAAACGTCCGGGTTCACTTAAATTTTGGGAAATTTCGACTGGCCTATACTAGTGGATAATAGAATTTAGATCCTACTTCAATTTCGTATATTCACAAACAGTTGTTTGACTCTCAACAAGGATATCATGTTTGTTTTAGCAACCCTCCACAATAATAAAAAATACTAAACGCTAATGAACTCCTTGTTTAATTTGTCTTTATCACGCTTGTTAAGTTTATATCACCATCTTGACCTCGAATGCCATTAACGCCTCTTTAATTTTCCTTTTTACATCTAAATAGAATTATATTTCCTTACTTCTTAGCATCATGTTTGTATGACCAATTAGATAATTACCTTTTAAAGTTATTGTTTCATATTTTTTAGTTGTTAGGCATCATCAATGTATTGTTATATCGAATCTTCATGGGGTTTTCTATTTCTACTGATAGTTGGCGTTTTATCAATCGTGCCATTACATTGCTACCACTTTACAATGTCATAGATCGAACTTCTTATATGTTTCACATACATCACAAATTAAATGATTTGCAACAAAAAACGCAGGTAAATGGACACGTTTGCTGCTGTCTACAAGACAGGAGATAAGACTTAGAATTTAATTTGAGTCACTATTTTGTATTGAATACCAATTACATGAGTTCGATTTGAGATTGTAATGTTCTTTAAAACAATGAAAGGGTAATTTTTGTTTACGGTCGTAAACTCAGATTATCTAATGGAATAGTTTCCTGATCCAAAGTATTTTAGGACATACATTTGTTTTCAAATAGAACAAAAATTCTGCTTTACAAAATTTGTGAACAAAGTTATCACGTTAAACGACTTTCCTTACCAAAACAGCCACCAGACATCAAGTTATGCATGCTTTTTTTGTCAATGAATATCTAAGAACCGTCTATCAATACTGTCTATAACATGTCTGGTTCAAAGATTTATGATAGTACGTCCATGACTGGGTCGTATTCGCTCGCTCCTTAAAGAGGAAACACTCTAGACATAGTGGTTGTTCGATAAGTTATCTCACCTGACATTGCATGAATTTGACGAAATAAACCAATTAAAATTGATGAGAAAAGTTAAAGCTATTTTTCCCAGCATGGTGATGTACTCTTCACCTATAGACTGTTCAGGAGAATCCCCATTGATCTGAACGAAGAGTTTGCATCTGTCTATCTACAATTGATTATTTTCCAAAGAAATCAAAGTCCGAAGTCCTTTAGTGCTTAAACGTGATTTAAATTCTTAAAATAATATTACTGAATCCATTTTCAGTACTACTGTATGTGAAGTTTTTACTAATTAATTTTCATTTTAACTCAATTATTTTCTAGAATAGCTTCATGAAAGGAGCTTACACTAGAAAATGACACACAAATGTCCATAATTGCATCCTAAACTTTTTTTCCCTATTACATGTTTTATTTTTTAAAAATCTATTTAACATCACTTTTTACTATTGCATTGAGAGAGTTCAATTAAATGATACACTTTTTTAAACGAACCTTTGTCGGAAATGATGTCAGAAACAGATTACAAAAGAAAAGACGAATAAATAGGCTTTAACCATTTATGATTACCAATCATTGACTCCATCTCTACCAAACCTTTCCAGGTTTGAAATTCTGAGAATAAACACTTCTGTTACAATGTTTTCAGAAATCTTAAATACAATTAAGCCTAAACAATATCTTATGCCGCCTGTAAGTGAAATTGAAATAAACTAAATTACGCCTTAAAATTAAGGGGCTATTCTTCATGCACATCTTACTTCCTAGTAATTGAAGAGTAAATCCTCCTATTTACTTTAAGTGTAATAACCCTTGATATCCACGTCATTCATTATCTACTTAGGTCTTACGTCTGCAAAACTTAGTTTTTGTTTTGCGTTTTGCTTCTTAAAAAAACAAACATTTACACCCCTTGACGAGAAAGCATTACGACTTGTGAATCTACAATTCTATCCAAATCACATGATAAACCCCAAACAATTGTCCACAGTATCATTTGACATGGTAGCATTGAACCATAGTAATAATATATATCAAATACCCAACAAGCTAGGGAATACGGTCTTCAACATTTCATTGTGGAGAACAAACAAGTTATTACCAGGAAGCAGTATACTATCGTTTCTGTAATACAAAACAGTCAGTGACAAACAAGATTCTTTTGTAACCTACTAGAAAAAGAGAAAAATGCGCTAACGTCCCGTAACTTTTATCTTTATAACGCTCTTTGGGTTTCTATATAAGCGCCCTCCTTGTTTTGCTTTAAGATAGCTGTGAAGGCTTTGTTTGAATAGAATTAAAGAGATAAGAGACGAATATATGGATGACAATTTCTTTATTCTTAGAATGGGACGTTTCGACACAGCTTCTTGAAGGGATAGAGGGGGTTACATTTATATCATGGTAAACAATGTAATTAACAGATGCAATTAACAAGAAAAACAATTGTGATGGAGACAATGAAAACAAGTTTACAGGTATGATCAAAGGATTAAGGCTAGAAGCCAAAGTTTCACACAGCATTATGTAAACATGTAATTAAGTAGAAACCAGAGATGTACAGATAGGTAACAGTTATTTAGTTTGTTGGATAAGCTGATCATAGGCTTAGCTAGGGGATGTGATAGCCTTGATACCTGTGGGTAAAGTCTGATTGATTTCTGGTCAGTAAGGTAGTTTCAGTCCAATTTATTTGATGATTAGTGTTTTCTTTTATGTGGTCCGATATTGCTGATTTGCCGTCGGATTTGCTGGTTGAGGTCTGGTGCTCTTTGATTCTGGTGTTGATAGGCCTGGATGTCTCGCCGATGTAGCTTTCTCCACAGTTACAGTCTATTTTATAGATCACCGCTTTTTGATCGATTTTTGATAGTTGCGGCCATTAGCTGTAAGTAGGTTGTTGAGGGTGGTTGATGTAGAGTATGTAGTATCAATTCCAGTAGTATGATTGGATTGGAAGTGAACATATTTGTTGGTATGTGGTTTAAACATATTTTATTTCGTAAACCAAATGGGGTTGGCAAACAAGCAAATAATGATTATTTGAATGCCGCTCCCTAACATGTGTAAAATTCATAAAACAGTGACTTTCACATGGACAGATAACAATAGGTGAGTTGAGGTGAGTTGGGGTTTAACGCCGCTTTCAAGATTATTTCACTTATTTCGCGGCTGCTAGTATTATTGCAGGGAGAAAGCCCGCAACACTATTGTGGCTATGCATTGCGGTGAAACCTACGAGCATCGGCTGGAACTAGCGAACCATGGGTGGTACTGCGCTAAATTTCAGTGTAGCATTGCACCCAAACCTGACTGCGTGTAGAACAGTTCTCTACTGCAGACAAAGATGCCGAGCCCCTGGCAGGATTCGAACCACGGACCTCCTGATCCGAAGCTGAACGCGCTAACCACTGCGCTATCCTGCCCCCAGATAACAATACACATCATATATACAGGTACAATATTAAAACAATGATGCTTAACAATTGATACATAGATAATTTTGGAAATATAGTTAAACACATTCTTTACATATTCAAGCAAGGAAAGGCACACTGTGGTCAGATAAATTCCTTATATCTCTTAGTGTTATGAAGCCATGTACTGACTTCAATAATTCAAAATTAATCTGTTCAGATGAGCTTGAATGGCCATATAATATTGAAGTTAAATTGAACCCTTTTTAAAGACATATAAATCTGATCTTATGACACTGAAAATCGGACAGAAAAAATGAAGCGGATCTTCATTAGGATACCCGCATTCAGAGCTATTAGATATAAATCTGGTAAATTTATCTCCATTTAGACCGCTACATCCAAGCCGAAGACGAGAGTGAATTGTTTTGACAAAATCTTGATCCATAGAAACTATGTAAGTAGATTTTTGTGTTATTTTGTTCTTAAAGTTTATTTTTGAATTCCCCGAGAGTATTAGCGTTTACTATATCTGGGCTGAGAGAGTTCCAAATGTTTACCGTATCAGGGATAAATGATTTCGAGTACAAACTTCTATTGCATTTTATATTTTGTAGGTCAGTATTATTTCTTAGACTGTATCTACTTAAAAAGGATACATTTCTTGGAACTAAACCTGATAAGTAGTCCGGGACTATTCACCATTTTATAAAAAAGATAAAATTTTTGTCGGCGGCGTTTACACTCTAATGAGGACATATATGTCTCGGTATATAATTTCTCGTGACTTGTGCCGCGAACAGCCCCGCAAATAGTTCTTATTGCATCTTGGTTTAGTTTTTCTAGAAGAAGCGATTGTTCTTTTGTGCAATTATCCCATACATGACATGAGTAATCGAAAATTGGTAAAATGAATGATTTGTACATTGTTAGCAGGGTTGTTCTGCTCAGGCGGTATCTAAAGCATCTAAGACAGTTTATCATTGAACTAACTATTTTGATGATGTTTTCTATTTGGCAATGCCACATGCAATCATTTTGGAGAGTTATTCCTAAATATTTATGTGATTTGACATCATTTAGGTTGGTGTTGCCCATCGTTAAAACTGGTTTTATATTCTGAGTCAGTTTACGGGTACATTGCATTGAATGGAAACCGTTTTGTTAGGATTAAAATCCACTTGCCATGCTTTAGCCCTGTCAGATATTACTACTAAATCATTGTTAAGATATTGAGCGGCTACGTTCGGGTCATCTATAATTACATAGAGTGAGGTGTCATCAGCAAATAGTCGAATATTAATGTCAATGTTGTCTATAATATCGTTAATATAGACAAAGAACAAAAGTGGTCCAAGGACGGAACCATGTGAGACACCGGCTGTAACTGGTTTTAATTCAGAACTACAACCGTTGATTACAACGCGTTTTCTTCTGATGTCGAGGTAACTTTTAAACAATAAAAGAAGTTTGCCAAATATGCCATAAACTTTTAATTTTTTAATTATTCCCTAGGCCTGTGCCATACTTTATCGAACGCCTTGCTTACGTCACAGAAAACTGCTCTTATGTTCTTCCCCTTATCTAATTCTTTAGTAAAAAAATCATAAAGATATGTCAATTGGTTTGAGGGTGAATCCCCTGGCATAAATCCAGATTGAAGAATTGTTAATAAATTATTTGCTCTAAGATAGTTACAAACATATGTGAAAGTTATCCTGCTCGGTACAAGAATATGCATGTTTTCGACTTAGTCATTTTCCGCGTTTTTGGTCAAAATCGGCTATTTGTACCTGTTTAAGCTCGAATCTGGAGCCCAAACGAAAAATAGGACTGAAAATTTGTTTTGCTCAATCGATAGAACACATTGTGATGTACATTTGATGAAAGTTTGGTTTAGAAATATGCATTTTTAAGAAAGTTATCGTGCTCGGTACAACATTATGCATATTATCGACTTAGTCGTTTTCCGCGTTTTTGGTCAAAATCGGCTATTTGTACCTGTTTAAGCTCGAATCTGGAGCCCGAACGAAAAATAGGACTGAAAATTTGTTTTGCTCAATCGATAGAACACATTGTGATGTACATTTGATGAAAGTTTGGTTTAGAAATATGCATTTTTAAGAAAGTTATCGTGCTCGGTACAACATTATGCATATTATCGACTTAGTCATTTTCCGCGTTTTTGGTCAAAATCGGCTATTTGTACCTGTTTAAGCTCGAATCTGGAGCCCGAACGAAAAATAGGACTGAAAATTTGTTTTGCTCAATCGATAGAACACATTGTGATGTACATTTGATGAAAGTTTGGTTTAGAAATATGCATTTTTAAGAAAGTTATCGTGCTCGGTACAACATTATGCATATTATCGACTTAGTCGTTTTCCGCGTTTTTGGTCAAAATCGGCTATTTGTACCTGTTTAAGCTCGAATCTGGAGCCCGAACGAAAAATAGGACTGAAAATTTGTTTTGCTCAATCGATAGAACACATTGTGATGTACATTTGATGAAAGTTTGGTTTAGAAATATGCATTTTTAAATAAGTTATCGTGCTCGGTACAACATTATGCATATTATCGACTTAGTCGTTTTCCGCGTTTTTGGTCAAAATCGGCTATTTGTACCTGTTTAAGCTCGAATCTGGAGCCCGAACGAAAAATAGGACTGAAAATTTGTTTTGCTCAATCGATAGAACACATTGTGATGTACATTTGATGAAAGTTTGGTTTAGAAATATGCATTTTTAAGAAAGTTATCGTGCTCGGTACAAGAATATGCATATTATCGACTTAGTCGTTTTCCGCGTTTTTGGTCAAAATCGGCTATTTGTACCTGTTTAAGCTCGAATCTGGAGCCCAAACGAAAAATAGGACTGAAAATTTGTTTTGCTCAATCGATAGAACACATTGTGATGTACATTTGATGAAAGTTTGGTTTAGAAATATGCATTTTTAAATAAGTTATCGTGCTCGGTACAACATTATGCATATTATCGACTTAGTCGTTTTCCGCGTTTTTGGTCAAAATCGGCTATTTGTACCTGTTTAAGCTCGAATCTGGAGCCCGAACGAAAAATAGGACTGAAAATTTGTTTTGCTCAATCGATAGAACACATTGTGATGTACATTTGATGAAAGTTTGGTTTAGAAATATGCATTTTTAAGAAAGTTATCGTGCTCGGTACAACATTATGCATATTATCGACTTAGTCGTTTTCCGCGCTTTTGGTCAAAATCGGCTATTTGTACCTGTTTAAGCTCGGACCTGGAGCCTAAACGAAAAATAGGACTGAAAATTTGTTTTGCTCAATCGATAGAACACATTGTGATGTACATTTGATGAAAGTTTGGTTTAGAAATATGCATTTTTAAATAAGTTATCGTGCTCGGTACAACATTATGCATATTATCGACTTAGTCGTTTTCCGCGTTTTTTGGTCAAAATCGGCTATTTGTACCTGTTTAAGCTCGAATCTGGAGCCCGAACGAAAAATAGGACTGAAAATTTGTTTTGCTCAATCGATAGAACACATTGTGATGTACATTTGATGAAAGTTTGGTTTAGAAATATGCATTTTTAAGAAAGTTATCGTGCTCGGTACAACATTATGCATATTATCGACTTAGTCGTTTTCCGCGTTTTTGGTCAAAATCGGCTATTTGTACGTGTGTAAGCTCGAATCTGGAGCCCAAACGAAAAATAGGACTGAAAATTTGTTTGCTCAATCGATAGAACACATTGTGATGTACATTTGATGAAAGTTTGGTTTAGAAATATGCATTTTTAAGAAAGTTATCGTGCTCGGTACAACATTATGCATATTATCGACTTAGCCGTTTTCCGCGTTTTTGATCAAAATCGGCTATTTGTACCTGTTTAAGCTCGGACCTGGAGCCCAAACGAAAAATAGGACTGAAAATTTGTTTTGCTCAATCGATAGAACACATTGTGATGTACATTTGATGAAAATTTGGTTTAGAAATATGCTTTTTTAACGAAGTTATCGTGCTCGGTACAAGAATATGCGTGTTTTCGACTTAGTCATTTTCCGCGTTTTTGGTCAAAATCGGCTATTTGTACCTGTTTAAGCTCGAATCTGGAGCCCGAACGAAAAATAGGACTGAAAATTTGTTTTGCTCAATCGATAGAACACATTGTGATGTACATTTGATGAAAGTTTGGTTTAGAAATATGCATTTTTATGAAAGTTATCGTGCTCGGTACAACATTATGCATATTATCGACTTAGTCGTTTTCCGCGTTTTTTGGTCAAAATCGGCTATTTGTACCTGTTTAAGCTCGAATCTGGAGCCCGAACGAAAAATAGGACTGAAAATTTGTTTTGCTCAATCGATAGAACACATTGTGATGTACATTTGATGAAAGTTTGGTTTAGAAATATGCATTTTTAAGAAAGTTATCGTGCTCGGTACAACATTATGCATATTATCGACTTAGTCGTTTTCCGCGTTTTTGGTCAAAATCGGCTATTTGTACGTGTGTAAGCTCGAATCTGGAGCCCAAACGAAAAATAGGACTGAAAATTTGTTTTGCTCAATCGATAGAACACATTGTGATGTACATTTGATGAAAGTTTGGTTTAGAAATATGCATTTTTAAGAAAGTTATCGTGCTCGGTACAACATTATGCATATTATCGACTTAGTCGTTTTAGGCGTTTTTGATCAAAATCGGCTATTTGTACCTGTTTAAGCTCGAACCTGGAGCCCAAACGAAAAATAGGACTGAAAATTTGTTTTGCTCAATCGATAGAACACATTGTGATGTACATTTAATGAAAATTTGGTTTAGAAATATGTTTTTTTAACGAAGTTATCGTGCTCGGTACAAGAATATGCGTGTTTTCGACTTAGTCATTTTCCGCGTTTTTGGTCAAAATCGGCTATTTGTACCTGTTTAAGCTCGGACCTGGAGCCTAAACGAAAAATAGGACTGAAAATTTGTTTTGCTCAATCGATAGAACACATTGTGATGTACATTTGATGAACGTTTGGTTTAGAAATATGCATTTTTAAGAAAGTTATCGTGCTCGGTACAACATTATGCATATTATCGACTTAGTCGTTTTCCGCGCTTTTGGTCAAAATCGGCTATTTGTACCTGTTTAAGCTCGGACCTGGAGCCTAAACGAAAAATAGGACTGAAAATTTGTTTTGCTCAATCGATAGAACACATTGTGATGTACATTTGATGAAAGTTTGGTTTAGAAATATGCATTTTTAAATAAGTTATCGTGCTCGGTACAACATTATGCATATTATCGACTTAGTCGTTTTCCGCGTTTTTTGGTCAAAATCGGCTATTTGTACCTGTTTAAGCTCGAATCTGGAGCCCGAACGAAAAATAGGACTGAAAATTTGTTTTGCTCAATCGATAGAACACATTGTGATGTACATTTGATGAAAGTTTGGTTTAGAAATATGCATTTTTAAGAAAGTTATCGTGCTCGGTACAACATTATGCATATTATCGACTTAGCCGTTTTCCGCGTTTTTGATCAAAATCGGCTATTTGTACCTGTTTAAGCTCGGACCTGGAGCCCAAACGAAAAATAGGACTGAAAATTTGTTTTGCTCAATCGATAGAACACATTGTGATGTACATTTGATGAAAATTTGGTTTAGAAATATGCTTTTTTAACGAAGTTATCGTGCTCGGTACAAGAATATGCGTGTTTTCGACTTAGTCATTTTCCGCGTTTTTGGTCAAAATCGGCTATTTGTACCTGTTTAAGCTCGAATCTGGAGCCCGAACGAAAAATAGGACTGAAAATTTGTTTTGCTCAATCGATAGAACACATTGTGATGTACATTTGATGAAAGTTTGGTTTAGAAATATGCATTTTTAAGAAAGTTATCGTCCTCGGTACAACATTATGCATATTATCGACTTAGTCGTTTTCCGCGTTTTTTGGTCAAAATCGGCTATTTGTACCTGTTTAAGCTCGAATCTGGAGCCCGAACGAAAAATAGGACTGAAAATTTGTTTTGCTCAATCGATAGAACACATTGTGATGTACATTTGATGAAAGTTTGGTTTAGAAATATGCATTTTTAAGAAAGTTATCGTGCTCGGTACAAGAATATGCGTGTTTTCGACTTAGTCATTTTCCGCGTTTTTGGTCAAAATCGGCTATTTGTACGTGTTTAAGCTCGGACCTGGAGCCTAAACGAAAAATAGGACTGAAAATTTGTTTTGCTCAATCGATAGAACACATTGTGATGTACATTTGATGAAAGTTTGGTTTAGAAATATGCATTTTTAAATAAGTTATCGTGCTCGGTACAACATTATGCATATTATCGACTTAGTCGTTTTCCGCGTTTTTGGTCAAAATCGGCTATTTGTACGTGTGTAAGCTCGAATCTGGAGCCCAAACGAAAAATAGGACTGAAAATTTGTTTTGCTCAATCGATAGAACACATTGTGATGTACATTTGATGAAAGTTTGGTTTAGAAATATGCATTTTTAAGAAAGTTATCGTGCTCGGTACAACATTATGCATATTATCGACTTAGTCGTTTTAGGCGTTTTTGATCAAAATCGGCTATTTGTACCTGTTTAAGCTCGAACCTGGAGCCCAAACGAAAAATAGGACTGAAAATTTGTTTTGCTCAATCGATAGAACACATTGTGATGTACATTTAATGAAAATTTGGTTTAGAAATATGTTTTTTTAACGAAGTTATCGTGCTCGGTACAAGAATATGCGTGTTTTCGACTTAGTCATTTTCCGCGTTTTTGGTCAAAATCGGCTATTTGTACCTGTTTAAGCTCGGACCTGGAGCCTAAACGAAAAATAGGACTGAAAATTTGTTTTGCTCAATCGATAGAACACATTGTGATGTACATTTGATGAACGTTTGGTTTAGAAATATGCATTTTTAAGAAAGTTATCGTGCTCGGTACAACATTATGCATATTATCGACTTAGTCGTTTTCCGCGCTTTTGGTCAAAATCGGCTATTTGTACCTGTTTAAGCTCGGACCTGGAGCCTAAACGAAAAATAGGACTGAAAATTTGTTTTGCTCAATCGATAGAACACATTGTGATGTACATTTGATGAAAGTTTGGTTTAGAAATATGCATTTTTAAATAAGTTATCGTCCTCGGTACAACATTATGCATATTATCGACTTAGTCGTTTTCCGCGTTTTTTGGTCAAAATCGGCTATTTGTACCTGTTTAAGCTCGAATCTGGAGCCCGAACGAAAAATAGGACTGAAAATTTGTTTTGCTCAATCGATAGAACACATTGTGATGTACATTTGATGAACGTTTGGTTTAGAAATATGCATTTTTAAGAAAGTTATCGTGCTCGGTACAACATTATGCATATTATCGACTTAGTCGTTTTCCGCGTTTTTGGTCAAAATCGGCTATTTGTACCTGTTTAAGCTCGAATCTGGAGCCCGAACGAAAAATAGGACTGAAAATTTGTTTTGCTCAATCGATAGAACACATTGTGATGTACATTTGATGAAAGTTTGGTTTAGAAATATGCATTTTTAAATAAGTTATCGTGCTCGGTACAACATTATGCATATTATCGACTTAGTCGTTTTCCGCGTTTTTTGGTCAAAATCGGCTATTTGTACCTGTTTAAGCTCGAATCTGGAGCCCGAACGAAAAATAGGACTGAAAATTTGTTTTGCTCAATCGATAGAACACATTGTGATGTACATTTGATGAAAGTTTGGTTTAGAAATATGCATTTTTAAGAAAGTTATCGTGCTCGGTACAACATTATGCATATTATCGACTTAGTCGTTTTCCGCGTTTTTGGTCAAAATCGGCTATTTGTACGTGTGTAAGCTCGAATCTGGAGCCCAAACGAAAAATAGGACTGAAAATTTGTTTGCTCAATCGATAGAACACATTGTGATGTACATTTGATGAAAGTTTGGTTTAGAAATATGCATTTTTAAGAAAGTTATCGTGCTCGGTACAACATTATGCATATTATCGACTTAGCCGTTTTCCGCGTTTTTGATCAAAATCGGCTATTTGTACCTGTTTAAGCTCGGACCTGGAGCCCAAACGAAAAATAGGACTGAAAATTTGTTTTGCTCAATCGATAGAACACATTGTGATGTACATTTGATGAAAATTTGGTTTAGAAATATGCTTTTTTAACGAAGTTATCGTGCTCGGTACAAGAATATGCGTGTTTTCGACTTAGTCATTTTCCGCGTTTTTGGTCAAAATCGGCTATTTGTACCTGTTTAAGCTCGAATCTGGAGCCCGAACGAAAAATAGGACTGAAAATTTGTTTTGCTCAATCGATAGAACACATTGTGATGTACATTTGATGAAAGTTTGGTTTAGAAATATGCATTTTTAAGAAAGTTATCGTGCTCGGTACAACATTATGCATATTATCGACTTAGTCGTTTTCCGCGTTTTTTGGTCAAAATCGGCTATTTGTACCTGTTTAAGCTCGAATCTGGAGCCCGAACGAAAAATAGGACTGAAAATTTGTTTTGCTCAATCGATAGAACACATTGTGATGTACATTTGATGAAAGTTTGGTTTAGAAATATGCATTTTTAAGAAAGTTATCGTGCTCGGTACAACATTATGCATATTATCGACTTAGTCGTTTTCCGCGTTTTTGGTCAAAATCGGCTATTTGTACGTGTGTAAGCTCGAATCTGGAGCCCAAACGAAAAATAGGACTGAAAATTTGTTTTGCTCAATCGATAGAACACATTGTGATGTACATTTGATGAAAGTTTGGTTTAGAAATATGCATTTTTAAGAAAGTTATCGTGCTCGGTACAACATTATGCATATTATCGACTTAGTCGTTTTCCGCGTTTTTGGTCAAAATCGGCTATTTGTACCTGTTTAAGCTCGAATCTGGAGCCCGAACGAAAAATAGGACTGAAAATTTGTTTTGCTCAATCGATAGAACACATTGTGATGTACATTTGATGAAAGTTTGGTTTAGAAATATGCATTTTTAAGAAAGTTATCGTGCTCGGTACAACATTATGCATATTATCGACTTAGTCGTTTTCCGCGTTTTTGGTCAAAATCGGCTATTTGTACGTGTGTAAGCTCGAATCTGGAGCCCAAACGAAAAATAGGACTGAAAATTTGTTTGCTCAATCGATAGAACACATTGTGATGTACATTTGATGAAAGTTTGGTTTAGAAATATGCATTTTTAAGAAAGTTATCGTGCTCGGTACAACATTATGCATATTATCGACTTAGTCGTTTTCCGCGTTTTTGGTCAAAATCGGCTATTTGTACCTGTTTAAGCTCGAATCTGGAGCCCGAACGAAAAATAGGACTGAAAATTTGTTTTGCTCAATCGATAGAACACATTGTGATGTACATTTGATGAAAGTTTGGTTTAGAAATATGCATTTTTAAGAAAGTTATCGTGCTCGGTACAACATTATGCATATTATCGACTTAGTCGTTTTCCGCGTTTTTGGTCAAAATCGGCTATTTGTACGTGTGTAAGCTCGAATCTGGAGCCCAAACGAAAAATAGGACTGAAAATTTGTTTGCTCAATCGATAGAACACATTGTGATGTACATTTGATGAAAGTTTGGTTTAGAAATATGCATTTTTAAGAAAGTTATCGTGCTCGGTACAACATTATGCATATTATCGACTTAGTCGTTTTCCGCGTTTTTGGTCAAAATCGGCTATTTGTACCTGTTTAAGCTCGAATCTGGAGCCCGAACGAAAAATAGGACTGAAAATTTGTTTTGCTCAATCGATAGAACACATTGTGATGTACATTTGATGAAAGTTTGGTTTAGAAATATGCATTTTTAAGAAAGTTATCGTGCTCGGTACAACATTATGCATATTATCGACTTAGTCGTTTTCCGCGTTTTTGGTCAAAATCGGCTATTTGTACGTGTGTAAGCTCGAATCTGGAGCCCAAACGAAAAATAGGACTGAAAATTTGTTTTGCTCAATCGATAGAACACATTGTGATGTACATTTGATGAAAATTTGGTTTAGAAATATGCTTTTTTAACGAAGTTATCGTGCTCGGTACAAGAATATGCGTGTTTTCGACTTAGTCGTTTTCCGCGTTTTTGGTCAAAATCGGCTATTTGTACCTGTTTAAGCTCGAATCTGGAGCCCGAACGAAAAATAGGACTGAAAATTTGTTTTGCTCAATCGATAGAACACATTGTGATGTACATTTGATGAAAGTTTGGTTTAGAAATATGCATTTTTAAGAAAGTTATCGTGCTCGGTACAACATTATGCATATTATCGACTTAGTCGTTTTCCGCGTTTTTGGTCAAAATCGGCTATTTGTACGTGTGTAAGCTCGAATCTGGAGCCCAAACGAAAAATAGGACTGAAAATTTGTTTTGCTCAATCGATAGAACACATTGTGATGTACATTTGATGAAAGTTTGGTTTAGAAATATGCATTTTTAAGAAAGTTATCGTGCTCGGTACAACATTATGCATATTATCGACTTAGTCGTTTTCCGCGTTTTTGGTCAAAATCGGCTATTTGTACCTGTTTAAGCTCGAATCTGGAGCCCGAACGAAAAATAGGACTGAAATTTTGTTTTGCTCAATCGATAGAACACATTGTGATGTACATTTGATGAAAGTTTGGTTTAGAAATATGCATTTTTAAGAAAGTTATCGTGCTCGGTACAACATTATGCATATTATCGACTTAGTCGTTTTCCGCGTTTTTGGTCAAAATCGGCTATTTGTACCTGTTTAAGCTCGAATCTGGAGCCCGAACGAAAATTAGGACTGAAAATTTGTTTTGCTCAATCGATAGAACACATTGTGATGTACATTTGATGAAAGTTTGGTTTAGAAATATGCATTTTTAAATAAGTTATCGTGCTCGGTACAACATTATGCATATTATCGACTTAGTCGTTTTCCGCGTTTTTTGGTCAAAATCGGCTATTTGTACCTGTTTAAGCTCGAATCTGGAGCCCGAACGAAAAATAGGACTGAAAATTTGTTTTGCTCAATCGATAGAACACATTGTGATGTACATTTGATGAAAGTTTGGTTTAGAAATATGCATTTTTAAGAAAGTTATCGTGCTCGGTACAACATTATGCATATTATCGACTTAGTCGTTTTCCGCGTTTTTGGTCAAAATCGGCTATTTGTACGTGTGTAAGCTCGAATCTGGAGCCCAAACGAAAAATAGGACTGAAAATTTGTTTTGCTCAATCGATAGAACACATTGTGATGTACATTTGATGAAAGTTTGGTTTAGAAATATGCATTTTTAAGAAAGTTATCGTGCTCGGTACAACATTATGCATATTATCGACTTAGCCGTTTTCCGCGTTTTTGATCAAAATCGGCTATTTGTACCTGTTTAAGCTCGGACCTGGAGCCCAAACGAAAAATAGGACTGAAAATTTGTTTTGCTCAATCGATAGAACACATTGTGATGTACATTTGATGAAAATTTGGTTTAGAAATATGCTTTTTTAACGAAGTTATCGTGCTCGGTACAAGAATATGCGTGTTTTCGACTTAGTCATTTTCCGCGTTTTTGGTCAAAATCGGCTATTTGTACCTGTTTAAGCTCGAATCTGGAGCCCGAACGAAAAATAGGACTGAAAATTTGTTTTGCTCAATCGATAGAACACATTGTGATGTACATTTGATGAAAGTTTGGTTTAGAAATATGCATTTTTAAGAAAGTTATCGTGCTCGGTACAACATTATGCATATTATCGACTTAGTCGTTTTCCGCGTTTTTGGTCAAAATCGGCTATTTGTACGTGTGTAAGCTCGAATCTGGAGCCCAAACGAAAAATAGGACTGAAAATTTGTTTGCTCAATCGATAGAACACATTGTGATGTACATTTGATGAAAGTTTGGTTTAGAAATATGCATTTTTAAGAAAGTTATCGTGCTCGGTACAACATTATGCATATTATCGACTTAGTCGTTTTCCGCGTTTTTGGTCAAAATCGGCTATTTGTACCTGTTTAAGCTCGAATCTGGAGCCCGAACGAAAAATAGGACTGAAAATTTGTTTTGCTCAATCGATAGAACACATTGTGATGTACATTTGATGAAAGTTTGGTTTAGAAATATGCATTTTTAAGAAAGTTATCGTGCTCGGTACAACATTATGCATATTATCGACTTAGTCGTTTTCCGCGTTTTTGGTCAAAATCGGCTATTTGTACCTGTTTAAGCTCGAATCTGGAGCCCGAACGAAAAATAGGACTGAAAATTTGTTTTGCTCAATCGATAGAACACATTGTGATGTACATTTGATGAAAGTTTGGTTTAGAAATATGCATTTTTAAATAAGTTATCGTGCTCGGTACAACATTATGCATATTATCGACTTAGTCGTTTTCCGCGTTTTTTTGTTCAAAATCGGCTATTTGTACCTGTTTAAGCTCGAATCTGGAGCCCGAACGAAAAATAGGACTGAAAATTTGTTTTGCTCAATCGATAGAACACATTGTGATGTACATTTGATGAAAGTTTGGTTTAGAAATATGCATTTTTAAGAAAGTTATCGTGCTCGGTACAACATTATGCATATTATCGACTTAGTCGTTTTCCGCGTTTTTGGTCAAAATCGGCTATTTGTACGTGTGTAAGCTCGAATCTGGAGCCCAAACGAAAAATAGGACTGAAAATTTGTTTGCTCAATCGATAGAACACATTGTGATGTACATTTGATGAAAGTTTGGTTTAGAAATATGCATTTTTAAGAAAGTTATCGTGCTCGGTACAACATTATGCATATTATTGACTTAGTCGTTTTCCGCGTTTTTGGTCAAAATCGGCTATTTGTACGTGTGTAAGCTCGAATCTGGAGCCCAAACGAAAAATAGGACTGAAAATTTGTTTGCTCAATCGATAGAACACATTGTGATGTACATTTGATGAAAATTTGGTTTAGAAATATGCATTTTTAAGAAAGTTATCGTGCTCGGTACAACATTATGCATATTATCGACTTAGCCGTTTTCCGCGTTTTTGATCAAAATCGGCTATTTGTACCTGTTTAAGCTCGGACCTGGAGCCCAAACGAAAAATAGGACTGAAAATTTGTTTTGCTCAATCGATAGAACACATTGTGATGTACATTTGATGAAAATTTGGTTTAGAAATATGCTTTTTTAACGAAGTTATCGTGCTCGGTACAAGAATATGCGTGTTTTCGACTTAGTCATTTTCCGCGTTTTTGGTCAAAATCGGCTATTTGTACCTGTTTAAGCTCGAATCTGGAGCCCGAACGAAAAATAGGACTGAAAATTTGTTTTGCTCAATCGATAGAACACATTGTGATGTACATTTGATGAAAGTTTGGTTTAGAAATATGCATTTTTAAGAAAGTTATCGTGCTCGGTACAAGAATATGCATATTATCGACTTAGTCGTTTTCCGCGTTTTTGGTCAAAATCGGCTATTTGTACCTGTTTAAGCTCGAATCTGGAGCCCGAACGAAAACTAGGACTGAAAATTTGTTTTCCTAAATCGATAGAACACATTGTGATGTACATTTGATGAAAGTTTGGTTTAGAAATATGCATTTTTAAATAAGTTATCGTGCTCGGTACAACATTATGCATATTATCGACTTAGTCGTTTTCCGCGTTTTTTGGTCAAAATCGGCTATTTGTACCTGTTTAAGCTCGAATCTGGAGCCCGAACGAAAAATAGGACTGAAAATTTGTTTTGCTCAATCGATAGAACACATTGTGATGTACATTTGATGAAAGTTTGGTTTAGAAATATGCATTTTTAAGAAAGTTATCGTGCTCGGTACAACATTATGCATATTATCGACTTAGTCGTTTTCCGCGTTTTTGGTCAAAATCGGCTATTTGTACGTGTGTAAGCTCGAATCTGGAGCCCAAACGAAAAATAGGACTGAAAATTTGTTTGCTCAATCGATAGAACACATTGTGATGTACATTTGATGAAAGTTTGGTTTAGAAATATGCATTTTTAAGAAAGTTATCGTGCTCGGTACAACATTATGCATATTATCGACTTAGTCGTTTTAGGCGTTTTTGATCAAAATCGGCTATTTGTACCTGTTTAAGCTCGGACCTGGAGCCCAAACGAAAAATAGGACTGAAAATTTGTTTTGCTCAATCGATAGAACACATTGTGATGTACATTTAATGAAAATTTGGTTTAGAAATATGTTTTTTTAACGAAGTTATCGTGCTCGGTACAAGAATATGCGTGTTTTCGACTTAGTCATTTTCCGCGTTTTTGGTCAAAATCGGCTATTTGTACGTGTTTAAGCTCGGACCTGGAGCCCAAACGAAAAATAGGACTGAAAATTTGTTTTGCTCAATCGATAGAACACATTGTGATGTACATTTGATGAAAGTTTGGTTTAGAAATATGCATTTTTAAGAAAGTTATCGTGCTCGGTACAAGAATACGCGTGTTTTCGACTTAGTCATTTTCCGCGTTTTTGGTCAAAATCGGCTATTTGTACGTGTTTAAGCTCGGACCTGGAGCCTAAACGAAAAATAGGACTGAAAATTTGTTTTGCTCAATCGATAGAACACATTGTGATGTACATTTGATGAACGTTTGGTTTAGAAATATGCATTTTTAAGAAAGTTATCGTGCTCGGTACAACATTATGCATATTATCGACTTAGTCGTTTTCCGCGTTTTTGGTCAAAATCGGCTATTTGTACCTGTTTAAGCTCGAATCTGGAGCCCGAACGAAAAATAGGACTGAAAATTTGTTTTGCTCAATCGATAGAACACATTGTGATGTACATTTGATGAAAGTTTGGTTTAGAAATATGCATTTTTAAATAAGTTATCGTGCTCGGTACAACATTATGCATATTATCGACTTAGTCGTTTTCCGCGTTTTTTGGTCAAAATCGGCTATTTGTACCTGTTTAAGCTCGAATCTGGAGCCCGAACGAAAAATAGGACTGAAAATTTGTTTTGCTCAATCGATAGAACACATTGTGATGTACATTTGATGAAAGTTTGGTTTAGAAATATGCATTTTTAAGAAAGTTATCGTGCTCGGTACAACATTATGCATATTATCGACTTAGTCGTTTTCCGCGTTTTTGGTCAAAATCGGCTATTTGTACGTGTGTAAGCTCGAATCTGGAGCCCAAACGAAAAATAGGACTGAAAATTTGTTTGCTCAATCGATAGAACACATTGTGATGTACATTTGATGAAAATTTGGTTTAGAAATATGCTTTTTTAACGAAGTTATCGTGCTCGGTACAAGAATATGCGTGTTTTCGACTTAGTCGTTTTCCGCGTTTTTGGTCAAAATCGGCTATTTGTACCTGTTTAAGCTCGAATCTGGAGCCCGAACGAAAAATAGGACTGAAAATTTGTTTTGCTCAATCGATAGAACACATTGTGATGTACATTTGATGAAAGTTTGGTTTAGAAATATGCATTTTTAAGAAAGTTATCGTGCTCGGTACAAGAATATGCATATTATCGACTTAGTCGTTTTCCGCGTTTTTGGTCAAAATCGGCTATTTGTACGTGTGTAAGCTCGAATCTGGAGCCCAAACGAAAAATAGGACTGAAAATTTGTTTGCTCAATCGATAGAACACATTGTGATGTACATTTGATGAAAGTTTGGTTTAGAAATATGCATTTTTAAGAAAGTTATCGTGCTCGGTACAACATTATGCATATTATCGACTTAGTCGTTTTCCGCGTTTTTGGTCAAAATCGGCTATTTGTACGTGTTTAAGCTCGAATCTGGAGCCCGAACGAAAAATAGGACTGAAAATTTGTTTTGCTCAATCGATAGAACACATTGTGATGTACATTTGATGAAAGTTTGGTTTAGAAATATGCATTTTTAAGAAAGTTATCGTGCTCGGTACAACATTATGCATATTATCGACTTAGTCGTTTTCCGCGTTTTTGGTCAAAATCGGCTATTTGTACCTGTTTAAGCTCGAATCTGGAGCCCGAACGAAAAATAGGACTGAAAATTTGTTTTGCTCAATCGATAGAACACATTGTGATGTACATTTGATGAAAGTTTGGTTTAGAAATATGCATTTTTAAATAAGTTATCGTGCTCGGTACAACATTATGCATATTATCGACTTAGTCGTTTTCCGCGTTTTTTGGTCAAAATCGGCTATTTGTACCTGTTTAAGCTCGAATCTGGAGCCCGAACGAAAAATAGGACTGAAAATTTGTTTTGCTCAATCGATAGAACACATTGTGATGTACATTTGATGAAAGTTTGGTTTAGAAATATGCATTTTTAAGAAAGTTATCGTGCTCGGTACAACATTATGCATATTATCGACTTAGTCGTTTTCCGCGTTTTTGGTCAAAATCGGCTATTTGTACGTGTGTAAGCTCGAATCTGGAGCCCAAACGAAAAATAGGACTGAAAATTTGTTTTGCTCAATCGATAGAACACATTGTGATGTACATTTGATGAAAGTTTGGTTTAGAAATATGCATTTTTAAGAAAGTTATCGTGCTCGGTACAACATTATGCATATTATCGACTTAGCCGTTTTCCGCGTTTTTGATCAAAATCGGCTATTTGTACCTGTTTAAGCTCGGACCTGGAGCCCAAACGAAAAATAGGACTGAAAATTTGTTTTGCTCAATCGATAGAACACATTGTGATGTACATTTGATGAAAATTTGGTTTAGAAATATGCTTTTTTAACGAAGTTATCGTGCTCGGTACAAGAATATGCGTGTTTTCGACTTAGTCATTTTCCGCGTTTTTGGTCAAAATCGGCTATTTGTACCTGTTTAAGCTCGAATCTGGAGCCCGAACGAAAAATAGGACTGAAAATTTGTTTTGCTCAATCGATAGAACACATTGTGATGTACATTTGATGAAAGTTTGGTTTAGAAATATGCATTTTTAAGAAAGTTATCGTGCTCGGTACAACATTATGCATATTATCGACTTAGTCGTTTTCCGCGTTTTTGGTCAAAATCGGCTATTTGTACGTGTGTAAGCTCGAATCTGGAGCCCAAACGAAAAATAGGACTGAAAATTTGTTTGCTCAATCGATAGAACACATTGTGATGTACATTTGATGAAAGTTTGGTTTAGAAATATGCATTTTTAAGAAAGTTATCGTGCTCGGTACAACATTATGCATATTATCGACTTAGTCGTTTTCCGCGTTTTTGGTCAAAATCGGCTATTTGTACCTGTTTAAGCTCGAATCTGGAGCCCGAACGAAAAATAGGACTGAAAATTTGTTTTGCTCAATCGATAGAACACATTGTGATGTACATTTGATGAAAGTTTGGTTTAGAAATATGCATTTTTAAGAAAGTTATCGTGCTCGGTACAACATTATGCATATTATCGACTTAGTCGTTTTCCGCGTTTTTGGTCAAAATCGGCTATTTGTACCTGTTTAAGCTCGAATCTGGAGCCCGAACGAAAAATAGGACTGAAAATTTGTTTTGCTCAATCGATAGAACACATTGTGATGTACATTTGATGAAAGTTTGGTTTAGAAATATGCATTTTTAAATAAGTTATCGTGCTCGGTACAACATTATGCATATTATCGACTTAGTCGTTTTCCGCGTTTTTTTGTTCAAAATCGGCTATTTGTACCTGTTTAAGCTCGAATCTGGAGCCCGAACGAAAAATAGGACTGAAAATTTGTTTTGCTCAATCGATAGAACACATTGTGATGTACATTTGATGAAAGTTTGGTTTAGAAATATGCATTTTTAAGAAAGTTATCGTGCTCGGTACAACATTATGCATATTATCGACTTAGTCGTTTTCCGCGTTTTTGGTCAAAATCGGCTATTTGTACGTGTGTAAGCTCGAATCTGGAGCCCAAACGAAAAATAGGACTGAAAATTTGTTTGCTCAATCGATAGAACACATTGTGATGTACATTTGATGAAAGTTTGGTTTAGAAATATGCATTTTTAAGAAAGTTATCGTGCTCGGTACAACATTATGCATATTATCGACTTAGCCGTTTTCCGCGTTTTTGATCAAAATCGGCTATTTGTACCTGTTTAAGCTCGGACCTGGAGCCCAAACGAAAAATAGGACTGAAAATTTGTTTTGCTCAATCGATAGAACACATTGTGATGTACATTTGATGAAAATTTGGTTTAGAAATATGCTTTTTTAACGAAGTTATCGTGCTCGGTACAAGAATATGCGTGTTTTCGACTTAGTCATTTTCCGCGTTTTTGGTCAAAATCGGCTATTTGTACCTGTTTAAGCTCGAATCTGGAGCCCGAACGAAAAATAGGACTGAAAATTTGTTTTGCTCAATCGATAGAACACATTGTGATGTACATTTGATGAAAGTTTGGTTTAGAAATATGCATTTTTAAGAAAGTTATCGTGCTCGGTACAAGAATATGCATATTATCGACTTAGTCGTTTTCCGCGTTTTTGGTCAAAATCGGCTATTTGTACCTGTTTAAGCTCGAATCTGGAGCCCGAACGAAAACTAGGACTGAAAATTTGTTTTGCTCAATCGATAGAACACATTGTGATGTACATTTGATGAAAGTTTGGTTTAGAAATATGCATTTTTAAGAAAGTTATCGTGCTCGGTACAACATTATGCATATTATCGACTTAGTCGTTTTCCGCGTTTTTGGTCAAAATCGGCTATTTGTACGTGTGTAAGCTCGAATCTGGAGCCCAAACGAAAAATAGGACTGAAAATTTGTTTGCTCAATCGATAGAACACATTGTGATGTACATTTGATGAAAGTTTGGTTTAGAAATATGCATTTTTAAGAAAGTTATCGTGCTCGGTACAACATTATGCATATTATCGACTTAGCCGTTTTCCGCGTTTTTGATCAAAATCGGCTATTTGTACCTGTTTAAGCTCGGACCTGGAGCCCAAACGAAAAATAGGACTGAAAATTTGTTTTGCTCAATCGATAGAACACATTGTGATGTACATTTGATGAAAATTTGGTTTAGAAATATGCTTTTTTAACGAAGTTATCGTGCTCGGTACAAGAATATGCGTGTTTTCGACTTAGTCATTTTCCGCGTTTTTGGTCAAAATCGGCTATTTGTACCTGTTTAAGCTCGAATCTGGAGCCCGAACGAAAAATAGGAATGAAAATTTGTTTTGCTCAATCGATAGAACACATTGTGATGTACATTTGATGAAAGTTTGGTTTAGAAATATGCATTTTTAAGAAAGTTATCGTGCTCGGTACAAGAATATGCATATTATCGACTTAGTCGTTTTCCGCGTTTTTGGTCAAAATCGGCTATTTGTACCTGTTTAAGCTCGAATCTGGAGCCCGAACGAAAACTAGGACTGAAAATTTGTTTTGCTCAATCGATAGAACACATTGTGATGTACATTTGATGAAAGTTTGGTTTAGAAATATGCATTTTTAAGAAAGTTATCGTGCTCGGTACAACATTATGCATATTATTGACTTAGTCGTTTTCCGCGTTTTTGGTCAAAATCGGCTATTTGTACGTGTGTAAGCTCGAATCTGGAGCCCAAACGAAAAATAGGACTGAAAATTTGTTTGCTCAATCGATAGAACACATTGTGATGTACATTTGATGAAAATTTGGTTTAGAAATATGCATTTTTAAGAAAGTTATCGTGCTCGGTACAACATTATGCATATTATCGACTTAGCCGTTTTCCGCGTTTTTGATCAAAATCGGCTATTTGTACCTGTTTAAGCTCGGACCTGGAGCCCAAACGAAAAATAGGACTGAAAATTTGTTTTGCTCAATCGATAGAACACATTGTGATGTACATTTGATGAAAATTTGGTTTAGAAATATGCTTTTTTAACGAAGTTATCGTGCTCGGTACAAGAATATGCGTGTTTTCGA
The DNA here is from genome assembly GCA_921293015.1 of Phorcus lineatus. Lineage (NCBI taxonomy): Eukaryota > Metazoa > Mollusca > Gastropoda > Trochida > Trochidae > Phorcus > Phorcus lineatus. The sequence continues at coordinate 8,066,773 of OV121092.1, read as the reverse complement.
CTTAGTCATTTTCCGCGTTTTTGGTCAAAATCGGCTATTTGTACCTGTTTAAGCTCGAATCTGGAGCCCGAACGAAAAATAGGACTGAAAATTTGTTTTGCTCAATCGATAGAACACATTGTGATGTACATTTGATGAAAGTTTGGTTTAGAAATATGCATTTTTAAGAAAGTTATCGTGCTCGGTACAAGAATATGCATATTATCGACTTAGTCGTTTTCCGCGTTTTTGGTCAAAATCGGCTATTTGTACCTGTTTAAGCTCGAATCTGGAGCCCGAACGAAAACTAGGACTGAAAATTTGTTTTGCTCAATCGATAGAACACATTGTGATGTACATTTGATGAAAGTTTGGTTTAGAAATATGCATTTTTAAGAAAGTTATCGTGCTCGGTACAACATTATGCATATTATCGACTTAGTCGTTTTCCGCGTTTTTGGTCAAAATCGGCTATTTGTACCTGTTTAAGCTCGAATCTGGAGCCCGAACGAAAAATAGGACTGAAAATTTGTTTTGCTCAATCGATAGAACACATTGTGATGTACATTTGATGAAAGTTTGGTTTAGAAATATGCATTTTTAAGAAAGTTATCGTGCTCGGTACAACATTATGCATATTATCGACTTAGTCGTTTTCCGCGTTTTTGGTCAAAATCGGCTATTTGTACCTGTTTAAGCTCGAATCTGGAGCCCGAACGAAAAATAGGACTGAAAATTTGTTTTGCTCAATCGATAGAACACATTGTGATGTACATTTGATGAAAGTTTGGTTTAGAAATATGCATTTTTAAATAAGTTATCGTGCTCGGTACAACATTATGCATATTATCGACTTAGTCGTTTTCCGCGTTTTTTTGTTCAAAATCGGCTATTTGTACCTGTTTAAGCTCGAATCTGGAGCCCGAACGAAAAATAGGACTGAAAATTTGTTTTGCTCAATCGATAGAACACATTGTGATGTACATTTGATGAAAGTTTGGTTTAGAAATATGCATTTTTAAGAAAGTTATCGTGCTCGGTACAACATTATGCATAGTATCGACTTAGTCGTTTTCCGCGTTTTTGGTCAAAATCGGCTATTTGTACGTGTGTAAGCTCGAATCTGGAGCCCAAACGAAAAATAGGACTGAAAATTTGTTTGCTCAATCGATAGAACACATTGTGATGTACATTTGATGAAAGTTTGGTTTAGAAATATGCATTTTTAAGAAAGTTATCGTGCTCGGTACAACATTATGCATATTATCGACTTAGCCGTTTTCCGCGTTTTTGATCAAAATCGGCTATTTGTACCTGTTTAAGCTCGGACCTGGAGCCCAAACGAAAAATAGGACTGAAAATTTGTTTTGCTCAATCGATAGAACACATTGTGATGTACATTTGATGAAAATTTGGTTTAGAAATATGCTTTTTTAACGAAGTTATCGTGCTCGGTACAAGAATATGCGTGTTTTCGACTTAGTCATTTTCCGCGTTTTTGGTCAAAATCGGCTATTTGTACCTGTTTAAGCTCGAATCTGGAGCCCGAACGAAAAATAGGACTGAAAATTTGTTTTGCTCAATCGATAGAACACATTGTGATGTACATTTGATGAAAGTTTGGTTTAGAAATATGCATTTTTAAGAAAGTTATCGTGCTCGGTACAAGAATATGCATATTATCGACTTAGTCGTTTTCCGCGTTTTTGGTCAAAATCGGCTATTTGTACCTGTTTAAGCTCGAATCTGGAGCCCGAACGAAAACTAGGACTGAAAATTTGTTTTGCTCAATCGATAGAACACATTGTGATGTACATTTGATGAAAGTTTGGTTTAGAAATATGCATTTTTAAGAAAGTTATCGTGCTCGGTACAACATTATGCATATTATCGACTTAGTCGTTTTCCGCGTTTTTGGTCAAAATCGGCTATTTGTACGTGTGTAAGCTCGAATCTGGAGCCCAAACGAAAAATAGGACTGAAAATTTGTTTGCTCAATCGATAGAACACATTGTGATGTACATTTGATGAAAGTTTGGTTTAGAAATATGCATTTTTAAGAAAGTTATCGTGCTCGGTACAACATTATGCATATTATCGACTTAGCCGTTTTCCGCGTTTTTGATCAAAATCGGCTATTTGTACCTGTTTAAGCTCGGACCTGGAGCCCAAACGAAAAATAGGACTGAAAATTTGTTTTGCTCAATCGATAGAACACATTGTGATGTACATTTGATGAAAATTTGGTTTAGAAATATGCTTTTTTAACGAAGTTATCGTGCTCGGTACAAGAATATGCGTGTTTTCGACTTAGTCATTTTCCGCGTTTTTGGTCAAAATCGGCTATTTGTACCTGTTTAAGCTCGAATCTGGAGCCCGAACGAAAAATAGGAATGAAAATTTGTTTTGCTCAATCGATAGAACACATTGTGATGTACATTTGATGAAAGTTTGGTTTAGAAATATGCATTTTTAAGAAAGTTATCGTGCTCGGTACAAGAATATGCATATTATCGACTTAGTCGTTTTCCGCGTTTTTGGTCAAAATCGGCTATTTGTACCTGTTTAAGCTCGAATCTGGAGCCCGAACGAAAACTAGGACTGAAAATTTGTTTTGCTCAATCGATAGAACACATTGTGATGTACATTTGATGAAAGTTTGGTTTAGAAATATGCATTTTTAAGAAAGTTATCGTGCTCGGTACAACATTATGCATATTATTGACTTAGTCGTTTTCCGCGTTTTTGGTCAAAATCGGCTATTTGTACGTGTGTAAGCTCGAATCTGGAGCCCAAACGAAAAATAGGACTGAAAATTTGTTTGCTCAATCGATAGAACACATTGTGATGTACATTTGATGAAAATTTGGTTTAGAAATATGCATTTTTAAGAAAGTTATCGTGCTCGGTACAACATTATGCATATTATCGACTTAGCCGTTTTCCGCGTTTTTGATCAAAATCGGCTATTTGTACCTGTTTAAGCTCGGACCTGGAGCCCAAACGAAAAATAGGACTGAAAATTTGTTTTGCTCAATCGATAGAACACATTGTGATGTACATTTGATGAAAATTTGGTTTAGAAATATGCTTTTTTAACGAAGTTATCGTGCTCGGTACAAGAATATGCGTGTTTTCGACTTAGTCATTTTCCGCGTTTTTGGTCAAAATCGGCTATTTGTACCTGTTTAAGCTCGAATCTGGAGCCCGAACGAAAAATAGGACTGAAAATTTGTTTTGCTCAATCGATAGAACACATTGTGATGTACATTTGATGAAAGTTTGGTTTAGAAATATGCATTTTTAAGAAAGTTATCGTGCTCGGTACAAGAATATGCATATTATCGACTTAGTCGTTTTCCGCGTTTTTGGTCAAAATCGGCTATTTGTACCTGTTTAAGCTCGAATCTGGAGCCCGAACGAAAACTAGGACTGAAAATTTGTTTTCCTCAATCGATAGAACACATTGTGATGTACATTTGATGAAAGTTTGGTTTAGAAATATGCATTTTTAAATAAGTTATCGTGCTCGGTACAACATTATGCATATTATCGACTTAGTCGTTTTCCGCGTTTTTTGGTCAAAATCGGCTATTTGTACCTGTTTAAGCTCGAATCTGGAGCCCGAACGAAAAATAGGACTGGAAATTTGTTTTGCTCAATCGATAGAACACATTGTGATGTACATTTGATGAAAGTTTGGTTTAGAAATATGCATTTTTAAGAAAGTTATCGTGCTCGGTACAACATTATGCATATTATCGACTTAGTCGTTTTCCGCGTTTTTGGTCAAAATCGGCTATTTGTACCTGTTTAAGCTCGAATCTGGAGCCCGAACGAAAAATAGGACTGAAAATTTGTTTTGCTCAATCGATAGAACACATTGTGATGTACATTTGATGAAAGTTTGGTTTAGAAATATGCATTTTTAAATAAGTTATCGTGCTCGGTACAACATTATGCATATTATCGACTTAGTCGTTTTCCGCGTTTTTTTGTTCAAAATCGGCTATTTGTACCTGTTTAAGCTCGAATCTGGAGCCCGAACGAAAAATAGGACTGAAAATTTGTTTTGCTCAATCGATAGAACACATTGTGATGTACATTTGATGAAAGTTTGGTTTAGAAATATGCATTTTTAAGAAAGTTATCGTGCTCGGTACAACATTATGCATATTATCGACTTAGTCGTTTTCCGCGTTTTTGGTCAAAATCGGCTATTTGTACGTGTGTAAGCTCGAATCTGGAGCCCAAACGAAAAATAGGACTGAAAATTTGTTTGCTCAATCGATAGAACACATTGTGATGTACATTTGATGAAAGTTTGGTTTAGAAATATGCATTTTTAAGAAAGTTATCGTGCTCGGTACAACATTATGCATATTATCGACTTAGCCGTTTTCCGCGTTTTTGATCAAAATCGGCTATTTGTACCTGTTTAAGCTCGGACCTGGAGCCCAAACGAAAAATAGGACTGAAAATTTGTTTTGCTCAATCGATAGAACACATTGTGATGTACATTTGATGAAAATTTGGTTTAGAAATATGCTTTTTTAACGAAGTTATCGTGCTCGGTACAAGAATATGCGTGTTTTCGACTTAGTCATTTTCCGCGTTTTTGGTCAAAATCGGCTATTTGTACCTGTTTAAGCTCGAATCTGGAGCCCGAACGAAAACTAGGACTGAAAATTTGTTTTGCTCAATCGATAGAACACATTGTGATGTACATTTGATGAAAGTTTGGTTTAGAAATATGCATTTTTAAGAAAGTTATCGTGCTCGGTACAACATTATGCATATTATTGACTTAGTCGTTTTCCGCGTTTTTGGTCAAAATCGGCTATTTGTACGTGTGTAAGCTCGAATCTGGAGCCCAAACGAAAAATAGGACTGAAAATTTGTTTGCTCAATCGATAGAACACATTGTGATGTACATTTGATGAAAATTTGGTTTAGAAATATGCATTTTTAAGAAAGTTATCGTGCTCGGTACAACATTATGCATATTATCGACTTAGCCGTTTTCCGCGTTTTTGATCAAAATCGGCTATTTGTACCTGTTTAAGCTCGGACCTGGAGCCCAAACGAAAAATAGGACTGAAAATTTGTTTTGCTCAATCGATAGAACACATTGTGATGTACATTTGATGAAAATTTGGTTTAGAAATATGCTTTTTTAACGAAGTTATCGTGCTCGGTACAAGAATATGCGTGTTTTCGACTTAGTCATTTTCCGCGTTTTTGGTCAAAATCGGCTATTTGTACCTGTTTAAGCTCGAATCTGGAGCCCGAACGAAAAATAGAACTGAAAATTTGTTTTGCTCAATCGATAGAACACATTGTGATGTACATTTGATGAAAGTTTGGTTTAGAAATATGCATTTTAAAGAAAGTTATCGTGCTCGGTACAAGAATATGCATATTATCGACTTAGTCGTTTTCCGCGTTTTTGGTCAAAATCGGCTATTTGTACCTGTTTAAGCTCGAATCTGGAGCCCGAACGAAAACTAGGACTGAAAATTTGTTTTCCTCAATCGATAGAACACATTGTGATGTACATTTGATGAAAGTTTGGTTTAGAAATATGCATTTTTAAATAAGTTATCGTGCTCGGTACAACATTATGCATATTATCGACTTAGTCGTTTTCCGCGTTTTTTGGTCAAAATCGGCTATTTGTACCTGTTTAAGCTCGAATCTGGAGCCCGAACGAAAAATAGGACTGAAAATTTGTTTTGCTCAATCGATAGAACACATTGTGATGTACATTTGATGAAAGTTTGGTTTAGAAATATGCATTTTTAAGAAAGTTATCGTGCTCGGTACAACATTATGCATATTATCGACTTAGTCGTTTTCCGCGTTTTTGGTCAAAATCGGCTATTTGTACGTGTGTAAGCTCGAATCTGGAGCCCAAACGAAAAATAGGACTGAAAATTTGTTTGCTCAATCGATAGAACACATTGTGATGTACATTTGATGAAAGTTTGGTTTAGAAATATGCATTTTTAAGAAAGTTATCGTGCTCGGTACAAGAATATGCATATTATCGACTTAGTCGTTTTCCGCGTTTTTGGTCAAAATCGGCTATTTGTACCTGTTTAAGCTCGAATCTGGAGCCCGAACGAAAAATAGGACTGAAAATTTGTTTTGCTCAATCGATAGAACACATTGTGATGTACATTTGATGAAAGTTTGGTTTAGAAATATGCATTTTTAAGAAAGTTATCGTGCTCGGTACAACATTATGCATATTATCGACTTAGTCGTTTTAGGCGTTTTTGATCAAAATCGGCTATTTGTACCTGTTTAAGCTCGGACCTGGAGCCCAAACGAAAAATAGGACTGAAAATTTGTTTTGCTCAATCGATAGAACACATTGTGATGTACATTTAATGAAAATTTGGTTTAGAAATATGTTTTTTTTAACGAAGTTATCGTGCTCGGTACAAGAATATGCGTGTTTTCGACTTAGTCATTTTCCGCGTTTTTGGTCAAAATCGGCTATTTGTACCTGTTTAAGCTCGGACCTGGAGCCCAAACGAAAAATAGGACTGAAAATTTGTTTTGCTCAATCGATAGAACACATTGTGATGTACATTTGATGAAAGTTTGGTTTAGAAATATGCATTTTTAAGAAAGTTATCGTGCTCGGTACAAGAATATGCGTGTTTTCGACTTAGTCATTTTCCGCGTTTTTGGTCAAAATCGGCTATTTGTACGTGTTTAAGCTCGGACCTGGAGCCTAAACGAAAAATAGGACTGAAAATTTGTTTTGCTCAATCGATAGAACACATTGTGATGTACATTTGATGAACGTTTGGTTTAGAAATATGCATTTTTAAGAAAGTTATCGTGCTCGGTACAACATTATGCATATTATCGACTTAGTCGTTTTCCGCGTTTTTGGTCAAAATCGGCTATTTGTACCTGTTTAAGCTCGAATCTGGAGCCCGAACGAAAAATAGGACTGAAAATTTGTTTTGCTCAATCGATAGAACACATTGTGATGTACATTTGATGAAAGTTTGGTTTAGAAATATGCATTTTTAAATAAGTTATCGTGCTCGGTACAACATTATGCATATTATCGACTTAGTCGTTTTCCGCGTTTTTTGGTCAAAATCGGCTATTTGTACCTGTTTAAGCTCGAATCTGGAGCCCGAACGAAAAATAGGACTGAAAATTTGTTTTGCTCAATCGATAGAACACATTGTGATGTACATTTGATGAAAGTTTGGTTTAGAAATATGCATTTTTAAGAAAGTTATCGTGCTCGGTACAACATTATGCATATTATCGACTTAGTCGTTTTCCGCGTTTTTGGTCAAAATCGGCTATTTGTACGTGTGTAAGCTCGAATCTGGAGCCCAAACGAAAAATAGGACTGAAAATTTGTTTGCTCAATCGATAGAACACATTGTGATGTACATTTGATGAAAGTTTGGTTTAGAAATATGCATTTTTAAGAAAGTTATCGTGCTCGGTACAACATTATGCATATTATCGACTTAGCCGTTTTCCGCGTTTTTGATCAAAATCGGCTATTTGTACCTGTTTAAGCTCGGACCTGGAGCCCAAACGAAAAATAGGACTGAAAATTTGTTTTGCTCAATCGATAGAACACATTGTGATGTACATTTGATGAAAATTTGGTTTAGAAATATGCTTTTTTAACGAAGTTATCGTGCTCGGTACAAGAATATGCGTGTTTTCGACTTAGTCGTTTTCCGCGTTTTTGGTCAAAATCGGCTATTTGTACCTGTTTAAGCTCGAATCTGGAGCCCGAACGAAAAATAGGACTGAAAATTTGTTTTGCTCAATCGATAGAACACATTGTGATGTACATTTGATGAAAGTTTGGTTTAGAAATATGCATTTTTAAGAAAGTTATCGTGCTCGGTACAAGAATATGCATATTATCGACTTAGTCGTTTTCCGCGTTTTTGGTCAAAATCGGCTATTTGTACGTGTGTAAGCTCGAATCTGGAGCCCAAACGAAAAATAGGACTGAAAATTTGTTTGCTCAATCGATAGAACACATTGTGATGTACATTTGATGAAAGTTTGGTTTAGAAATATGCATTTTTAAGAAAGTTATCGTGCTCGGTACAACATTATGCATATTATCGACTTAGTCGTTTTCCGCGTTTTTGGTCAAAATCGGCTATTTGTACCTGTTTAAGCTCGAATCTGGAGCCCGAACGAAAAATAGGACTGAAAATTTGTTTTGCTCAATCGATAGAACACATTGTGATGTACATTTGATGAAAGTTTGGTTTAGAAATATGCATTTTTAAGAAAGTTATCGTGCTCGGTACAACATTATGCATATTATCGACTTAGTCGTTTTCCGCGTTTTTGGTCAAAATCGGCTATTTGTACCTGTTTAAGCTCGAATCTGGAGCCCGAACGAAAAATAGGACTGAAAATTTGTTTTGCTCAATCGATAGAACACATTGTGATGTACATTTGATGAAAGTTTGGTTTAGAAATATGCATTTTTAAATAAGTTATCGTGCTCGGTACAACATTATGCATATTATCGACTTAGTCGTTTTCCGCGTTTTTTGGTCAAAATCGGCTATTTGTACCTGTTTAAGCTCGAATCTGGAGCCCGAACGAAAAATAGGACTGAAAATTTGTTTTGCTCAATCGATAGAACACATTGTGATGTACATTTGATGAAAGTTTGGTTTAGAAATATGCATTTTTAAGAAAGTTATCGTGCTCGGTACAACATTATGCATATTATCGACTTAGTCGTTTTCCGCGTTTTTGGTCAAAATCGGCTATTTGTACGTGTGTAAGCTCGAATCTGGAGCCCAAACGAAAAATAGGACTGAAAATTTGTTTTGCTCAATCGATAGAACACATTGTGATGTACATTTGATGAAAGTTTGGTTTAGAAATATGCATTTTTAAGAAAGTTATCGTGCTCGGTACAACATTATGCATATTATCGACTTAGCCGTTTTCCGCGTTTTTGATCAAAATCGGCTATTTGTACCTGTTTAAGCTCGGACCTGGAGCCCAAACGAAAAATAGGACTGAAAATTTGTTTTGCTCAATCGATAGAACACATTGTGATGTACATTTGATGAAAATTTGGTTTAGAAATATGCTTTTTTAACGAAGTTATCGTGCTCGGTACAAGAATATGCGTGTTTTCGACTTAGTCATTTTCCGCGTTTTTGGTCAAAATCGGCTATTTGTACCTGTTTAAGCTCGAATCTGGAGCCCGAACGAAAAATAGGACTGAAAATTTGTTTTGCTCAATCGATAGAACACATTGTGATGTACATTTGATGAAAGTTTGGTTTAGAAATATGCATTTTTAAGAAAGTTATCGTGCTCGGTACAACATTATGCATATTATCGACTTAGTCGTTTTCCGCGTTTTTGGTCAAAATCGGCTATTTGTACGTGTGTAAGCTCGAATCTGGAGCCCAAACGAAAAATAGGACTGAAAATTTGTTTGCTCAATCGATAGAACACATTGTGATGTACATTTGATGAAAGTTTGGTTTAGAAATATGCATTTTTAAGAAAGTTATCGTGCTCGGTACAACATTATGCATATTATCGACTTAGCCGTTTTCCGCGTTTTTGATCAAAATCGGCTATTTGTACCTGTTTAAGCTCGGACCTGGAGCCCAAACGAAAAATAGGACTGAAAATTTGTTTTGCTCAATCGATAGAACACATTGTGATGTACATTTGATGAAAATTTGGTTTAGAAATATGCTTTTTTAACGAAGTTATCGTGCTCGGTACAAGAATATGCGTGTTTTCGACTTAGTCATTTTCCGCGTTTTTGGTCAAAATCGGCTATTTGTACCTGTTTAAGCTCGAATCTGGAGCCCGAACGAAAACTAGGACTGAAAATTTGTTTTGCTCAATCGATAGAACACATTGTGATGTACATTTGATGAAAGTTTGGTTTAGAAATATGCATTTTTAAGAAAGTTATCGTGCTCGGTACAACATTATGCATATTATTGACTTAGTCGTTTTCCGCGTTTTTGGTCAAAATCGGCTATTTGTACGTGTGTAAGCTCGAATCTGGAGCCCAAACGAAAAATAGGACTGAAAATTTGTTTGCTCAATCGATAGAACACATTGTGATGTACATTTGATGAAAATTTGGTTTAGAAATATGCATTTTTAAGAAAGTTATCGTGCTCGGTACAACATTATGCATATTATCGACTTAGCCGTTTTCCGCGTTTTTGATCAAAATCGGCTATTTGTACCTGTTTAAGCTCGGACCTGGAGCCCAAACGAAAAATAGGACTGAAAATTTGTTTTGCTCAATCGATAGAACACATTGTGATGTACATTTGATGAAAATTTGGTTTAGAAATATGCTTTTTTAACGAAGTTATCGTGCTCGGTACAAGAATATGCGTGTTTTCGACTTAGTCATTTTCCGCGTTTTTGGTCAAAATCGGCTATTTGTACCTGTTTAAGCTCGAATCTGGAGCCCGAACGAAAAATAGGACTGAAAATTTGTTTTGCTCAATCGATAGAACACATTGTGATGTACATTTGATGAAAGTTTGGTTTAGAAATATGCATTTTTAAGAAAGTTATCGTGCTCGGTACAAGAATATGCATATTATCGACTTAGTCGTTTTCCGCGTTTTTGGTCAAAATCGGCTATTTGTACCTGTTTAAGCTCGGACCTGGAGCCCAAACGAAAAATAGGACTGAAAATTTGTTTTGCTCAATCGATAGAACACATTGTGATGTACATTTGATGAAAATTTGGTTTAGAAATATGCTTTTTTAACGAAGTTATCGTGCTCGGTACAAGAATATGCGTGTTTTCGACTTAGTCATTTTCCGCGTTTTTGGTCAAAATCGGCTATTTGTACCTGTTTAAGCTCGAATCTGGAGCCCGAACGAAAACTAGGACTGAAAATTTGTTTTCCTCAATCGATAGAACACATTGTGATGTACATTTGATGAAAGTTTGGTTTAGAAATATGCATTTTTAAATAAGTTATCGTGCTCGGTACAACATTATGCATATTATCGACTTAGTCGTTTTCCGCGTTTTTTGGTCAAAATCGGCTATTTGTACCTGTTTAAGCTCGAATCTGGAGCCCGAACGAAAAATAGGACTGAAAATTTGTTTTGCTCAATCGATAGAACACATTGTGATGTACATTTGATGAAAGTTTGGTTTAGAAATATGCATTTTTAAGAAAGTTATCGTGCTCGGTACAACATTATGCATATTATCGACTTAGTCGTTTTCCGCGTTTTTGGTCAAAATCGGCTATTTGTACGTGTGTAAGCTCGAAACTGGAGCCCAAACGAAAAATAGGACTGAAAATTTGTTTTGCTCAATCGATAGAACACATTGTGATGTACATTTGATGAAAGTTTGGTTTAGAAATATGCATTTTTAAGAAAGTTATCGTGCTCGGTACAAGAATATGCATATTATCGACTTAGTCGTTTTCCGCGTTTTTGGTCAAAATCGGCTATTTGTACGTGTGTAAGCTCGAATCTGGAGCCCAAACGAAAAATAGGACTGAAAATTTGTTTGCTCAATCGATAGAACACATTGTGATGTACATTTGATGAAAGTTTGGTTTAGAAATATGCATTTTTAAGAAAGTTATCGTGCTCGGTACAACATTATGCATATTATCGACTTAGCCGTTTTCCGCGTTTTTGATCAAAATCGGCTATTTGTACCTGTTTAAGCTCGGACCTGGAGCCCAAACGAAAAATAGGACTGAAAATTTGTTTTGCTCAATCGATAGAACACATTGTGATGTACATTTGATGAAAATTTGGTTTAGAAATATGCTTTTTTAACGAAGTTATCGTGCTCGGTACAAGAATATGCGTGTTTTCGACTTAGTCATTTTCCGCGTTTTTGGTCAAAATCGGCTATTTGTACCTGTTTAAGCTCGAATCTGGAGCCCGAACGAAAAATAGGACTGAAAATTTGTTTTGCTCAATCGATAGAACACATTGTGATGTACATTTGATGAAAGTTTGGTTTAGAAATATGCATTTTTAAGAAAGTTATCGTGCTCGGTACAACATTATGCATATTATCGACTTAGTCGTTTTCCGCGTTTTTGGTCAAAATCGGCTATTTGTACGTGTGTAAGCTCGAATCTGGAGCCCAAACGAAAAATAGGACTGAAAATTTGTTTGCTCAATCGATAGAACACATTGTGATGTACATTTGATGAAAGTTTGGTTTAGAAATATGCATTTTTAAGAAAGTTATCGTGCTCGGTACAACATTATGCATATTATCGACTTAGCCGTTTTCCGCGTTTTTGATCAAAATCGGCTATTTGTACCTGTTTAAGCTCGGACCTGGAGCCCAAACGAAAAATAGGACTGAAAATTTGTTTTGCTCAATCGATAGAACACATTGTGATGTACATTTGATGAAAATTTGGTTTAGAAATATGCTTTTTTAACGAAGTTATCGTGCTCGGTACAAGAATATGCGTGTTTTCGACTTAGTCATTTTCCGCGTTTTTGGTCAAAATCGGCTATTTGTACCTGTTTAAGCTCGAATCTGGAGCCCGAACGAAAACTAGGACTGAAAATTTGTTTTGCTCAATCGATAGAACACATTGTGATGTACATTTGATGAAAGTTTGGTTTAGAAATATGCATTTTTAAGAAAGTTATCGTGCTCGGTACAACATTATGCATATTATTGACTTAGTCGTTTTCCGCGTTTTTGGTCAAAATCGGCTATTTGTACGTGTGTAAGCTCGAATCTGGAGCCCAAACGAAAAATAGGACTGAAAATTTGTTTGCTCAATCGATAGAACACATTGTGATGTACATTTGATGAAAATTTGGTTTAGAAATATGCATTTTTAAGAAAGTTATCGTGCTCGGTACAACATTATGCATATTATCGACTTAGCCGTTTTCCGCGTTTTTGATCAAAATCGGCTATTTGTACCTGTTTAAGCTCGGACCTGGAGCCCAAACGAAAAATAGGACTGAAAATTTGTTTTGCTCAATCGATAGAACACATTGTGATGTACATTTGATGAAAATTTGGTTTAGAAATATGCTTTTTTAACGAAGTTATCGTGCTCGGTACAAGAATATGCGTGTTTTCGACTTAGTCATTTTCCGCGTTTTTGGTCAAAATCGGCTATTTGTACCTGTTTAAGCTCGAATCTGGAGCCCGAACGAAAAATAGGACTGAAAATTTGTTTTGCTCAATCGATAGAACACATTGTGATGTACATTTGATGAAAGTTTGGTTTAGAAATATGCATTTTTAAGAAAGTTATCGTGCTCGGTACAAGAATATGCATATTATCGACTTAGTCGTTTTCCGCGTTTTTGGTCAAAATCGGCTATTTGTACCTGTTTAAGCTCGGACCTGGAGCCCAAACGAAAAATAGGACTGAAAATTTGTTTTGCTCAATCGATAGAACACATTGTGATGTACATTTGATGAAAATTTGGTTTAGAAATATGCTTTTTTAACGAAGTTATCGTGCTCGGTACAAGAATATGCGTGTTTTCGACTTAGTCATTTTCCGCGTTTTTGGTCAAAATCGGCTATTTGTACCTGTTTAAGCTCGAATCTGGAGCCCGAACGAAAACTAGGACTGAAAATTTGTTTTCCTCAATCGATAGAACACATTGTGATGTACATTTGATGAAAGTTTGGTTTAGAAATATGCATTTTTAAATAAGTTATCGTGCTCGGTACAACATTATGCATATTATCGACTTAGTCGTTTTCCGCGTTTTTTGGTCAAAATCGGCTATTTGTACCTGTTTAAGCTCGAATCTGGAGCCCGAACGAAAAATAGGACTGAAAATTTGTTTTGCTCAATCGATAGAACACATTGTGATGTACATTTGATGAAAGTTTGGTTTAGAAATATGCATTTTTAAGAAAGTTATCGTGCTCGGTACAACATTATGCATATTATCGACTTAGTCGTTTTCCGCGTTTTTGGTCAAAATCGGCTATTTGTACGTGTGTAAGCTCGAATCTGGAGCCCAAACGAAAAATAGGACTGAAAATTTGTTTGCTCAATCGATAGAACACATTGTGATGTACATTTGATGAAAGTTTGGTTTAGAAATATGCATTTTTAAGAAAGTTATCGTGCTCGGTACAACATTATGCATATTATCGACTTAGCCGTTTTCCGCGTTTTTGATCAAAATCGGCTATTTGTACCTGTTTAAGCTCGGACCTGGAGCCCAAACGAAAAATAGGACTGAAAATTTGTTTTGCTCAATCGATAGAACACATTGTGATGTACATTTGATGAAAATTTGGTTTAGAAATATGCTTTTTTAACGAAGTTATCGTGCTCGGTACAAGAATATGCGTGTTTTCGACTTAGTCGTTTTCCGCGTTTTTGGTCAAAATCGGCTATTTGTACCTGTTTAAGCTCGAATCTGGAGCCCGAACGAAAAATAGGACTGAAAATTTGTTTTGCTCAATCGATAGAACACATTGTGATGTACATTTGATGAAAGTTTGGTTTAGAAATATGCATTTTTAAGAAAGTTATCGTGCTCGGTACAAGAATATGCATATTATCGACTTAGTCGTTTTCCGCGTTTTTGGTCAAAATCGGCTATTTGTACGTGTGTAAGCTCGAATCTGGAGCCCAAACGAAAACTAGGACTGAAAATTTGTTTGCTCAATCGATAGAACACATTGTGATGTACATTTGATGAAAGTTTGGTTTAGAAATATGCATTTTTAAGAAAGTTATCGTGCTCGGTACAACATTATGCATATTATCGACTTAGTCGTTTTCCGCGTTTTTGGTCAAAATCGGCTATTTGTACCTGTTTAAGCTCGAATCTGGAGCCCGAACGAAAAATAGGACTGAAAATTTGTTTTGCTCAATCGATAGAACACATTGTGATGTACATTTGATGAAAGTTTGGTTTAGAAATATGCATTTTTAAATAAGTTATCGTGCTCGGTACAACATTATGCATATTATCGACTTAGTCGTTTTCCGCGTTTTTTGGTCAAAATCGGCTATTTGTACCTGTTTAAGCTCGAATCTGGAGCCCGAACGAAAAATAGGACTGAAATTTTGTTTTGCTCAATCGATAGAACACATTGTGATGTACATTTGATGAAAGTTTGGTTTAGAAATATGCATTTTTAAGAAAGTTATCGTGCTCGGTACAACATTATGCATATTATCGACTTAGTCGTTTTCCGCGTTTTTGGTCAAAATCGGCTATTTGTACGTGTGTAAGCTCGAATCTGGAGCCCAAACGAAAAATAGGACTGAAAATTTGTTTTGCTCAATCGATAGAACACATTGTGATGTACATTTGATGAAAGTTTGGTTTAGAAATATGCATTTTTAAGAAAGTTATCGTGCTCGGTACAACATTATGCATATTATCGACTTAGCCGTTTTCCGCGTTTTTGATCAAAATCGGCTATTTGTACCTGTTTAAGCTCGGACCTGGAGCCCAAACGAAAAATAGGACTGAAAATTTGTTTTGCTCAATCGATAGAACACATTGTGATGTACATTTGATGAAAATTTGGTTTAGAAATATGCTTTTTTAACGAAGTTATCGTGCTCGGTACAAGAATATGCGTGTTTTCGACTTAGTCATTTTCCGCGTTTTTGGTCAAAATCGGCTATTTGTACCTGTTTAAGCTCGAATCTGGAGCCCGAACGAAAAATAGGACTGAAAATTTGTTTTGCTCAATCGATAGAACACATTGTGATGTACATTTGATGAAAGTTTGGTTTAGAAATATGCATTTTTAAGAAAGTTATCGTGCTCGGTACAACATTATGCATATTATCGACTTAGTCGTTTTCCGCGTTTTTGGTCAAAATCGGCTATTTGTACGTGTGTAAGCTCGAATCTGGAGCCCAAACGAAAAATAGGACTGAAAATTTGTTTGCTCAATCGATAGAACACATTGTGATGTACATTTGATGAAAGTTTGGTTTAGAAATATGCATTTTTAAGAAAGTTATCGTGCTCGGTACAACATTATGCATATTATCGACTTAGTCGTTTTCCGCGTTTTTGGTCAAAATCGGCTATTTGTACCTGTTTAAGCTCGAATCTGGAGCCCGAACGAAAAATAGGACTGAAAATTTGTTTTGCTCAATCGATAGAACACATTGTGATGTACATTTGATGAAAGTTTGGTTTAGAAATATGCATTTTTAAGAAAGTTATCGTGCTCGGTACAACATTATGCATATTATCGACTTAGTCGTTTTCCGCGTTTTTGGTCAAAATCGGCTATTTGTACCTGTTTAAGCTCGAATCTGGAGCCCGAACGAAAAATAGGACTGAAAATTTGTTTTGCTCAATCGATAGAACACATTGTGATGTACATTTGATGAAAGTTTGGTTTAGAAATATGCATTTTTAAATAAGTTATCGTGCTCGGTACAACATTATGCATATTATCGACTTAGTCGTTTTCCGCGTTTTTTTGTTCAAAATCGGCTATTTGTACCTGTTTAAGCTCGAATCTGGAGCCCGAACGAAAAATAGGACTGAAAATTTGTTTTGCTCAATCGATAGAACACATTGTGATGTACATTTGATGAAAGTTTGGTTTAGAAATATGCATTTTTAAGAAAGTTATCGTGCTCGGTACAACATTATGCATATTATCGACTTAGTCGTTTTCCGCGTTTTTGGTCAAAATCGGCTATTTGTACGTGTGTAAGCTCGAATCTGGAGCCCAAACGAAAAATAGGACTGAAAATTTGTTTTGCTCAATCGATAGAACACATTGTGATGTACATTTGATGAAAGTTTGGTTTAGAAATATGCATTTTTAAGAAAGTTATCGTGCTCGGTACAACATTATGCATATTATCGACTTAGCCGTTTTCCGCGTTTTTGATCAAAATCGGCTATTTGTACCTGTTTAAGCTCGGACCTGGAGCCCAAACGAAAAATAGGACTGAAAATTTGTTTTGCTCAATCGATAGAACACATTGTGATGTACATTTGATGAAAATTTGGTTTAGAAATATGCTTTTTTAACGAAGTTATCGTGCTCGGTACAAGAATATGCGTGTTTTCGACTTAGTCATTTTCCGCGTTTTTGGTCAAAATCGGCTATTTGTACCTGTTTAAGCTCGAATCTGGAGCCCGAACGAAAAATAGGACTGAAAATTTGTTTTGCTCAATCGATAGAACACATTGTGATGTACATTTGATGAAAGTTTGGTTTAGAAATATGCATTTTTAAGAAAGTTATCGTGCTCGGTACAACATTATGCATATTATCGACTTAGTCGTTTTCCGCGTTTTTGGTCAAAATCGGCTATTTGTACGTGTGTAAGCTCGAATCTGGAGCCCAAACGAAAAATAGGACTGAAAATTTGTTTGCTCAATCGATAGAACACATTGTGATGTACATTTGATGAAAGTTTGGTTTAGAAATATGCATTTTTAAGAAAGTTATCGTGCTCGGTACAACATTATGCATATTATCGACTTAGTCGTTTTCCGCGTTTTTGGTCAAAATCGGCTATTTGTACCTGTTTAAGCTCGAATCTGGAGCCCGAACGAAAAATAGGACTGAAAATTTGTTTTGCTCAATCGATAGAACACATTGTGATGTACATTTGATGAAAGTTTGGTTTAGAAATATGCATTTTTAAGAAAGTTATCGTGCTCGGTACAACATTATGCATATTATCGACTTAGTCGTTTTCCGCGTTTTTGGTCAAAATCGGCTATTTGTACGTGTGTAAGCTCGAATCTGGAGCCCAAACGAAAAATAGGACTGAAAATTTGTTTGCTCAATCGATAGAACACATTGTGATGTACATTTGATGAAAGTTTGGTTTAGAAATATGCATTTTTAAGAAAGTTATCGTGCTCGGTACAACATTATGCATATTATCGACTTAGTCGTTTTCCGCGTTTTTGGTCAAAATCGGCTATTTGTACCTGTTTAAGCTCGAATCTGGAGCCCGAACGAAAAATAGGACTGAAAATTTGTTTTGCTCAATCGATAGAACACATTGTGATGTACATTTGATGAAAGTTTGGTTTAGAAATATGCATTTTTAAGAAAGTTATCGTGCTCGGTACAACATTATGCATATTATCGACTTAGTCGTTTTCCGCGTTTTTGGTCAAAATCGGCTATTTGTACCTGTTTAAGCTCGAATCTGGAGCCCGAACGAAAAATAGGACTGAAAATTTGTTTTGCTCAATCGATAGAACACATTGTGATGTACATTTGATGAAAGTTTGGTTTAGAAATATGCATTTTTAAATAAGTTATCGTGCTCGGTACAACATTATGCATATTATCGACTTAGTCGTTTTCCGCGTTTTTTTGTTCAAAATCGGCTATTTGTACCTGTTTAAGCTCGAATCTGGAGCCCGAACGAAAAATAGGACTGAAAATTTGTTTTGCTCAATCGATAGAACACATTGTGATGTACATTTGATGAAAGTTTGGTTTAGAAATATGCATTTTTAAGAAAGTTATCGTGCTCGGTACAACATTATGCATATTATCGACTTAGTCGTTTTCCGCGTTTTTGGTCAAAATCGGCTATTTGTACGTGTGTAAGCTCGAATCTGGAGCCCAAACGAAAAATAGGACTGAAAATTTGTTTGCTCAATCGATAGAACACATTGTGATGTACATTTGATGAAAGTTTGGTTTAGAAATATGCATTTTTAAGAAAGTTATCGTGCTCGGTACAACATTATGCATATTATCGACTTAGCCGTTTTCCGCGTTTTTGATCAAAATCGGCTATTTGTACCTGTTTAAGCTCGGACCTGGAGCCCAAACGAAAAATAGGACTGAAAATTTGTTTTGCTCAATCGATAGAACACATTGTGATGTACATTTGATGAAAATTTGGTTTAGAAATATGCTTTTTTAACGAAGTTATCGTGCTCGGTACAAGAATATGCGTGTTTTCGACTTAGTCATTTTCCGCGTTTTTGGTCAAAATCGGCTATTTGTACCTGTTTAAGCTCGAATCTGGAGCCCGAACGAAAAATAGGACTGAAAATTTGTTTTGCTCAATCGATAGAACACATTGTGATGTACATTTGATGAAAGTTTGGTTTAGAAATATGCATTTTTAAGAAAGTTATCGTGCTCGGTACAAGAATCACTGGAGAAAATAGAGTAGTTTAATGAGGTTTCATGAGAAGGAAATGCCGAATTTCAGCTACAGTATACGAGAGGAAACTGGCAATTTCCTATAATTTCATGCAGAGTATACGCCTAGTTTCCAAACGAAGGATACTCTTGGAAATTATATTAAACTATATGAAACTAGAGGAAATTATTGAAATTTTTTTAAAACATTCTTAACTTCTACAAAAACAATATGCAAAAGGTATTATTGATTTACAACTTCAAAGATAGGTAGTTTGACGTTAATATCATGGGTTTGGATGGCATTTTCAAACATTTTCATCACAATTACTAGTGCAAGTATGACAAAAGAACAGAATTCAAAGGTTAAATGTAGAACAACAGAAGTCTTAACTTATTCAAACTCGTGGCAGGAAAGGAGGAACTTTGGAAAATTTTAGATAACGTAGTGAATCTGACTCCACACTATCAAATGTTTTATCAACTGTAGTTAAATCACTGACATGAGCGTCAAAATTAGTATTTAGACATCTATTTGACATGACTTGCAAAGACTGTTACATCAGTCAGTCCAATAGTTTACTATAGTATAAAAATTGGATACAAAACCATGTGTTGATTCCGCTTAACATAACAATATGATGATTGAAATGTTGCAACTTGTGTATGTATGATCATTGAATATACAACTACTACAGTCACAACATGTTTACAAAAAGGAATATGTAGAAGGTAAACATATAATAATAAAAAATTGAAACTAATATGCACTAATAACACGTAATATAAAATTCTTTCTAATACTAATCTAATATGACTTATCATTACCTGCATTTTTCTTTGGGAATAATCTTTCAAAGTAGCCTTTCTTACACACATTATATCTGATAATATACTACATGCTACATGCAAATTGAATAAAGACATTTGTTGAATATCACTTTAATTCAATATCAGTTTTTGTATTTTGCATCAAGTGATTCTCTTACTTAATTACCAGTAATTACAGTGGGAGCAATGATGTGTATTTGTGGTCGTTATGTATATCAGAGTGTGTATTATGATAAAGTGACACGACTACCCTGCTATTTATATGCAAGGGTCTTCTTTTGATGCAGATACGCATTCTGAAGGACATGACACAATATTATCTTGTTGCTATACCTCTAAGGAGGCATATTGATATATTCAGTCTGGCTCACTTAATTATGTATAAAGACATCAAATTGACAGAAATCCTAAACTTGTACTGTCTCGTGTATCATGCCATCGTAAATATTGTGACGTATTTATTATAATGAACATGAAAGTTTGAACCTGAATCTCTATTTTACAGATCAAGTACAAATAAGTCTATTCGCCATTGGATTTCGGTATATGACCGATTGTACAGATGGTATAATAGCTCAGAAATTATTCTCAAGACGTCTAGTTTCATTTTACTTTTTGGTATGGGCGTTGTATCGGACGTAATTATGTCCTAAGACATGTTTACATAATACTTATTCTAAAGTGTGTTAAACTGTATACAAAAACTTATACTTAAGATACATTCAAGTTTATGTCGGTATTTGGTGTTGGCGTAATTATATATTTTTATACATTTGATATAAGTAGTTCCCATTAAACGGTGGGAAAATGTGTATGTAATGGATACCGTTTACAATTTATATTCTGATTATAATAAACGACTTGTAACTTTGTTCAAATAACACTGAGTATATATAGAATGTTTTGTTTTGTAACTTATCTAGTCAGAAAAAATGTTGCCTACTAATGCTGCCATTATGCAAGGGGCAGTTGTTGGGGTAAGTCACAGTCAATTAACTTACAAATATGAAAAGGAAGGCGAATGGAGGAGGTCAAACATAACCTTTGAATGACATATAGCACGTTAATCAAAACAAGCCGAGAAAAAATACCAAGTGCCAATATGTATAACTGTATCTGAATAATACTGCCAATATGTATAACTGTATCTGAATAATACTATCAGATTAATTACTTCAGTCGTTTGGAGGTTGAAAAGAAGGAAATAGAGACATAGTGAGAGAGAGAGAGAGAGAGGGACAGTAGGTTTCCCCCCGCCGGGCCTAAACCACGAGCATGTTAACTTCGGCTGGCATAGACAGACAGACAGAAATAGTTTATTCAAGTGTCACAAGTCAATCAAGCACATTGATAAAACATTATATAATGTAACGTAAGCCTATTAACAACCAGCCAAATTTTGGCTTATGACACACTGTTAGAAAAAATAACACATATATACTGTATACAAGTTATAGATAAATAGATAATAAAAAGCAGAATATATGCGACGATTTAAAATACAAGGTGATAAAAAGATAAGATGTAAAGGGGATTTTAAGTAAAAGACTGAAGCATTAAAAAGATAGTTTTAACAGTTATTTATTTATAAGTTTTAATTTTGCATAGCATGGCATAACTCTCGGTGTCTGACGCACGCAAACCACCACACTATGAGGTTGAGTCAAATGGTCGCGGAATGATTAATAATAATGTAAAGATACACAAAACAACTAAAAATAACCAAACAAATATACTAATAAGACCAAACAAATTTTACAGTATATTTTGCAACCTCGAGATACATGTACCTATCATAAACGTATTTTTAGTCAGTAATGTGTTAAGACACAGTATATCCTTTGTTTTATATAGAGTTTAATATATGGTACCTTTTAACATGTTTTACGCTTGTATGTAGCCCATGATTATTTTTTGTTTGTTTTAGTCTCTCATAACCCTCAATGGGTGGCTCTTAATCTATGTTTGTTTACCTGTATTAATGTTTTTTATGCAAAGAGGTGAGACTTTAAAAGAATATTTGTCTGTCTCTCTATACTCCCGTTAACTATGTACATATACTTATTTTCTGTTCAAGAGATATTACATTCATTACATAATAGCGTATCATCCGAAAGCGTCTTGCACTTTTCCTTACAAAAATTCATTTTAAGCCTTTCCACTTCTTGTTGTGATTCAAACATACTAGTCTTCGCTGGCCAATTGTTCATAAAAAGGACGCTCAAATGCAAAGTGTAGACCGGTCAAAAAAATGCGTATCAAAAGTTAGGTAATGTATCAGATAACATTATAGTAAGATGAATATTAAAATGTTTTTGTTGTTAACAGTCATTGCATCCATATTACTCCTGCATTAAAAAATAAGTATACTTTATCCTTATTTACACTGTTTTAAAATAAAAAAAACCCTTTTCTGCTTTAAGCGAATAGAACAGCCTATACAATATACATTTTGTATATGATGCCTCTTTGATCTCAAATTGGTAATTAACTGGACGCAATTAGTGTGGATGGTGGAGCAGGAGGAGGGGGGGGGGGGGGGGTAAGGGTGACATTCACTAGGCAGAAGCGTCTGACGGGATGCTTATATTGTAATTCAGCGGTCTGTGAGACACAGAAATTATTCCCGCTATGCCCATGTCTGTTTTCCCTGTAATATCGGATTATAATCAAGAATGCGATTTTCATTGTGAAGTCACATGAGAACTGTTCGTCAAATCAAAATAATATAGATGAAACGAGTTTACAATTTAACAAGCTTAGTATGTTTAGCAATTCGTTATTTTATTAACAACATTCATTTCGGAGGTTTATTTATTAGACATAAAACCACAAGAACATCATACTTGAACCAAAACAGTTAAATTGAAATGTCCAAAAAATATTTATTTGTTATTTGTTAACCTCAATCGACGATGATGACGCTTCTCCCGAACACAGTGTTTAGAACAATATCTTCACAAATGATAGGTTTGTAAAAGTAACAAATTGTTTACTAACGTATATCAATTCTTTTTAAAATTTAGTGAAATGAGGGAGATATTATTCTCCTGAGTCACCTTCGGATTATTTAATGATATCAAATGTATGAAAACTTTCATTAAAAATACTTAAACTCTACGATGTGCTAACAGTAAACTAAGTACACGTTTGGATCATTCAACAACAGATTTCATAACATTTTCAAAGATATTCTATATTTCTTTTAATAAGTCATAATTCCTTTTTCCTTCCGCTGTCGCATCCCATGGTTATTGGTGACTGTCAGTCATTCATAAAGGTTTCATCACATGTGAAAGGGCCTTATATATATAATCTAATATTACAGCTTACCTTTTCGTTGAGGTCTTACCGAGAAGTTTCCAGGTCTCTGAACTGTGAGAAAACAGCTGCACATTTATGCTCCATGGTAATTAACAGTTCGTTAACTAGTCTAGCCGACAATCAAGGATGTCTCTCTGATCTCAACTTGACAATAAACTTGTTGGGCAGGATACGGGTGCGTGTGAGAGGGAGTCACCAATAGAAGTGACAGGCGCTAAGCAGACGTGCCTGACACACACAAATTAACGAGATTAAAATAAGAAGTTAAATATACAAAAGAGCATCTTTTCCCCACCATAGTATGCCAATGATTTCATTAAAAATGAAGAACGTTGTGAGAATGAAAGTATTAATTAGTCTTTATACTGTACCACCTTAAGAAACTGATGTTACCAAGTCACTCTAGGAATCAATATTGAATAATCGTGAATATTAAAAAGGTAGCTTATTTCAATGAAAGTGTTCATTCAAAAATTAATGCATCGGGTCATTACATTACATTGTTTCGTCCATACAATTCAAACATAAGAAATGAAGTTTTCATTTATTAAGAATGTTCAATTGTCTCTTGTATCGGATTTACATCAAATTAAAACTTATTGCACGCAAATAATTCACTTCTTTGAATACATAGGATTTTTTCCCTTGCCATCTGATTATATATATTTTAATGATATATGTATTGAATACATAACTGGAAAGGTATTAATATAGCACTTCTATATCAATCGATAGTCAGTTTGTTGAATAAAAATAAGTTTGCAAAATATCAAAGATCATTCTAAGGCAACAATATTAGCTTGCTTGCTCGAGTTGAGAGTTTGAAAATATCAGGCAGTATTTTTTCTTTTAGTAATAATAATGATTAAAGTCAATCGGAGAGCGACAGTTCTTACAGACAACAAGTCCTACCTTCATTCAGACATTGAGACGCCAAGGTAATTAGTTTACGACAATTGACTTTTTCGGTGCTTTATGGTCACCTAATCAAAGGAGATATGCCAATTAGTGTCAGCGACCAATCTGTATGCATCTCAATCTGGTTAGTGCCAGAGCCCTTCACCACTGCCGATTTATATAATCGGCGCTATTCATTTTGCGTTACCAAGAGATCGGAAATATTCGGTAAATTTTGATTATTTACATCCCTTTGGTTATTTTAACTCTTTTTCTATGTTGACTTTTCCATTCACATAAAGATTAACATAACAACGTCAGCAAAATTACCTCATGGTGTAAGCAGTTAAGAAATGACACAGATTATTCGATTTGGTTTAAACATTTAATGTTTCATAAATTGAACAGAAAACAACATCTTTGTAATCAAATGCAAGTGCGATATCAAAATTATCATAAAGATGTTGGGGATGCCTAATGACTGGCTGATGCTTAAAGTTAATTGAAATGAGTTATGCTTTGGAACGATGTAAGTAATAATGTGGTTACAAATTTAATGAAAACGGTTACTTTTACTTATTAACTGGTGTAAAAAGTTTATTCTTTGTAAATAGTAACTGCAAATTGAATTATTTATTGAACATTACAACATATTCTGCGAAAAACAATAAATAAATTATCAAGTATAAAATTCCACTATGTTAGTCACAGTGTGCTCCTTTTGTCTAAAAGAGTGGGGAATATGGAAAGGAAGAAGTATGTCGTATATATTTCATTTAAATGTAGATGCCAATAAGAAAAAAATAATATGTGTGATCGACAGAGAAACATATAATCCAAATCTTTATAGCAACAACCCGAGAAAGACATTTGTGAAGCTGTCCCGGTATTTAACATTTCCTGTTGTTTGACGATGAAGATGTGAGGATTAAGGTTAACGAGCCCACTCATGATAATAGAAAACAATTAAACGTATTAAAATCCTTTACTCACTTTGCATGTTGTTTTGATGTGTACCGTACACCACTGTTCACTAGTTTTGCTCCAAGAAATAATACAAAGATGAATGCTGTCTTCTACGCCTCAGATAGGTGAGGTAAGAGTAATAATATAACATTCTTCAATGCTCTTTTGGCCTCTATTTGTTTATGCCATGTTTCAAAATCTAATCTAAAAAAATGTCATGCGACATGCTTTTTTCAAAATATAGACATATTTCTGGCAACCTATTCCCATGATATTGTATAACATGAAATATATCTTCTATCTATATTTTGGACAATAATAAGTAAGGGATATTTAACTTTTGATAAGTATTTTATCAATATGTAAATAATTGAAATTATCATAATTCATTTTATAAAGAATTCCAGTTGAATCACATCGCTAACTTTATTATCTAATTTATTATGCATTGTTATTGTGAATTGGAAAATGTGTTGCTAATTAAGATTTTCATTAGGCACCAAACTTTGACAGATGATTATAGAAGCGGTAGATATTATCTATGAATTGTTATTATGGATTCCTTGTCGCTATACATATCAATTTCTTATTGGTAGTGAGTTCAATGCCGTGAAAGACACATTTCAAGCACAAGTTAAGAAGCGTCCGTAGTAAAAAAATCTTTATTTTCAGTATAGAGTTGTAATGACGTATTTCCCTTACACTTTTGATAGATTTATCTTTAAAATTCTACATTAATCCCTTCTTACTGATTGTTATGAAATAGTGCTTTAATTTGCTTTAAATACACTGTCTGTGATATCTTATCTAGATTCCAGATAGATATCAATTTTCTAGCAAAAGTAGTAATTGATTGATCTTTGAATCTCAGGCGTCTTACAATGAAAGCAACATTTGTCATTACAGTCAAAACCCTTTGAAGTTTCACAGAAGGTAACTTACGTTGTTTTAATGGATTAAAACGTTTGGTTATAATACAGAAATGAATATATGACTAATGGTAATAAGCTTAGAGTGAGTGAGTGAGTGAGTTGGTGTTTAACGCCGCTTTCAAGATTATTTCACTTATAACGCGGCTGCTAGTATTATTGCAGGGAGAAAGCCCGCAACACTTTTGTGGCTATGCATTGCGGTGAAACCTGCGAGCATCGGCTGGAACTAGCGAACCATGGGTGGTACTGCGCTGAATTTCAGTGCAGCATTGCACCGAAACCTCACTGCTTGTAGAACAGTTCTCTACTGCAGACAAAGTTGCCGAGCCCCTGGCGGGATTCGAACCACGGACCTCCTGATCCGAAGCCGAACGCGCTAACCACTGCGCTATCCCGCCCCCAATAAGCTTAGAACATTTAGATTGTTTAAAAACACTTTGAAAGTTTCACCTTATGTTCGCTTAGTTTCTGACCACTCACAGCGAATTATTTTAGCCAAACTAAGATGTGGATCTCTCCCTTTAGAATTAGGTCGCTTTTCTCGCCCGAAGACCCCATTAAATCAACGTATATGCAAATATTGTACTTCCTCTGAAGTAGAGGATGAGATACACTTTCTTACTACATGTAATTTTTATTCTGATGCCAGATTATCTTTATGGTTTAAAGCCCAAGCTATTGATAGTCAATTTATTAATATGTCTCCAACAGACCAGGTAATTTTTCTTATGCATTCTCCCCAACTCTCCCAACCACTTGCCGCTACAACAAGCACTATGTTTAGACGAAGAAGAAATGCCACCATCTAATTAAAACAGGTGCTCATGAATTAATAAATATACATATATACTTACATTTTAATTTTTTAGCGCTTACGCGCTTTTAGCTATTATTAAAGTGACTTATAATGTTATCTAGTGTCTCATAGGCCATTCCTGGCCGGACAGTGTACTTTTAACACGTTGATATAACTCGCTCTATGTATGTACATTGTGTGACACTTAAATAAAATATATTTCTTCTTCTTCTTCTGTATATACGAATTTTCGCTCACCCTGACTGAAGGCACTGGCTACTCACTAATTGACTTTTCGATTTTAACTCACCAATTACCTCTATTGTTCGCAAGATGCAGTTGGCCAGTATAATCCCCTGCTCTGTTAGTTTCACAAAAAGTGAAATATACTTAGGTATACATTTTCAATATAACTGTCACCTTGTTTCTTTGCCTCATTACTTGATGATTTTAAGGGTGATTATTGCTTGTATTTATTATGCGTTAACGATAAACTGTTTACATCTAAACTTTGTTCGTTGTTGTTGGGTTGGGGTTTAAGCGTCTACTTGTTTCAAACAAGCTTTACCAATTATTTGTATAGGTTCCTGCAAACCGGAAAACACAAGTCATGCCGACAAAAATGAAGACATGCACAGACGCAGTCCCTATTAAATCAGCGCCAAAACCCCTTTATTTCACTTATAGGTGATTCAAAAGAATATCTATGATAGCAATGATCCACACAAATGATCTTGGATCATAGGTAAACTGTAATAGTCTGTACAAAATTAAACTGCAAACAAATGTCGTTGAAAACAGTTATACATCTATGAACTGTAAATATTAATTTCATTTTCACTACATATATTCTGTACAGAAATAAAGCATTGTTTTCACAGAGACGGTATTTGTTTTGTTAGTGTCTGTTTCCATTCAGACAAGTCACTCAGACCAATTACATGCCATACGGTGACCACTCGTTAGATAGATGTCAAGGACGCTGTATTAACACATGCAGGTGCAGAGAGGTGACCCCCTCTAAATCTCTATGTCATTAGGGTGGCGCGTCACGTGACTGCTTTATAAAAACAAAAAGTAACTCGACATTGACAAGTTGTCCAATGAGATCTCAGGGGCTAAATAACAACCAATGAACTTTAGTAAGCATTAGACAGTCATAAAATTTGTTCATGATTTGTCATAATGTGAAAAAACTTTGGTAGTGGTAGGTTAAACTTTCCGCCGTCAACTTGTGCTATCAAAGATCAGTCATAATAGTTGAATAAGTGTTCATTCCTATAACAGGATTTGGATATTTGTGTTTGAATGGATAAATTCTCTGAAAAAGGTAAGTTTCATATGTTTGTTTTGCAGCTGAACTATCAGTTTACTTGCTTTGATAGAATAAATTATGTATAAACGGTTTATTTGCATTTCATTTGTAGAACATATTTTGAATGTAGTTTTCAGTCACAGCCATGAGCATTTACTAAGCTTTGTCACCGGGCTACGCAATGTCTCCAATAACGATCACATCAATGAATTGAACTAAAAATTAAAATCATATTTCTATGTTGTAACGTATGATTATGCCTATGAATGAAAGGTACCATTTATCCCTTTAATACACCAGTACAAACCCTTTAATTTTTTTTATTAATGTCCATTTCACTTAGTAGAGTATAAGGTTAGAATATAAAATTCAATTAACGCTTTTTATCACTATTTATGTAATTTAGTAAACATTTTTATATATAAATATTTATTCAGAGTGTTTCAGTATCTTTTTTTTCATTTGTACAACAAAGATACACCAAAATTCTCTAAACAGGACATAACTTATTATTTCATGTTACCTCTACTAAACATTTCTTCAACAGATAATTGTAAAGAAATAAAAAATTTCAACTTGACACAAACACAAACATTTCCTGCAGTTTCCTCTAGTTTAATTAAGTTTCATGGCATTTCCTTCGCTGAGGAAATTCCCTGGTTAATGCTGATGAAATGTCATTAAACGCCTAGGGTTTCCTCCAGAGGAAATTGCATTAAACTCTTAGGGTTTAATGCCGTATAATGCATGAGGAAACCCCACCTTTTCTTGCAGTGAATATGCATATTATCGACTTAGTCGTTTTCCGCGTTTTTGGTCAAAATCGGCTATTTGTACCTGTTTAAGCTCGAATCTGGAGCCCGAACGAAAACTAGGACTGAAAATTTGTTTTGCTCAATCGATAGAACACATTGTGATGTACATTTGATGAAAGTTTGGTTTAGAAATATGCATTTTTAAGAAAGTTATCGTGCTCGGTACAAGAATATGCATATTATCGACTTAGTCGTTTTCCGCGTTTTTGGTCAAAATCGGCTATTTGTACCTGTTTAAGCTCGAATCTGGAGCCCGAACGAAAACTAGGACTGAAAATTTGTTTTGCTCAATCGATAGAACACATTGTGATGTACATTTGATGAAAGTTTGGTTTAGAAATATGCATTTTTAAGAAAGTTATCGTGCTCGGTACAACATTATGCATATTATTGACTTAGTCGTTTTCCGCGTTTTTGGTCAAAATCGGCTATTTGTACGTGTGTAAGCTCGAATCTGGAGCCCAAACGAAAAATAGGACTGAAAATTTGTTTGCTCAATCGATAGAACACATTGTGATGTACATTTGATGAAAATTTGGTTTAGAAATATGCTTTTTTAACGAAGTTATCGTGCTCGGTACAAGAATATGCGTGTTTTCGACTTAGTCATTTTCCGCGTTTTTGGTCAAAATCGGCTATTTGTACCTGTTTAAGCTCGAATCTGGAGCCCGAACGAAAAATAGGACTGAAAATTTGTTTTGCTCAATCGATAGAACACATTGTGATGTACATTTGATGAAAGTTTGGTTTAGAAATATGCATTTTTAAGAAAGTTATCGTGCTCGGTACAAGAATATGCATATTATCGACTTAGTCGTTTTCCGCGTTTTTGGTCAAAATCGGCTATTTGTACCTGTTTAAGCTCGAATCTGGAGCCCGAACGAAAACTAGGACTGAAAATTTGTTTTGCTCAATCGATAGAACACATTGTGATGTACATTTGATGAAAGTTTGGTTTAGAAATATGCATTTTTAAGAAAGTTATCGTGCTCGGTACAACATTATGCATATTATTGACTTAGTCGTTTTCCGCGTTTTTGGTCAAAATCGGCTATTTGTACGTGTGTAAGCTCGAATCTGGAGCCCAAACGAAAAATAGGACTGAAAATTTGTTTGCTCAATCGATAGAACACATTGTGATGTACATTTGATGAAAATTTGGTTTAGAAATATGCATTTTTAAGAAAGTTATCGTGCTCGGTACAACATTATGCATATTATCGACTTAGCCGTTTTCCGCGTTTTTGATCAAAATCGGCTATTTGTACCTGTTTAAGCTCGGACCTGGAGCCCAAACGAAAAATAGGACTGAAAATTTGTTTTGCTCAATCGATAGAACACATTGTGATGTACATTTGATGAAAATTTGGTTTAGAAATATGCTTTTTTAACGAAGTTATCGTGCTCGGTACAAGAATATGCGTGTTTTCGACTTAGTCATTTTCCGCGTTTTTGGTCAAAATCGGCTATTTGTACCTGTTTAAGCTCGAATCTGGAGCCCGAACGAAAAATAGGACTGAAAATTTGTTTTGCTCAATCGATAGAACACATTGTGATGTACATTTGATGAAAGTTTGGTTTAGAAATATGCATTTTTAAGAAAGTTATCGTGCTCGGTACAAGAATATGCATATTATCGACTTAGTCGTTTTCCGCGTTTTTGGTCAAAATCGGCTATTTGTACCTGTTTAAGCTCGAATCTGGAGCCCGAACGAAAACTAGGACTGAAAATTTGTTTTCCTCAATCGATAGAACACATTGTGATGTACATTTGATGAAAGTTTGGTTTAGAAATATGCATTTTTAAATAAGTTATCGTGCTCGGTACAACATTATGCATATTATCGACTTAGTCGTTTTCCGCGTTTTTTGGTCAAAATCGGCTATTTGTACCTGTTTAAGCTCGAATCTGGAGCCCGAACGAAAAATAGGACTGAAAATTTGTTTTGCTCAATCGATAGAACACATTGTGATGTACATTTGATGAAAGTTTGGTTTAGAAATATGCATTTTTAAGAAAGTTATCGTGCTCGGTACAACATTATGCATATTATCGACTTAGTCGTTTTCCGCGTTTTTGGTCAAAATCGGCTATTTGTACGTGTGTAAGCTCGAATCTGGAGCCCAAACGAAAAATAGGACTGAAAATTTGTTTGCTCAATCGATAGAACACATTGTGATGTACATTTGATGAAAGTTTGGTTTAGAAATATGCATTTTTAAGAAAGTTATCGTGCTCGGTACAAGAATATGCATATTATCGACTTAGTCGTTTTCCGCGTTTTTGGTCAAAATCGGCTATTTGTACCTGTTTAAGCTCGAATCTGGAGCCCGAACGAAAAATAGGACTGAAAATTTGTTTTGCTCAATCGATAGAACACATTGTGATGTACATTTGATGAAAGTTTGGTTTAGAAATATGCATTTTTAAGAAAGTTATCGTGCTCGGTACAACATTATGCATATTATCGACTTAGTCGTTTTAGGCGTTTTTGATCAAAATCGGCTATTTGTACCTGTTTAAGCTCGGACCTGGAGCCCAAACGAAAAATAGGACTGAAAATTTGTTTTGCTCAATCGATAGAACACATTGTGATGTACATTTAATGAAAATTTGGTTTAGAAATATGTTTTTTTAACGAAGTTATCGTGCTCGGTACAAGAATATGCGTGTTTTCGACTTAGTCATTTTCCGCGTTTTTGGTCAAAATCGGCTATTTGTACCTGTTTAAGCTCGGACCTGGAGCCCAAACGAAAAATAGGACTGAAAATTTGTTTTGCTCAATCGATAGAACACATTGTGATGTACATTTGATGAACGTTTGGTTTAGAAATATGCATTTTTAAGAAAGTTATCGTGCTCGGTACAACATTATGCATATTATCGACTTAGTCGTTTTCCGCGCTTTTGGTCAAAATCGGCTATTTGTACGTGTGTAAGCTCGAATCTGGAGCCCAAACGAAAAATAGGACTGAAAATTTGTTTTGCTCAATCGATAGAACACATTGTGATGTACATTTGATGAAAGTTTGGTTTAGAAATATGCATTTTTAAGAAAGTTATCGTGCTCGGTACAAGAATATGCATATTATCGACTTAGTCGTTTTCCGCGTTTTTGGTCAAAATCGGCTATTTGTACCTGTTTAAGCTCGAATCTGGAGCCCGAACGAAAAATAGGACTGAAAATTTGTTTTGCTCAATCGATAGAACACATTGTGATGTACATTTGATGAAAGTTTGGTTTAGAAATATGCATTTTTAAGAAAGTTATCGTGCTCGGTACAACATTATGCATATTATCGACTTAGTCGTTTTCCGCGTTTTTGGTCAAAATCGGCTATTTGTACGTGTGTAAGCTCGAATCTGGAGCCCAAACGAAAAATAGGACTGAAAATTTGTTTGCTCAATCGATAGAACACATTGTGATGTACATTTGATGAAAGTTTGGTTTAGAAATATGCATTTTTAAGAAAGTTATCGTGCTCGGTACAAGAATATGCATATTATCGACTTAGTCGTTTTCCGCGTTTTTGGTCAAAATCGGCTATTTGTACCTGTTTAAGCTCGAATCTGGAGCCCGAACGAAAAATAGGACTGAAAATTTGTTTTGCTCAATCGATAGAACACATTGTGATGTACATTTGATGAAAGTTTGGTTTAGAAATATGCATTTTTAAGAAAGTTATCGTGCTCGGTACAACATTATGCATATTATCGACTTAGTCGTTTTAGGCGTTTTTGATCAAAATCGGCTATTTGTACCTGTTTAAGCTCGGACCTGGAGCCCAAACGAAAAATAGGACTGAAAATTTGTTTTGCTCAATCGATAGAACACATTGTGATGTACATTTAATGAAAATTTGGTTTAGAAATATGTTTTTTTAACGAAGTTATCGTGCTCGGTACAAGAATATGCGTGTTTTCGACTTAGTCATTTTCCGCGTTTTTGGTCAAAATCGGCTATTTGTACCTGTTTAAGCTCGGACCTGGAGCCCAAACGAAAAATAGGACTGAAAATTTGTTTGCTCAATCGATAGAACACATTGTGATGTACATTTGATGAAAATTTGGTTTAGAAATATGCATTTTTAAGAAAGTTATCGTGCTCGGTACAACATTATGCATATTATCGACTTAGCCGTTTTCCGCGTTTTTGATCAAAATCGGCTATTTGTACCTGTTTAAGCTCGGACCTGGAGCCCAAACGAAAAATAGGACTGAAAATTTGTTTTGCTCAATCGATAGAACACATTGTGATGTACATTTGATGAAAATTTGGTTTAGAAATATGCTTTTTTAACGAAGTTATCGTGCTCGGTACAAGAATATGCGTGTTTTCGACTTAGTCATTTTCCGCGTTTTTGGTCAAAATCGGCTATTTGTACCTGTTTAAGCTCGAATCTGGAGCCCGAACGAAAAATAGGACTGAAAATTTGTTTTGCTCAATCGATAGAACACATTGTGATGTACATTTGATGAAAGTTTGGTTTAGAAATATGCATTTTTAAGAAAGTTATCGTGCTCGGTACAAGAATATGCATATTATCGACTTAGTCGTTTTCCGCGTTTTTGGTCAAAATCGGCTATTTGTACCTGTTTAAGCTCGAATCTGGAGCCCGAACGAAAACTAGGACTGAAAATTTGTTTTCCTCAATCGATAGAACACATTGTGATGTACATTTGATGAAAGTTTGGTTTAGAAATATGCATTTTTAAATAAGTTATCGTGCTCGGTACAACATTATGCATATTATCGACTTAGTCGTTTTCCGCGTTTTTTGGTCAAAATCGGCTATTTGTACCTGTTTAAGCTCGAATCTGGAGCCCGAACGAAAAATAGGACTGAAAATTTGTTTTGCTCAATCGATAGAACACATTGTGATGTACATTTGATGAAAGTTTGGTTTAGAAATATGCATTTTTAAGAAAGTTATCGTGCTCGGTACAACATTATGCATATTATCGACTTAGTCGTTTTCCGCGTTTTTGGTCAAAATCGGCTATTTGTACGTGTGTAAGCTCGAATCTGGAGCCCAAACGAAAAATAGGACTGAAAATTTGTTTGCTCAATCGATAGAACACATTGTGATGTACATTTGATGAAAGTTTGGTTTAGAAATATGCATTTTTAAGAAAGTTATCGTGCTCGGTACAAGAATATGCATATTATCGACTTAGTCGTTTTCCGCGTTTTTGGTCAAAATCGGCTATTTGTACCTGTTTAAGCTCGAATCTGGAGCCCGAACGAAAAATAGGACTGAAAATTTGTTTTGCTCAATCGATAGAACACATTGTGATGTACATTTGATGAAAGTTTGGTTTAGAAATATGCATTTTTAAGAAAGTTATCGTGCTCGGTACAACATTATGCATATTATCGACTTAGTCGTTTTAGGCGTTTTTGATCAAAATCGGCTATTTGTACCTGTTTAAGCTCGGACCTGGAGCCCAAACGAAAAATAGGACTGAAAATTTGTTTTGCTCAATCGATAGAACACATTGTGATGTACATTTAATGAAAATTTGGTTTAGAAATATGTTTTTTTAACGAAGTTATCGTGCTCGGTACAAGAATATGCGTGTTTTCGACTTAGTCATTTTCCGCGTTTTTGGTCAAAATCGGCTATTTGTACCTGTTTAAGCTCGGACCTGGAGCCCAAACGAAAAATAGGACTGAAAATTTGTTTTGCTCAATCGATAGAACACATTGTGATGTACATTTGATGAACGTTTGGTTTAGAAATATGCATTTTTAAGAAAGTTATCGTGCTCGGTACAACATTATGCATATTATCGACTTAGTCGTTTTCCGCGCTTTTGGTCAAAATCGGCTATTTGTACGTGTGTAAGCTCGAATCTGGAGCCCAAACGAAAAATAGGACTGAAAATTTGTTTTGCTCAATCGATAGAACACATTGTGATGTACATTTGATGAAAGTTTGGTTTAGAAATATGCATTTTTAAGAAAGTTATCGTGCTCGGTACAAGAATATGCATATTATCGACTTAGTCGTTTTCCGCGTTTTTGGTCAAAATCGGCTATTTGTACCTGTTTAAGCTCGAATCTGGAGCCCGAACGAAAAATAGGACTGAAAATTTGTTTTGCTCAATCGATAGAACACATTGTGATGTACATTTGATGAAAGTTTGGTTTAGAAATATGCATTTTTAAGAAAGTTATCGTGCTCGGTACAACATTATGCATATTATCGACTTAGTCGTTTTCCGCGTTTTTGGTCAAAATCGGCTATTTGTACGTGTGTAAGCTCGAATCTGGAGCCCAAACGAAAAATAGGACTGAAAATTTGTTTGCTCAATCGATAGAACACATTGTGATGTACATTTGATGAAAGTTTGGTTTAGAAATATGCATTTTTAAGAAAGTTATCGTGCTCGGTACAAGAATATGCATATTATCGACTTAGTCGTTTTCCGCGTTTTTGGTCAAAATCGGCTATTTGTACCTGTTTAAGCTCGAATCTGGAGCCCGAACGAAAAATAGGACTGAAAATTTGTTTTGCTCAATCGATAGAACACATTGTGATGTACATTTGATGAAAGTTTGGTTTAGAAATATGCATTTTTAAGAAAGTTATCGTGCTCGGTACAACATTATGCATATTATCGACTTAGTCGTTTTAGGCGTTTTTGATCAAAATCGGCTATTTGTACCTGTTTAAGCTCGGACCTGGAGCCCAAACGAAAAATAGGACTGAAAATTTGTTTTGCTCAATCGATAGAACACATTGTGATGTACATTTAATGAAAATTTGGTTTAGAAATATGTTTTTTTAACGAAGTTATCGTGCTCGGTACAAGAATATGCGTGTTTTCGACTTAGTCATTTTCCGCGTTTTTGGTCAAAATCGGCTATTTGTACCTGTTTAAGCTCGGACCTGGAGCCCAAACGAAAAATAGGACTGAAAATTTGTTTTGCTCAATCGATAGAACACATTGTGATGTACATTTGATGAACGTTTGGTTTAGAAATATGCATTTTTAAGAAAGTTATCGTGCTCGGTACAACATTATGCATATTATCGACTTAGTCGTTTTCCGCGCTTTTGGTCAAAATCGGCTATTTGTACGTGTGTAAGCTCGAATCTGGAGCCCAAACGAAAAATAGGACTGAAAATTTGTTTTGCTCAATCGATAGAACACATTGTGATGTACATTTGATGAAAGTTTGGTTTAGAAATATGCATTTTTAAGAAAGTTATCGTGCTCGGTACAAGAATATGCATATTATCGACTTAGTCGTTTTCCGCGTTTTTGGTCAAAATCGGCTATTTGTACCTGTTTAAGCTCGAATCTGGAGCCCGAACGAAAAATAGGACTGAAAATTTGTTTTGCTCAATCGATAGAACACATTGTGATGTACATTTGATGAAAGTTTGGTTTAGAAATATGCATTTTTAAGAAAGTTATCGTGCTCGGTACAAGAATATGCATATTATCGACTTAGTCGTTTTCCGCGTTTTTGGTCAAAATCGGCTATTTGTACCTGTTTAAGCTCGAATCTGGAGCCCGAACGAAAAATAGGACTGAAAATTTGTTTTGCTCAATCGATAGAACACATTGTGATGTACATTTGATGAAAGTTTGGTTTAGAAATATGCATTTTTAAGAAAGTTATCGTGCTCGGTACAAGAATATGCATATTATCGACTTAGTCGTTTTCCGCGTTTTTGGTCAAAATCGGCTATTTGTACCTGTTTAAGCTCGAATCTGGAGCCCGAACGAAAAATAGGACTGAAAATTTGTTTTGCTCAATCGATAGAACACATTGTGATGTACATTTGATGAACGTTTGGTTTAGAAATATGCATTTTTAAGAAAGTTATCGTGCTCGGTACAACATTATGCATATTATCGACTTAGTCGTTTTAGGCGTTTTTGATCAAAATCGGCTATTTGTACCTGTTTAAGCTCGGACCTGGAGCCCAAACGAAAAATAGGACTGAAAATTTGTTTTGCTCAATCGATAGAACACATTGTGATGTACATTTAATGAAAATTTGGTTTAGAAATATGTTTTTTTAACGAAGTTATCGTGCTTGGTACAAGAATATGCGTGTTTTCGACTTAGTCATTATCCGCGTTTTTGGTCAAAATCGGCTATTTGTACCTGTTTAAGCTCGGACCTGGAGCCCAAACGAAAAATAGGACTGAAAATTTGTTTTGCTCAATCGATAGAACACATTGTGATGTACATTTGATGAACGTTTGGTTTAGAAATATGCATTTTTAAGAAAGTTATCGTGCTCGGTACAACATTATGCATATTATCGACTTCGTCGTTTTCCGCGCTTTTGGTCAAAATCGGCTATTTGTACGTGTGTAAGCTCGAATCTGGAGCCCAAACGAAAAATAGGACTGAAAATTTGTTTTGCTCAATCGATAGAACACATTGTGATGTACATTTGATGAAAGTTTGGTTTAGAAATATGCATTTTTAAGAAAGTTATCGTGCTCGGTACAAGAATATGCATATTATCGACTTAGTCGTTTTCCGCGTTTTTGGTCAAAATCGGCTATTTGTACCTGTTTAAGCTCGAATCTGGAGCCCGAACGAAAAATAGGACTGAAAATTTGTTTTGCTCAATCGATAGAACACATTGTGATGTACATTTGATGAAAGTTTGGTTTAGAAATATGCATTTTTAAGAAAGTTATCGTGCTCGGTACAAGAATATGCATATTATCGACTTAGTCGTTTTCCGCGTTTTTGGTCAAAATCGGCTATTTGTACCTGTTTAAGCTCGAATCTGGAGCCCGAACGAAAAATAGGACTGAAAATTTGTTTTGCTCAATCGATAGAACACATTGTGATGTACATTTGATGAAAGTTTGGTTTAGAAATATGCATTTTTAAGAAAGTTATCGTGCTCGGTACAACATTATGCATATTATCGACTTAGTCGTTTTAGGCGTTTTTGATCAAAATCGGCTATTTGTACCTGTTTAAGCTCGGACCTGGAGCCCAAACGAAAAATAGGACTGAAAATTTGTTTTGCTCAATCGATAGAACACATTGTGATGTACATTTAATGAAAATTTGGTTTAGAAATATGTTTTTTTAACGAAGTTATCGTGCTCGGTACAAGAATATGCGTGTTTTCGACTTAGTCATTTTCCGCGTTTTTGGTCAAAATCGGCTATTTGTACCTGTTTAAGCTCGGACCTGGAGCCCAAACGAAAAATAGGACTGAAAATTTGTTTTGCTCAATCGATAGAACACATTGTGATGTACATTTGATGAACGTTTGGTTTAGAAATATGCATTTTTAAGAAAGTTATCGTGCTCGGTACAACATTATGCATATTATCGACTTAGTCGTTTTCCGCGCTTTTGGTCAAAATCGGCTATTTGTACGTGTGTAAGCTCGAATCTGGAGCCCGAACGAAAAATAGGACTGAAAATTTGTTTTGCTCAATCGATAGAACACATTGTGATGTACATTTGATGAAAGTTTGGTTTAGAAATATGCATTTTTAAGAAAGTTATCGTGCTCGGTACAAGAATATGCATATTATCGACTTAGTCGTTTTCCGCGTTTTTGGTCAAAATCGGCTATTTGTACCTGTTTAAGCTCGAATCTGGAGCCCGAACGAAAAATAGGACTGAAAATTTGTTTTGCTCAATCGATAGAACACATTGTGATGTACATTTGATGAACGTTTGGTTTAGAAATATGCATTTTTAAGAAAGTTATCGTGCTCGGTACAACATTATGCATATTATCGACTTAGTCGTTTTAGGCGTTTTTGATCAAAATCGGCTATTTGTACCTGTTTAAGCTCGGACCTGGAGCCCAAACGAAAAATAGGACTGAAAATTTGTTTTGCTCAATCGATAGAACACATTGTGATGTACATTTAATGAAAATTTGGTTTAGAAATATGTTTTTTTAACGAAGTTATCGTGCTCGGTACAAGAATATGCGTGTTTTCGACTTAGTCATTATCCGCGTTTTTGGTCAAAATCGGCTATTTGTACCTGTTTAAGCTCGGACCTGGAGCCCAAACGAAAAATAGGACTGAAAATTTGTTTTGCTCAATCGATAGAACACATTGTGATGTACATTTGATGAACGTTTGGTTTAGAAATATGCATTTTTAAGAAAGTTATCGTGCTCGGTACAACATTATGCATATTATCGACTTCGTCGTTTTCCGCGCTTTTGGTCAAAATCGGCTATTTGTACGTGTGTAAGCTCGAATCTGGAGCCCAAACGAAAAATAGGACTGAAAATTTGTTTTGCTCAATCGATAGAACACATTGTGATGTACATTTGATGAAAGTTTGGTTTAGAAATATGCATTTTTAAGAAAGTTATCGTGCTCGGTACAAGAATATGCATATTATCGACTTAGTCGTTTTCCGCGTTTTTGGTCAAAATCGGCTATTTGTACCTGTTTAAGCTCGAATCTGGAGCCCGAACGAAAAATAGGACTGAAAATTTGTTTTGCTCAATCGATAGAACACATTGTGATGTACATTTGATGAAAGTTTGGTTTAGAAATATGCATTTTTAAGAAAGTTATCGTGCTCGGTACAAGAATATGCATATTATCGACTTAGTCGTTTTCCGCGTTTTTGGTCAAAATCGGCTATTTGTACCTGTTTAAGCTCGAATCTGGAGCCCGAACGAAAAATAGGACTGAAAATTTGTTTTGCTCAATCGATAGAACACATTGTGATGTACATTTGATGAAAGTTTGGTTTAGAAATATGCATTTTTAAGAAAGTTATCGTGCTCGGTACAACATTATGCATATTATCGACTTAGTCGTTTTAGGCGTTTTTGATCAAAATCGGCTATTTGTACCTGTTTAAGCTCGGACCTGGAGCCCAAACGAAAAATAGGACTGAAAATTTGTTTTGCTCAATCGATAGAA
Source organism: Phorcus lineatus (assembly GCA_921293015.1). NCBI lineage: Eukaryota > Metazoa > Mollusca > Gastropoda > Trochida > Trochidae > Phorcus > Phorcus lineatus. Next base: position 8,026,886 of record OV121092.1, on the reverse strand, counting down.
CACATTGTGATGTACATTTAATGAAAATTTGGTTTAGAAATATGTTTTTTTAACGAAGTTATCGTGCTCGGTACAAGAATATGCGTGTTTTCGACTTAGTCATTTTCCGCGTTTTTGGTCAAAATCGGCTATTTGTACCTGTTTAAGCTCGGACCTGGAGCCCAAACGAAAAATAGGACTGAAAATTTGTTTTGCTCAATCGATAGAACACATTGTGATGTACATTTGATGAACGTTTGGTTTAGAAATATGCATTTTTAAGAAAGTTATCGTGCTCGGTACAACATTATGCATATTATCGACTTAGTCGTTTTCCGCGCTTTTGGTCAAAATCGGCTATTTGTACGTGTGTAAGCTCGAATCTGGAGCCCGAACGAAAAATAGGACTGAAAATTTGTTTTGCTCAATCGATAGAACACATTGTGATGTACATTTGATGAAAGTTTGGTTTAGAAATATGCATTTTTAAGAAAGTTATCGTGCTCGGTACAAGAATATGCATATTATCGACTTAGTCGTTTTCCGCGTTTTTGGTCAAAATCGGCTATTTGTACCTGTTTAAGCTCGAATCTGGAGCCCGAACGAAAAATAGGACTGAAAATTTGTTTTGCTCAATCGATAGAACACATTGTGATGTACATTTGATGAAAGTTTGGTTTAGAAATATGCATTTTTAAGAAAGTTATCGTGCTCGGTACAAGAATATGCATATTATCGACTTAGTCGTTTTCCGCGTTTTTGGTCAAAATCGGCTATTTGTACCTGTTTAAGCTCGAATCTGGAGCCCGAACGAAAAATAGGACTGAAAATTTGTTTTGCTCAATCGATAGAACACATTGTGATGTACATTTGATGAAAGTTTGGTTTAGAAATATGCATTTGTAAGAAAGTTATCGTGCTCGGTACAAGAATATGCATATTATCGACTTAGTCGTTTTCCGCGTTTTTGGTCAAAATCGGCTATTTGTACCTGTTTAAGCTCGAATCTGGAGCCCGAACGAAAACTAGGACTGAAAATTTGTTTTGCTCAATCGATAGAACACATTGTGATGTACATTTGATGAAAGTTTGGTTTAGAAATATGCATTTTTAAATAAGTTATCGTGCTCGGTACAACATTATGCATATTATCGACTTAGTCGTTTTCCGCGTTTTTGGTCAAAATCGGCTATTTGTACCTGTTTAAGCTCGAATCTGGAGCCCGAACGAAAAATAGGACTGAAAATTTGTTTTGCTCAATCGATAGAACACATTGTGATGTACATTTGATGAAAGTTTGGTTTAGAAATATGCATTTTTAAATAAGTTATCGTGCTCGGTACAACATTATGCATATTATCGACTTAGTCGTTTTCCGCGTTTTTGGTCAAAATCGGCTATTTGTACCTGTTTAAGCTCGAATCTGGAGCCCGAACGAAAAATAGGACTGGAAATTTGTTTTGCTCAATCGATAGAACACATTGTGATGTACATTTGATGAAAGTTTGGTTTAGAAATATGCATTTTTAAATAAGTTATCGTGCTCGGTACAACATTATGCATATTATCGACTTAGTCGTTTTCCGCGTTTTTTGGTCAAAATCGGCTATTTGTACCTGTTTAAGCTCGAATCTGGAGCCCGAACGAAAAATAGGACTGAAAATTTGTTTTGCTCAATCGATAGAACACATTGTGATGTACATTTGATGAAAGTTTGGTTTAGAAATATGCATTTTTAAGAAAGTTATCGTGCTCGGTACAACATTATGCATATTATCGACTTAGTCGTTTTCCGCGTTTTTGGTCAAAATCGGCTATTTGTACCTGTTTAAGCTCGAATCTGGAGCCCGAACGAAAAATAGGACTGGAAATTTGTTTTGCTCAATCGATAGAACACATTGTGATGTACATTTGATGAAAGTTTGGTTTAGAAATATGCATTTTTAAATAAGTTATCGTGCTCGGTACAACATTATGCATATTATCGACTTAGTCGTTTTCCGCGTTTTTTGGTCAAAATCGGCTATTTGTACCTGTTTAAGCTCGAATCTGGAGCCCGAACGAAAAATAGGACTGAAAATTTGTTTTGCTCAATCGATAGAACACATTGTGATGTACATTTGATGAAAGTTTGGTTTAGAAATATGCATTTTTAAGAAAATTATCGTGCTCGGTACAACATTATGCATATTATCGACTTAGTCGTTTTCCGCGTTTTTGGTCAAAATCGGCTATTTGTACGTGTGTAAGCTCGAATCTGGAGCCCAAACGAAAAATAGGACTGAAAATTTGTTTGCTCAATCGATAGAACACATTGTGATGTACATTTGATGAAAGTTTGGTTTAGAAATATGCATTTTTAAGAAAGTTATCGTGCTCGGTACAACATTATGCATATTATCGACTTAGCCGTTTTCCGCGTTTTTGATCAAAATCGGCTATTTGTACCTGTTTAAGCTCGGACCTGGAGCCCAAACGAAAAATAGGACTGAAAATTTGTTTTGCTCAATCGATAGAACACATTGTGATGTACATTTGATGAAAATTTGGTTTAGAAATATGCTTTTTTAACGAAGTTATCGTGCTCGGTACAAGAATATGCGTGTTTTCGACTTAGTCGTTTTCCGCGTTTTTGGTCAAAATCGGCTATTTGTACCTGTTTAAGCTCGAATCTGGAGCCCGAACGAAAAATAGGACTGAAAATTTGTTTTGCTCAATCGATAGAACACATTGTGATGTACATTTGATGAAAGTTTGGTTTAGAAATATGCATTTTTAAGAAAGTTATCGTGCTCGGTACAAGAATATGCATATTATCGACTTAGTCGTTTTCCGCGTTTTTGGTCAAAATCGGCTATTTGTACGTGTGTAAGCTCGAATCTGGAGCCCAAACGAAAAATAGGACTGAAAATTTGTTTGCTCAATCGATAGAACACATTGTGATGTACATTTGATGAAAGTTTGGTTTAGAAATATGCATTTTTAAGAAAGTTATCGTGCTCGGTACAACATTATGCATATTATCGACTTAGTCGTTTTCCGCGTTTTTGGTCAAAATCGGCTATTTGTACCTGTTTAAGCTCGAATCTGGAGCCCGAACGAAAAATAGGACTGAAAATTTGTTTTGCTCAATCGATAGAACACATTGTGATGTACATTTGATGAACGTTTGGTTTAGAAATATGCATTTTTAAGAAAGTTATCGTGCTCGGTACAACATTATGCATATTATCGACTTAGTCGTTTTAGGCGTTTTTGATCAAAATCGGCTATTTGTACCTGTTTAAGCTCGGACCTGGAGCCCAAACGAAAAATAGGACTGAAAATTTGTTTTGCTCAATCGATAGAACACATTGTGATGTACATTTAATGAAAATTTGGTTTAGAAATATGTTTTTTTAACGAAGTTATCGTGCTCGGTACAAGAATATGCGTGTTTTCGACTTAGTCATTATCCGCGTTTTTGGTCAAAATCGGCTATTTGTACCTGTTTAAGCTCGGACCTGGAGCCCAAACGAAAAATAGGACTGAAAATTTGTTTTGCTCAATCGATAGAACACATTGTGATGTACATTTGATGAACGTTTGGTTTAGAAATATGCATTTTTAAGAAAGTTATCGTGCTCGGTACAACATTATGCATATTATCGACTTCGTCGTTTTCCGCGCTTTTGGTCAAAATCGGCTATTTGTACGTGTGTAAGCTCGAATCTGGAGCCCAAACGAAAAATAGGACTGAAAATTTGTTTTGCTCAATCGATAGAACACATTGTGATGTACATTTGATGAAAGTTTGGTTTAGAAATATGCATTTTTAAGAAAGTTATCGTGCTCGGTACAAGAATATGCATATTATCGACTTAGTCGTTTTCCGCGTTTTTGGTCAAAATCGGCTATTTGTACCTGTTTAAGCTCGAATCTGGAGCCCGAACGAAAAATAGGACTGAAAATTTGTTTTGCTCAATCGATAGAACACATTGTGATGTACATTTGATGAAAGTTTGGTTTAGAAATATGCATTTTTAAGAAAGTTATCGTGCTCGGTACAAGAATATGCATATTATCGACTTAGTCGTTTTCCGCGTTTTTGGTCAAAATCGGCTATTTGTACCTGTTTAAGCTCGAATCTGGAGCCCGAACGAAAAATAGGACTGAAAATTTGTTTTGCTCAATCGATAGAACACATTGTGATGTACATTTGATGAAAGTTTGGTTTAGAAATATGCATTTTTAAGAAAGTTATCGTGCTCGGTACAACATTATGCATATTATCGACTTAGTCGTTTTAGGCGTTTTTGATCAAAATCGGCTATTTGTACCTGTTTAAGCTCGGACCTGGAGCCCAAACGAAAAATAGGACTGAAAATTTGTTTTGCTCAATCGATAGAACACATTGTGATGTACATTTAATGAAAATTTGGTTTAGAAATATGTTTTTTTAACGAAGTTATCGTGCTCGGTACAAGAATATGCGTGTTTTCGACTTAGTTATTTTCCGCGTTTTTGGTCAAAATCGGCTATTTGTACCTGTTTAAGCTCGGACCTGGAGCCCAAACGAAAAATAGGACTGAAAATTTGTTTTGCTCAATCGATAGAACACATTGTGATGTACATTTGATGAACGTTTGGTTTAGAAATATGCATTTTTAAGAAAGTTATCGTGCTCGGTACAACATTATGCATATTATCGACTTAGTCGTTTTCCGCGCTTTTGGTCAAAATCGGCTATTTGTACGTGTGTAAGCTCGAATCTGGAGCCCGAACGAAAAATAGGACTGAAAATTTGTTTTGCTCAATCGATAGAACACATTGTGATGTACATTTGATGAAAGTTTGGTTTAGAAATATGCATTTTTAAGAAAGTTATCGTGCTCGGTACAAGAATATGCATATTATCGACTTAGTCGTTTTCCGCGTTTTTGGTCAAAATCGGCTATTTGTACCTGTTTAAGCTCGAATCTGGAGCCCGAACGAAAAATAGGACTGAAAATTTGTTTTGCTCAATCGATAGAACACATTGTGATGTACATTTGATGAAAGTTTGGTTTAGAAATATGCATTTTTAAGAAAGTTATCGTGCTCGGTACAAGAATATGCATATTATCGACTTAGTCGTTTTCCGCGTTTTTGGTCAAAATCGGCTATTTGTACCTGTTTAAGCTCGAATCTGGAGCCCGAACGAAAAATAGGACTGAAAATTTGTTTTGCTCAATCGATAGAACACATTGTGATGTACATTTGATGAAAGTTTGGTTTAGAAATATGCATTTTTAAGAAAGTTATCGTGCTCGGTACAAGAATATGCATATTATCGACTTAGTCGTTTTCTGTGTTTTTGGTCAAAATCGGCTATTTGTACCTGTTTAAGCTCGAATCTGGAGCCCGAACGAAAAATAGGACTGAAAATTTGTTTTGCTCAATCGATAGAACACATTGTGATGTACATTTGATGAAAGTTTGGTTTAGAAATATGCATTTTTAAATAAGTTATCGTGCTCGGTACAACATTATGCATATTATCGACTTAGTCGTTTTCCGCGTTTTTGGTCAAAATCGGCTATTTGTACCTGTTTAAGCTCGAATCTGGAGCCCGAACGAAAAATAGGACTGAAAATTTGTTTTGCTCAATCGATAGAACACATTGTGATGTACATTTGATGAAAGTTTGGTTTAGAAATATGCATTTTTAAATAAGTTATCGTGCTCGGTACAACATTATGCATATTATCGACTTAGTCGTTTCCCGCGTTTTTGGTCAAAATCGGCTATTTGTACCTGTTTAAGCTCGAATCTGGAGCCCGAACGAAAAATAGGACTGGAAATTTGTTTTGCTCAATCGATAGAACACATTGTGATGTACATTTGATGAAAGTTTGGTTTAGAAATATGCATTTTTAAATAAGTTATCGTGCTCGGTACAACATTATGCATATTATCGACTTAGTCGTTTTCCGCGTTTTTTGGTCAAAATCGGCTATTTGTACCTGTTTAAGCTCGAATCTGGAGCCCGAACGAAAAATAGGACTGAAAATTTGTTTTGCTCAATCGATAGAACACATTGTGATGTACATTTGATGAAAGTTTGGTTTAGAAATATGCATTTTTAAGAAAGTTATCGTGCTCGGTACAACATTATGCATATTATCGACTTAGTCGTTTTCCGCGTTTTTGGTCAAAATCGGCTATTTGTACCTGTTTAAGCTCGAATCTGGAGCCCGAACGAAAAATAGGACTGGAAATTTGTTTTGCTCAATCGATAGAACACATTGTGATGTACATTTGATGAAAGTTTGGTTTAGAAATATGCATTTTTAAATAAGTTATCGTGCTCGGTACAACATTATGCATATTATCGACTTAGTCGTTTTCCGCGTTTTTTGGTCAAAATCGGCTATTTGTACCTGTTTAAGCTCGAATCTGGAGCCCGAACGAAAAATAGGACTGAAAATTTGTTTTGCTCAATCGATAGAACACATTGTGATGTACATTTGATGAAAGTTTGGTTTAGAAATATGCATTTTTAAATAAGTTATCGTGCTCGGTACAACATTATGCATATTATCGACTTAGTCGTTTTCCGCGTTTTTGGTCAAAATCGGCTATTTGTACCTGTTTAAGCTCGAATCTGGAGCCCGAACGAAAAATAGGACTGGAAATTTGTTTTGCTCAATCGATAGAACACATTGTGATGTACATTTGATGAAAGTTTGGTTTAGAAATATGCATTTTTAAATAAGTTATCGTGCTCGGTACAACATTATGCATATTATCGACTTAGTCGTTTTCCGCGTTTTTTGGTCAAAATCGGCTATTTGTACGTGTGTAAGCTCGAATCTGGAGCCCGAACGAAAAATAGGACTGAAAATTTGTTTTGCTCAATCGATAGAACACATTGTGATGTACATTTGATGAAAGTTTGGTTTAGAAATATGCATTTTTAAATAAGTTATCGTGCTCGGTACAACATTATGCATATTATCGACTTAGTCGTTTTCCGCGTTTTTTGGTCAAAATCGGCTATTTGTACCTGTTTAAGCTCGAATCTGGAGCCCGAACGAAAAATAGGACTGAAAATTTGTTTTGCTCAATCGATAGAACACATTGTGATGTACATTTGATGAAAGTTTGGTTTAGAAATATGCATTTTTAAGAAAGTTATCGTGCTCGGTACAACATTATGCATATTATCGACTTAGTCGTTTTCCGCGTTTTTGGTCAAAATCGGCTATTTGTACCTGTTTAAGCTCGAATCTGGAGCCCGAACGAAAAATAGGACTGGAAATTTGTTTTGCTCAATCGATAGAACACATTGTGATGTACATTTGATGAAAGTTTGGTTTAGAAATATGCATTTTTAAATAAGTTATCGTGCTCGGTACAACATTATGCATATTATCGACTTAGTCGTTTTCCGCGTTTTTTGGTCAAAATCGGCTATTTGTACCTGTTTAAGCTCGAATCTGGAGCCCGAACGAAAAATAGGACTGAAAATTTGTTTTGCTCAATCGATAGAACACATTGTGATGTACATTTGATGAAAGTTTGGTTTAGAAATATGCATTTTTAAATAAGTTATCGTGCTCGGTACAACATTATGCATATTATCGACTTAGTCGTTTTCCGCGTTTTTGGTCAAAACCGGCTATTTGTACCTGTTTAAGCTCGAATCTGGAGCCCGAACGAAAAATAGGACTGGAAATTTGTTTTGCTCAATCGATAGAACACATTGTGATGTACATTTGATGAAAGTTTGGTTTAGAAATATGCATTTTTAAATAAGTTATCGTGCTCGGTACAACATTATGCATATTATCGACTTAGTCGTTTTCCGCGTTTTTTGGTCAAAATCGGCTATTTGTACCTGTTTAAGCTCGAATCTGGAGCCCGAACGAAAAATAGGACTGAAAATTTGTTTTGCTCAATCGATAGAACACATTGTGATGTACATTTGATGAAAGTTTGGTTTAGAAATATGCATTTTTAAGAAAGTTATCGTGCTCGGTACAACATTATGCATATTATCGACTTAGTCGTTTTCCGCGTTTTTGGTCAAAATCGGCTATTTGTACGTGTGTAAGCTCGAATCTGGAGCCCAAACGAAAAATAGGACTGAAAATTTGTTTGCTCAATCGATAGAACACATTGTGATGTACATTTGATGAAAGTTTGGTTTAGAAATATGCATTTTTAAGAAAGTTATCGTGCTCGGTACAACATTATGCATATTATCGACTTAGCCGTTTTCCGCGTTTTTGATCAAAATCGGCTATTTGTACCTGTTTAAGCTCGGACCTGGAGCCCAAACGAAAAATAGGACTGAAAATTTGTTTTGCTCAATCGATAGAACACATTGTGATGTACATTTGATGAAAATTTGGTTTAGAAATATGCTTTTTTAACGAAGTTATCGTGCTCGGTACAAGAATATGCGTGTTTTCGACTTAGTCGTTTTCCGCGTTTTTGGTCAAAATCGGCTATTTGTACCTGTTTAAGCTCGAATCTGGAGCCCGAACGAAAAATAGGACTGAAAATTTGTTTTGCTCAATCGATAGAACACATTGTGATGTACATTTGATGAAAGTTTGGTTTAGAAATATGCATTTTTAAGAAAGTTATCGTGCTCGGTACAAGAATATGCATATTATCGACTTAGTCGTTTTCCGCGTTTTTGGTCAAAATCGGCTATTTGTACGTGTGTAAGCTCGAATCTGGAGCCCAAACGAAAAATAGGACTGAAAATTTGTTTGCTCAATCGATAGAACACATTGTGATGTACATTTGATGAAAGTTTGGTTTAGAAATATGCATTTTTAAGAAAGTTATCGTGCTCGGTACAACATTATGCATATTATCGACTTAGTCGTTTTCCGCGTTTTTGGTCAAAATCGGCTATTTGTACCTGTTTAAGCTCGAATCTGGAGCCCGAACGAAAAATAGGACTGAAAATTTGTTTTGCTCAATCGATAGAACACATTGTGATGTACATTTGATGAAAGTTTGGTTTAGAAATATGCATTTTTAAGAAAGTTATCGTGCTCGGTACAACATTATGCATATTATCGACTTAGCCGTTTTCCGCGTTTTTGATCAAAATCGGCTATTTGTACCTGTTTAAGCTCGGACCTGGAGCCCAAACGAAAAATAGGACTGAAAATTTGTTTTGCTCAATCGATAGAACACATTGTGATGTACATTTGATGAAAGTTTGGTTTAGAAATATGCATTTTTAAATAAGTTATCGTGCTCGGTACAACATTATGCATATTATCGACTTAGTCGTTTTCCGCGTTTTTTGGTCAAAATCGGCTATTTGTACCTGTTTAAGCTCGAATCTGGAGCCCGAACGAAAAATAGGACTGAAAATTTGTTTTGCTCAATCGATAGAACACATTGTGATGTACATTTGATGAAAGTTTGGTTTAGAAATATGCATTTTTAAGAAAGTTATCGTGCTCGGTACAACATTATGCATATTATCGACTTAGTCGTTTTCCGCGTTTTTGGTCAAAATCGGCTATTTGTACGTGTGTAAGCTCGAATCTGGAGCCCAAACGAAAAATAGGACTGAAAATTTGTTTTGCTCAATCGATAGAACACATTGTGATGTACATTTGATGAAAGTTTGGTTTAGAAATATGCATTTTTAAGAAAGTTATCGTGCTCGGTACAACATTATGCATATTATCGACTTAGCCGTTTTCCGCGTTTTTGATCAAAATCGGCTATTTGTACCTGTTTAAGCTCGGACCTGGAGCCCAAACGAAAAATAGGACTGAAAATTTGTTTTGCTCAATCGATAGAACACATTGTGATGTACATTTGATGAAAATTTGGTTTAGAAATATGCTTTTTTAACGAAGTTATCGTGCTCGGTACAAGAATATGCGTGTTTTCGACTTAGTCATTTTCCGCGTTTTTGGTCAAAATCGGCTATTTGTACCTGTTTAAGCTCGAATCTGGAGCCCGAACGAAAAATAGGACTGAAAATTTGTTTTGCTCAATCGATAGAACACATTGTGATGTACATTTGATGAAAGTTTGGTTTAGAAATATGCATTTTTAAGAAAGTTATCGTGCTCGGTACAACATTATGCATATTATCGACTTAGTCGTTTTCCGCGTTTTTGGTCAAAATCGGCTATTTGTACGTGTGTAAGCTCGAATCTGGAGCCCAAACGAAAAATAGGACTGAAAATTTGTTTGCTCAATCGATAGAACACATTGTGATGTACATTTGATGAAAGTTTGGTTTAGAAATATGCATTTTTAAGAAAGTTATCGTGCTCGGTACAACATTATGCATATTATCGACTTAGTCGTTTTCCGCGTTTTTGGTCAAAATCGGCTATTTGTACCTGTTTAAGCTCGAATCTGGAGCCCGAACGAAAAATAGGACTGAAAATTTGTTTTGCTCAATCGATAGAACACATTGTGATGTACATTTGATGAAAGTTTGGTTTAGAAATATGCATTTTTAAGAAAGTTATCGTGCTCGGTACAACATTATGCATATTATCGACTTAGTCGTTTTCCGCGTTTTTGGTCAAAATCGGCTATTTGTACCTGTTTAAGCTCGAATCTGGAGCCCGAACGAAAAATAGGACTGAAAATTTGTTTTGCTCAATCGATAGAACACATTGTGATGTACATTTGATGAAAGTTTGGTTTAGAAATATGCATTTTTAAATAAGTTATCGTGCTCGGTACAACATTATGCATATTATCGACTTAGTCGTTTTCCGCGTTTTTTTGGTCAAAATCGGCTATTTGTACCTGTTTAAGCTCGAATCTGGAGCCCGAACGAAAAATAGGACTGAAAATTTGTTTTGCTCAATCGATAGAACACATTGTGATGTACATTTGATGAAAGTTTGGTTTAGAAATATGCATTTTTAAGAAAGTTATCGTGCTCGGTACAACATTATGCATATTATCGACTTAGTCGTTTTCCGCGTTTTTGGTCAAAATCGGCTATTTGTACGTGTGTAAGCTCGAATCTGGAGCCCAAACGAAAAATAGGACTGAAAATTTGTTTGCTCAATCGATAGAACACATTGTGATGTACATTTGATGAAAGTTTGGTTTAGAAATATGCATTTTTAAGAAAGTTATCGTGCTCGGTACAACATTATGCATATTATCGACTTAGCCGTTTTCCGCGTTTTTGATCAAAATCGGCTATTTGTACCTGTTTAAGCTCGGACCTGGAGCCCAAACGAAAAATAGGACTGAAAATTTGTTTTGCTCAATCGATAGAACACATTGTGATGTACATTTGATGAAAATTTGGTTTAGAAATATGCTTTTTTAACGAAGTTATCGTGCTCGGTACAAGAATATGCGTGTTTTCGACTTAGTCATTTTCCGCGTTTTTGGTCAAAATCGGCTATTTGTACCTGTTTAAGCTCGAATCTGGAGCCCGAACGAAAAATAGGACTGAAAATTTGTTTTGCTCAATCGATAGAACACATTGTGATGTACATTTGATGAAAGTTTGGTTTAGAAATATGCATTTTTAAGAAAGTTATCGTGCTCGGTACAAGAATATGCATATTATCGACTTAGTCGTTTTCCGCGTTTTTGGTCAAAATCGGCTATTTGTACCTGTTTAAGCTCGAATCTGGAGCCCGAACGAAAACTAGGACTGAAAATTTGTTTTGCTCAATCGATAGAACACATTGTGATGTACATTTGATGAAAGTTTGGTTTAGAAATATGCATTTTTAAGAAAGTTATCGTGCTCGGTACAACATTATGCATATTATTGACTTAGTCGTTTTCCGCGTTTTTGGTCAAAATCGGCTATTTGTACGTGTGTAAGCTCGAATCTGGAGCCCAAACGAAAAATAGGACTGAAAATTTGTTTGCTCAATCGATAGAACACATTGTGATGTACATTTGATGAAAATTTGGTTTAGAAATATGCATTTTTAAGAAAGTTATCGTGCTCGGTACAACATTATGCATATTATCGACTTAGCCGTTTTCCGCGTTTTTGATCAAAATCGGCTATTTGTACCTGTTTAAGCTCGGACCTGGAGCCCAAACGAAAAATAGGACTGAAAATTTGTTTTGCTCAATCGATAGAACACATTGTGATGTACATTTGATGAAAATTTGGTTTAGAAATATGCTTTTTTAACGAAGTTATCGTGCTCGGTACAAGAATATGCGTGTTTTCGACTTAGTCATTTTCCGCGTTTTTGGTCAAAATCGGCTATTTGTACCTGTTTAAGCTCGAATCTGGAGCCCGAACGAAAAATAGGACTGAAAATTTGTTTTGCTCAATCGATAGAACACATTGTGATGTACATTTGATGAAAGTTTGGTTTAGAAATATGCATTTTTAAGAAAGTTATCGTGCTCGGTACAAGAATATGCATATTATCGACTTAGTCGTTTTCCGCGTTTTTGGTCAAAATCGGCTATTTGTACCTGTTTAAGCTCGAATCTGGAGCCCGAACGAAAACTAGGACTGAAAATTTGTTTTCCTCAATCGATAGAACACATTGTGATGTACATTTGATGAAAGTTTGGTTTAGAAATATGCATTTTTAAATAAGTTATCGTGCTCGGTACAACATTATGCATATTATCGACTTAGTCGTTTTCCGCGTTTTTTGGTCAAAATCGGCTATTTGTACCTGTTTAAGCTCGAATCTGGAGCCCGAACGAAAAATAGGACTGAAAATTTGTTTTGCTCAATCGATAGAACACATTGTGATGTACATTTGATGAAAGTTTGGTTTAGAAATATGCATTTTTAAGAAAGTTATCGTGCTCGGTACAACATTATGCATATTATCGACTTAGTCGTTTTCCGCGTTTTTGGTCAAAATCGGCTATTTGTACGTGTGTAAGCTCGAATCTGGAGCCCAAACGAAAAATAGGACTGAAAATTTGTTTGCTCAATCGATAGAACACATTGTGATGTACATTTGATGAAAGTTTGGTTTAGAAATATGCATTTTTAAGAAAGTTATCGTGCTCGGTACAAGAATATGCATATTATCGACTTAGTCGTTTTCCGCGTTTTTGGTCAAAATCGGCTATTTGTACCTGTTTAAGCTCGAATCTGGAGCCCGAACGAAAAATAGGACTGAAAATTTGTTTTGCTCAATCGATAGAACACATTGTGATGTACATTTGATGAAAGTTTGGTTTAGAAATATGCATTTTTAAGAAAGTTATCGTGCTCGGTACAACATTATGCATATTATCGACTTAGTCGTTTTAGGCGTTTTTGATCAAAATCGGCTATTTGTACCTGTTTAAGCTCGAATCTGGAGCCCGAACGAAAAATAGGACTGAAAATTTGTTTTGCTCAATCGATAGAACACATTGTGATGTACATTTGATGAAAGTTTGGTTTAGAAATATGCATTTTTAAGAAAGTTATCGTGCTCGGTACAACATTATGCATATTATCGACTTAGTCGTTTTCCGCGTTTTTGGTCAAAATCGGCTATTTGTACGTGTGTAAGCTCGAATCTGGAGCCCAAACGAAAAATAGGACTGAAAATTTGTTTGCTCAATCGATAGAACACATTGTGATGTACATTTGATGAAAGTTTGGTTTAGAAATATGCATTTTTAAGAAAGTTATCGTGCTCGGTACAACATTATGCATATTATCGACTTAGTCGTTTTCCGCGTTTTTGGTCAAAATCGGCTATTTGTACCTGTTTAAGCTCGAATCTGGAGCCCGAACGAAAAATAGGACTGAAAATTTGTTTTGCTCAATCGATAGAACACATTGTGATGTACATTTGATGAAAGTTTGGTTTAGAAATATGCATTTTTAAGAAAGTTATCGTGCTCGGTACAAGAATATGCATATTATCGACTTAGTCGTTTTCCGCGTTTTTGGTCAAAATCGGCTATTTGTACCTGTTTAAGCTCGAATCTGGAGCCCGAACGAAAAATAGGACTGAAAATTTGTTTTGCTCAATCGATAGAACACATTGTGATGTACATTTGATGAAAGTTTGGTTTAGAAATATGCATTTTTAAGAAAGTTATCGTGCTCGGTACAAGAATATGCATATTATCGACTTAGTCGTTTTCCGCGTTTTTGGTCAAAATCGGCTATTTGTACCTGTTTAAGCTCGAATCTGGAGCCCGAACGAAAAATAGGACTGAAAATTTGTTTTGCTCAATCGATAGAACACATTGTGATGTACATTTGATGAAAGTTTGGTTTAGAAATATGCATTTTTAAGAAAGTTATCGTGCTCGGTACAACATTATGCATATTATCGACTTAGTCGTTTTAGGCGTTTTTGATCAAAATCGGCTATTTGTACCTGTTTAAGCTCGGACCTGGAGCCCAAACGAAAAATAGGACTGAAAATTTGTTTTGCTCAATCGATAGAACACATTGTGATGTACATTTAATGAAAATTTGGTTTAGAAATATGTTTTTTTAACGAAGTTATCGTGCTCGGTACAAGAATATGCGTGTTTTCGACTTAGTCATTTTCCGCGTTTTTGGTCAAAATCGGCTATTTGTACCTGTTTAAGCTCGGACCTGGAGCCCAAACGAAAAATAGGACTGAAAATTTGTTTGCTCAATCGATAGAACACATTGTGATGTACATTTGATGAAAGTTTGGTTTAGAAATATGCATTTTTAAATAAGTTATCGTGCTCGGTACAACATTATGCATATTATCGACTTAGTCGTTTTCCGCGTTTTTGGTCAAAATCGGCTATTTGTACCTGTATAAGCTCGAATCTGGAGCCCGAACGAAAAATAGGACTGGAAATTTGTTTTGCTCAATCGATAGAACACATTGTGATGTACATTTGATGAAAGTTTGGTTTAGAAATATGCATTTTTAAATAAGTTATCGTGCTCGGTACAACATTATGCATATTATCGACTTAGTCGTTTTCCGCGTTTTTTGGTCAAAATCGGCTATTTGTACCTGTTTAAGCTCGAATCTGGAGCCCGAACGAAAAATAGGACTGAAAATTTGTTTTGCTCAATCGATAGAACACATTGTGATGTACATTTGATGAAAGTTTGGTTTAGAAATATGCATTTTTAAGAAAGTTATCGTGCTCGGTACAACATTATGCATATTATCGACTTAGTCGTTTTCCGCGTTTTTGGTCAAAATCGGCTATTTGTACGTGTGTAAGCTCGAATCTGGAGCCCAAACGAAAAATAGGACTGAAAATTTGTTTGCTCAATCGATAGAACACATTGTGATGTACATTTGATGAAAGTTTGGTTTAGAAATATGCATTTTTAAGAAAGTTATCGTGCTCGGTACAACATTATGCATATTATCGACTTAGTCGTTTTCCGCGTTTTTGGTCAAAATCGGCTATTTGTACCTGTTTAAGCTCGGACCTGGAGCCCAAACGAAAAATAGGACTGAAAATTTGTTTTGCTCAATCGATAGAACACATTGTGATGTACATTTGATGAAAGTTTGGTTTAGAAATATGCATTTTTAAGAAAGTTATCGTGCTCGGTACAAGAATATGCATATTATCGACTTAGTCGTTTTTCGCGTTTTTGGTCAAAATCGGCTATTTGTACCTGTTTAAGCTCGAATCTGGAGCCCGAACGAAAAATAGGACTGAAAATTTGTTTTGCTCAATCGATAGAACACATTGTGATGTACATTTGATGAAAGTTTGGTTTAGAAATATGCATTTTTAAGAAAGTTATCGTGCTCGGTACAAGAATATGCATATTATCGACTTAGTCGTTTTCCGCGTTTTTGGTCAAAATCGGCTATTTGTACCTGTTTAAGCTCGAATCTGGAGCCCGAACGAAAAATAGGACTGAAAATTTGTTTTGCTCAATCGATAGAACACATTGTGATGTACATTTGATGAAAGTTTGGTTTAGAAATATGCATTTTTAAGAAAGTTATCGTGCTCGGTACAACATTATGCATATTATCGACTTAGTCGTTTTAGGCGTTTTTGATCAAAATCGGCTATTTGTACCTGTTTAAGCTCGAACCTGGAGCCCAAACGAAAAATAGGACTGAAAATTTGTTTTGCTCAATCGATAGAACACATTGTGATGTACATTTAATGAAAATTTGGTTTAGAAATATGTTTTTTTAACGAAGTTATCGTGCTCGGTACAAGAATATGCGTGTTTTCGACTTAGTCATTTTCCGCGTTTTTGGTCAAAATCGGCTATTTGTACCTGTTTAAGCTCGGACCTGGAGCCTAAACGAAAAATAGGACTGAAAATTTGTTTTGCTCAATCGATAGAACACATTGTGATGTACATTTGATGAACGTTTGGTTTAGAAATATGCATTTTTAAGAAAGTTATCGTGCTCGGTACAACACTATGCATATTATCGACTTAGTCGTTTTCCGCGCTTTTGGTCAAAATCGGCTATTTGTACGTGTGTAAGCTCGAATCTGGAGCCCAAACGAAAAATAGGACTGAAAATTTGTTTTGCTCAATCGATAGAACACATTGTGATGTACATTTGATGAAAGTTTGGTTTAGAAATATGCATTTTTAAGAAAGTTATCGTGCTCGGTACAAGAATATGCATATTATCGACTTAGTCGTTTTCCGCGTTTTTGGTCAAAATCGGCTATTTGTACCTGTTTAAGCTCGAATCTGGAGCCCGAACGAAAAATAGGACTGAAAATTTGTTTTGCTCAATCGATAGAACACATTGTGATGTACATTTGATGAAAGTTTGGTTTAGAAATATGCATTTTTAAGAAAGTTATCGTGCTCGGTACAACATTATGCATATTATCGACTTAGTCGTTTTAGGCGTTTTTGATCAAAATCGGCTATTTGTACCTGTTTAAGCTCGGACCTGGAGCCCAAACGAAAAATAGGACTGAAAATTTGTTTTGCTCAATCGATAGAACACATTGTGATGTACATTTGATGAAAGTTTGGTTTAGAAATATGCATTTTTAAGAAAGTTATCGTGCTCGGTACAAGAATATGCATGTTTTCGACTTAGTCATTTTCCGCGTTTTTGGTCAAAATCGGCTATTTGTACCTGTTTAAGCTCGGACCTGGAGCCCAAACGAAAAATAGGACTGAAAATTTGTTTTGCTCAATCGATAGAACACATTGTGATGTACATTTGATGAACGTTTGGTTTAGAAATATGCATTTTTAAGAAAGTTATCGTGCTCGGTACAAGAATATGCATATTATCGACTTAGTCGTTTTCCGCGTTTTTGGTCAAAATCGGCTATTTGTACCTGTTTAAGCTCGAATCTGGAGCCCGAACGAAAAATAGGACTGAAAATTTGTTTTGCTCAATCGATAGAACACATTGTGATGTACATTTGATGAAAGTTTGGTTTAGAAATATGCATTTTTAAGAAAGTTATCGTGCTCGGTACAAGAATATGCATATTATCGACTTAGTCGTTTTCCGCGTTTTTGGTCAAAATCGGCTATTTGTACCTGTTTAAGCTCGAATCTGGAGCCCGAACGAAAAATAGGACTGAAAATTTGTTTTGCTCAATCGATAGAACACATTGTGATGTACATTTGATGAAAGTTTGGTTTAGAAATATGCTTTTTTAAGAAAGTTATCGTGCTCGGTACAACATTATGCATATTATCGACTTAGTCGTTTTCCGCGCTTTTGGTCAAAATCGGCTATTTGTACGTGTGTAAGCTCGAATCTGGAGCCCGAACGAAAAATAGGACTGAAAATTTGTTTTGCTCAATCGATAGAACACATTGTGATGTACATTTGATGAAAGTTTGGTTTAGAAATATGCATTTTTAAGAAAGTTATCGTGCTCGGTACAACATTATGCATATTATCGACTTAGTCGTTTTAGGCGTTTTTGATCAAAATCGGCTATTTGTACCTGTTTAAGCTCGGACCTGGAGCCCAAACGAAAAATAGGACTGAAAATTTGTTTTGCTCAATCGATAGAACACATTGTGATGTACATTTAATGAAAATTTGGTTTAGAAATATGTTTTTTTAACGAAGTTATCGTGCTCGGTACAAGAATATGCGTGTTTTCGACTTAGTCATTTTCCGCGTTTTTGGTCAAAATCGGCTATTTGTACCTGTTTAAGCTCGGACCTGGAGCCCAAACGAAAAATAGGACTGAAAATTTGTTTTGCTCAATCGATAGAACACATTGTGATGTACATTTGATGAACGTTTGGTTTAGAAATATGCATTTTTAAGAAAGTTATCGTGCTCGGTACAACATTATGCATATTATCGACTTAGTCGTTTTCCGCGTTTTTGGTCAAAATCGGCTATTTGTACCTGTTTAAGCTCGGACCTGGAGCCCAAACGAAAAATAGGACTGAAAATTTGTTTTGCTCAATCGATAGAACACATTGTGATGTACATTTGATGAACGTTTGGTTTAGAAATATGCATTTTTAAGAAAGTTATCGTGCTCGGTACAACATTATGCATATTATCGACTTCGTCGTTTTCCGCGCTTTTGGTCAAAATCGGCTATTTGTACGTGTGTAAGCTCGAATCTGGAGCCCAAACGAAAAATAGGACTGAAAATTTGTTTTGCTCAATCGATAGAACACATTGTGATGTACATTTGATGAAAGTTTGGTTTAGAAATATGCATTTTTAAGAAAGTTATCGTGCTCGGTACAAGAATATGCATATTATCGACTTAGTCGTTTTCCGCGTTTTTGGTCAAAATCGGCTATTTGTACCTGTTTAAGCTCGAATCTGGAGCCCGAACGAAAAATAGGACTGAAAATTTGTTTTGCTCAATCGATAGAACACATTGTGATGTACATTTGATGAAAGTTTGGTTTAGAAGTATGCATTTTTAAGAAAGTTATCGTGCTCGGTACAAGAATATGCATGTTATCGACTTAGTCGTTTTCCGCGTTTTTGGTCAAAATCGGCTATTTGTACCTGTTTAAGCTCGAATCTGGAGCCCGAACGAAAAATAGGACTGAAAATTTGTTTTGCTCAATCGATAGAACACATTGTGATGTACATTTGATGAAAGTTTGGTTTAGAAATATGCATTTTTAAGAAAGTTATCGTGCTCGGTACAACATTATGCATATTATCGACTTAGTCGTTTTAGGCGTTTTTGATCAAAATCGGCTATTTGTACCTGTTTAAGCTCGAATCTGGAGCCCAAACGAAAAATAGGACTGAAAATTTGTTTTGCTCAATCGATAGAACACATTGTGATGTACATTTAATGAAAATTTGGTTTAGAAATATGTTTTTTTAACGAAGTTATCGTGCTCGGTACAAGAATATGCGTGTTTTCGACTTAGTCATTTTCCGCGTTTTTGGTCAAAATCGGCTATTTGTACCTGTTTAAGCTCGGACCTGGAGCCCAAACGAAAAATAGGACTGAAAATTTGTTTTGCTCAATCGATAGAACACATTGTGATGTACATTTGATGAACGTTTGGTTTAGAAATATGCATTTTTAAGAAAGTTATCGTGCTCGGTACAACATTATGCATATTATCGACTTAGTCGTTTTCCGCGTTTTTGATCAAAATCGGCTATTTGTACCTGTTTAAGCTCGGACCTGGAGCCCAAACGAAAAATAGGACTGAAAATTTGTTTTGCTCAATCGATAGAACACATTGTGATGTACATTTGATGAAAGTTTGGTTTAGAAATATGCATTTTTAAGAAAGTTATCGTGCTCGGTACAACATTATGCATATTATCGACTTAGTCGTTTTAGGCGTTTTTGATCAAAATCGGCTATTTGTACCTGTTTAAGCTCGGACCTGGAGCCCAAACGAAAAATAGGACTGAAAATTTGTTTTGCTCAATCGATAGAACACATTGTGATGTACATTTAATGAAAATTTGGTTTAGAAATATGTTTTTTTAACGAAGTTATCGTGCTCGGTACAAGAATATGCGTGTTTTCGACTTAGTCATTTTCCGCGTTTTTGGTCAAAATCGGCTATTTGTACCTGTTTAAGCTCGGACCTGGAGCCCAAACGAAAAATAGGACTGAAAATTTGTTTTGCTCAATCGATAGAACACATTGTGATGTACATTTGATGAACGTTTGGTTTAGAAATATGCATTTTTAAGAAAGTTATCGTGCTCGGTACAACATTATGCATATTATCGACTTCGTCGTTTTCCGCGCTTTTGGTCAAAATCGGCTATTTGTACGTGTGTAAGCTCGAATCTGGAGCCCAAACGAAAAATAGGACTGAAAATTTGTTTTGCTCAATCGATAGAACACATTGTGATGTACATTTGATGAAAGTTTGGTTTAGAAATATGCATTTTTAAGAAAGTTATCGTGCTCGGTACAAGAATATGCATATTATCGACTTAGTCGTTTTCCGCGTTTTTGGTCAAAATCGGCTATTTGTACCTGTTTAAGCTCGAATCTGGAGCCCGAACGAAAAATAGGACTGAAAATTTGTTTTGCTCAATCGATAGAACACATTGTGATGTACATTTGATGAAAGTTTGGTTTAGAAATATGCATTTTTAAGAAAGTTATCGTGCTCGGTACAAGAATATGCATATTATCGACTTAGTCGTTTTCCGCGTTTTTGGTCAAAATCGGCTATTTGTACCTGTTTAAGCTCGAATCTGGAGCCCGAACGAAAAATAGGACTGAAAATTTGTTTTGCTCAATCGATAGAACACATTGTGATGTACATTTGATGAAAGTTTGGTTTAGAAATATGCATTTTTAAGAAAGTTATCGTGCTCGGTACAACATTATGCATATTATCGACTTAGTCGTTTTAGGCGTTTTTGATCAAAATCGGCTATTTGTACCTGTTTAAGCTCGGACCTGGAGCCCAAACGAAAAATAGGACTGAAAATTTGTTTTGCTCAATCGATAGAACACATTGTGATGTACATTTAATGAAAATTTGGTTTAGAAATATGTTTTTTTAACGAAGTTATCGTGCTCGGTACAAGAATATGCGTGTTTTCGACTTAGTCATTTTCCGCGTTTTTGGTCAAAATCGGCTATTTGTACCTGTTTAAGCTCGGACCTGGAGCCCAAACGAAAAATAGGACTGAAAATTTGTTTTGCTCAATCGATAGAACACATTGTGATGTACATTTGATGAACGTTTGGTTTAGAAATATGCATTTTTAAGAAAGTTATCGTGCTCGGTACAACATTATGCATATTATCGACTTCGTCGTTTTCCGCGCTTTTGGTCAAAATCGGCTATTTGTACGTGTGTAAGCTCGAATCTGGAGCCCAAACGAAAAATAGGACTGAAAATTTGTTTTGCTCAATCGATAGAACACATTGTGATGTACATTTGATGAAAATTTGGTTTAGAAATATGCTTTTTTAACGAAGTTATCGTGCTCGGTACAAGAATATGCGTGTTTTCGACTTAGCCGTTTTCCGCGTTTTTGATCAAAATCGGCTATTTGTACCTGTTTAAGCTCGGACCTGGAGCCCAAACGAAAAATAGGACTGAAAATTTGTTTTGCTCAATCGATAGAACACATTGTGATGTACATTTGATGAAAGTTTGGTTTAGAAATATGTTTTTTTAACGAAGTTATCGTGCTCGGTACAAGAATATGCATGTTTTCGACTTAGTAATTTTTCCGCGTTTTTGGTCAAAATCGGCTATTTGTACGTGTGTAATTAAGCTCGAATCTGGAGCCCAAACGAAAAATAGGACTGAAAATTTGTTTTGCTCAATCGATAGAACACATTGTGATGTACATTTGATGAAAGTTTGGTTTAGAAATATGCATTTTTAAGAAAGTTATCGTGCTCGGTACAAGAATATGCATATTATCGACTTAGTCGTTTTCCGCGTTTTTGGTCAAAATCGGCTATTTGTACCTGTTTAAGCTCGAATCTGGAGCCCGAACGAAAAATAGGACTGAAAATTTGTTTTGCTCAATCGATAGAACACATTGTGATGTACATTTGATGAAAGTTTGGTTTAGAAATATGCATTTTTAAGAAAGTTATCGTGCTCGGTACAAGAATATGCATATTATCGACTTAGTCGTTTTCCGCGTTTTTGGTCAAAATCGGCTATTTGTACCTGTTTAAGCTCGAATCTGGAGCCCGAACGAAAAATAGGACTGAAAATTTGTTTTGCTCAATCGATAGAACACATTGTGATGTACATTTGATGAAAGTTTGGTTTAGAAATATGCATTTTTAAGAAAGTTATCGTGCTCGGTACAACATTATGCATATTATCGACTTAGTCGTTTTAGGCGTTTTTGATCAAAATCGGCTATTTGTACCTGTTTAAGCTCGGACCTGGAGCCCAAACGAAAAATAGGACTGAAAATTTGTTTTGCTCAATCGATAGAACACATTGTGATGTACATTTAATGAAAATTTGGTTTAGAAATATGTTTTTTTAACGAAGTTATCGTGCTCGGTACAAGAATATGCGTGTTTTCGACTTAGTCATTTTCCGCGTTTTTGGTCAAAATCGGCTATTTGTACCTGTTTAAACTCGGACCTGGAGCCCAAACGAAAAATAGGACTGAAAATTTGTTTTGCTCAATCGATAGAACACATTGTGATGTACATTTGATGAACGTTTGGTTTAGAAATATGCATTTTTAAGAAAGTTATCGTGCTCGGTACAACATTATGCATATTATCGACTTCGTCGTTTTCCGCGCTTTTGGTCAAAATCGGCTATTTGTACGTGTGTAAGCTCGAATCTGGAGCCCAAACGAAAAATAGGACTGAAAATTTGTTTTGCTCAATCGATAGAACACATTGTGATGTACATTTGATGAAAGTTTGGTTTAGAAATATGCATTTTTAAGAAAGTTATCGTGCTCGGTACAAGAATATGCATATTATCGACTTAGTCGTTTTCCGCGTTTTTGGTCAAAATCGGCTATTTGTACCTGTTTAAGCTCGAATCTGGAGCCCGAACGAAAAATAGGACTGAAAATTTGTTTTGCTCAATCGATAGAACACATTGTGATGTACATTTGATGAAAGTTTGGTTTAGAAATATGCATTTTTAAGAAAGTTATCGTGCTCGGTACAACATTATGCATATTATCGACTTAGTCGTTTTAGGCGTTTTTGATCAAAATCGGCTATTTGTACCTGTTTAAGCTCGAATCTGGAGCCCAAACGAAAAATAGGACTGAAAATTTGTTTTGCTCAATCGATAGAACACATTGTGATGTACATTTAATGAAAATTTGGTTTAGAAATATGTTTTTTTAACGAAGTTATCGTGCTCGGTACAAGAATATGCGTGTTTTCGACTTAGTCATTTTCCGCGTTTTTGGTCAAAATCGGCTATTTGTACCTGTTTAAGCTCGGACCTGGAGCCCAAACGAAAAATAGGACTGAAAATTTGTTTTGCTCAATCGATAGAACACATTGTGATGTACATTTGATGAACGTTTGGTTTAGAAATATGCATTTTTAAGAAAGTTATCGTGCTCGGTACAACATTATGCATATTATCGACTTAGTCGTTTTCCGCGCTTTTGGTCAAAATCGGCTATTTGTACGTGTGTAAGCTCGAATCTGGAGCCCGAACGAAAAATAGGACTGAAAATTTGTTTTGCTCAATCGATAGAACACATTGTGATGTACATTTGATGAAAGTTTGGTTTAGAAATATGCATTTTTAAATAAGTTATCGTGCTCGGTACAAGAATATGCATATTATCGACTTAGTCGTTTTCCGCGTTTTTGGTCAAAATCGGCTATTTGTACCTGTTTAAGCTCGAATCTGGAGCCCGAACGAAAAATAGGACTGAAAATTTGTTTTGCTCAATCGATAGAACACATTGTGATGTACATTTGATGAAAGTTTGGTTTAGAAATATGCATTTTTAAGAAAGTTATCGTGCTCGGTACAAGAATATGCATATTATCGACTTAGTCGTTTTCCGCGTTTTTGGTCAAAATCGGCTATTTGTACCTGTTTAAGCTCGAATCTGGAGCCCGAACGAAAAATAGGACTGAAAATTTGTTTTGCTCAATCGATAGAACACATTGTGATGTACATTTGATGAAAGTTTGGTTTAGAAATATGCATTTTTAAATAAGTTATCGTGCTCGGTACAACATTATGCATATTATCGACTTAGTCGTTTTCCGCGTTTTTGGTCAAAATCGGCTATTTGTACCTGTTTAAGCTCGAATCTGGAGCCCGAACGAAAAATAGGACTGAAAATTTGTTTTGCTCAATCGATAGAACACATTGTGATGTACATTTAATGAAAATTTGGTTTAGAAATATGTTTTTTTAACGAAGTTATCGTGCTCGGTACAAGAATATGCGTGTTTTCGACTTAGTCATTTTCCGCGTTTTTGGTCAAAATCGGCTATTTGTACCTGTTTAAGCTCGGACCTGGAGCCCAAACGAAAAATAGGACTGAAAATTTGTTTTGCTCAATCGATAGAACACATTGTGATGTACATTTGATGAACGTTTGGTTTAGAAATATGCATTTTTAAGAAAGTTATCGTGCTCGGTACAACATTATGCATATTATCGACTTAGTCGTTTTCCGCGCTTTTGGTCAAAATCGGCTATTTGTACGTGTGTAAGCTCGAATCTGGAGCCCGAACGAAAAATAGGACTGAAAATTTGTTTTGCTCAATCGATAGAACACATTGTGATGTACATTTGATGAAAGTTTGGTTTAGAAATATGCATTTTTAAATAAGTTATCGTGCTCGGTACAAGAATATGCATATTATCGACTTAGTCGTTTTCCGCGTTTTTGGTCAAAATCGGCTATTTGTACCTGTTTAAGCTCGAATCTGGAGCCCGAACGAAAAATAGGACTGAAAATTTGTTTTGCTCAATCGATAGAACACATTGTGATGTACATTTGATGAAAGTTTGGTTTAGAAATATGCATTTTTAAATAAGTTATCGTGCTCGGTACAACATTATGCATATTATCGACTTAGTCGTTTTCCGCGTTTTTGGTCAAAATCGGCTATTTGTACCTGTTTAAGCTCGAATCTGGAGCCCGAACGAAAAATAGGACTGAAAATTTGTTTTGCTCAATCGATAGAACACATTGTGATGTACATTTAATGAAAATTTGGTTTAGAAATATGTTTTTTTAACGAAGTTATCGTGCTCGGTACAAGAATATGCGTGTTTTCGACTTAGTCATTTTCCGCGTTTTTGGTCAAAATCGGCTATTTGTACCTGTTTAAGCTCGGACCTGGAGCCCAAACGAAAAATAGGACTGAAAATTTGTTTTGCTCAATCGATAGAACACATTGTGATGTACATTTGATGAACGTTTGGTTTAGAAATATGCATTTTTAAGAAAGTTATCGTGCTCGGTACAACATTATGCATATTATCGACTTAGTCGTTTTCCGCGCTTTTGGTCAAAATCGGCTATTTGTACGTGTGTAAGCTCGAATCTGGAGCCCAAACGAAAAATAGGACTGAAAATTTGTTTTGCTCAATCGATAGAACACATTGTGATGTACATTTGATGAAAGTTTGGTTTAGAAATATGCATTTTTAAGAAAGTTATCGTGCTCGGTACAAGAATATGCATATTATCGACTTAGTCGTTTTCCGCGTTTTTGGTCAAAATCGGCTATTTGTACCTGTTTAAGCTCGAATCTGGAGCCCGAACGAAAAATAGGACTGAAAATTTGTTTTGCTCAATCGATAGAACACATTGTGATGTACATTTGATGAAAGTTTGGTTTAGAAATATGCATTTTTAAGAAAGTTATCGTGCTCGGTACAAGAATATGCATATTATCGACTTAGTCGTTTTCCGCGTTTTTGGTCAAAATCGGCTATTTGTACCTGTTTAAGCTCGAATCTGGAGCCCGAACGAAAAATAGGACTGAAAATTTGTTTTGCTCAATCGATAGAACACATTGTGATGTACATTTGATGAAAGTTTGGTTTAGAAATATGCATTTTTAAGAAAGTTATCGTGCTCGGTACAACATTATGCATATTATCGACTTAGTCGTTTTAGGCGTTTTTGATCAAAATCGGCTATTTGTACCTGTTTAAGCTCGGACCTGGAGCCCAAACGAAAAATAGGACTGAAAATTTGTTTTGCTCAATCGATAGAACACATTGTGATGTACATTTAATGAAAATTTGGTTTAGAAATATGTTTTTTTAACGAAGTTATCGTGCTCGGTACAAGAATATGCGTGTTTTCGACTTAGTCATTTTCCGCGTTTTTGGTCAAAATCGGCTATTTGTACCTGTTTAAGCTCGGACCTGGAGCCCAAACGAAAAATAGGACTGAAAATTTGTTTTGCTCAATCGATAGAACACATTGTGATGTACATTTGATGAACGTTTGGTTTAGAAATATGCATTTTTAAGAAAGTTATCGTGCTCGGTACAACATTATGCATATTATCGACTTCGTCGTTTTCCGCGCTTTTGGTCAAAATCGGCTATTTGTACGTGTGTAAGCTCGAATCTGGAGCCCAAACGAAAAATAGGACTGAAAATTTGTTTTGCTCAATCGATAGAACACATTGTGATGTACATTTGATGAAAGTTTGGTTTAGAAATATGCATTTTTAAGAAAGTTATCGTGCTCGGTACAAGAATATGCATATTATCGACTTAGTCGTTTTCCGCGTTTTTGGTCAAAATCGGCTATTTGTACCTGTTTAAGCTCGAATCTGGAGCCCGAACGAAAAATAGGACTGAAAATTTGTTTTGCTCAATCGATAGAACACATTGTGATGTACATTTGATGAAAATTTGGTTTAGAAATATGCTTTTTTAACGAAGTTATCGTGCTCGGTACAAGAATATGCGTGTTTTCGACTTAGCCGTTTTCCGCGTTTTTGATCAAAATCGGCTATTTGTACCTGTTTAAGCTCGGACCTGGAGCCCAAACGAAAAATAGGACTGAAAATTTGTTTTGCTCAATCGATAGAACACATTGTGATGTACATTTGATGAAAGTTTGGTTTAGAAATATGTTTTTTTAACGAAGTTATCGTGCTCGGTACAAGAATATGCATGTTTTCGACTTAGTAATTTTTCCGCGTTTTTGGTCAAAATCGGCTATTTGTACGTGTGTAATTAAGCTCGAATCTGGAGCCCAAACGAAAAATAGGACTGAAAATTTGTTTTGCTCAATCGATAGAACACATTGTGATGTACATTTGATGAAAGTTTGGTTTAGAAATATGCATTTTTAAGAAAGTTATCGTGCTCGGTACAAGAATATGCATATTATCGACTTAGTCGTTTTCCGCGTTTTTGGTCAAAATCGGCTATTTGTACCTGTTTAAGCTCGAATCTGGAGCCCGAACGAAAAATAGGACTGAAAATTTGTTTTGCTCAATCGATAGAACACATTGTGATGTACATTTGATGAAAGTTTGGTTTAGAAATATGCATTTTTAAGAAAGTTATCGTGCTCGGTACAAGAATATGCATATTATCGACTTAGTCGTTTTCCGCGTTTTTGGTCAAAATCGGCTATTTGTACCTGTTTAAGCTCGAATCTGGAGCCCGAACGAAAAATAGGACTGAAAATTTGTTTTGCTCAATCGATAGAACACATTGTGATGTACATTTGATGAAAGTTTGGTTTAGAAATATGCATTTTTAAGAAAGTTATCGTGCTCGGTACAACATTATGCATATTATCGACTTAGTCGTTTTAGGCGTTTTTGATCAAAATCGGCTATTTGTACCTGTTTAAGCTCGGACCTGGAGCCCAAACGAAAAATAGGACTGAAAATTTGTTTTGCTCAATCGATAGAACACATTGTGATGTACATTTAATGAAAATTTGGTTTAGAAATATGTTTTTTTAACGAAGTTATCGTGCTCGGTACAAGAATATGCGTGTTTTCGACTTAGTCATTTTCCGCGTTTTTGGTCAAAATCGGCTATTTGTACCTGTTTAAACTCGGACCTGGAGCCCAAACGAAAAATAGGACTGAAAATTTGTTTTGCTCAATCGATAGAACACATTGTGATGTACATTTGATGAACGTTTGGTTTAGAAATATGCATTTTTAAGAAAGTTATCGTGCTCGGTACAACATTATGCATATTATCGACTTCGTCGTTTTCCGCGCTTTTGGTCAAAATCGGCTATTTGTACGTGTGTAAGCTCGAATCTGGAGCCCAAACGAAAAATAGGACTGAAAATTTGTTTTGCTCAATCGATAGAACACATTGTGATGTACATTTGATGAAAGTTTGGTTTAGAAATATGCATTTTTAAGAAAGTTATCGTGCTCGGTACAAGAATATGCATATTATCGACTTAGTCGTTTTCCGCGTTTTTGGTCAAAATCGGCTATTTGTACCTGTTTAAGCTCGAATCTGGAGCCCGAACGAAAAATAGGACTGAAAATTTGTTTTGCTCAATCGATAGAACACATTGTGATGTACATTTGATGAAAGTTTGGTTTAGAAATATGCATTTTTAAGAAAGTTATCGTGCTCGGTACAACATTATGCATATTATCGACTTAGTCGTTTTAGGCGTTTTTGATCAAAATCGGCTATTTGTACCTGTTTAAGCTCGGACCTGGAGCCCAAACGAAAAATAGGACTGAAAATTTGTTTTGCTCAATCGATAGAACACATTGTGATGTACATTTAATAAAAATTTGGTTTAGAAATATGTTTTTTTAACGAAGTTATCGTGCTCGGTACAAGAATATGCGTGTTTTCGACTTAGTCATTTTCCGCGTTTTTGGTCAAAATCGGCTATTTGTACCTGTTTAAGCTCGGACCTGGAGCCCAAACGAAAAATAGGACTGAAAATTTGTTTTGCTCAATCGATAGAACACATTGTGATGTACATTTGATGAACGTTTGGTTTAGAAATATGCATTTTTAAGAAAGTTATCGTGCTCGGTACAACATTATGCATATTATCGACTTAGTCGTTTTCCGCGCTTTTGGTCAAAATCGGCTATTTGTACGTGTGTAAGCTCGAATCTGGAGCCCGAACGAAAAATAGGACTGAAAATTTGTTTTGCTCAATCGATAGAACACATTGTGATGTACATTTGATGAAAGTTTGGTTTAGAAATATGCATTTTTAAATAAGTTATCGTGCTCGGTACAAGAATATGCATATTATCGACTTAGTCGTTTTCCGCGTTTTTGGTCAAAATCGGCTATTTGTACCTGTTTAAGCTCGAATCTGGAGCCCGAACGAAAAATAGGACTGAAAATTTGTTTTGCTCAATCGATAGAACACATTGTGATGTACATTTGATGAAAGTTTGGTTTAGAAATATGCATTTTTAAGAAAGTTATCGTGCTCGGTACAAGAATATGCATATTATCGACTTAGTCGTTTTCCGCGCTTTTGGTCAAAATCGGCTATTTGTACGTGTGTAAGCTCGAATCTGGAGCCCGAACGAAAAATAGGACTGAAAATTTGTTTTGCTCAATCGATAGAACACATTGTGATGTACATTTGATGAAAGTTTGGTTTAGAAATATGCATTTTTAAATAAGTTATCGTGCTCGGTACAAGAATATGCATATTATCGACTTAGTCGTTTTCCGCGTTTTTGGTCAAAATCGGCTATTTGTACCTGTTTAAGCTCGAATCTGGAGCCCGAACGAAAAATAGGACTGAAAATTTGTTTTGCTCAATCGATAGAACACATTGTGATGTACATTTGATGAAAGTTTGGTTTAGAAATATGCATTTTTAAGAAAGTTATCGTGCTCGGTACAAGAATATGCATATTATCGACTTAGTCGTTTTCCGCGTTTTTGGTCAAAATCGGCTATTTGTACCTGTTTAAGCTCGAATCTGGAGCCCGAACGAAAAATAGGACTGAAAATTTGTTTTGCTCAATCGATAGAACACATTGTGATGTACATTTGATGAAAGTTTGGTTTAGAAATATGCATTTTTAAATAAGTTATCGTGCTCGGTACAACATTATGCATATTATCGACTTAGTCGTTTTCCGAGTTTTTGGTCAAAATCGGCTATTTGTACCTGTTTAAGCTCAAAACTGGAGCCCGAACGAAAAATAGGACTGAAAATTTGTTTTGCTCAATCGATAGAACACATTGTGATGTACAATTGATGAAAGTTTGGTTTAGAAATATGCATTTTTAAGAAAGTTATCGTGCTCGGTACAAGAATATGCATATTATCGACTTAGTCGTTTTCTGCGTTTTTGGTCAAAATCGGCTATTTGTACCTGTTTAAGCTCGAATCTGGAGCCCGAACGAAAAATAGGACTGAAAATTTGTTTTGCTCAATCGATAGAACACATTGTGATGTACATTTGATGAAAGT
Source organism: Phorcus lineatus (assembly GCA_921293015.1). NCBI lineage: Eukaryota > Metazoa > Mollusca > Gastropoda > Trochida > Trochidae > Phorcus > Phorcus lineatus. Next base: position 7,996,686 of record OV121092.1, on the reverse strand, counting down.
TTGGTTTAGAAATATGCATTTTTAAATAAGTTATCGTGCTCGGTACAACATTATGCATATTATCGACTTAGTCGTTTTCCGCGTTTTTGGTCAAAATCGGCTATTTGTACCTGTTTAAGCTCGAATCTGGAGCCCGAACGAAAAATAGGACTGGAAATTTGTTTTGCTCAATCGATAGAACACATTGTGATGTACATTTGATGAAAGTTTGGTTTAGAAATATGCATTTTTAAATAAGTTATCGTGCTCGGTACAACATTATGCATATTATCGACTTAGTCGTTTTCCGCGTTTTTTGGTCAAAATCGGCTATTTGTACCTGTTTAAGCTCGAATCTGGAGCCCGAACGAAAAATAGGACTGAAAATTTGTTTTGCTCAATCGATAGAACACATTGTGATGTACATTTGATGAAAGTTTGGTTTAGAAATATGCATTTTTAAATAAGTTATCGTGCTCGGTACAACATTATGCATATTATCGACTTAGTCGTTTTCCGCGTTTTTTGGTCAAAATCGGCTATTTGTACCTGTTTAAGCTCGAATCTGGAGCCCGAACGAAAAATAGGACTGAAAATTTGTTTTGCTCAATCGATAGAACACATTGTGATGTACATTTGATGAAAGTTTGGTTTAGAAATATGCATTTTTAAATAAGTTATCGTGCTCGGTACAACATTATGCATATTATCGACTTAGTCGTTTTCCGCGTTTTTTGGTCAAAATCGGCTATTTGTACCTGTTTAAGCTCGAATCTGGAGCCCGAACGAAAAATAGGACTGAACATTTGTTTTGCTCAATCGATAGAACACATTGTGATGTACATTTGATGAAAGTTTGGTTTAGAAATATGCATTTTTAAGAAAGTTATCGTGCTCGGTACAAGAATATGCATATTATCGACTTAGTCGTTTTCCGCGTTTTTGGTCAAAATCGGCTATTTGTACGTGTGTAAGCTCGAATCTGGAGCCCAAACGAAAAATAGGACTGAAAATTTGTTTGCTCAATCGATAGAACACATTGTGATGTACATTTGATGAAAGTTTGGTTTAGAAATATGCATTTTTAAGAAAGTTATCGTGCTCGGTACAAGAATATGCATATTATCGACTTAGTCGTTTTCCGCGTTTTTGGTCAAAATCGGCTATTTGTACCTGTTTAAGCTCGAATCTGGAGCCCGAACGAAAAATAGGACTGAAAATTTGTTTTGCTCAATCGATAGAACACATTGTGATGTACATTTGATGAAAGTTTGGTTTAGAAATATGCATTTTTAAGAAAGTTATCGTGCTCGGTACAAGAATATGCATATTATCGACTTAGTCGTTTTCCGCGTTTTTGGTCAAAATCGGCTATTTGTACCTGTTTAAGCTCGAATCTGGAGCCCGAACGAAAAATAGGACTGAAAATTTGTTTTGCTCAATCGATAGAACACATTGTGATGTACATTTGATGAAAGTTTGGTTTAGAAATATGCATTTTTAAGAAAGTTATCGTGCTCGGTACAAGAATATGCATATTATCGACTTAGTCGTTTTCCGCGTTTTTGGTCAAAATCGGCTATTTGTACCTGTTTAAGCTCGAATCTGGAGCCCGAACGAAAAATAGGACTGAAAATTTGTTTTGCTCAATCGATAGAACACATTGTGATGTACATTTGATGAAAGTTTGGTTTAGAAATATGCATTTTTAAATAAGTTATCGTGCTCGGTACAACATTATGCATATTATCGACTTAGTCGTTTTCCGCGTTTTTGGTCAAAATCGGCTATTTGTACCTGTTTAAGCTCGAATCTGGAGCCCGAACGAAAAATAGGACTGAAAATTTGTTTTGCTCAATCGATAGAACACATTGTGATGTACATTTGATGAAAGTTTGGTTTAGAAATATGCATTTTTAAGAAAGTTATCGTGCTCGGTACAAGAATATGCATATTATCGACTTAGTCGTTTTCCGCGTTTTTGGTCAAAATCGGCTATTTGTACCTGTTTAAGCTCGAATCTGGAGCCCGAACGAAAAATAGGACTGAAAATTTGTTTTGCTCAATCGATAGAACACATTGTGATGTACATTTGATGAAAGTTTGGTTTAGAAATATGCATTTTTAAATAAGTTATCGTGCTCGGTACAACATTATGCATATTATCGACTTAGTCGTTTTCCGCGTTTTTGGTCAAAATCGGCTATTTGTACCTGTTTAAGCTCGAATCTGGAGCCCGAACGAAAAATAGGACTGGAAATTTGTTTTGCTCAATCGATAGAACACATTGTGATGTACATTTGATGAAAGTTTGGTTTAGAAATATGCATTTTTAAGAAAGTTATCGTGCTCGGTACAAGAATATGCATATTATCGACTTAGTCGTTTTCCGCGTTTTTGATCAAAATCGGCTATTTGTACCTGTTTAAGCTCGAATCTGGAGCCCGAACGAAAAATAGGACTGAAAATTTGTTTTGCTCAATCGATAGAACACATTGTGATGTACATTTGATGAAAGTTTGGTTTAGAAATATGCATTTTTAAATAAGTTATCGTGCTCGGTACAAGAATATGCATATTATCGACTTAGTCGTTTTCCGCGTTTTTGGTCAAAATCGGCTATTTGTACCTGTTTAAGCTCGAATCTGGAGCCCGAACGAAAAATAGGACTGAAAATTTGTTTTGCTCAATCGATAGAACACATTGTGATGTACATTTGATGAAAGTTTGGTTTAGAAATATGCATTTTTAAGAAAGTTATCGTGCTCGGTACAAGAATATGCATATTATCGACTTAGTCGTTTTCCGCGTTTTTGGTCAAAATCGGCTATTTGTACCTGTTTAAGCTCGAATCTGGAGCCCGAACGAAAAATAGGACTGAAAATTTGTTTTGCTCAATCGATAGAACACATTGTGATGTACATTTGATGAAAGTTTGGTTTAGAAATATGCATTTTTAAGAAAGTTATCGTGCTCGGTACAACATTATGCATATTATCGACTTAGTCGTTTTAGGCGTTTTTGATCAAAATCGGCTATTTGTACCTGTTTAAGCTCGGACCTGGAGCCCAAACGAAAAATAGGACTGAAAATTTGTTTTGCTCAATCGATAGAACACATTGTGATGTACATTTAATGAAAATTTGGTTTAGAAATATGTTTTTTTAACGAAGTTATCGTGCTCGGTACAAGAATATGCGTGTTTTCGACTTAGTCATTTTCCGCGCTTTTGGTCAAAATCGGCTATTTGTACGTGTGTAAGCTCGAATCTGGAGCCCAAACGAAAAATAGGACTGAAAATTTGTTTTGCTCAATCGATAGAACACATTGTGATGTACATTTGATGAAAGTTTGGTTTAGAAATATGCATTTTTAAGAAAGTTATCGTGCTCGGTACAAGAATATGCATATTATCGACTTAGTCGTTTTCCGCGTTTTTGGTCAAAATCGGCTATTTGTACCTGTTTAAGCTCGAATCTGGAGCCCGAACGAAAAATAGGACTGAAAATTTGTTTTGCTCAATCGATAGAACACATTGTGATGTACATTTGATGAAAGTTTGGTTTAGAAATATGCATTTTTAAGAAAGTTATCGTGCTCGGTACAAGAATATGCATATTATCGACTTAGTCGTTTTCCGCGTTTTTGGTCAAAATCGGCTATTTGTACCTGTTTAAGCTCGAATCTGGAGCCCGAACGAAAAATAGGACTGAAAATTTGTTTTGCTCAATCGATAGAACACATTGTGATGTACATTTGATGAAAGTTTGGTTTAGAAATATGCATTTTTAAATAAGTTATCGTGCTCGGTACAACATTATGCATATTATCGACTTAGTCGTTTTCCGCGTTTTTGGTCAAAATCGGCTATTTGTACCTGTTTAAGCTCGAATCTGGAGCCCGAACGAAAAATAGGACTGAAAATTTGTTTTGCTCAATCGATAGAACACATTGTGATGTACATTTGATGAAAGTTTGGTTTAGAAATATGCATTTTTAAATAAGTTATCGTGCTCGGTACAACATTATGCATATTATCGACTTAGTCGTTTTCCGCGTTTTTTGGTCAAAATCGGCTATTTGTACCTGTTTAAGCTCGAATCTGGAGCCCGAACGAAAAATAGGACTGAAAATTTGTTTTGCTCAATCGATAGAACACATTGTGATGTACATTTGATGAAAGTTTGGTTTAGAAATATGCATTTTTAAGAAAGTTATCGTGCTCGGTACAAGAATATGCATATTATCGACTTAGTCGTTTTCCGCGTTTTTGGTCAAAATCGGCTATTTGTACGTGTGTAAGCTCGAATCTGGAGCCCAAACGAAAAATAGGACTGAAAATTTGTTTGCTCAATCGATAGAACACATTGTGATGTACATTTGATGAAAGTTTGGTTTAGAAATATGCATTTTTAAGAAAGTTATCGTGCTCGGTACAACATTATGCATATTATCGACTTAGTCGTTTTCCGCGTTTTTGATCAAAATCGGCTATTTGTACCTGTTTAAGCTCGGACCTGGAGCCCAAACGAAAAATAGGACTGAAAATTTGTTTTGCTCAATCGATAGAACACATTGTGATGTACATTTGATGAAAGTTTGGTTTAGAAATATGCATTTTTAAGAAAGTTATCGTGCTCGGTACAAGAATATGCATATTATCGACTTAGTCGTTTTCCGCGTTTTTGGTCAAAATCGGCTATTTGTACCTGTTTAAGCTCGAATCTGGAGCCCGAACGAAAAATAGGACTGAAAATTTGTTTTGCTCAATCGATAGAACACATTGTGATGTACATTTGATGAAAGTTTGGTTTAGAAGTATGCATTTTTAAGAAAGTTATCGTGCTCGGTACAACATTATGCATATTATCGACTTAGTCGTTTTCCGCGTTTTTGGTCAAAATCGGCTATTTGTACCTGTTTAAGCTCGAATCTGGAGCCCAAACGAAAAATAGGATTGAAAATTTTTTTGCTAAATCGATAGAACACATTGTGATGTACATTTGATGAAAGTTTGGTTTAGAAATATGCATTTTTAAGAAAGTTATCGTGCTCGGTACAACATTATGCATATTATCGACTTAGTCGTTTTCCGCGTTTTTGGTCAAAATCGGCTATTTGTACCTGTTTAAGCTCGAATCTGGAGCCCGAACGAAAAATAGGACTGAAAATTTGTTTTGCTCAATCGATAGAACACATTGTGATGTACATTTGATGAAAGTTTGGTTTAGAAGTATGCATTTTTAAGAAAGTTATCGTGCTCGGTACAACATTATGCATATTATCGACTTAGTCGTTTTCCGCGTTTTTGGTCAAAATCGGCTATTTGTACCTGTTTAAGCTCGAATCTGGAGCCCAAACGAAAAATAGGATTGAAAATTTTTTTGCTAAATCGATAGAACACATTGTGATGTACATTTGATGAAAGTTTGGTTTAGAAATATGCATTTTTAAGAAAGTTATCGTGCTCGGTACAACATTATGCATATTATCGACTTAGTCGTTTTCCGCGCTTTTGGTCAAAATCGGCTATTTGTACGTGTGTAAGCTCGAATCTGGAGCCCAAACGAAAAATAGGACTGAAAATTTGTTTTGCTCAATCGATAGAACACATTGTGATGTACATTTGATGAAAGTTTGGTTTAGAAATATGCATTTTTAAATAAGTTATCGTGCTCGGTACAACATTATGCATATTATCGACTTAGTCGTTTTCCGCGTTTTTGGTCAAAATCGGCTATTTGTACCTGTTTAAGCTCGAATCTGGAGCCCGAACGAAAAATAGGACTGAAAATTTGTTTTGCTCAATCGATAGAACACATTGTGATGTACATTTGATGAAAGTTTGGTTTAGAAATATGCATTTTTAAATAAGTTATCGTGCTCGGTACAACATTATGCATATTATCGACTTAGTCGTTTTCCGCGTTTTTTGGTCAAAATCGGCTATTTGTACCTGTTTAAGCTCGAATCTGGAGCCCGAACGAAAAATAGGACTGAAAATTTGTTTTGCTCAATCGATAGAACACATTGTGATGTACATTTGATGAAAGTTTGGTTTAGAAATATGCATTTTTAAGAAAGTTATCGTGCTCGGTACAAGAATATGCATATTATCGACTTAGTCGTTTTCCGCGTTTTTGGTCAAAATCGGCTATTTGTACGTGTGTAAGCTCGAATCTGGAGCCCAAACGAAAAATAGGACTGAAAATTTGTTTGCTCAATCGATAGAACACATTGTGATGTACATTTGATGAAAGTTTGGTTTAGAAATATGCATTTTTAAGAAAGTTATCGTGCTCGGTACAACATTATGCATATTATCGACTTAGTCGTTTTCCGCGTTTTTGATCAAAATCGGCTATTTGTACCTGTTTAAGCTCGGACCTGGAGCCCAAACGAAAAATAGGACTGAAAATTTGTTTTGCTCAATCGATAGAACACATTGTGATGTACATTTGATGAAAGTTTGGTTTAGAAATATGCATTTTTAAGAAAGTTATCGTGCTCGGTACAAGAATATGCATATTATCGACTTAGTCGTTTTCCGCGTTTTTGGTCAAAATCGGCTATTTGTACCTGTTTAAGCTCGAATCTGGAGCCCGAACGAAAAATAGGACTGAAAATTTGTTTTGCTCAATCGATAGAACACATTGTGATGTACATTTGATGAAAGTTTGGTTTAGAAGTATGCATTTTTAAGAAAGTTATCGTGCTCGGTACAACATTATGCATATTATCGACTTAGTCGTTTTCCGCGTTTTTGGTCAAAATCGGCTATTTGTACCTGTTTAAGCTCGAATCTGGAGCCCAAACGAAAAATAGGATTGAAAATTTTTTTGCTAAATCGATAGAACACATTGTGATGTACATTTGATGAAAGTTTGGTTTAGAAATATGCATTTTTAAGAAAGTTATCGTGCTCGGTACAACATTATGCATATTATCGACTTAGTCGTTTTCCGCGTTTTTGGTCAAAATCGGCTATTTGTACCTGTTTAAGCTCGAATCTGGAGCCCGAACGAAAAATAGGACTGAAAATTTGTTTTGCTCAATCGATAGAACACATTGTGATGTACATTTGATGAAAGTTTGGTTTAGAAGTATGCATTTTTAAGAAAGTTATCGTGCTCGGTACAACATTATGCATATTATCGACTTAGTCGTTTTCCGCGTTTTTGGTCAAAATCGGCTATTTGTACCTGTTTAAGCTCGAATCTGGAGCCCAAACGAAAAATAGGATTGAAAATTTTTTTGCTAAATCGATAGAACACATTGTGATGTACATTTGATGAAAGTTTGGTTTAGAAATATGCATTTTTAAGAAAGTTATCGTGCTCGGTACAACATTATGCATATTATCGACTTAGTCGTTTTCCGCGTTTTTGGTCAAAATCGGCTATTTGTACCTGTTTAAGCTCGAATCTGGAGCCCAAACGAAAAATAGGACTGAAAATTTGTTTTGCTCAATCGATAGAACACATTGTGATGTACATTTGATGAAAGTTTGGTTTAGAAATATGCATTTTTAAGAAAGTTATCGTGCTCGGTACAACATTATGCATATTATCGACTTAGTCGTTTTAGGCGTTTTTGATCAAAATCGGCTATTTGTACCTGTTTAAGCTCGGACCTGGAGCCCAAACGAAAAATAGGACTGAAAATTTGTTTTGCTCAATCGATAGAACACATTGTGATGTACATTTAATGAAAATTTGGTTTAGAAATATGTTTTTTTAACGAAGTTATCGTGCTCGGTACAAGAATATGCGTGTTTTCGACTTAGTCATTTTCCGCGTTTTTGGTCAAAATCGGCTATTTGTACCTGTTTAAGCTCGAATCTGGAGCCCGAACGAAAAATAGGACTGAAAATTTGTTTTGCTCAATCGATAGAACACATTGTGATGTACATTTGATGAAAGTTTGGTTTAGAAGTATGCATTTTTAAGAAAGTTATCGTGCTCGGTACAACATTATGCATATTATCGACTTAGTCGTTTTCCGCGTTTTTGGTCAAAATCGGCTATTTGTACCTGTTTAAGCTCGAATCTGGAGCCCAAACGAAAAATAGGATTGAAAATTTTTTTGCTAAATCGATAGAACACATTGTGATGTACATTTGATGAAAGTTTGGTTTAGAAATATGCATTTTTAAGAAAGTTATCGTGCTCGGTACAACATTATGCATATTATCGACTTAGTCGTTTTCCGCGTTTTTGGTCAAAATCGGCTATTTGTACCTGTTTAAGCTCGAATCTGGAGCCCAAACGAAAAATAGGACTGAAAATTTGTTTTGCTCAATCGATAGAACACATTGTGATGTACATTTGATGAAAGTTTGGTTTAGAAATATGCATTTTTAAGAAAGTTATCGTGCTCGGTACAACATTATGCATATTATCGACTTAGTCGTTTTAGGCGTTTTTGATCAAAATCGGCTATTTGTACCTGTTTAAGCTCGGACCTGGAGCCCAAACGAAAAATAGGACTGAAAATTTGTTTTGCTCAATCGATAGAACACATTGTGATGTACATTTAATGAAAATTTGGTTTAGAAATATGTTTTTTTAACGAAGTTATCGTGCTCGGTACAAGAATATGCGTGTTTTCGACTTAGTCTTTTTCCGCGTTTTTGGTCAAAATCGGCTATTTGTACCTGTTTAAGCTCGGACCTGGAGCCCAAACGAAAAATAGGACTGAAAATTTGTTTTGCTCAATCGATAGAACACATTGTGATGTACATTTGATGAACGTTTGGTTTAGAAATATGCATTTTTAAGAAAGTTATCGTGCTCGGTACAACATTATGCATATTATCGACTTAGTCGTTTTCCGCGCTTTTGGTCAAAATCGGCTATTTGTACGTGTGTAAGCTCGAATCTGGAGCCCAAACGAAAAATAGGACTGAAAATTTGTTTTGCTCAATCGATAGAACACATTGTGATGTACATTTGATGAAAGTTTGGTTTAGAAATATGCATTTTTAAGAAAGTTATCGTGCTCGGTACAAGAATATGCATATTATCGACTTAGTCGTTTTCCGCGTTTTTGGTCAAAATCGGCTATTTGTACCTGTTTAAGCTCGAATCTGGAGCCCGAACGAAAAATAGGACTGAAAATTTGTTTTGCTCAATCGATAGAACACATTGTGATGTACATTTGATGAAAGTTTGGTTTAGAAATATGCATTTTTAAATAAGTTATCGTGCTCGGTACAACATTATGCATATTATCGACTTAGTCGTTTTCCGCGTTTTTGGTCAAAATCGGCTATTTGTACCTGTTTAAGCTCGGACCTGGAGCCCGAACGAAAAATAGGACTGAAAATTTGTTTTGCTCAATCGATAGAACACATTGTGATGTACATTTGATGAAAGTTTGGTTTAGAAATATGCATTTTTAAGAAAGTTATCGTGCTCGGTACAAGAATATGCATATTATCGACTTAGTCGTTTTCCGCGTTTTTGATCAAAATCGGCTATTTGTACCTGTTTAAGCTCGAATCTGGAGCCCGAACGAAAAATAGGACTGAAAATTTGTTTTGCTCAATCGATAGAACACATTGTGATGTACATTTGATGAAAGTTTGGTTTAGAAGTATGCATTTTTAAGAAAGTTATCGTGCTCGGTACAACATTATGCATATTATCGACTTAGTCGTTTTCCGCGTTTTTGGTCAAAATCGGCTATTTGTACGTGTGTAAGCTCGAATCTGGAGCCCAAACGAAAAATAGGACTGAAAATTTGTTTGCTCAATCGATAGAACACATTGTGATGTACATTTGATGAAAGTTTGGTTTAGAAATATGCATTTTTAAGAAAGTTATCGTGCTCGGTACAACATTATGCATATTATCGACTTCGTCGTTTTCTGCGTTTTTGGTCAAAATCGGCTATTTGTACCTGTTTAAGCTCGAATCTGGAGCCCAAACGAAAAATAGGACTGAAAATTTGTTTTGCTCAATCGATAGAACACATTGTGATGTACATTTGATGAAAGTTTGGTTTAGAAATATGCATTTTTAAGAAAGTTATCGTGCTCGGTACAAGAATATGCATATTATCGACTTAGTCGTTTTCTGCGACTTTGGTCAAAATCGGCTATTTGTACCTGTTTAAGCTCGAATCTGGAGCCCGAACGAAAACTAGGACTGAAAATTTGTTTTGCTCAATCGATAGAACACATTGTGATGTACATTTGATGAAAGTTTGGTTTAGAAATATGCATTTTTAAGAAAGTTATCGTGCTCGGTACAAGAATATGCATATTATCGACCTAGTCGTTTTCTGCGACTTTGGTCAAAATCGGCTATTTGTACCTGTTTAAGCTCGAATCTGGAGCCCAAACGAAAAATAGGACTGAAAATTTGTTTTGCTCAATCGATAGAACACATTGTGATGTACATTTGATGAAAGTTTGGTTTAGAAATATGCTTTTTTAAGAAAGTTATCGTGCTCGGTACAAGAATATGCATATTATCGACTTAGTCGTTTTCTGCGTTTTTGGTCAAAATCGGCTATTTGTACCTGTTTAAGCTCGAATCTGGAGCCCAAACGAAAAATAGGACTGAAAATTTGTTTTGCTCAATCGATAGAACACATTGTGATGTACATTTGATGAAAGTTTGGTTTAGAAATATGCTTTTTTAAGAAAGTTATCGTGCTCGGTACAAGAATATGCATATTATCGACTTAGTCGTTTTCTGCGTTTTTGGTCAAAATCGGCTATTTGTACCTGTTTAAGCTCGAATCTGGAGCCCAAACGAAAAATAGGACTGAAAATTTGTTTTGCTCAATCGATAGAACACATTGTGATGTACATTTGATGAAAGTTTGGTTTAGAAATATGCTTTTTTAAGAAAGTTATCGTGCTCGGTACAAGAATATGCATATTATCGACTTAGTCGTTTTCTGCGTTTTTGGTCAAAATCGGCTATTTGTACCTGTTTAAGCTCGAATCTGGAGCCCAAACGAAAAATAGGACTGAAAATTTGTTTTGCTCAATCGATAGAACACATTGTGATGTACATTTGATGAAAGTTTGGTTTAGAAATATGCTTTTTTAAGAAAGTTATCGTGCTCGGTACAAGAATATGCATATTATCGACTTAGTCGTTTTCTGCGTTTTTGGTCAAAATCGGCTATTTGTACCTGTTTAAGCTCGAATCTGGAGCCCAAACGAAAAATAGGACTGAAAATTTGTTTTGCTCAATCGATAGAACACATTGTGATGTACATTTGATGAAAGTTTGGTTTAGAAATATGCATTTTTAAGAAAGTTATCGTGCTCGGTACAAGAATATGCATATTATCGACTTAGTCGTTTTCTGCGACTTTGGTCAAAATCGGCTATTTGTACCTGTTTAAGCTCGAATCTGGAGCCCGAACGAAAACTAGGACTGAAAATTTGTTTTGCTCAATCGATAGAACACATTGTGATGTACATTTGATGAAAGTTTGGTTTAGAAATATGCATTTTTAAGAAAGTTATCGTGCTCGGTACAAGAATATGCATATTATCGACCTAGTCGTTTTCTGCGACTTTGGTCAAAATCGGCTATTTGTACCTGTTTAAGCTCGAATCTGGAGCCCAAACGAAAAATAGGACTGAAAATTTGTTTTGCTCAATCGATAGAACACATTGTGATGTACATTTGATGAAAGTTTGGTTTAGAAATATGCTTTTTTAAGAAAGTTATCGTGCTCGGTACAAGAATATGCATATTATCGACTTAGTCGTTTTCTGCGTTTTTGGTCAAAATCGGCTATTTGTACCTGTTTAAGCTCGAATCTGGAGCCCAAACGAAAAATAGGACTGAAAATTTGTTTTGCTCAATCGATAGAACACATTGTGATGTACATTTGATGAAAGTTTGGTTTAGAAATATGCTTTTTTAAGAAAGTTATCGTGCTCGGTACAAGAATATGCATATTATCGACTTAGTCGTTTTCTGCGTTTTTGGTCAAAATCGGCTATTTGTACCTGTTTAAGCTCGAATCTGGAGCCCAAACGAAAAATAGGACTGAAAATTTGTTTTGCTCAATCGATAGAACACATTGTGATGTACATTTGATGAAAGTTTGGTTTAGAAATATGCTTTTTTAAGAAAGTTATCGTGCTCGGTACAAGAATATGCATATTATCGACTTAGTCGTTTTCTGCGTTTTTGGTCAAAATCGGCTATTTGTACCTGTTTAAGCTCGAATCTGGAGCCCAAACGAAAAATAGGACTGAAAATTTGTTTTGCTCAATCGATAGAACACATTGTGATGTACATTTGATGAAAGTTTGGTTTAGAAATATGCATTTTTAAGAAAGTTATCGTGCTCGGTACAAGAATATGCATATTATCGACTTAGTCGTTTTCTGCGACTTTGGTCAAAATCGGCTATTTGTACCTGTTTAAGCTCGAATCTGGAGCCCAAACGAAAAATAGGACTGAAAATTTGTTTTGCTCAATCGATAGAACACATTGTGATGTACATTTGATGAAAGTTTGGTTTAGAAATATGCTTTTTTAAGAAAGTTATCGTGCTCGGTACAAGAATATGCATATTATCGACTTAGTCGTTTTCTGCGTTTTCGGTCAAAATCGGCTATTTGTACCTGTTTAAGCTCGAATCTGGAGCCCAAACGAAAAATAGTACTGAAAATTTGTTTTGCTCAATCGATAGAACACATTGTGATGTACATTTGATGAAAGTTTGGTTTAGAAATATGCATTTTTAAGAAAGTTATCGTGCTCGGTACAAGAATATGCATATTATCGACTTAGTCGTTTTCTGCGACTTTGGTCAAAATCGGCTATTTGTACCTGTTTAAGCTCGAATCTGGAGCCCAAACGAAAAATAGGACTAAAAATTTGTTTTGCTCAATCGATAGAACACATTGTGATGTACATTTGATGAAAGTTTGGTTTAGAAATATGCATTTTTAAGAAAGTTATCGTGCTCGGTACAAGAATATGCATATTATCGACTTAGTCGTTTTCCGCGACTTTGGTCAAATCGGCTATTTGTACCTGTTTAAGCTCGAATCTGGAGCCCAAACGAAAAATAGGACTGAAAATTTGTTTTGCTCAATCGATAGAACACATTGTGATGTACATTTGATGAAAGTTTGGTTTAGAAATATGCTTTTTTAAGAAAGTTATCGTGCTCGGTACAAGAATATGCATATTATCGACTTAGTCGTTTTCTGCGTTTTTGGTCAAAATCGGCTATTTGTACCTGTTTAAGCTCGAATCTGGAGCCCAAACGAAAAATAGGACTGAAAATTTGTTTTGCTCAATCGATAGAACACATTGTGATGTACATTTGATGAAAGTTTGGTTTAGAAATATGCATTTTTAAGAAAGTTATCGTGCTCGGTACAAGAATATGCATATTATCGACCTAGTCGTTTTCTGCGACTTTGGTCAAAATCGGCTATTTGTACCTGTTTAAGCTCGAATCTGGAGCCCAAACGAAAAATAGGACTGAAAATTTGTTTTGCTCAATCGATAGAACACATTGTGATGTACATTTGATGAAAGTTTGGTTTAGAAATATGCATTTTTAAGAAAGTTATCGTGCTCGGTACAAGAATATGCATATTATCGACTTAGTCGTTTTCTGCGACTTTGGTCAAAATCGGCTATTTGTACCTGTTTAAGCTCGAATCTGGAGCCCAAACGAAAAATAGGACTGAAAATTTGTTTTGCTCAATCGATAGAACACTGTGTGATGTACATTTGATGAAAGTTTGGTTTAGAAATATGCATTTTTAAGAAAGTTATCGTGCTCGGTACAAGAATATGCATATTATCGACTTAGTCGTTTTCTGCGACTTTGGTCAAAATCGGCTATTTGTACCTGTTTAAGCTCGAATCTGGAGCCCAAACGAAAAATAGGACTGAAAATTTGTTTTGCTCAATCGATAGAACACATTGTGATGTACATTTGATGAAAGTTTGGTTTAGAAATATGCATTTTTAAGAAAGTTATCGTGCTCGGTACAACATTATTCATATTATTGACTTAGTCATTATCCGCGTTTTTGGTCAAAATCGGCTATTTGTACCTGTTTAAGCTCAAATCTGGAGCCCAAACGAAAAATAGGACTGAAAATTTGTTTTGCTCAATCGATAGAACACATTGTGATGTACATTTGATGAAAGTTTGGTTTAGAAATATGCATTTTTAAGAAAGTTATCGTGCTCGGTACAAGAATATGCATATTATCGACTTAGTCGTTTTCTGCGACTTTGGTCAAAATCGGCTATTTGTACCTGTTTAAGCTCGAATCTGGAGCCCAAACGAAAAATAGGACTGAAAATTTGTTTTGCTCAATCGATAGAACACATTGTGATGTACATTTGATGAAAGTTTGGTTTAGAAATATGCATTTTTAAGAAAGTTATCGTGCTCGGTACAAGAATATGCATATTATCGACTTAGTCGTTTTCCGCGTTTTTGGTCAAAATCGGCTATTTGTACCTGTTTAAGCTCGAATCTGGAGCCCGAACGAAAAATAGGACTGAAAATTTGTTTTGCTCAATCGATAGAACACATTGTGATGTACATTTGATGAAAGTTTGGTTTAGAAATATGCATTTTTAAATAAGTTATCGTGCTCGGTACAACATTATGCATATTATCGACTTAGTCGTTTTCCGCGTTTTTGGTCAAAATCGGCTATTTGTACCTGTTTAAGCTCGAATCTGGAGCCCGAACGAAAAATAGGACTGAAAATTTGTTTTGCTCAATCGATAGAACACATTGTGATGTACATTTGATGAAAGTTTGGTTTAGAAATATGCATTTTTAAATAAGTTATCGTGCTCGGTACAACATTATGCATATTATCGACTTAGTCGTTTTCCGCGTTTTTTGGTCAAAATCGGCTATTTGTACCTGTTTAAGCTCGAATCTGGAGCCCGAACGAAAAATAGGACTGAAAATTTGTTTTGCTCAATCGATAGAACACATTGTGATGTACATTTGATGAAAGTTTGGTTTAGAAATATGCATTTTTAAGAAAGTTATCGTGCTCGGTACAAGAATATGCATATTATCGACTTAGTCGTTTTCCGCGTTTTTGGTCAAAATCGGCTATTTGTACGTGTGTAAGCTCGAATCTGGAGCCCAAACGAAAAATAGGACTGAAAATTTGTTTGCTCAATCGATAGAACACATTGTGATGTACATTTGATGAAAGTTTGGTTTAGAAATATGCATTTTTAAGAAAGTTATCGTGCTCGGTACAACATTATGCATATTATCGACTTAGTCGTTTTCCGCGTTTTTGATCAAAATCGGCTATTTGTACCTGTTTAAGCTCGGACCTGGAGCCCAAACGAAAAATAGGACTGAAAATTTGTTTTGCTCAATCGATAGAACACATTGTGATGTACATTTGATGAAAGTTTGGTTTAGAAATATGCATTTTTAAGAAAGTTATCGTGCTCGGTACAAGAATATGCATATTATCGACTTAGTCGTTTTCCGCGTTTTTGGTCAAAATCGGCTATTTGTACCTGTTTAAGCTCGAATCTGGAGCCCGAACGAAAAATAGGACTGAAAATTTGTTTTGCTCAATCGATAGAACACATTGTGATGTACATTTGATGAAAGTTTGGTTTAGAAGTATGCATTTTTAAGAAAGTTATCGTGCTCGGTACAACATTATGCATATTATCGACTTAGTCGTTTTCCGCGTTTTTGGTCAAAATCGGCTATTTGTACCTGTTTAAGCTCGAATCTGGAGCCCAAACGAAAAATAGGATTGAAAATTTTTTTGCTAAATCGATAGAACACATTGTGATGTACATTTGATGAAAGTTTGGTTTAGAAATATGCATTTTTAAGAAAGTTATCGTGCTCGGTACAACATTATGCATATTATCGACTTAGTCGTTTTCCGCGTTTTTGGTCAAAATCGGCTATTTGTACCTGTTTAAGCTCGAATCTGGAGCCCGAACGAAAAATAGGACTGAAAATTTGTTTTGCTCAATCGATAGAACACATTGTGATGTACATTTGATGAAAGTTTGGTTTAGAAGTATGCATTTTTAAGAAAGTTATCGTGCTCGGTACAACATTATGCATATTATCGACTTAGTCGTTTTCCGCGTTTTTGGTCAAAATCGGCTATTTGTACCTGTTTAAGCTCGAATCTGGAGCCCAAACGAAAAATAGGATTGAAAATTTTTTTGCTAAATCGATAGAACACATTGTGATGTACATTTGATGAAAGTTTGGTTTAGAAATATGCATTTTTAAGAAAGTTATCGTGCTCGGTACAACATTATGCATATTATCGACTTAGTCGTTTTCCGCGTTTTTGGTCAAAATCGGCTATTTGTACCTGTTTAAGCTCGGACCTGGAGCCCAAACGAAAAATAGGACTGAAAATTTGTTTTGCTCAATCGATAGAACACATTGTGATGTACATTTGATGAAAGTTTGGTTTAGAAATATGCATTTTTAAGAAAGTTATCGTGCTCGGTACAACATTATGCATATTATCGACTTAGTCGTTTTAGGCGTTTTTGGTCAAAATCGGCTATTTGTACCTGTTTAAGCTCGAATCTGGAGCCCGAACGAAAAATAGGACTGAAAATTTGTTTTGCTCAATCGATAGAACACATTGTGATGTACATTTGATGAAAGTTTGGTTTAGAAATATGCATTTTTAAATAAGTTATCGTGCTCGGTACAACATTATGCATATTATCGACTTAGTCGTTTTCCGCGTTTTTTGGTCAAAATCGGCTATTTGTACCTGTTTATGCTCGAATCTGGAGCCCGAACGAAAAATAGGACTGAAAATTTGTTTTGCTCAATCGATAGAACACATTGTGATGTACATTTGATGAAAGTTTGGTTTAGAAATATGCATTTTTAAGAAAGTTATCGTGCTCGGTACAAGAATATGCATATTATCGACTTAGTCGTTTTCCGCGTTTTTGGTCAAAATCGGCTATTTGTACGTGTGTAAGCTCGAATCTGGAGCCCAAACGAAAAATAGGACTGAAAATTTGTTTGCTCAATCGATAGAACACATTGTGATGTACATTTGATGAAAGTTTGGTTTAGAAATATGCATTTTTAAGAAAGTTATCGTGCTCGGTACAACATTATGCATATTATCGACTTAGTCGTTTTCCGCGTTTTTGATCAAAATCGGCTATTTGTACCTGTTTAAGCTCGGACCTGGAGCCCAAACGAAAAATAGGACTGAAAATTTGTTTTGCTCAATCGATAGAACACATTGTGATGTACATTTGATGAAAGTTTGGTTTAGAAATATGCATTTTTAAGAAAGTTATCGTGCTCGGTACAAGAATATGCATATTATCGACTTAGTCGTTTTCCGCGTTTTTGGTCAAAATCGGCTATTTGTACCTGTTTAAGCTCGAATCTGGAGCCCGAACGAAAAATAGGACTGAAAATTTGTTTTGCTCAATCGATAGAACACATTGTGATGTACATTTGATGAAAGTTTGGTTTAGAAGTATGCATTTTTAAGAAAGTTATCGTGCTCGGTACAACATTATGCATATTATCGACTTAGTCGTTTTCCGCGTTTTTGGTCAAAATCGGCTATTTGTACCTGTTTAAGCTCGAATCTGGAGCCCAAACGAAAAATAGGATTGAAAATTTTTTTGCTAAATCGATAGAACACATTGTGATGTACATTTGATGAAAGTTTGGTTTAGAAATATGCATTTTTAAGAAAGTTATCGTGCTCGGTACAACATTATGCATATTATCGACTTAGTCGTTTTCCGCGTTTTTGGTCAAAATCGGCTATTTGTACCTGTTTAAGCTCGAATCTGGAGCCCGAACGAAAAATAGGACTGAAAATTTGTTTTGCTCAATCGATAGAACACATTGTGATGTACATTTGATGAAAGTTTGGTTTAGAAGTATGCATTTTTAAGAAAGTTATCGTGCTCGGTACAACATTATGCATATTATCGACTTAGTCGTTTTCCGCGTTTTTGGTCAAAATCGGCTATTTGTACCTGTTTAAGCTCGAATCTGGAGCCCGAACGAAAAATAGGACTGAAAATTTGTTTTGCTCAATCGATAGAACACATTGTGATGTACATTTGATGAAAGTTTGGTTTAGAAATATGCATTTTTAAGAAAGTTATCGTGCTCGGTACAACATTATGCATATTATCGACTTAGTCGTTTTCCGCGTTTTTGGTCAAAATCGGCTATTTGTACCTGTTTAAGCTCGGACCTGGAGCCCAAACGAAAAATAGGACTGAAAATTTGTTTTGCTCAATCGATAGAACACATTGTGATGTACATTTGATGAAAGTTTGGTTTAGAAATATGCATTTTTAAGAAAGTTATCGTGCTCGGTACAACATTATGCATATTATCGACTTAGTCGTTTTAGGCGTTTTTGATCAAAATCGGCTATTTGTACCTGTTTAAGCTCGGACCTGGAGCCCAAACGAAAAATAGGACTGAAAATTTGTTTTGCTCAATCGATAGAACACATTGTGATGTACATTTAATGAAAATTTGGTTTAGAAATATGTTTTTTTAACGAAGTTATCGTGCTCGGTACAAGAATATGCGTGTTTTCGACTTAGTCATTTTCCGCGTTTTTGGTCAAAATCGGCTATTTGTACCTGTTTAAGCTCGAATCTGGAGCCCGAACGAAAAATAGGACTGAAAATTTGTTTTGCTCAATCGATAGAACACATTGTGATGTACATTTGATGAAAGTTTGGTTTAGAAATATGCATTTTTAAGAAAGTTATCGTGCTCGGTACAAGAATATGCATATTATCGACTTAGTCGTTTTCCGCGTTTTTGGTCAAAATCGGCTATTTGTACGTGTGTAAGCTCGAATCTGGAGCCCAAACGAAAAATAGGACTGAAAATTTGTTTGCTCAATCGATAGAACACATTGTGATGTACATTTGATGAAAGTTTGGTTTAGAAATATGCATTTTTAAGAAAGTTATCGTGCTCGGTACAACATTATGCATATTATCGACTTAGTCGTTTTCCGCGTTTTTGATCAAAATCGGCTATTTGTACCTGTTTAAGCTCGGACCTGGAGCCCAAACGAAAAATAGGACTGAAAATTTGTTTTGCTCAATCGATAGAACACATTGTGATGTACATTTGATGAAAGTTTGGTTTAGAAATATGCATTTTTAAGAAAGTTATCGTGCTCGGTACAAGAATATGCATATTATCGACTTAGTCGTTTTCCGCGTTTTTGGTCAAAATCGGCTATTTGTACCTGTTTAAGCTCGAATCTGGAGCCCGAACGAAAAATAGGACTGAAAATTTGTTTTGCTCAATCGATAGAACACATTGTGATGTACATTTGATGAAAGTTTGGTTTAGAAGTATGCATTTTTAAGAAAGTTATCGTGCTCGGTACAACATTATGCATATTATCGACTTAGTCGTTTTCCGCGTTTTTGGTCAAAATCGGCTATTTGTACCTGTTTAAGCTCGAATCTGGAGCCCAAACGAAAAATAGGATTGAAAATTTTTTTGCTAAATCGATAGAACACATTGTGATGTACATTTGATGAAAGTTTGGTTTAGAAATATGCATTTTTAAGAAAGTTATCGTGCTCGGTACAACATTATGCATATTATCGACTTAGTCGTTTTCCGCGTTTTTTGGTCAAAATCGGCTATTTGTACCTGTTTAAGCTCGAATCTGGAGCCCGAACGAAAAATAGGACTGAAAATTTGTTTTGCTCAATCGATAGAACACATTGTGATGTACATTTGATGAAAGTTTGGTTTAGAAATATGCATTTTTAAGAAAGTTATCGTGCTCGGTACAAGAATATGCATATTATCGACTTAGTCGTTTTCCGCGTTTTTGGTCAAAATCGGCTATTTGTACGTGTGTAAGCTCGAATCTGGAGCCCAAACGAAAAATAGGACTGAAAATTTGTTTGCTCAATCGATAGAACACATTGTGATGTACATTTGATGAAAGTTTGGTTTAGAAATATGCATTTTTAAGAAAGTTATCGTGCTCGGTACAACATTATGCATATTATCGACTTAGTCGTTTTCCGCGTTTTTGATCAAAATCGGCTATTTGTACCTGTTTAAGCTCGGACCTGGAGCCCAAACGAAAAATAGGACTGAAAATTTGTTTTGCTCAATCGATAGAACACATTGTGATGTACATTTGATGAAAGTTTGGTTTAGAAATATGCATTTTTAAGAAAGTTATCGTGCTCGGTACAAGAATATGCATATTATCGACTTAGTCGTTTTCCGCGTTTTTGGTCAAAATCGGCTATTTGTACCTGTTTAAGCTCGAATCTGGAGCCCGAACGAAAAATAGGACTGAAAATTTGTTTTGCTCAATCGATAGAACACATTGTGATGTACATTTGATGAAAGTTTGGTTTAGAAGTATGCATTTTTAAGAAAGTTATCGTGCTCGGTACAACATTATGCATATTATCGACTTAGTCGTTTTCCGCGTTTTTGGTCAAAATCGGCTATTTGTACCTGTTTAAGCTCGAATCTGGAGCCCAAACGAAAAATAGGATTGAAAATTTTTTTGCTAAATCGATAGAACACATTGTGATGTACATTTGATGAAAGTTTGGTTTAGAAATATGCATTTTTAAGAAAGTTATCGTGCTCGGTACAACATTATGCATATTACCGACTTAGTCGTTTTCCGCGTTTTTGGTCAAAATCGGCTATTTGTACCTGTTTAAGCTCGAATCTGGAGCCCGAACGAAAAATAGGACTGAAAATTTGTTTTGCTCAATCGATAGAACACATTGTGATGTACATTTGATGAAAGTTTGGTTTAGAAGTATGCATTTTTAAGAAAGTTATCGTGCTCGGTACAACATTATGCATATTATCGACTTAGTCGTTTTCCGCGTTTTTGGTCAAAATCGGCTATTTGTACCTGTTTAAGCTCGAATCTGGAGCCCAAACGAAAAATAGGATTGAAAATTTTTTTGCTAAATCGATAGAACACATTGTGATGTACATTTGATGAAAGTTTGGTTTAGAAATATGCATTTTTAAGAAAGTTATCGTGCTCGGTACAACATTATGCATATTATCGACTTAGTCGTTTTCCGCGTTTTTGGTCAAAATCGGCTATTTGTACCTGTTTAAGCTCGGACCTGGAGCCCAAACGAAAAATAGGACTGAAAATTTGTTTTGCTCAATCGATAGAACACATTGTGATGTACATTTGATGAAAGTTTGGTTTAGAAATATGCATTTTTAAGAAAGTTATCGTGCTCGGTACAACATTATGCATATTATCGACTTAGTCGTTTTAGGCGTTTTTGATCAAAATCGGCTATTTGTACCTGTTTAAGCTCGGACCTGGAGCCCAAACGAAAAATAGGACTGAAAATTTGTTTTGCTCAATCGATAGAACACATTGTGATGTACATTTAATGAAAATTTGGTTTAGAAATATGTTTTTTTAACGAAGTTATCGTGCTCGGTACAAGAATATGCGTGTTTTCGACTTAGTCATTTTCCGCGTTTTTGGTCAAAATCGGCTATTTGTACCTGTTTAAGCTCGAATCTGGAGCCCGAACGAAAAATAGGACTGAAAATTTGTTTTGCTCAATCGATAGAACACATTGTGATGTACATTTGATGAAAGTTTGGTTTAGAAATATGCATTTTTAAGAAAGTTATCGTGCTCGGTACAAGAATATGCATATTATCGACTTAGTCGTTTTCCGCGTTTTTGGTCAAAATCGGCTATTTGTACGTGTGTAAGCTCGAATCTGGA
Source organism: Phorcus lineatus (assembly GCA_921293015.1). Taxonomy (NCBI): domain Eukaryota; kingdom Metazoa; phylum Mollusca; class Gastropoda; order Trochida; family Trochidae; genus Phorcus; species Phorcus lineatus. The sequence continues at coordinate 7,974,935 of OV121092.1, read as the reverse complement.
GCCCAAACGAAAAATAGGACTGAAAATTTGTTTGCTCAATCGATAGAACACATTGTGATGTACATTTGATGAAAGTTTGGTTTAGAAATATGCATTTTTAAGAAAGTTATCGTGCTCGGTACAACATTATGCATATTATCGACTTAGTCGTTTTCCGCGTTTTTGATCAAAATCGGCTATTTGTACCTGTTTAAGCTCGGACCTGGAGCCCAAACGAAAAATAGGACTGAAAATTTGTTTTGCTCAATCGATAGAACACATTGTGATGTACATTTGATGAAAGTTTGGTTTAGAAATATGCATTTTTAAGAAAGTTATCGTGCTCGGTACAAGAATATGCATATTATCGACTTAGTCGTTTTCCGCGTTTTTGGTCAAAATCGGCTATTTGTACCTGTTTAAGCTCGAATCTGGAGCCCGAACGAAAAATAGGACTGAAAATTTGTTTTGCTCAATCGATAGAACACATTGTGATGTACATTTGATGAAAGTTTGGTTTAGAAGTATGCATTTTTAAGAAAGTTATCGTGCTCGGTACAACATTATGCATATTATCGACTTAGTCGTTTTCCGCGTTTTTGGTCAAAATCGGCTATTTGTACCTGTTTAAGCTCGAATCTGGAGCCCAAACGAAAAATAGGATTGAAAATTTTTTTGCTAAATCGATAGAACACATTGTGATGTACATTTGATGAAAGTTTGGTTTAGAAATATGCATTTTTAAGAAAGTTATCGTGCTCGGTACAACATTATGCATATTATCGACTTAGTCGTTTTCCGCGTTTTTGGTCAAAATCGGCTATTTGTACCTGTTTAAGCTCGAATCTGGAGCCCGAACGAAAAATAGGACTGAAAATTTGTTTTGCTCAATCGATAGAACACATTGTGATGTACATTTGATGAAAGTTTGGTTTAGAAGTATGCATTTTTAAGAAAGTTATCGTGCTCGGTACAACATTATGCATATTATCGACTTAGTCGTTTTCCGCGTTTTTGGTCAAAATCGGCTATTTGTACCTGTTTAAGCTCGAATCTGGAGCCCAAACGAAAAATAGGATTGAAAATTTTTTTGCTAAATCGATAGAACACATTGTGATGTACATTTGATGAAAGTTTGGTTTAGAAATATGCATTTTTAAGAAAGTTATCGTGCTCGGTACAACATTATGCATATTATCGACTTAGTCGTTTTCCGCGTTTTTGGTCAAAATCGGCTATTTGTACCTGTTTAAGCTCGGACCTGGAGCCCAAACGAAAAATAGGACTGAAAATTTGTTTTGCTCAATCGATAGAACACATTGTGATGTACATTTGATGAAAGTTTGGTTTAGAAATATGCATTTTTAAGAAAGTTATCGTGCTCGGTACAACATTATGCATATTATCGACTTAGTCGTTTTAGGCGTTTTTGATCAAAATCGGCTATTTGTACCTGTTTAAGCTCGGACCTGGAGCCCAAACGAAAAATAGGACTGAAAATTTGTTTTGCTCAATCGATAGAACACATTGTGATGTACATTTAATGAAAATTTGGTTTAGAAATATGTTTTTTTAACGAAGTTATCGTGCTCGGTACAAGAATATGCGTGTTTTCGACTTAGTCATTTTCCGCGTTTTTGGTCAAAATCGGCTATTTGTACCTGTTTAAGCTCGGACCTGGAGCCCAAACGAAAAATAGGACTGAAAATTTGTTTTGCTCAATCGATAGAACACATTGTGATGTACATTTGATGAAAGTTTGGTTTAGAAATATGCATTTTTAAGAAAGTTATCGTGCTCGGTACAAGAATATGCATATTATCGACTTAGTCGTTTTCCGCGTTTTTGGTCAAAATCGGCTATTTGTACCTGTTTAAGCTCGAATCTGGAGCCCGAACGAAAAATAGGACTGAAAATTTGTTTTGCTCAATCGATAGAACACATTGTGATGTACATTTGATGAAAGTTTGGTTTAGAAATATGCATTTTTAAATAAGTTATCGTGCTCGGTACAACATTATGCATATTATCGACTTAGTCGTTTTCCGCGTTTTTGGTAAAAATCGGCTATTTGTACCTGTTTAAGCTCGGACCTGGAGCCCGAACGAAAAATAGGACTGAAAATTTGTTTTGCTCAATCGATAGAACACATTGTGATGTACATTTGATGAAAGTTTGGTTTAGAAGTATGCATTTTTAAGAAAGTTATCGTGCTCGGTACAACATTATGCATATTATCGACTTAGTCGTTTTCCGCGTTTTTGGTCAAAATCGGCTATTTGTACGTGTGTAAGCTCGAATCTGGAGCCCAAACGAAAAATAGGATTGAAAATTTTTTTGCTCAATCGATAGAACACATTGTGATGTACATTTGATGAAAGTTTGGTTTAGAAATATGCATTTTTAAGAAAGTTATCGTGCTCGGTACAACATTATGCATATTATCGACTTAGTCGTTTTCCGCGTTTTTGGTCAAAATCGGCTATTTGTACCTGTTTAAGCTCGAATCTGGAGCCCAAACGAAAAATAGGACTGAAAATTTGTTTGCTCAATCGATAGAACACATTGTGATGTACATTTGATGAAAGTTTGGTTTAGAAATATGCATTTTTAAGAAAGTTATCGTGCTCGGTACAACATTATGCATATTATCGACTTAGTCGTTTTCCGCGTTTTTGGTCAAAATCGGCTATTTGTACCTGTTTAAGCTCGGACCTGGAGCCCAAACGAAAAATAGGACTGAAAATTTGTTTTGCTCAATCGATAGAACACATTGTGATGTACATTTGATGAAAGTTTGGTTTAGAAATATGCTTTTTTAACGAAGTTATCGTGCTCGGTACAAGAATATGCATGTTTTCGACTTAGTCATTTTCCGCGTTTTTGATCAAAATCGGCTATTTGTACCTGTTTAAGCTCGGACCTGGAGCCTAAACGAAAAATAGGACTGAAAATTTGTTTTGCTCAATCGATAGAACACATTGTGATGTACATTTGATGAACGTTTGGTTTAGAAATATGCATTTTTAACGAAGTTATTGTGCTCGGTACAACATTATGCATATTATCGACTTAGCCGTTTTCCGCGTTTTTGATCAAAATCGGCTATTTGTACCTGTTTAAGCTCGGACCTGGAGCCCAAACGAAAAAAAGGACTGAAAATTTGTTTTGCTCAATCGATAGAACACATTGTGATGTACATTTGATGAACGTTTGGTTTAGAAATATGCATTTTTAAGAAAGTTATCGTGCTCGGTACAACATTATGCATATTATCGACTTAGTCGTTTTCCGCGTTTTTGGTCAAAAGCGGCTATTTGTACGTGTGTAAGCTCGAAACTGGAGCCCAAACGAAAAATAGGACTGAAAATTTGTTTTGCTCAATCGATAGAACACATTGTGATGTACATTTGATGAAAGTTTGGTTTAGAAATATGCATTTTTAAGAAAGTTATCGTGCTCGGTACAACATTATGCATATTATCGACTTAGTCGTTTTCCGCGTTTTTGGTCAAAATCGGCTATTTGTACCTGTTTAAGCTCGAATCTGGAGCCCAAACGAAAAATAGGACTGAAAATTTGTTTTGCTCAATCGATAGAACACATTGTGATGTACATTTGATGAAAGTTTGGTTTAGAAATATGCATTTTTAAGAAAGTTATCGTGCTCGGTACAAGAATATGCATGTTTTCGACTTAGTCATTTTCCGCGTTTTTGGTCAAAATCGGCTATTTGTACGTGTTTAAGCTCGAATCTGGAGCCCGAACGAAAATAGGACTGAAAATTTGTTTTGCTCAATCGATAGAACACATTGTGATGTACATTTGATGAAAGTTTGGTTTAGAAGTATGCATTTTTAAGAAAGTTATCGTGCTCGGTACAAGAATATGCATGTTTTCGACTTAGTCATTTTCCGCGTTTTTGGTCAAAATCGGCTATTTGTACGTGTGTAAGCTCGAATCTGGAGCCCAAACGAAAAATAGGACTGAAAATTTGTTTGCTCAATCGATAGAACACATTGTGATGTACATTTGATGAAAGTTTGGTTTAGAAATATGCATTTTTAAGAAAGTTATCGTGCTCGGTACAACATTATGCATATTATCGACTTAGTCGTTTTCCGCGTTTTTGGTCAAAATCGGCTATTTGTACCTGTTTAAGCTCGAATCTGGAGCCCAAACGAAAAATAGGACTGAAAATTTGTTTGCTCAATCGATAGAACACATTGTGATGTACATTTGATGAAAGTTTGGTTTAGAAATATGCATTTTTAAGAAAGTTATCGTGCTCGGTACAAGAATATGCATATTATCGACTTAGTCGTTTTCCGCGTTTTTGGTCAAAATCGGCTATTTGTACCTGTTTAAGCTCGAATCTGGAGCCCGAACGAAAAATAGGACTGAAAATTTGTTTTGCTCAATCGATAGAACACATTGTGATGTACATTTGATGAAAGTTTGGTTTAGAAGTATGCATTTTTAAGAAAGTTATCGTGCTCGGTACAACATTATGCATATTATCGACTTAGTCGTTTTCCGCGTTTTTGGTCAAAATCGGCTATTTGTACGTGTGTAAGCTCGAATCTGGAGCCCAAACGAAAAATAGGATTGAAAATTTTTTTGCTCAATCGATAGAACACATTGTGATGTACATTTGATGAAAGTTTGGTTTAGAAATATGCATTTTTAAGAAAGTTATCGTGCTCGGTACAACATTATGCATATTATCGACTTAGTCGTTTTCCGCGTTTTTGGTCAAAATCGGCTATTTGTACGTGTGTAAGCTCGAATCTGGAGCCCAAACGAAAAATAGGATTGAAAATTTGTTTGCTCAATCGATAGAACACATTGTGATGTACATTTGATGAAAGTTTGGTTTAGAAATATGCTTTTTTAACGAAGTTATCGTGCTCGGTACAAGAATATGCATGTTTTCGACTTAGTCATTTTCCGCGTTTTTGATCAAAATCGGCTATTTGTACCTGTTTAAGCTCGGACCTGGAGCCTAAACGAAAAATAGGACTGAAAATTTGTTTTGCTCAATCGATAGAACACATTGTGATGTACATTTGATGAAAGTTTGGTTTAGAAATATGCATTTTTAACGAAGTTATTGTGCTCGGTACAACATTATGCATATTATCGACTTAGCCGTTTTCCGCGTTTTTGATCAAAATCGGCTATTTGTACCTGTTTAAGCTCGGACCTGGAGCCCAAACGAAAAAAAGGACTGAAAATTTGTTTTGCTCAATCGATAGAACACATTGTGATGTACATTTGATGAAAGTTTGGTTTAGAAATATGCATTTTTAAGAAAGTTATCGTGCTCGGTACAACATTATGCATATTATCGACTTAGTCGTTTTCCGCGTTTTTGGTCAAAATCGGCTATTTGTACCTGTTTAAGCTCGAATCTGGAGCCCAAACGAAAAATAGGACTGAAAATTTGTTTTGCTCAATCGATAGAACACATTGTGATGTACATTTGATGAAAGTTTTGTTTAGAAATATGCATTTTTAAGAAAGTTATCGTGCTCGGTACAACATTATGCATATTATCGACTTAGTCGTTTACCGCGTTTTTGGTCAAAATCGGCTATTTGTACCTGTTTAAGCTCGAATCTGGAGCCCGAACGAAAAATAGGACTGAAAATTTGTTTTGCTCAATCGATAGAACACATTGTGATGTACATTTGATGAAAGTTTGGTTTAGAAATATGTTTTTTTAACGAAGTTATCGTGCTCGGTACAAGAATATGCATGTTTTCGACTTAGTCATTTTCCGCGTTTTTGGTCAAAATCGACTTTTTGTACGTGTGTAAGCTCGAATCTGGAGCCCAAACGAAAAATAGGACTGAAAATTTGTTTTGCTCAATCGATAGAACACATTGTGATGTACATTTGATGAAAGTTTGGTTTAGAAGTATGCATTTTTAAGAAAGTTATCGTGCTCGGTACAAGAATATGCATGTTTTCGACTTAGTCATTTTCCGCGTTTTTGGTCAAAATCGGCTATTTGTACCTGTGTAAGCTCGAAACTGGAGCCCAAACGAAAAATAGGACTGAAAATTTGTTTTGCTCAATCGATAGAACACATTGTGATGTACATTTGATGAACGTTTGGTTTAGAAATATGCATTTTTAAGAAAGTTATCGTGCTCGGTACAACATTATGCATATTATCGACTTAGTCGTTTTCCGCGCTTTTGGTCAAAATCGGCTATTTGTACGTGTGTAAGCTCGAATCTGGAGCCCAAACGAAAAATAGGACTGAAAATTTGTTTTGCTCAATCGATAGAACACATTGTGATGTACATTTGATGAAAGTTTGGTTTAGAAATATGCATTTTTAAGAAAGTTATCGTGCTCGGTACAAGAATATGCATATTATCGACTTAGTCGTTTTCCGCGTTTTTGGTCAAAATCGGCTATTTGTACCTGTTTAAGCTCGAATCTGGAGCCCGAACGAAAAATAGGACTGAAAATTTGTTTTGCTCAATCGATAGAACACATTGTGATGTACATTTGATGAAAGTTTGGTTTAGAAATATGCATTTTTAAATAAGTTATCGTGCTCGGTACAACATTATGCATATTATCGACTTAGTCGTTTTCCGCGTTTTTGGTCAAAATCGGCTATTTGTACCTGTTTAAGCTCGGACCTGGAGCCCGAACGAAAAATAGGACTGAAAATTTGTTTTGCTCAATCGATAGAACACATTGTGATGTACATTTGATGAAAGTTTGGTTTAGAAATATGCATTTTTAAGAAAGTTATCGTGCTCGGTACAAGAATATGCATATTATCGACTTAGTCGTTTTCCGCGTTTTTGGTCAAAATCGGCTATTTGTACCTGTTTAAGCTCGAATCTGGAGCCCGAACGAAAAATAGGACTGAAAATTTGTTTTGCTCAATCGATAGAACACATTGTGATGTACATTTGATGAAAGTTTGGTTTAGAAGTATGCATTTTTAAGAAAGTTATCGTGCTCGGTACAACATTATGCATATTATCGACTTAGTCGTTTTCCGCGTTTTTGGTCAAAATCGGCTATTTGTACGTGTGTAAGCTCGAATCTGGAGCCCAAACGAAAAATAGGATTGAAAATTTTTTTGCTCAATCGATAGAACACATTGTGATGTACATTTGATGAAAGTTTGGTTTAGAAATATGCATTTTTAAGAAAGTTATCGTGCTCGGTACAACATTATGCATATTATCGACTTAGTCGTTTTCCGCGTTTTTGGTCAAAATCGGCTATTTGTACCTGTTTAAGCTCGAATCTGGAGCCCAAACGAAAAATAGGACTGAAAATTTGTTTGCTCAATCGATAGAACACATTGTGATGTACATTTGATGAAAGTTTGGTTTAGAAATATGCATTTTTAAGAAAGTTATCGTGCTCGGTACAACATTATGCATATTATCGACTTAGTCGTTTTCCGCGTTTTTGGTCAAAATCGGCTATTTGTACCTGTTTAAGCTCGGACCTGGAGCCCAAACGAAAAATAGGACTGAAAATTTGTTTTGCTCAATCGATAGAACACATTGTGATGTACATTTGATGAAAGTTTGGTTTAGAAATATGCTTTTTTAACGAAGTTATCGTGCTCGGTACAAGAATATGCATGTTTTCGACTTAGTCATTTTCCGCGTTTTTGATCAAAATCGGCTATTTGTACCTGTTTAAGCTCGGACCTGGAGCCTAAACGAAAAATAGGACTGAAAATTTGTTTTGCTCAATCGATAGAACACATTGTGATGTACATTTGATGAACGTTTGGTTTAGAAATATGCATTTTTAACGAAGTTATTGTGCTCGGTACAACATTATGCATATTATCGACTTAGCCGTTTTCCGCGTTTTTGATCAAAATCGGCTATTTGTACCTGTTTAAGCTCGGACCTGGAGCCCAAACGAAAAAAAGGACTGAAAATTTGTTTTGCTCAATCGATAGAACACATTGTGATGTACATTTGATGAACGTTTGGTTTAGAAATATGCATTTTTAAGAAAGTTATCGTGCTCGGTACAACATTATGCATATTATCGACTTAGTCGTTTTCCGCGTTTTTGGTCAAAATCGGCTATTTGTACGTGTGTAAGCTCGAAACTGGAGCCCAAACGAAAAATAGGACTGAAAATTTGTTTTGCTCAATCGATAGAACACATTGTGATGTACATTTGATGAAAGTTTGGTTTAGAAATATGCATTTTTAAGAAAGTTATCGTGCTCGGTACAACATTATGCATATTATCGACTTAGTCGTTTTCCGCGTTTTTGGTCAAAATCGGCTATTTGTACCTGTTTAAGCTCGAATCTGGAGCCCAAACGAAAAATAGGACTGAAAATTTGTTTTGCTCAATCGATAGAACACATTGTGATGTACATTTGATGAAAGTTTGGTTTAGAAATATGCATTTTTAAGAAAGTTATCGTGCTCGGTACAAGAATATGCATGTTTTCGACTTAGTCATTTTCCGCGTTTTTGGTCAAAATCGGCTATTTGTACGTGTTTAAGCTCGAATCTGGAGCCCGAACGAAAATAGGACTGAAAATTTGTTTTGCTCAATCGATAGAACACATTGTGATGTACATTTGATGAAAGTTTGGTTTAGAAGTATGCATTTTTAAGAAAGTTATCGTGCTCGGTACAAGAATATGCATGTTTTCGACTTAGTCATTTTCCGCGTTTTTGGTCAAAATCGGCTATTTGTACCTGTTTAAGCTCGGACCTGGAGCCCGAACGAAAAATAGGACTGAAAATTTGTTTTGCTCAATCGATAGAACACATTGTGATGTACATTTGATGAAAGTTTGGTTTAGAAATATGCATTTTTAAGAAAGTTATCGTGCTCGGTACAAGAATATGCATATTATCGACTTAGTCGTTTTCCGCGTTTTTGGTCAAAATCGGCTATTTGTACCTGTTTAAGCTCGAATCTGGAGCCCAAACGAAAAATAGGACTGAAAATTTGTTTGCTCAATCGATAGAACACATTGTGATGTACATTTGATGAAAGTTTGGTTTAGAAATATGCATTTTTAAGAAAGTTATCGTGCTCGGTACAACATTATGCATATTATCGACTTAGTCGTTTTCCGCGTTTTTGGTCAAAATCGGCTATTTGTACCTGTTTAAGCTCGGACCTGGAGCCCAAACGAAAAATAGGACTGAAAATTTGTTTTGCTCAATCGATAGAACACATTGTGATGTACATTTGATGAAAGTTTGGTTTAGAAATATGCTTTTTTAACGAAGTTATCGTGCTCGGTACAAGAATATGCATGTTTTCGACTTAGTCATTTTCCGCGTTTTTGATCAAAATCGGCTATTTGTACCTGTTTAAGCTCGGACCTGGAGCCTAAACGAAAAATAGGACTGAAAATTTGTTTTGCTCAATCGATAGAACACATTGTGATGTACATTTGATGAACGTTTGGTTTAGAAATATGCATTTTTAACGAAGTTATTGTGCTCGGTACAACATTATGCATATTATCGACTTAGCCGTTTTCCGCGTTTTTGATCAAAATCGGCTATTTGTACCTGTTTAAGCTCGGACCTGGAGCCCAAACGAAAAAAAGGACTGAAAATTTGTTTTGCTCAATCGATAGAACACATTGTGATGTACATTTGATGAACGTTTGGTTTAGAAATATGCATTTTTAAGAAAGTTATCGTGCTCGGTACAACATTATGCATATTATCGACTTAGTCGTTTTCCGCGTTTTTGGTCAAAATCGGCTATTTGTACCTGTTTAAGCTCGAATCTGGAGCCCAAACGAAAAATAGGACTGAAAATTTGTTTTGCTCAATCGATAGAACACATTGTGATGTACATTTGATGAAAGTTTGGTTTAGAAATATGCATTTTTAAGAAAGTTATCGTGCTCGGTACAAGAATATGCATGTTTTCGACTTAGTCATTTTCCGCGTTTTTGGTCAAAATCGGCTATTTGTACGTGTTTAAGCTCGAATCTGGAGCCCGAACGAAAATAGGACTGAAAATTTGTTTTGCTCAATCGATAGAACACATTGTGATGTACATTTGATGAAAGTTTGGTTTAGAAATATGCATTTTTAAGAAAGTTATCGTGCTCGGTACAAGAATATGCATGTTTTCGACTTAGTCATTTTCCGCGTTTTTGGTCAAAATCGGCTATTTGTACGTGTTTAAGCTCGAATCTGGAGCCCGAACGAAAATAGGACTGAAAATTTGTTTTGCTCAATCGATAGAACACATTGTGATGTACATTTGATGAAAGTTTGGTTTAGAAGTATGCATTTTTAAGAAAGTTATCGTGCTCGGTACAAGAATATGCATGTTTTCGACTTAGTCATTTTCCGCGTTTTTGGTCAAAATCGGCTATTTGTACGTGTGTAAGCTCGAATCTGGAGCCCAAACGAAAAATAGGACTGAAAATTTGTTTGCTCAATCGATAGAACACATTGTGATGTACATTTGATGAAAGTTTGGTTTAGAAATATGCATTTTTAAGAAAGTTATCGTGCTCGGTACAACATTATGCATATTATCGACTTAGTCGTTTTCCGCGTTTTTGGTCAAAATCGGCTATTTGTACCTGTTTAAGCTCGGACCTGGAGCCCAAACGAAAAATAGGACTGAAAATTTGTTTTGCTCAATCGATAGAACACATTGTGATGTACATTTGATGAAAGTTTGGTTTAGAAATATGCTTTTTTAACGAAGTTATCGTGCTCGGTACAAGAATATGCATGTTTTCGACTTAGTCATTTTCCGCGTTTTTGATCAAAATCGGCTATTTGTACCTGTTTAAGCTCGGACCTGGAGCCTAAACGAAAAATAGGACTGAAAATTTGTTTTGCTCAATCGATAGAACACATTGTGATGTACATTTGATGAACGTTTGGTTTAGAAATATGCATTTTTAACGAAGTTATTGTGCTCGGTACAACATTATGCATATTATCGACTTAGCCGTTTTCCGCGTTTTTGATCAAAATCGGCTATTTGTACCTGTTTAAGCTCGGACCTGGAGCCCAAACGAAAAAAAGGACTGAAAATTTGTTTTGCTCAATCGATAGAACACATTGTGATGTACATTTGATGAACGTTTGGTTTAGAAATATGCATTTTTAAGAAAGTTATCGTGCTCGGTACAACATTATGCATATTATCGACTTAGTCGTTTTCCGCGTTTTTGGTCAAAATCGGCTATTTGTACCTGTTTAAGCTCGAATCTGGAGCCCAAACGAAAAATAGGACTGAAAATTTGTTTTGCTCAATCGATAGAACACATTGTGATGTACATTTGATGAAAGTTTGGTTTAGAAATATGCATTTTTAAGAAAGTTATCGTGCTCGGTACAAGAATATGCATGTTTTCGACTTAGTCATTTTCCGCGTTTTTGGTCAAAATCGGCTATTTGTACGTGTTTAAGCTCGAATCTGGAGCCCGAACGAAAATAGGACTGAAAATTTGTTTTGCTCAATCGATAGAACACATTGTGATGTACATTTGATGAAAGTTTGGTTTAGAAATATGCATTTTTAAGAAAGTTATCGTGCTCGGTACAAGAATATGCATGTTTTCGACTTAGTCATTTTCCGCGTTTTTGGTCAAAATCGGCTATTTGTACGTGTTTAAGCTCGAATCTGGAGCCCGAACGAAAATAGGACTGAAAATTTGTTTTGCTCAATCGATAGAACACATTGTGATGTACATTTGATGAAAGTTTGGTTTAGAAGTATGCATTTTTAAGAAAGTTATCGTGCTCGGTACAAGAATATGCATGTTTTCGACTTAGTCATTTTCCGCGTTTTTGGTCAAAATCGGCTATTTGTACGTGTGTAAGCTCGAATCTGGAGCCCAAACGAAAAATAGGACTGAAAATTTGTTTGCTCAATCGATAGAACACATTGTGATGTACATTTGATGAAAGTTTGGTTTAGAAATATGCATTTTTAAGAAAGTTATCGTGCTCGGTACAACATTATGCATATTATCGACTTAGTCGTTTTCCGCGTTTTTGATCAAAATCGGCTATTTGTACCTGTTTAAGCTCGGACCTGGAGCCCAAACGAAAAATAGGACTGAAAATTTGTTTTGCTCAATCGATAGAACACATTGTGATGTACATTTGATGAAAGTTTGGTTTAGAAATATGCATTTTTAAGAAAGTTATCGTGCTCGGTACAAGAATATGCATATTATCGACTTAGTCGTTTTCCGCGTTTTTGGTCAAAATCGGCTATTTGTACCTGTTTAAGCTCGAATCTGGAGCCCGAACGAAAAATAGGACTGAAAATTTGTTTTGCTCAATCGATAGAACACATTGTGATGTACATTTGATGAAAGTTTGGTTTAGAAGTATGCATTTTTAAGAAAGTTATCGTGCTCGGTACAACATTATGCATATTATCGACTTAGTCGTTTTCCGCGTTTTTGGTCAAAATCGGCTATTTGTACGTGTGTAAGCTCGAATCTGGAGCCCAAACGAAAAATAGGATTGAAAATTTTTTTGCTCAATCGATAGAACACATTGTGATGTACATTTGATGAAAGTTTGGTTTAGAAATATGCATTTTTAAGAAAGTTATCGTGCTCGGTACAACATTATGCATATTATCGACTTAGTCGTTTTCCGCGTTTTTGGTCAAAATCGGCTATTTGTACGTGTGTAAGCTCGAATCTGGAGCCCAAACGAAAAATAGGATTGAAAATTTGTTTGCTCAATCGATAGAACACATTGTGATGTACATTTGATGAAAGTTTGGTTTAGAAATATGCTTTTTTAACGAAGTTATCGTGCTCGGTACAAGAATATGCATGTTTTCGACTTAGTCATTTTCCGCGTTTTTGATCAAAATCGGCTATTTGTACCTGTTTAAGCTCGGACCTGGAGCCTAAACGAAAAATAGGACTGAAAATTTGTTTTGCTCAATCGATAGAACACATTGTGATGTACATTTGATGAAAGTTTGGTTTAGAAATATGCATTTTTAACGAAGTTATTGTGCTCGGTACAACATTATGCATATTATCGACTTAGCCGTTTTCCGCGTTTTTGATCAAAATCGGCTATTTGTACCTGTTTAAGCTCGGACCTGGAGCCCAAACGAAAAAAAGGACTGAAAATTTGTTTTGCTCAATCGATAGAACACATTGTGATGTACATTTGATGAAAGTTTGGTTTAGAAATATGCATTTTTAAGAAAGTTATCGTGCTCGGTACAACATTATGCATATTATCGACTTAGTCGTTTTCCGCGTTTTTGGTCAAAATCGGCTATTTGTACCTGTTTAAGCTCGAATCTGGAGCCCAAACGAAAAATAGGACTGAAAATTTGTTTTGCTCAATCGATAGAACACATTGTGATGTACATTTGATGAAAGTTTTGTTTAGAAATATGCATTTTTAAGAAAGTTATCGTGCTCGGTACAACATTATGCATATTATCGACTTAGTCGTTTACCGCGTTTTTGGTCAAAATCGGCTATTTGTACCTGTTTAAGCTCGAATCTGGAGCCCGAACGAAAAATAGGACTGAAAATTTGTTTTGCTCAATCGATAGAACACATTGTGATGTACATTTGATGAAAGTTTGGTTTAGAAATATGTTTTTTTAACGAAGTTATCGTGCTCGGTACAAGAATATGCATGTTTTCGACTTAGTCATTTTCCGCGTTTTTGGTCAAAATCGACTTTTTGTACGTGTGTAAGCTCGAATCTGGAGCCCAAACGAAAAATAGGACTGAAAATTTGTTTTGCTCAATCGATAGAACACATTGTGATGTACATTTGATGAAAGTTTGGTTTAGAAGTATGCATTTTTAAGAAAGTTATCGTGCTCGGTACAAGAATATGCATGTTTTCGACTTAGTCATTTTCCGCGTTTTTGGTCAAAATCGGCTATTTGTACCTGTGTAAGCTCGAAACTGGAGCCCAAACGAAAAATAGGACTGAAAATTTGTTTTGCTCAATCGATAGAACACATTGTGATGTACATTTGATGAAAGTTTGGTTTAGAAATATGCATTTTTAAGAAAGTTATCGTGCTCGGTACAACATTATGCATATTATCGACTTAGTCGTTTTCCGCGTTTTTGATCAAAATCGGCTATTTGTACCTGTTTAAGCTCGGACCTGGAGCCCAAACGAAAAATAGGACTGAAAATTTGTTTTGCTCAATCGATAGAACACATTGTGATGTACATTTGATGAAAGTTTGGTTTAGAAATATGCATTTTTAAGAAAGTTATCGTGCTCGGTACAAGAATATGCATATTATCGACTTAGTCGTTTTCCGCGTTTTTGGTCAAAATCGGCTATTTGTACCTGTTTAAGCTCGAATCTGGAGCCCGAACGAAAAATAGGACTGAAAATTTGTTTTGCTCAATCGATAGAACACATTGTGATGTACATTTGATGAAAGTTTGGTTTAGAAGTATGCATTTTTAAGAAAGTTATCGTGCTCGGTACAAGAATATGCATATTATCGACTTAGTCGTTTTCCGCGTTTTTGGTCAAAATCGGCTATTTGTACGTGTGTAAGCTCGAATCTGGAGCCCAAACGAAAAATAGGATTGAAAATTTTTTTGCTCAATCGATAGAACACATTGTGATGTACATTTGATGAAAGTTTGGTTTAGAAATATGCATTTTTAAGAAAGTTATCGTGCTCGGTACAACATTATGCATATTATCGACTTAGTCGTTTTCCGCGTTTTTTGGTCAAAATCGGCTATTTGTACGTGTGTAAGCTCGAATCTGGAGCCCAAACGAAAAATAGGATTGAAAATTTTTTTGCTCAATCGATAGAACACATTGTGATGTACATTTGATGAAAGTTTGGTTTAGAAATATGCTTTTTTAACGAAGTTATCGTGCTCGGTACAAGAATATGCATGTTTTCGACTTAGTCATTTTCCGCGTTTTTGATCAAAATCGGCTATTTGTACCTGTTTAAGCTCGGACCTGGAGCCTAAACGAAAAATAGGACTGAAAATTTGTTTTGCTCAATCAATAGAACACATTGTGATGTACATTTGATGAAAGTTTGGTTTAGAAATATGCATTTTTAACGAAGTTATTGTGCTCGGTACAACATTATGCATATTATCGACTTAGCCGTTTTCCGCGTTTTTGATCAAAATCGGCTATTTGTACCTGTTTAAGCTCGGACCTGGAGCCCAAACGAAAAAAAGGACTGAAAATTTGTTTTGCTCAATCGATAGAACACATTGTGATGTACATTTGATGAACGTTTGGTTTAGAAATATGCATTTTTAAGAAAGTTATCGTGCTCGGTACAACATTATGCATATTATCGACTTAGTCGTTTTCCGCGTTTTTGGTCAAAATCGGCTATTTGTACCTGTTTAAGCTCGAATCTGGAGCCCAAACGAAAAATAGGACTGAAAATTTGTTTTGCTCAATCGATAGAACACATTGTGATGTACATTTGATGAAAGTTTGGTTTAGAAATATGCATTTTTAAGAAAGTTATCGTGCTCGGTACAAGAATATGCATGTTTTCGACTTAGTCATTTTCCGCGTTTTTGGTCAAAATCGGCTATTTGTACGTGTTTAAGCTCGAATCTGGAGCCCGAACGAAAATAGGACTGAAAATTTGTTTTGCTCAATCGATAGAACACATTGTGATGTACATTTGATGAAAGTTTGGTTTAGAAATATGCATTTTTAAGAAAGTTATCGTGCTCGGTACAAGAATATGCATGTTTTCGACTTAGTCATTTTCCGCGTTTTTGGTCAAAATCGGCTATTTGTACGTGTTTAAGCTCGAATCTGGAGCCCGAACGAAAATAGGACTGAAAATTTGTTTTGCTCAATCGATAGAACACATTGTGATGTACATTTGATGAAAGTTTGGTTTAGAAGTATGCATTTTTAAGAAAGTTATCGTGCTCGGTACAAGAATATGCATGTTTTCGACTTAGTCATTTTCCGCGTTTTTGGTCAAAATCGGCTATTTGTACGTGTGTAAGCTCGAATCTGGAGCCCAAACGAAAAATAGGACTGAAAATTTGTTTGCTCAATCGATAGAACACATTGTGATGTACATTTGATGAAAGTTTGGTTTAGAAATATGCATTTTTAAGAAAGTTATCGTGCTCGGTACAACATTATGCATATTATCGACTTAGTCGTTTTCCGCGTTTTTGATCAAAATCGGCTATTTGTACCTGTTTAAGCTCGGACCTGGAGCCCAAACGAAAAATAGGACTGAAAATTTGTTTTGCTCAATCGATAGAACACATTGTGATGTACATTTGATGAAAGTTTGGTTTAGAAATATGCATTTTTAAGAAAGTTATCGTGCTCGGTACAAGAATATGCATATTATCGACTTAGTCGTTTTCCGCGTTTTTGGTCAAAATCGGCTATTTGTACCTGTTTAAGCTCGAATCTGGAGCCCGAACGAAAAATAGGACTGAAAATTTGTTTTGCTCAATCGATAGAACACATTGTGATGTACATTTGATGAAAGTTTGGTTTAGAAGTATGCATTTTTAAGAAAGTTATCGTGCTCGGTACAACATTATGCATATTATCGACTTAGTCGTTTTCCGCGTTTTTGGTCAAAATCGGCTATTTGTACGTGTGTAAGCTCGAATCTGGAGCCCAAACGAAAAATAGGATTGAAAATTTTTTTGCTCAATCGATAGAACACATTGTGATGTACATTTGATGAAAGTTTGGTTTAGAAATATGCATTTTTAAGAAAGTTATCGTGCTCGGTACAACATTATGCATATTATCGACTTAGTCGTTTTCCGCGTTTTTGGTCAAAATCGGCTATTTGTACGTGTGTAAGCTCGAATCTGGAGCCCAAACGAAAAATAGGATTGAAAATTTGTTTGCTCAATCGATAGAACACATTGTGATGTACATTTGATGAAAGTTTGGTTTAGAAATATGCTTTTTTAACGAAGTTATCGTGCTCGGTACAAGAATATGCATGTTTTCGACTTAGTCATTTTCCGCGTTTTTGATCAAAATCGGCTATTTGTACCTGTTTAAGCTCGGACCTGGAGCCTAAACGAAAAATAGGACTGAAAATTTGTTTTGCTCAATCGATAGAACACATTGTGATGTACATTTGATGAAAGTTTGGTTTAGAAATATGCATTTTTAACGAAGTTATTGTGCTCGGTACAACATTATGCATATTATCGACTTAGCCGTTTTCCGCGTTTTTGATCAAAATCGGCTATTTGTACCTGTTTAAGCTCGGACCTGGAGCCCAAACGAAAAAAAGGACTGAAAATTTGTTTTGCTCAATCGATAGAACACATTGTGATGTACATTTGATGAAAGTTTGGTTTAGAAATATGCATTTTTAAGAAAGTTATCGTGCTCGGTACAACATTATGCATATTATCGACTTAGTCGTTTTCCGCGTTTTTGGTCAAAATCGGCTATTTGTACCTGTTTAAGCTCGAATCTGGAGCCCAAACGAAAAATAGGACTGAAAATTTGTTTTGCTCAATCGATAGAACACATTGTGATGTACATTTGATGAAAGTTTTGTTTAGAAATATGCATTTTTAAGAAAGTTATCGTGCTCGGTACAACATTATGCATATTATCGACTTAGTCGTTTACCGCGTTTTTGGTCAAAATCGGCTATTTGTACCTGTTTAAGCTCGAATCTGGAGCCCGAACGAAAAATAGGACTGAAAATTTGTTTTGCTCAATCGATAGAACACATTGTGATGTACATTTGATGAAAGTTTGGTTTAGAAATATGTTTTTTTAACGAAGTTATCGTGCTCGGTACAAGAATATGCATGTTTTCGACTTAGTCATTTTCCGCGTTTTTGGTCAAAATCGACTTTTTGTACGTGTGTAAGCTCGAATCTGGAGCCCAAACGAAAAATAGGACTGAAAATTTGTTTTGCTCAATCGATAGAACACATTGTGATGTACATTTGATGAAAGTTTGGTTTAGAAGTATGCATTTTTAAGAAAGTTATCGTGCTCGGTACAAGAATATGCATGTTTTCGACTTAGTCATTTTCCGCGTTTTTGGTCAAAATCGGCTATTTGTACCTGTGTAAGCTCGAAACTGGAGCCCAAACGAAAAATAGGACTGAAAATTTGTTTTGCTCAATCGATAGAACACATTGTGATGTACATTTGATGAAAGTTTGGTTTAGAAATATGCATTTTTAAGAAAGTTATCGTGCTCGGTACAACATTATGCATATTATCGACTTAGTCGTTTTCCGCGTTTTTGATCAAAATCGGCTATTTGTACCTGTTTAAGCTCGGACCTGGAGCCCAAACGAAAAATAGGACTGAAAATTTGTTTTGCTCAATCGATAGAACACATTGTGATGTACATTTGATGAAAGTTTGGTTTAGAAATATGCATTTTTAAGAAAGTTATCGTGCTCGGTACAAGAATATGCATATTATCGACTTAGTCGTTTTCCGCGTTTTTGGTCAAAATCGGCTATTTGTACCTGTTTAAGCTCGAATCTGGAGCCCGAACGAAAAATAGGACTGAAAATTTGTTTTGCTCAATCGATAGAACACATTGTGATGTACATTTGATGAAAGTTTGGTTTAGAAGTATGCATTTTTAAGAAAGTTATCGTGCTCGGTACAAGAATATGCATATTATCGACTTAGTCGTTTTCCGCGTTTTTGGTCAAAATCGGCTATTTGTACGTGTGTAAGCTCGAATCTGGAGCCCAAACGAAAAATAGGATTGAAAATTTTTTTGCTCAATCGATAGAACACATTGTGATGTACATTTGATGAAAGTTTGGTTTAGAAATATGCATTTTTAAGAAAGTTATCGTGCTCGGTACAACATTATGCATATTATCGACTTAGTCGTTTTCCGCGTTTTTTGGTCAAAATCGGCTATTTGTACGTGTGTAAGCTCGAATCTGGAGCCCAAACGAAAAATAGGATTGAAAATTTTTTTGCTCAATCGATAGAACACATTGTGATGTACATTTGATGAAAGTTTGGTTTAGAAATATGCTTTTTTAACGAAGTTATCGTGCTCGGTACAAGAATATGCATGTTTTCGACTTAGTCATTTTCCGCGTTTTTGATCAAAATCGGCTATTTGTACCTGTTTAAGCTCGGACCTGGAGCCTAAACGAAAAATAGGACTGAAAATTTGTTTTGCTCAATCAATAGAACACATTGTGATGTACATTTGATGAAAGTTTGGTTTAGAAATATGCATTTTTAACGAAGTTATTGTGCTCGGTACAACATTATGCATATTATCGACTTAGCCGTTTTCCGCGTTTTTGATCAAAATCGGCTATTTGTACCTGTTTAAGCTCGGACCTGGAGCCCAAACGAAAAAAAGGACTGAAAATTTGTTTTGCTCAATCGATAGAACACATTGTGATGTACATTTGATGAAAGTTTGGTTTAGAAATATGCATTTTTAAGAAAGTTATCGTGCTCGGTACAACATTATGCATATTATCGACTTAGTCGTTTTCCGCGTTTTTGATCAAAATCGGCTATTTGTACCTGTTTAAGCTCGGACCTGGAGCCCAAACGAAAAATAGGACTGAAAATTTGTTTTGCTCAATCGATAGAACACATTGTGATGTACATTTGATGAAAGTTTGGTTTAGAAATATGCATTTTTAAGAAAGTTATCGTGCTCGGTACAAGAATATGCATATTATCGACTTAGTCGTTTTCCGCGTTTTTGGTCAAAATCGGCTATTTGTACCTGTTTAAGCTCGAATCTGGAGCCCGAACGAAAAATAGGACTGAAAATTTGTTTTGCTCAATCGATAGAACACATTGTGATGTACATTTGATGAAAGTTTGGTTTAGAAGTATGCATTTTTAAGAAAGTTATCGTGCTCGGTACAAGAATATGCATATTATCGACTTAGTCGTTTTCCGCGTTTTTGGTCAAAATCGGCTATTTGTACGTGTGTAAGCTCGAATCTGGAGCCCAAACGAAAAATAGGATTGAAAATTTTTTTGCTCAATCGATAGAACACATTGTGATGTACATTTGATGAAAGTTTGGTTTAGAAATATGCATTTTTAAGAAAGTTATCGTGCTCGGTACAACATTATGCATATTATCGACTTAGTCGTTTTCCGCGTTTTTTGGTCAAAATCGGCTATTTGTACGTGTGTAAGCTCGAATCTGGAGCCCAAACGAAAAATAGGATTGAAAATTTTTTTGCTCAATCGATAGAACACATTGTGATGTACATTTGATGAAAGTTTGGTTTAGAAATATGCTTTTTTAACGAAGTTATCGTGCTCGGTACAAGAATATGCATGTTTTCGACTTAGTCATTTTCCGCGTTTTTGATCAAAATCGGCTATTTGTACCTGTTTAAGCTCGGACCTGGAGCCTAAACGAAAAATAGGACTGAAAATTTGTTTTGCTCAATCAATAGAACACATTGTGATGTACATTTGATGAAAGTTTGGTTTAGAAATATGCATTTTTAACGAAGTTATTGTGCTCGGTACAACATTATGCATATTATCGACTTAGCCGTTTTCCGCGTTTTTGATCAAAATCGGCTATTTGTACCTGTTTAAGCTCGGACCTGGAGCCCAAACGAAAAATAGGACTGAAAATTTGTTTTGCTCAATCGATAGAACACATTGTGATGTACATTTGATGAAAGTTTGGTTTAGAAATATGCATTTTTAAGAAAGTTATCGTGCTCGGTACAACATTATGCATATTATCGACTTAGTCGTTTTCCGCGTTTTTGGTCAAAATCGGCTATTTGTACCTGTTTAAGCTCGAATCTGGAGCCCAAACGAAAAATAGGACTGAAAATTTGTTTTGCTCAATCGATAGAACACATTGTGATGTACATTTGATGAAAGTTTGGTTTAGAAATATGCATTTTTAAGAAAGTTATCGTGCTCGGTACAAGAATATGCATATTATCGACTTAGTCGTTTTCCGCGTTTTTGGTCAAAATCGGCTATTTGTACCTGTTTAAGCTCGAATCTGGAGCCCGAACGAAAAATAGGACTGAAAATTTGTTTTGCTCAATCGATAGAACACATTGTGATGTACATTTGATGAAAGTTTGGTTTAGAAGTATGCATTTTTAAGAAAGTTATCGTGCTCGGTACAACATTATGCATATTATCGACTTAGTCGTTTTCCGCGTTTTTGGTCAAAATCGGCTATTTGTACGTGTGTAAGCTCGAATCTGGAGCCCAAACGAAAAATAGGATTGAAAATTTTTTTGCTCAATCGATAGAACACATTGTGATGTACATTTGATGAAAGTTTGGTTTAGAAATATGCATTTTTAAGAAAGTTATCGTGCTCGGTACAACATTATGCATATTATCGACTTAGTCGTTTTCCGCGTTTTTGGTCAAAATCGGCTATTTGTACGTGTGTAAGCTCGAATCTGGAGCCCAAACGAAAAATAGGATTGAAAATTTTTTTGCTCAATCGATAGAACACATTGTGATGTACATTTGATGAAAGTTTGGTTTAGAAATATGCTTTTTTAACGAAGTTATCGTGCTCGGTACAAGAATATGCATGTTTTCGACTTAGTCATTTTCCGCGTTTTTGATCAAAATCGGCTATTTGTACCTGTTTAAGCTCGGACCTAGAGCCTAAACGAAAAATAGGACTGAAAATTTGTTTTGCTCAATCGATAGAACACATTGTGATGTACATTTGATGAAAGTTTGGTTTAGAAATATGCATTTTTAACGAAGTTATTGTGCTCGGTACAACATTATGCATATTATCGACTTAGCCGTTTTCCGCGTTTTTGATCAAAATCGGCTATTTGTACCTGTTTAAGCTCGGACCTGGAGCCCAAACGAAAAAAAGGACTGAAAATTTGTTTTGCTCAATCGATAGAACACATTGTGATGTACATTTGATGAAAGTTTGGTTTAGAAATATGCATTTTTAAGAAAGTTATCGTGCTCGGTACAACATTATGCATATTATCGACTTAGTCGTTTTCCGCGTTTTTGGTCAAAATCGGCTATTTGTACGTGTGTAAGCTCGAATCTGGAGCCCAAACGAAAAATAGGACTGAAAATTTGTTTTGCTCAATCGATAGAACACATTGTGATGTACATTTGATGAAAGTTTTGTTTAGAAATATGCATTTTTAAGAAAGTTATCGTGCTCGGTACAACATTATGCATATTATCGACTTAGTCGTTTACCGCGTTTTTGGTCAAAATCGGCTATTTGTACCTGTTTAAGCTCGAATCTGGAGCCCGAACGAAAAATAGGACTGAAAATTTGTTTTGCTCAATCGATAGAACACATTGTGATGTACATTTGATGAAAGTTTGGTTTAGAAATATGTTTTTTTAACGAAGTTATCGTGCTCGGTACAAGAATATGCATGTTTTCGACTTAGTCATTTTCCGCGTTTTTGGTCAAAATCGACTTTTTGTACGTGTGTAAGCTCGAATCTGGAGCCCAAACGAAAAATAGGATTGAAAATTTTTTTGCTCAATCGATAGAACACATTGTGATGTACATTTGATGAAAGTTTGGTTTAGAAATATGCTTTTTTAACGAAGTTATCGTGCTCGGTACAAGAATATGCATGTTTTCGACTTAGTCATTTTCCGCGTTTTTGATCAAAATCGGCTATTTGTACCTGTTTAAGCTCGGACCTGGAGCCTAAACGAAAAATAGGACTGAAAATTTGTTTTGCTCAATCAATAGAACACATTGTGATGTACATTTGATGAAAGTTTGGTTTAGAAATATGCATTTTTAACGAAGTTATTGTGCTCGGTACAACATTATGCATATTATCGACTTAGCCGTTTTCCGCGTTTTTGATCAAAATCGGCTATTTGTACCTGTTTAAGCTCGGACCTGGAGCCCAAACGAAAAAAAGGACTGAAAATTTGTTTTGCTCAATCGATAGAACACATTGTGATGTACATTTGATGAAAGTTTGGTTTAGAAATATGCATTTTTAAGAAAGTTATCGTGCTCGGTACAACATTATGCATATTATCGACTTAGTCGTTTTCCGCGTTTTTGGTCAAAATCGGCTATTTGTACCTGTTTAAGCTCGAATCTGGAGCCCAAACGAAAAATAGGACTGAAAATTTGTTTTGCTCAATCGATAGAACACATTGTGATGTACATTTGATGAAAGTTTGGTTTAGAAATATGCATTTTTAAGAAAGTTATCGTGCTCGGTACAAGAATATGCATATTATCGACTTAGTCGTTTTCCGCGTTTTTGGTCAAAATCGGCTATTTGTACCTGTTTAAGCTCGAATCTGGAGCCCGAACGAAAAATAGGACTGAAAATTTGTTTTGCTCAATCGATAGAACACATTGTGATGTACATTTGATGAAAGTTTGGTTTAGAAGTATGCATTTTTAAGAAAGTTATCGTGCTCGGTACAACATTATGCATATTATCGACTTAGTCGTTTTCCGCGTTTTTGGTCAAAATCGGCTATTTGTACGTGTGTAAGCTCGAATCTGGAGCCCAAACGAAAAATAGGATTGAAAATTTTTTTGCTCAATCGATAGAACACATTGTGATGTACATTTGATGAAAGTTTGGTTTAGAAATATGCATTTTTAAGAAAGTTATCGTGCTCGGTACAACATTATGCATATTATCGACTTAGTCGTTTTCCGCGTTTTTGGTCAAAATCGGCTATTTGTACGTGTGTAAGCTCGAATCTGGAGCCCAAACGAAAAATAGGATTGAAAATTTTTTTGCTCAATCGATAGAACACATTGTGATGTACATTTGATGAAAGTTTGGTTTAGAAATATGCTTTTTTAACGAAGTTATCGTGCTCGGTACAAGAATATGCATGTTTTCGACTTAGTCATTTTCCGCGTTTTTGATCAAAATCGGCTATTTGTACCTGTTTAAGCTCGGACCTAGAGCCTAAACGAAAAATAGGACTGAAAATTTGTTTTGCTCAATCGATAGAACACATTGTGATGTACATTTGATGAAAGTTTGGTTTAGAAATATGCATTTTTAACGAAGTTATTGTGCTCGGTACAACATTATGCATATTATCGACTTAGCCGTTTTCCGCGTTTTTGATCAAAATCGGCTATTTGTACCTGTTTAAGCTCGGACCTGGAGCCCAAACGAAAAAAAGGACTGAAAATTTGTTTTGCTCAATCGATAGAACACATTGTGATGTACATTTGATGAAAGTTTGGTTTAGAAATATGCATTTTTAAGAAAGTTATCGTGCTCGGTACAACATTATGCATATTATCGACTTAGTCGTTTTCCGCGTTTTTGGTCAAAATCGGCTATTTGTACCTGTTTAAGCTCGAATCTGGAGCCCAAACGAAAAATAGGACTGAAAATTTGTTTTGCTCAATCGATAGAACACATTGTGATGTACATTTGATGAAAGTTTTGTTTAGAAATATGCATTTTTAAGAAAGTTATCGTGCTCGGTACAACATTATGCATATTATCGACTTAGTCGTTTACCGCGTTTTTGGTCAAAATCGGCTATTTGTACCTGTTTAAGCTCGAATCTGGAGCCCGAACGAAAAATAGGACTGAAAATTTGTTTTGCTCAATCGATAGAACACATTGTGATGTACATTTGATGAAAGTTTGGTTTAGAAATATGTTTTTTTAACGAAGTTATCGTGCTCGGTACAAGAATATGCATGTTTTCGACTTAGTCGTTTTCCGCGTTTTTGGTCAAAATCGACTTTTTGTACGTGTGTAAGCTCGAATCTGGAGCCCAAACGAAAAATAGGACTGAAAATTTGTTTTGCTCAATCGATAGAACACATTGTGATGTACATTTGATGAAAGTTTGGTTTAGAAGTATGCATTTTTAAGAAAGTTATCGTGCTCGGTACAAGAATATGCATGTTTTCGACTTAGTCATTTTCCGCGTTTTTGGTCAAAATCGGCTATTTGTACGTGTGTAAGCTCGAAACTGGAGCCCAAACGAAAAATAGGACTGAAAATTTGTTTTGCTCAATCGATAGAACACATTGTGATGTACATTTGATGAAAGTTTGGTTTAGAAATATGTTTTTTTAACGAAGTTATTGTGCTCGGTACAACATTATGCATATTATCGACTTAGCCGTTTTCCGCGTTTTTGATCAAAATCGGCTATTTGTACCTGTTTAAGCTCGAACCTGGAGCCCAAACGAAAAAAAGGACTGAAAATTTGTTTTGCTCAATCGATAGAACACATTGTGATGTACATTTGATGAACGTTTGGTTTAGAAATATGCATTTTTAAGAAAGTTATCGTGCTCGGTACAACATTATGCATATTATCGACTTAGTCGTTTTCCGCGTTTTTGGTCAAAATCGGCTATTTGTACCTGTTTAAGCTCGAATCTGAAGCCCAAACGAAAAATAGGACTGAAAATTTGTTTTGCTCAATCGATAGAACACATTGTGATGTACATTTGATGAAAGTTTGGTTTAGAAATATGTTTTTTTAACGAAGTTATCGTGCTCGGTACAAGAATATGCATGTTTTCGACTTAGTCATTTTCCGCGTTTTTGGACAAAATCGGCTATTTGTACGTGTGTAAGCTCGAATCTGGAGCCCAAACGAAAAATAGGACTGAAAACTTGTTTTGCTCAATCGATAGAACACATTGTGATGTACATTTGATGAAAGTTTGGTTTAGAAATATGCATTTTTAACGAAGTTATTGTGCTCGGTACAACATTATGCATATTATCGACTTAGCCGATTTCCGCGTTTTTGATCAAAATCGGCTATTTGTACCTGTTTAAGCTCGGACCTGGAGCCCAAACGAAAAAAAGGACTGAAAATTTGTTTTGCTCAATCGATAGAACACATTGTGATGTACATTTGATGAACGTTTGGTTTAGAAATATGCATTTTTAAGAAAGTTATCGTGCTCGGTACAACATTATGCATATTATCGACTTAGTCGTTTTCCGCGTTTTTGGTCAAAATCGGCTATTTGTACGTGTGTAAGCTCGAAACTGGAGCCCAAACGAAAAATAGGACTGAAAATTTGTTTTGCTCAATCGATAGAACACATTGTGATGTACATTTGATGAAAGTTTGGTTTAGAAATATGCATTTTTAAGAAAGTTATCGTGCTCGGTACAACATTATGCATATTATCGACTTAGTCGTTTTCCGCGTTTTTGGTCAAAATCGGCTATTTGTACCTGTTTAAGCTCGAATCTGGAGCCCAAACGAAAAATAGGACTGAAAATTTGTTTTGCTCAATCGATAGAACACATTGTGATGTACATTTGATGAAAGTTTTGTTTAGAAATATGCATTTTTAAGAAAGTTATCGTGCTCGGTACAAGAATATGCATATTATCGACTTAGTCGTTTACCGAGTTTTTGGTCAAAATCGGCTATTTGTACGTGTTTAAGCTCGAATCTGGAGCCCGAACGAAAAATAGGACTGAAAATTTGTTTTGCTCAATCGATAGAACACATTGTGATGTACATTTGATGAAAGTTTGGTTTAGAAATATGTTTTTTTAAGAAAGTTATCGTGCTCGGTACAACATTATGCATATTATCGACTTAGTCGTTTTCCGCGTTTTTGGTCAAAATCGGCTATTTGTACCTGTTTAAGCTCGAATCTGGAGCCCAAACGAAAAATAGGACTGAAAATTTGTTTTGCTCAATCGATAGAACACATTGTGATGTACATTTGATGAAAGTTTGGTTTAGAAGTATGCATTTTTAAGAAAGTTATCGTGCTCGGTACAAGAATATGCATGTTTTCGACTTAGTCATTTTCCGCGTTTTTGGTCAAAATCGGCTATTTGTACGTGTGTAAGCTCGAAACTGGAGCCCAAACGAAAAATAGGACTGAAAATTTGTTTTGCTCAATCGATAGAACACATTGTGATGTACATTTGATGAAAGTTTGGTTTAGAAGTATGCATTTTTAAGAAAGTTATCGTGCTCGGTACAAGAATATGCATATTATCGACTTAGTCGTTTACCGAGTTTTTGGTCAAAATCGGCTATTTGTACGTGTTTAAGCTCGAATCTGGAGCCCGAACGAAAAATAGGACTGAAAATTTGTTTTGCTCAATCGATAGAACACATTGTGATGTACATTTGATGAAAGTTTGGTTTAGAAATATGCATTTTTAACGAAGTTATCGTGCTCGGTACAAGAATATGCATGTTTTCGACTTAGTCATTTTCCGCGTTTTTGGTCAAAATCGGCTATTTGTACGTGTGTAAGCTCGAATCTGGAGCCCAAACGAAAAATAGGACTGAAAATTTGTTTTGCTCAATCGATAGAACACATTGTGATGTACATTTGATGAAAGTTTGGTTTAGAAGTATGCATTTTTAAGAAAGTTATCGTGCTCGGTACAAGAATATGCATGTTTTCGACTTAGTCATTTTCCGCGTTTTTGGTCAAAATCGGCTATTTGTACGTGTGTAAGCTCGAAACTGGAGCCCAAACGAAAAATAGGACTGAAAATTTGTTTTGCTCAATCGATAGAACACATTGTGATGTACATTTGATGAAAGTTTGGTTTAGAAATATGCATTTTTAAGAAAGTTATCGTGCTCGGTACAACATTATGCATATTATCGACTTAGTCGTTTTCCGCGTTTTTGGTCAAAATCGGCTATTTGTACCTGTTTAAGCTCGAATCTGGAGCCCAAACGAAAAATAGGACTGAAAATTTGTTTTGCTCAATCGATAGAACACATTGTGATGTACATTTGATGAAAGTTTGGTTTAGAAGTATGCATTTTTAAGAAAGTTATCGTGCTCGGTACAAGAATATGCATGTTTTCGACTTAGTCATTTTCCGCGTTTTTGGTCAAAATCGGCTATTTGTACGTGTGTAAGCTCGAAACTGGAGCCCAAACGAAAAATAGGACTGAAAATTTGTTTTGCTCAATCGATAGAACACATTGTGATGTACATTTGATGAAAGTTTGGTTTAGAAGTATGCATTTTTAAGAAAGTTATCGTGCTCGGTACAAGAATATGCATATTATCGACTTAGTCGTTTACCGAGTTTTTGGTCAAAATCGGCTATTTGTACGTGTTTAAGCTCGAATCTGGAGCCCGAACGAAAAATAGGACTGAAAATTTGTTTTGCTCAATCGATAGAACACATTGTGATGTACATTTGATGAAAGTTTGGTTTAGAAATATGTTTTTTTAACGAAGTTATCGTGCTCGGTACAACATTATGCATGTTTTCGACTTAGTCATTTTCCGCGTTTTTGGTCAAAATCGGCTATTTGTACGTGTGTAAGCTCGAATCTGGAGCCCAAACGAAAAATAGGACTGAAAATTTGTTTTGCTCAATCGATAGAACACATTGTGATGTACATTTGATGAAAGTTTGGTTTAGAAGTATGCATTTTTAAGAAAGTTATCGTGCTCGGTACAAGAATATGCATGTTTTCGACTTAGTCATTTTCCGCGTTTTTGGTCAAAATCGGCTATTTGTACGTGTGTAAGCTCGAAACTGGAGCCCAAACGAAAAATAGGACTGAAAATTTGTTTTGCTCAATCGATAGAACACATTGTGATGTACATTTGATGAAAGTTTGGTTTAGAAGTATGCATTTTTAAGAAAGTTATCGTGCTCGGTACAAGAATATGCATGTTTTCGACTTAGTCATTTTCCGCGTTTTTGGTCAAAATCGGCTATTTGTACGTGTGTAAGCTCGAAACTGGAGCCCAAACGAAAAATAGGACTGAAAATTTGTTTTGCTCAATCGATAGAACACATTGTGATGTACATTTGATGAAAGTTTGGTTTAGAAATATGCATTTTTAAGAAAGTTATCGTGCTCGGTACAACATTATGCATATTATCGACTTAGTCGTTTTCCGCGTTTTTGGTCAAAATCGGCTATTTGTACCTGTTTAAGCTCGAATCTGGAGCCCAAACGAAAAATAGGACTGAAAATTTGTTTTGCTCAATCGATAGAACACATTGTGATGTACATTTGATGAAAGTTTGGTTTAGAAGTATGCATTTTTAAGAAAGTTATCGTGCTCGGTACAAGAATATGCATGTTTTCGACTTAGTCATTTTCCGCGTTTTTGGTCAAAATCGGCTATTTGTACGTGTGTAAGCTCGAAACTGGAGCCCAAACGAAAAATAGGACTGAAAATTTGTTTTGCTCAATCGATAGAACACATTGTGATGTACATTTGATGAAAGTTTGGTTTAGAAGTATGCATTTTTAAGAAAGTTATCGTGCTCGGTACAAGAATATGCATATTATCGACTTAGTCGTTTACCGAGTTTTTGGTCAAAATCGGCTATTTGTACGTGTTTAAGCTCGAATCTGGAGCCCGAACGAAAAATAGGACTGAAAAATTGTTTTGCTCAATCGATAGAACACATTGTGATGTACATTTGATGAAAGTTTGGTTTAGAAATATGTTTTTTTAACGAAGTTATCGTGCTCGGTACAACATTATGCATGTTTTCGACTTAGTCATTTTCCGCGTTTTTGGTCAAAATCGGCTATTTGTACGTGTGTAAGCTCGAATCTGGAGCCCAAACGAAAAATAGGACTGAAAATTTGTTTTGCTCAATCGATAGAACACATTGTGATGTACATTTGATGAAAGTTTGGTTTAGAAATATGCATTTTTAACGAAGTTATTGTGCTCGGTACAACATTATGCATATTATCGACTTAGCCGATTTCCGCGTTTTTGATCAAAATCGGCTATTTGTACCTGTTTAAGCTCGGACCTGGAGCCCAAACGAAAAAAAGGACTGAAAATTTGTTTTGCTCAATCGATAGAACACATTGTGATGTACATTTGATGAACGTTTGGTTTAGAAATATGCATTTTTAAGAAAGTTATCGTGCTCGGTACAACATTATGCATATTATCGACTTAGTCGTTTTCCGCGTTTTTGGTCAAAATCGGCTATTTGTACGTGTGTAAGCTCGAAACTGGAGCCCAAACGAAAAATAGGACTGAAAATTTGTTTTGCTCAATCGATAGAACACATTGTGATGTACATTTGATGAAAGTTTGGTTTAGAAATATGCATTTTTAAGAAAGTTATCGTGCTCGGTACAACATTATGCATATTATCGACTTAGTCGTTTTCCGCGTTTTTGGTCAAAATCGGCTATTTGTACCTGTTTAAGCTCGAATCTGGAGCCCAAACGAAAAATAGGACTGAAAATTTGTTTTGCTCAATCGATAGAACACATTGTGATGTACATTTGATGAAAGTTTGGTTTAGAAATATGCATTTTTAAGAAAGTTATCGTGCTCGGTACAAGAATATGCATATTATCGACTTAGTCGTTTACCGAGTTTTTGGTCAAAATCGGCTATTTGTACGTGTTTAAGCTCGAATCTGGAGCCCGAACGAAAAATAGGACTGAAAATTTGTTTTGCTCAATCGATAGAACACATTGTGATGTACATTTGATGAAAGTTTGGTTTAGAAATATGTTTTTTTAAGAAAGTTATCGTGCTCGGTACAACATTATGCATATTATCGACTTAGTCGTTTTCCGCGTTTTTGGTCAAAATCGGCTATTTGTACCTGTTTAAGCTCGAATCTGGAGCCCAAACGAAAAATAGGACTGAAAATTTGTTTTGCTCAATCGATAGAACACATTGTGATGTACATTTGATGAAAGTTTGGTTTAGAAGTATGCATTTTTAAGAAAGTTATCGTGCTCGGTACAAGAATATGCATGTTTTCGACTTAGTCATTTTCCGCGTTTTTGGTCAAAATCGGCTATTTGTACGTGTGTAAGCTCGAAACTGGAGCCCAAACGAAAAATAGGACTGAAAATTTGTTTTGCTCAATCGATAGAACACATTGTGATGTACATTTGATGAAAGTTTGGTTTAGAAGTATGCATTTTTAAGAAAGTTATCGTGCTCGGTACAAGAATATGCATATTATCGACTTAGTCGTTTACCGAGTTTTTGGTCAAAATCGGCTATTTGTACGTGTTTAAGCTCGAATCTGGAGCCCGAACGAAAAATAGGACTGAAAATTTGTTTTGCTCAATCGATAGAACACATTGTGATGTACATTTGATGAAAGTTTGGTTTAGAAATATGCATTTTTAACGAAGTTATCGTGCTCGGTACAAGAATATGCATGTTTTCGACTTAGTCATTTTCCGCGTTTTTGGTCAAAATCGGCTATTTGTACGTGTGTAAGCTCGAATCTGGAGCCCAAACGAAAAATAGGACTGAAAATTTGTTTTGCTCAATCGATAGAACACATTGTGATGTACATTTGATGAAAGTTTGGTTTAGAAGTATGCATTTTTAAGAAAGTTATCGTGCTCGGTACAAGAATATGCATGTTTTCGACTTAGTCATTTTCCGCGTTTTTGGTCAAAATCGGCTATTTGTACGTGTGTAAGCTCGAAACTGGAGCCCAAACGAAAAATAGGACTGAAAATTTGTTTTGCTCAATCGATAGAACACATTGTGATGTACATTTGATGAAAGTTTGGTTTAGAAATATGCATTTTTAAGAAAGTTATCGTGCTCGGTACAACATTATGCATATTATCGACTTAGTCGTTTTCCGCGTTTTTGGTCAAAATCGGCTATTTGTACCTGTTTAAGCTCGAATCTGGAGCCCAAACGAAAAATAGGACTGAAAATTTGTTTTGCTCAATCGATAGAACACATTGTGATGTACATTTGATGAAAGTTTGGTTTAGAAGTATGCATTTTTAAGAAAGTTATCGTGCTCGGTACAAGAATATGCATGTTTTCGACTTAGTCATTTTCCGCGTTTTTGGTCAAAATCGGCTATTTGTACGTGTGTAAGCTCGAAACTGGAGCCCAAACGAAAAATAGGACTGAAAATTTGTTTTGCTCAATCGATAGAACACATTGTGATGTACATTTGATGAAAGTTTGGTTTAGAAGTATGCATTTTTAAGAAAGTTATCGTGCTCGGTACAAGAATATGCATATTATCGACTTAGTCGTTTACCGAGTTTTTGGTCAAAATCGGCTATTTGTACGTGTTTAAGCTCGAATCTGGAGCCCGAACGAAAAATAGGACTGAAAATTTGTTTTGCTCAATCGATAGAACACATTGTGATGTACATTTGATGAAAGTTTGGTTTAGAAATATGTTTTTTTAACGAAGTTATCGTGCTCGGTACAACATTATGCATGTTTTCGACTTAGTCATTTTCCGCGTTTTTGGTCAAAATCGGCTATTTGTACGTGTGTAAGCTCGAATCTGGAGCCCAAACGAAAAATAGGACTGAAAATTTGTTTTGCTCAATCGATAGAACACATTGTGATGTACATTTGATGAAAGTTTGGTTTAGAAGTATGCATTTTTAAGAAAGTTATCGTGCTCGGTACAAGAATATGCATGTTTTCGACTTAGTCATTTTCCGCGTTTTTGGTCAAAATCGGCTATTTGTACGTGTGTAAGCTCGAAACTGGAGCCCAAACGAAAAATAGGACTGAAAATTTGTTTTGCTCAATCGATAGAACACATTGTGATGTACATTTGATGAAAGTTTGGTTTAGAAGTATGCATTTTTAAGAAAGTTATCGTGCTCGGTACAAGAATATGCATGTTTTCGACTTAGTCATTTTCCGCGTTTTTGGTCAAAATCGGCTATTTGTACGTGTGTAAGCTCGAAACTGGAGCCCAAACGAAAAATAGGACTGAAAATTTGTTTTGCTCAATCGATAGAACACATTGTGATGTACATTTGATGAAAGTTTGGTTTAGAAATATGCATTTTTAAGAAAGTTATCGTGCTCGGTACAACATTATGCATATTATCGACTTAGTCGTTTTCCGCGTTTTTGGTCAAAATCGGCTATTTGTACCTGTTTAAGCTCGAATCTGGAGCCCAAACGAAAAATAGGACTGAAAATTTGTTTTGCTCAATCGATAGAACACATTGTGATGTACATTTGATGAAAGTTTGGTTTAGAAGTATGCATTTTTAAGAAAGTTATCGTGCTCGGTACAAGAATATGCATGTTTTCGACTTAGTCATTTTCCGCGTTTTTGGTCAAAATCGGCTATTTGTACGTGTGTAAGCTCGAAACTGGAGCCCAAACGAAAAATAGGACTGAAAATTTGTTTTGCTCAATCGATAGAACACATTGTGATGTACATTTGATGAAAGTTTGGTTTAGAAGTATGCATTTTTAAGAAAGTTATCGTGCTCGGTACAAGAATATGCATATTATCGACTTAGTCGTTTACCGAGTTTTTGGTCAAAATCGGCTATTTGTACGTGTTTAAGCTCGAATCTGGAGCCCGAACGAAAAATAGGACTGAAAATTTGTTTTGCTCAATCGATAGAACACATTGTGATGTACATTTGATGAAAGTTTGGTTTAGAAATATGTTTTTTTAACGAAGTTATCGTGCTCGGTACAACATTATGCATGTTTTCGACTTAGTCATTTTCCGCGTTTTTGGTCAAAATCGGCTATTTGTACGTGTGTAAGCTCGAATCTGGAGCCCAAACGAAAAATAGGACTGAAAATTTGTTTTGCTCAATCGATAGAACACATTGTGATGTACATTTGATGAAAGTTTGGTTTAGAAGTATGCATTTTTAAGAAAGTTATCGTGCTCGGTACAAGAATATGCATGTTTTCGACTTAGTCATTTTCCGCGTTTTTGGTCAAAATCGGCTATTTGTACGTGTGTAAGCTCGAAACTGGAGCCCAAACGAAAAATAGGACTGAAAATTTGTTTTGCTCAATCGATAGAACACATTGTGATGTACATTTGATGAAAGTTTGGTTTAGAAATATGTTTTTTTAACGAAGTTATCGTGCTCGGTACAACATTATGCATGTTTTCGACTTAGTCATTTTCCGCGTTTTTGGTCAAAATCGGCTATTTGTACGTGTGTAAGCTCGAATCTGGAGCCCAAACGAAAAATAGGACTGAAAATTTGTTTTGCTCAATCGATAGAACACATTGTGATGTACATTTGATGAAAGTTTGGTTTAGAAGTATGCATTTTTAAGAAAGTTATCGTGCTCGGTACAAGAATATGCATGTTTTCGACTTAGTCATTTTCCGCGTTTTTGGTCAAAATCGGCTATTTGTACGTGTGTAAGCTCGAAACTGGAGCCCAAACGAAAAATAGGACTGAAAATTTGTTTTGCTCAATCGATAGAACACATTGTGATGTACATTTGATGAAAGTTTGGTTTAGAAATATGCATTTTTAAGAAAGTTATCGTGCTCGGTACAACATTATGCATATTATCGACTTAGTCGTTTTCCGCGTTTTTGGTCAAAATCGGCTATTTGTACCTGTTTAAGCTCGAATCTGGAGCCCAAACGAAAAATAGGACTGAAAATTTGTTTTGCTCAATCGATAGAACACATTGTGATGTACATTTGATGAAAGTTTGGTTTAGAAGTATGCATTTTTAAGAAAGTTATCGTGCTCGGTACAATAATATGCATGTTTTCGACTTAGTCATTTTCCGCGTTTTTGGTCAAAATCGGCTATTTGTACGTGTGTAAGCTCGAAACTGGAGCCCAAACGAAAAATAGGACTGAAAATTTGTTTTGCTCAATCGATAGAACACATTGTGATGTACATTTGATGAAAGTTTGGTTTAGAAGTATGCATTTTTAAGAAAGTTATCGTGCTCGGTACAAGAATATGCATATTATCGACTTAGTCGTTTACCGAGTTTTTGGTCAAAATCGGCTATTTGTACGTGTTTAAGCTCGAATCTGGAGCCCGAACGAAAAATAGGACTGAAAATTTGTTTTGCTCAATCGATAGAACACATTGTGATGTACATTTGATGAAAGTTTGGTTTAGAAATATGTTTTTTTAACGAAGTTATCGTGCTCGGTACAAGAATATGCATGTTTTCGACTTAGTCATTTTCCGCGTTTTTGGTCAAAATCGGCTATTTGTACGTGTGTAAGCTCGAATCTGGAGCCCAAACGAAAAATAGGACTGAAAATTTGTTTTGCTCAATCGATAGAACACATTGTGATGTACATTTGATGAAAGTTTGGTTTAGAAGTATGCATTTTTAAGAAAGTTATCGTGCTCGGTACAAGAATATGCATGTTTTCGACTTAGTCATTTTCCGCGTTTTTGGTCAAAATCGGCTATTTGTACGTGTGTAAGCTCGAAACTGGAGCCCAAATGAAAAATAGGACTGAAAATTTGTTTTGCTCAATCGATAGAACACATTGTGATGTACATTTGATGAAAGTTTGGTTTAGAAATATGCATTTTTAAGAAAGTTATCGTGCTCGGTACAACATTATGCATATTATCGACTTAGTTGTTTTCCGCGTTTTTGGTCAAAATCGGCTATTTGTACCTGTTTAAGCTCGAATCTGGAGCCCAAACGAAAAATAGGACTGAAAATTTGTTTTGCTCAATCGATAGAACACATTGTGATGTACATTTGATGAAAGTTTGGTTTAGAAGTATGCATTTTTAAGAAAGTTATCGTGCTCGGTACAAGAATATGCATGTTTTCGACTTAGTCATTTTCCGCGTTTTTGGTCAAAATCGGCTATTTGTACGTGTGTAAGCTCGAAACTGGAGCCCAAACGAAAAATAGGACTGAAAATTTGTTTTGCTCAATCGATAGAACACATTGTGATGTACATTTGATGAAAAATTGGTTTAGAAATATGCATTTTTAAGAAAGTTATCGTGCTCGGTACAACATTATGCATATTATCGACTTAGTCGTTTTCCGCGTTTTTGGTCAAAATCGGCTATTTGTACCTGTTTAAGCTCGAATCTGGAGCCCAAACGAAAAATAGGACTGAAAATTTGTTTTGCTCAATCGATAGAACACATTGTGATGTACATTTGATGAAAGTTTGGTTTAGAAATATGTTTTTTTAACGAAGTTATTGTGCTCGGTACAACATTATGCATATTATCGACTTAGCCGTTTTCCGCGTTTTTGGTCAAAATCGGCTATTTGTACGTGTTTAAGCTCGGACCTGGAGCCCAAACGAAAAATAGGACTGAAAATTTGTTTTGCTCAATCGATAGAACACATTGTGATGTACATATGATGAACGTTTGGTTTAGAAATATGCATTTTTAAGAAAGTTATCGTGCTCGGTACAAGAATATGCATGTTTTCGACTTAGTCATTTTCCGCGTTTTTGATCAAAATCGGCTATTTGTACCTGTTTAAGCTCGGACCTGGAGCCCAAACGAAAAATAGGACTGAAAATTTGTTTTGCTCAATCGATAGAACACATTGTGATGTACATTTGATGAACGTTTGGTTTAGAAATATGCATTTTTAAGAAAGTTATCGTGCTCGGTACAACATTATGCATATTATCGACTTAGTCGTTTTCCGCGTTTTTGGTCAAAATCGGCTATTTGTACGTGTTTAAGCTCGAATCTGGAGCCCAAACGAAAAATAGGACTGAAAATTTGTTTTGCTCAATCGATAGAACACATTATGATGTACATTTGATGAAAGTTTGGTTTAGAAATATGCATTTTTAAGAAAGTTATCGTGCTCGGTACAACATTATGCATATTATCGACTTAGTCGTTTTCCGCGTTTTTGGTCAAAATCGGCTATTTGTACCTGTTTAAGCTCGAATCTGGAGCCCAAACGAAAAATAGGACTGAAAATTTGTTTTGCTCAATCGATAGAACACATTGTGATGTACATTTGATGAAAGTTTGGTTTAGAAATATGCATTTTTAACGAAGTTATTGTGCTCGGTACAACATTATGCGTATTATCGACTTAGCCGATTTCCGCGTTTTTGATCAAAATCGGCTATTTGTACCTGTTTAAGCTCGGACCTGGAGCCCAAACGAAAAAAAGGACTGAAAATTTGTTTTGCTCAATCGATAGAACACATTGTGATGTACATTTGATGAACGTTTGGTTTAGAAATATGCATTTTTAAGAAAGTTATCGTGCTCGGTACAACATTATGCATATTATCGACTTAGTCGTTTTCCGCGTTTTTGGTCAAAATCGGCTATTTGTACGTGTGTAAGCTCGAAACTGGAGCCCAAACGAAAAATAGGACTGAAAATTTGTTTTGCTCAATCGATAGAACACATTGTGATGTACATTTGATGAAAGTTTGGTTTAGAAATATGTTTTTTTAACGAAGTTATCGTGCTCGGTACAAGAATATGCATGTTTTCGACTTAGTCATTTTCCGCGTTTTTGGTCAAAATCGACTTTTTGTACGTGTGTAAGCTCGAATCTGGAGCCCAAACGAAAAATAGGACTGAAAATTTGTTTTGCTCAATCGATAGAACACATTGTGATGTACATTTGATGAAAGTTTGGTTTAGAAGTATGCATTTTTAAGAAAGTTATCGTGCTCGGTACAAGAATATGCATGTTTTCGACTTAGTCATTTTCCGCGTTTTTGGTCAAAATCGGCTATTTGTACCTGTGTAAGCTCGAAACTGGAGCCCAAACGAAAAATAGGACTGAAAATTTGTTTTGCTCAATCGATAGAACACATTGTGATGTACATTTGATGAACGTTTGGTTTAGAAATATGCATTTTTAAGAAAGTTATCGTGCTCGGTACAACATTATGCATATTATCGACTTAGTCGTTTTCCGCGCTTTTGGTCAAAATCGGCTATTTGTACGTGTGTAAGCTCGAATCTGGAGCCCAAACGAAAAATAGGACTGAAAATTTGTTTTGCTCAATCGATAGAACACATTGTGATGTACATTTGATGAAAGTTTGGTTTAGAAATATGCATTTTTAAGAAAGTTATCGTGCTCGGTACAAGAATATGCATATTATCGACTTAGTCGTTTTCCGCGTTTTTGGTCAAAATCGGCTATTTGTACCTGATTAAGCTCGAATCTGGAGCCCGAACGAAAAATAGGACTGAAAATTTGTTTTGCTCAATCGATAGAACACATTGTGATGTACATTTGATGAAAGTTTGGTTTAGAAATATGCATTTTTAAATAAGTTATCGTGCTCGGTACAACATTATGCATATTATCGACTTAGTCGTTTTCCGCGTTTTTGGTCAAAATCGGCTATTTGTACCTGTTTAAGCTCGGACCTGGAGCCCGAACGAAAAATAGGACTGAAAATTTGTTTTGCTCAATCGATAGAACACATTGTGATGTACATTTGATGAAAGTTTGGTTTAGAAATATGCATTTTTAAGAAAGTTATCGTGCTCGGTACAAGAATATGCATATTATCGACTTAGTCGTTTTCCGCGTTTTTGGTCAAAATCGGCTATTTGTACCTGTTTAAGCTCGAATCTGGAGCCCGAACGAAAAATAGGACTGAAAATTTGTTTTGCTCAATCGATAGAACACATTGTGATGTACATTTGATGAAAGTTTGGTTTAGAAGTATGCATTTTTAAGAAAGTTATCGTGCTCGGTACAACATTATGCATATTATCGACTTAGTCGTTTTCCGAGTTTTTGGTCAAAATCGGCTATTTGTACGTGTGTAAGCTCGAATCTGGAGCCCAAACGAAAAATAGGATTGAAAATTTTTTTGCTCAATCGATAGAACACATTGTGATGTACATTTGATGAAAGTTTGGTTTAGAAATATGCATTTTTAAGAAAGTTATCGTGCTCGGTACAACATTATGCATATTATCGACTTAGTCGTTTTCCGCGTTTTTGGTCAAAATCGGCTATTTGTACCTGTTTAAGCTCGAATCTGGAGCCCAAACGAAAAATAGGACTGAAAATTTGTTTGCTCAATCGATAGAACACATTGTGATGTACATTTGATGAAAGTTTGGTTTAGAAATATGCATTTTTAAGAAAGTTATCGTGCTCGGTACAACATTATGCATATTATCGACTTAGTCGTTTTCCGCGTTTTTGGTCAAAATCGGCTATTTGTACCTGTTTAAGCTCGGACCTGGAGCCCAAACGAAAAATAGGACTGAAAATTTGTTTTGCTCAATCGATAGAACACATTGTGATGTACATTTGATGAAAGTTTGGTTTAGAAATATGCTTTTTTAACGAAGTTATCGTGCTCGGTACAAGAATATGCATGTTTTCGACTTAGTCATTTTCCGCGTTTTTGATCAAAATCGGCTATTTGTACCTGTTTAAGCTCGGACCTGGAGCCTAAACGAAAAATAGGACTGAAAATTTGTTTTGCTCAATCGATAGAACACATTGTGATGTACATTTGATGAACGTTTGGTTTAGAAATATGCATTTTTAACGAAGTTATTGTGCTCGGTACAACATTATGCATATTATCGACTTAGCCGTTTTCCGCGTTTTTGATCAAAATCGGCTATTTGTACCTGTTTAAGCTCGGACCTGGAGCCCAAACGAAAAAAAGGACTGAAAATTTGTTTTGCTCAATCGATAGAACACATTGTGATGTACATTTGATGAACGTTTGGTTTAGAAATATGCATTTTTAAGAAAGTTATCGTGCTCGGTACAACATTATGCATATTATCGACTTAGTCGTTTTCCGCGTTTTTGGTCAAAATCGGCTATTTGTACGTGTGTAAGCTCGAAACTGGAGCCCAAACGAAAAATAGGACTGAAAATTTGTTTTGCTCAATCGATAGAACACATTGTGATGTACATTTGATGAAAGTTTGGTTTAGAAATATGCATTTTTAAGAAAGTTATCGTGCTCGGTACAACATTATGCATATTATCGACTTAGTCGTTTTCCGCGTTTTTGGTCAAAATCGGCTATTTGTACCTGTTTAAGCTCGAATCTGGAGCCCAAACGAAAAATAGGACTGAAAATTTGTTTTGCTCAATCGATAGAACACATTGTGATGTACATTTGATGAAAGTTTGGTTTAGAAATATGCATTTTTAAGAAAGTTATCGTGCTCGGTACAAGAATATGCATGTTTTCGACTTAGTCATTTTCCGCGTTTTTGGTCAAAATCGGCTATTTGTACGTGTTTAAGCTCGAATCTGGAGCCCGAACGAAAATAGGACTGAAAATTTGTTTTGCTCAATCGATAGAACACATTGTGATGTACATTTGATGAAAGTTTGGTTTAGAAGTATGCATTTTTAAGAAAGTTATCGTGCTCGGTACAAGAATATGCATGTTTTCGACTTAGTCATTTTCCGCGTTTTTGGTCAAAATCGGCTATTTGTACGTGTGTAAGCTCGAATCTGGAGCCCAAACGAAAAATAGGACTGAAAATTTGTTTGCTCAATCGATAGAACACATTGTGATGTACATTTGATGAAAGTTTGGTTTAGAAATATGCATTTTTAAGAAAGTTATCGTGCTCGGTACAACATTATGCATATTATCGACTTAGTCGTTTTCCGCGTTTTTGATCAAAATCGGCTATTTGTACCTGTTTAAGCTCGGACCTGGAGCCCAAACGAAAAATAGGACTGAAAATTTGTTTTGCTCAATCGATAGAACACATTGTGATGTACATTTGATGAAAGTTTGGTTTAGAAATATGCATTTTTAAGAAAGTTATCGTGCTCGGTACAAGAATATGCATATTATCGACTTAGTCGTTTTCCGCGTTTTTGGTCAAAATCGGCTATTTGTACCTGTTTAAGCTCGAATCTGGAGCCCGAACGAAAAATAGGACTGAAAATTTGTTTTGCTCAATCGATAGAACACATTGTGATGTACATTTGATGAAAGTTTGGTTTAGAAGTATGCATTTTTAAGAAAGTTATCGTGCTCGGTACAACATTATGCATATTATCGACTTAGTCGTTTTCCGCGTTTTTGGTCAAAATCGGCTATTTGTACGTGTGTAAGCTCGAATCTGGAGCCCAAACGAAAAATAGGATTGAAAATTTTTTTGCTCAATCGATAGAACACATTGTGATGTACATTTGATGAAAGTTTGGTTTAGAAATATGCATTTTTAAGAAAGTTATCGTGCTCGGTACAACATTATGCATATTATCGACTTAGTCGTTTTCCGCGTTTTTGGTCAAAATCGGCTATTTGTACGTGTGTAAGCTCGAATCTGGAGCCCAAACGAAAAATAGGATTGAAAATTTGTTTGCTCAATCGATAGAACACATTGTGATGTACATTTGATGAAAGTTTGGTTTAGAAATATGCTTTTTTAACGAAGTTATCGTGCTCGGTACAAGAATATGCATGTTTTCGACTTAGTCATTTTCCGCGTTTTTGATCAAAATCGGCTATTTGTACCTGTTTAAGCTCGGACCTGGAGCCTAAACGAAAAATAGGACTGAAAATTTGTTTTGCTCAATCGATAGAACACATTGTGATGTACATTTGATGAAAGTTTGGTTTAGAAATATGCATTTTTAACGAAGTTATTGTGCTCGGTACAACATTATGCATATTATCGACTTAGCCGTTTTCC
Source organism: Phorcus lineatus (assembly GCA_921293015.1). NCBI lineage: Eukaryota > Metazoa > Mollusca > Gastropoda > Trochida > Trochidae > Phorcus > Phorcus lineatus. Next base: position 7,933,635 of record OV121092.1, on the reverse strand, counting down.
GCGTTTTTGATCAAAATCGGCTATTTGTACCTGTTTAAGCTCGGACCTGGAGCCCAAACGAAAAAAAGGACTGAAAATTTGTTTTGCTCAATCGATAGAACACATTGTGATGTACATTTGATGAAAGTTTGGTTTAGAAATATGCATTTTTAAGAAAGTTATCGTGCTCGGTACAACATTATGCATATTATCGACTTAGTCGTTTTCCGCGTTTTTGGTCAAAATCGGCTATTTGTACCTGTTTAAGCTCGAATCTGGAGCCCAAACGAAAAATAGGACTGAAAATTTGTTTTGCTCAATCGATAGAACACATTGTGATGTACATTTGATGAAAGTTTTGTTTAGAAATATGCATTTTTAAGAAAGTTATCGTGCTCGGTACAACATTATGCATATTATCGACTTAGTCGTTTACCGCGTTTTTGGTCAAAATCGGCTATTTGTACCTGTTTAAGCTCGAATCTGGAGCCCGAACGAAAAATAGGACTGAAAATTTGTTTTGCTCAATCGATAGAACACATTGTGATGTACATTTGATGAAAGTTTGGTTTAGAAATATTTTTTTTTAACGAAGTTATCGTGCTCGGTACAAGAATATGCATGTTTTCGACTTAGTCATTTTCCGCGTTTTTGGTCAAAATCGACTTTTTGTACGTGTGTAAGCTCGAATCTGGAGCCCAAACGAAAAATAGGACTGAAAATTTGTTTTGCTCAATCGATAGAACACATTGTGATGTACATTTGATGAAAGTTTGGTTTAGAAGTATGCATTTTTAAGAAAGTTATCGTGCTCGGTACAAGAATATGCATGTTTTCGACTTAGTCATTTTCCGCGTTTTTGGTCAAAATCGGCTATTTGTACCTGTGTAAGCTCGAAACTGGAGCCCAAACGAAAAATAGGACTGAAAATTTGTTTTGCTCAATCGATAGAACACATTGTGATGTACATTTGATGAACGTTTGGTTTAGAAATATGCATTTTTAAGAAAGTTATCGTGCTCGGTACAACATTATGCATATTATCGACTTAGTCGTTTTCCGCGCTTTTGGTCAAAATCGGCTATTTGTACGTGTGTAAGCTCGAATCTGGAGCCCAAACGAAAAATAGGACTGAAAATTTGTTTTGCTCAATCGATAGAACACATTGTGATGTACATTTGATGAAAGTTTGGTTTAGAAATATGCATTTTTAAGAAAGTTATCGTGCTCGGTACAAGAATATGCATATTATCGACTTAGTCGTTTTCCGCGTTTTTGGTCAAAATCGGCTATTTGTACCTGTTTAAGCTCGAATCTGGAGCCCGAACGAAAAATAGGACTGAAAATTTGTTTTGCTCAATCGATAGAACACATTGTGATGTACATTTGATGAAAGTTTGGTTTAGAAATATGCATTTTTAAATAAGTTATCGTGCTCGGTACAACATTATGCATATTATCGACTTAGTCGTTTTCCGCGTTTTTGGTCAAAATCGGCTATTTGTACCTGTTTAAGCTCGGACCTGGAGCCCGAACGAAAAATAGGACTGAAAATTTGTTTTGCTCAATCGATAGAACACATTGTGATGTACATTTGATGAAAGTTTGGTTTAGAAATATGCATTTTTAAGAAAGTTATCGTGCTCGGTACAAGAATATGCATATTATCGACTTAGTCGTTTTCCGCGTTTTTGGTCAAAATCGGCTATTTGTACCTGTTTAAGCTCGAATCTGGAGCCCGAACGAAAAATAGGACTGAAAATTTGTTTTGCTCAATCGATAGAACACATTGTGATGTACATTTGATGAAAGTTTGGTTTAGAAGTATGCATTTTTAAGAAAGTTATCGTGCTCGGTACAACATTATGCATATTATCGACTTAGTCGTTTTCCGCGTTTTTGGTCAAAATCGGCTATTTGTACGTGTGTAAGCTCGAATCTGGAGCCCAAACGAAAAATAGGATTGAAAATTTTTTTGCTCAATCGATAGAACACATTGTGATGTACATTTGATGAAAGTTTGGTTTAGAAATATGCATTTTTAAGAAAGTTATCGTGCTCGGTACAACATTATGCATATTATCGACTTAGTCGTTTTCCGCGTTTTTGGTCAAAATCGGCTATTTGTACCTGTTTAAGCTCGAATCTGGAGCCCAAACGAAAAATAGGACTGAAAATTTGTTTGCTCAATCGATAGAACACATTGTGATGTACATTTGATGAAAGTTTGGTTTAGAAATATGCATTTTTAAGAAAGTTATCGTGCTCGGTACAACATTATGCATATTATCGACTTAGTCGTTTTCCGCGTTTTTGGTCAAAATCGGCTATTTGTACCTGTTTAAGCTCGGACCTGGAGCCCAAACGAAAAATAGGACTGAAAATTTGTTTTGCTCAATCGATAGAACACATTGTGATGTACATTTGATGAAAGTTTGGTTTAGAAATATGCTTTTTTAACGAAGTTATCGTGCTCGGTACAAGAATATGCATGTTTTCGACTTAGTCATTTTCCGCGTTTTTGATCAAAATCGGCTATTTGTACCTGTTTAAGCTCGGACCTGGAGCCTAAACGAAAAATAGGACTGAAAATTTGTTTTGCTCAATCGATAGAACACATTGTGATGTACATTTGATGAACGTTTGGTTTAGAAATATGCATTTTTAACGAAGTTATTGTGCTCGGTACAACATTATGCATATTATCGACTTAGCCGTTTTCCGCGTTTTTGATCAAAATCGGCTATTTGTACCTGTTTAAGCTCGGACCTGGAGCCCAAACGAAAAAAAGGACTGAAAATTTGTTTTGCTCAATCGATAGAACACATTGTGATGTACATTTGATGAACGTTTGGTTTAGAAATATGCATTTTTAAGAAAGTTATCGTGCTCGGTACAACATTATGCATATTATCGACTTAGTCGTTTTCCGCGTTTTTGGTCAAAATCGGCTATTTGTACGTGTGTAAGCTCGAAACTGGAGCCCAAACGAAAAATAGGACTGAAAATTTGTTTTGCTCAATCGATAGAACACATTGTGATGTACATTTGATGAAAGTTTGGTTTAGAAATATGCATTTTTAAGAAAGTTATCGTGCTCGGTACAACATTATGCATATTATCGACTTAGTCGTTTTCCGCGTTTTTGGTCAAAATCGGCTATTTGTACCTGTTTAAGCTCGAATCTGGAGCCCAAACGAAAAATAGGACTGAAAATTTGTTTTGCTCAATCGATAGAACACATTGTGATGTACATTTGATGAAAGTTTGGTTTAGAAATATGCATTTTTAAGAAAGTTATCGTGCTCGGTACAAGAATATGCATGTTTTCGACTTAGTCATTTTCCGCGTTTTTGGTCAAAATCGGCTATTTGTACGTGTTTAAGCTCGAATCTGGAGCCCGAACGAAAATAGGACTGAAAATTTGTTTTGCTCAATCGATAGAACACATTGTGATGTACATTTGATGAAAGTTTGGTTTAGAAGTATGCATTTTTAAGAAAGTTATCGTGCTCGGTACAAGAATATGCATGTTTTCGACTTAGTCATTTTCCGCGTTTTTGGTCAAAATCGGCTATTTGTACGTGTGTAAGCTCGAATCTGGAGCCCAAACGAAAAATAGGACTGAAAATTTGTTTGCTCAATCGATAGAACACATTGTGATGTACATTTGATGAAAGTTTGGTTTAGAAATATGCATTTTTAAGAAAGTTATCGTGCTCGGTACAACATTATGCATATTATCGACTTAGTCGTTTTCCGCGTTTTTGATCAAAATCGGCTATTTGTACCTGTTTAAGCTCGGACCTGGAGCCCAAACGAAAAATAGGACTGAAAATTTGTTTTGCTCAATCGATAGAACACATTGTGATGTACATTTGATGAAAGTTTGGTTTAGAAATATGCATTTTTAAGAAAGTTATCGTGCTCGGTACAAGAATATGCATATTATCGACTTAGTCGTTTTCCGCGTTTTTGGTCAAAATCGGCTATTTGTACCTGTTTAAGCTCGAATCTGGAGCCCGAACGAAAAATAGGACTGAAAATTTGTTTTGCTCAATCGATAGAACACATTGTGATGTACATTTGATGAAAGTTTGGTTTAGAAGTATGCATTTTTAAGAAAGTTATCGTGCTCGGTACAACATTATGCATATTATCGACTTAGTCGTTTTCCGCGTTTTTGGTCAAAATCGGCTATTTGTACGTGTGTAAGCTCGAATCTGGAGCCCAAACGAAAAATAGGATTGAAAATTTTTTTGCTCAATCGATAGAACACATTGTGATGTACATTTGATGAAAGTTTGGTTTAGAAATATGCATTTTTAAGAAAGTTATCGTGCTCGGTACAACATTATGCATATTATCGACTTAGTCGTTTTCCGCGTTTTTGGTCAAAATCGGCTATTTGTACGTGTGTAAGCTCGAATCTGGAGCCCAAACGAAAAATAGGATTGAAAATTTGTTTGCTCAATCGATAGAACACATTGTGATGTACATTTGATGAAAGTTTGGTTTAGAAATATGCTTTTTTAACGAAGTTATCGTGCTCGGTACAAGAATATGCATGTTTTCGACTTAGTCATTTTCCGCGTTTTTGATCAAAATCGGCTATTTGTACCTGTTTAAGCTCGGACCTGGAGCCTAAACGAAAAATAGGACTGAAAATTTGTTTTGCTCAATCGATAGAACACATTGTGATGTACATTTGATGAAAGTTTGGTTTAGAAATATGCATTTTTAACGAAGTTATTGTGCTCGGTACAACATTATGCATATTATCGACTTAGCCGTTTTCCGCGTTTTTGATCAAAATCGGCTATTTGTACCTGTTTAAGCTCGGACCTGGAGCCCAAACGAAAAAAAGGACTGAAAATTTGTTTTGCTCAATCGATAGAACACATTGTGATGTACATTTGATGAAAGTTTGGTTTAGAAATATGCATTTTTAAGAAAGTTATCGTGCTCGGTACAACATTATGCATATTATCGACTTAGTCGTTTTCCGCGTTTTTGGTCAAAATCGGCTATTTGTACCTGTTTAAGCTCGAATCTGGAGCCCAAACGAAAAATAGGACTGAAAATTTGTTTTGCTCAATCGATAGAACACATTGTGATGTACATTTGATGAAAGTTTTGTTTAGAAATATGCATTTTTAAGAAAGTTATCGTGCTCGGTACAACATTATGCATATTATCGACTTAGTCGTTTACCGCGTTTTTGGTCAAAATCGGCTATTTGTACCTGTTTAAGCTCGAATCTGGAGCCCGAACGAAAAATAGGACTGAAAATTTGTTTTGCTCAATCGATAGAACACATTGTGATGTACATTTGATGAAAGTTTGGTTTAGAAATATGTTTTTTTAACGAAGTTATCGTGCTCGGTACAAGAATATGCATGTTTTCGACTTAGTCATTTTCCGCGTTTTTGGTCAAAATCGACTTTTTGTACGTGTGTAAGCTCGAATCTGGAGCCCAAACGAAAAATAGGACTGAAAATTTGTTTTGCTCAATCGATAGAACACATTGTGATGTACATTTGATGAAAGTTTGGTTTAGAAGTATGCATTTTTAAGAAAGTTATCGTGCTCGGTACAAGAATATGCATGTTTTCGACTTAGTCATTTTCCGCGTTTTTGGTCAAAATCGGCTATTTGTACCTGTGTAAGCTCGAAACTGGAGCCCAAACGAAAAATAGGACTGAAAATTTGTTTTGCTCAATCGATAGAACACATTGTGATGTACATTTGATGAAAGTTTGGTTTAGAAATATGCATTTTTAAGAAAGTTATCGTGCTCGGTACAACATTATGCATATTATCGACTTAGTCGTTTTCCGCGTTTTTGATCAAAATCGGCTATTTGTACCTGTTTAAGCTCGGACCTGGAGCCCAAACGAAAAATAGGACTGAAAATTTGTTTTGCTCAATCGATAGAACACATTGTGATGTACATTTGATGAAAGTTTGGTTTAGAAATATGCATTTTTAAGAAAGTTATCGTGCTCGGTACAAGAATATGCATATTATCGACTTAGTCGTTTTCCGCGTTTTTGGTCAAAATCGGCTATTTGTACCTGTTTAAGCTCGAATCTGGAGCCCGAACGAAAAATAGGACTGAAAATTTGTTTTGCTCAATCGATAGAACACATTGTGATGTACATTTGATGAAAGTTTGGTTTAGAAGTATGCATTTTTAAGAAAGTTATCGTGCTCGGTACAAGAATATGCATATTATCGACTTAGTCGTTTTCCGCGTTTTTGGTCAAAATCGGCTATTTGTACGTGTGTAAGCTCGAATCTGGAGCCCAAACGAAAAATAGGATTGAAAATTTTTTTGCTCAATCGATAGAACACATTGTGATGTACATTTGATGAAAGTTTGGTTTAGAAATATGCATTTTTAAGAAAGTTATCGTGCTCGGTACAACATTATGCATATTATCGACTTAGTCGTTTTCCGCGTTTTTTGGTCAAAATCGGCTATTTGTACGTGTGTAAGCTCGAATCTGGAGCCCAAACGAAAAATAGGATTGAAAATTTTTTTGCTCAATCGATAGAACACATTGTGATGTACATTTGATGAAAGTTTGGTTTAGAAATATGCTTTTTTAACGAAGTTATCGTGCTCGGTACAAGAATATGCATGTTTTCGACTTAGTCATTTTCCGCGTTTTTGATCAAAATCGGCTATTTGTACCTGTTTAAGCTCGGACCTGGAGCCTAAACGAAAAATAGGACTGAAAATTTGTTTTGCTCAATCAATAGAACACATTGTGATGTACATTTGATGAAAGTTTGGTTTAGAAATATGCATTTTTAACGAAGTTATTGTGCTCGGTACAACATTATGCATATTATCGACTTAGCCGTTTTCCGCGTTTTTGATCAAAATCGGCTATTTGTACCTGTTTAAGCTCGGACCTGGAGCCCAAACGAAAAAAAGGACTGAAAATTTGTTTTGCTCAATCGATAGAACACATTGTGATGTACATTTGATGAAAGTTTGGTTTAGAAATATGCATTTTTAAGAAAGTTATCGTGCTCGGTACAACATTATGCATATTATCGACTTAGTCGTTTTCCGCGTTTTTGATCAAAATCGGCTATTTGTACCTGTTTAAGCTCGGACCTGGAGCCCAAACGAAAAATAGGACTGAAAATTTGTTTTGCTCAATCGATAGAACACATTGTGATGTACATTTGATGAAAGTTTGGTTTAGAAATATGCATTTTTAAGAAAGTTATCGTGCTCGGTACAAGAATATGCATATTATCGACTTAGTCGTTTTCCGCGTTTTTGGTCAAAATCGGCTATTTGTACCTGTTTAAGCTCGAATCTGGAGCCCGAACGAAAAATAGGACTGAAAATTTGTTTTGCTCAATCGATAGAACACATTGTGATGTACATTTGATGAAAGTTTGGTTTAGAAGTATGCATTTTTAAGAAAGTTATCGTGCTCGGTACAAGAATATGCATATTATCGACTTAGTCGTTTTCCGCGTTTTTGGTCAAAATCGGCTATTTGTACGTGTGTAAGCTCGAATCTGGAGCCCAAACGAAAAATAGGATTGAAAATTTTTTTGCTCAATCGATAGAACACATTGTGATGTACATTTGATGAAAGTTTGGTTTAGAAATATGCATTTTTAAGAAAGTTATCGTGCTCGGTACAACATTATGCATATTATCGACTTAGTCGTTTTCCGCGTTTTTTGGTCAAAATCGGCTATTTGTACGTGTGTAAGCTCGAATCTGGAGCCCAAACGAAAAATAGGATTGAAAATTTTTTTGCTCAATCGATAGAACACATTGTGATGTACATTTGATGAAAGTTTGGTTTAGAAATATGCTTTTTTAACGAAGTTATCGTGCTCGGTACAAGAATATGCATGTTTTCGACTTAGTCATTTTCCGCGTTTTTGATCAAAATCGGCTATTTGTACCTGTTTAAGCTCGGACCTGGAGCCTAAACGAAAAATAGGACTGAAAATTTGTTTTGCTCAATCAATAGAACACATTGTGATGTACATTTGATGAAAGTTTGGTTTAGAAATATGCATTTTTAACGAAGTTATTGTGCTCGGTACAACATTATGCATATTATCGACTTAGCCGTTTTCCGCGTTTTTGATCAAAATCGGCTATTTGTACCTGTTTAAGCTCGGACCTGGAGCCCAAACGAAAAAAAGGACTGAAAATTTGTTTTGCTCAATCGATAGAACACATTGTGATGTACATTTGATGAAAGTTTGGTTTAGAAATATGCATTTTTAAGAAAGTTATCGTGCTCGGTACAACATTATGCATATTATCGACTTAGTCGTTTTCCGCGTTTTTGGTCAAAATCGGCTATTTGTACCTGTTTAAGCTCGAATCTGGAGCCCAAACGAAAAATAGGACTGAAAATTTGTTTTGCTCAATCGATAGAACACATTGTGATGTACATTTGATGAAAGTTTGGTTTAGAAATATGCATTTTTAAGAAAGTTATCGTGCTCGGTACAAGAATATGCATATTATCGACTTAGTCGTTTTCCGCGTTTTTGGTCAAAATCGGCTATTTGTACCTGTTTAAGCTCGAATCTGGAGCCCGAACGAAAAATAGGACTGAAAATTTGTTTTGCTCAATCGATAGAACACATTGTGATGTACATTTGATGAAAGTTTGGTTTAGAAGTATGCATTTTTAAGAAAGTTATCGTGCTCGGTACAACATTATGCATATTATCGACTTAGTCGTTTTCCGCGTTTTTGGTCAAAATCGGCTATTTGTACGTGTGTAAGCTCGAATCTGGAGCCCAAACGAAAAATAGGATTGAAAATTTTTTTGCTCAATCGATAGAACACATTGTGATGTACATTTGATGAAAGTTTGGTTTAGAAATATGCATTTTTAAGAAAGTTATCGTGCTCGGTACAACATTATGCATATTATCGACTTAGTCGTTTTCCGCGTTTTTGGTCAAAATCGGCTATTTGTACGTGTGTAAGCTCGAATCTGGAGCCCAAACGAAAAATAGGATTGAAAATTTTTTTGCTCAATCGATAGAACACATTGTGATGTACATTTGATGAAAGTTTGGTTTAGAAATATGCTTTTTTAACGAAGTTATCGTGCTCGGTACAAGAATATGCATGTTTTCGACTTAGTCATTTTCCGCGTTTTTGATCAAAATCGGCTATTTGTACCTGTTTAAGCTCGGACCTAGAGCCTAAACGAAAAATAGGACTGAAAATTTGTTTTGCTCAATCGATAGAACACATTGTGATGTACATTTGATGAAAGTTTGGTTTAGAAATATGCATTTTTAACGAAGTTATTGTGCTCGGTACAACATTATGCATATTATCGACTTAGCCGTTTTCCGCGTTTTTGATCAAAATCGGCTATTTGTACCTGTTTAAGCTCGGACCTGGAGCCCAAACGAAAAAAAGGACTGAAAATTTGTTTTGCTCAATCGATAGAACACATTGTGATGTACATTTGATGAAAGTTTGGTTTAGAAATATGCATTTTTAAGAAAGTTATCGTGCTCGGTACAACATTATGCATATTATCGACTTAGTCGTTTTCCGCGTTTTTGGTCAAAATCGGCTATTTGTACGTGTGTAAGCTCGAATCTGGAGCCCAAACGAAAAATAGGACTGAAAATTTGTTTTGCTCAATCGATAGAACACATTGTGATGTACATTTGATGAAAGTTTTGTTTAGAAATATGCATTTTTAAGAAAGTTATCGTGCTCGGTACAACATTATGCATATTATCGACTTAGTCGTTTACCGCGTTTTTGGTCAAAATCGGCTATTTGTACCTGTTTAAGCTCGAATCTGGAGCCCGAACGAAAAATAGGACTGAAAATTTGTTTTGCTCAATCGATAGAACACATTGTGATGTACATTTGATGAAAGTTTGGTTTAGAAATATGTTTTTTTAACGAAGTTATCGTGCTCGGTACAAGAATATGCATGTTTTCGACTTAGTCATTTTCCGCGTTTTTGGTCAAAATCGACTTTTTGTACGTGTGTAAGCTCGAATCTGGAGCCCAAACGAAAAATAGGATTGAAAATTTTTTTGCTCAATCGATAGAACACATTGTGATGTACATTTGATGAAAGTTTGGTTTAGAAATATGCTTTTTTAACGAAGTTATCGTGCTCGGTACAAGAATATGCATGTTTTCGACTTAGTCATTTTCCGCGTTTTTGATCAAAATCGGCTATTTGTACCTGTTTAAGCTCGGACCTGGAGCCTAAACGAAAAATAGGACTGAAAATTTGTTTTGCTCAATCAATAGAACACATTGTGATGTACATTTGATGAAAGTTTGGTTTAGAAATATGCATTTTTAACGAAGTTATTGTGCTCGGTACAACATTATGCATATTATCGACTTAGCCGTTTTCCGCGTTTTTGATCAAAATCGGCTATTTGTACCTGTTTAAGCTCGGACCTGGAGCCCAAACGAAAAAAAGGACTGAAAATTTGTTTTGCTCAATCGATAGAACACATTGTGATGTACATTTGATGAAAGTTTGGTTTAGAAATATGCATTTTTAAGAAAGTTATCGTGCTCGGTACAACATTATGCATATTATCGACTTAGTCGTTTTCCGCGTTTTTGGTCAAAATCGGCTATTTGTACCTGTTTAAGCTCGAATCTGGAGCCCAAACGAAAAATAGGACTGAAAATTTGTTTTGCTCAATCGATAGAACACATTGTGATGTACATTTGATGAAAGTTTGGTTTAGAAATATGCATTTTTAAGAAAGTTATCGTGCTCGGTACAAGAATATGCATATTATCGACTTAGTCGTTTTCCGCGTTTTTGGTCAAAATCGGCTATTTGTACCTGTTTAAGCTCGAATCTGGAGCCCGAACGAAAAATAGGACTGAAAATTTGTTTTGCTCAATCGATAGAACACATTGTGATGTACATTTGATGAAAGTTTGGTTTAGAAGTATGCATTTTTAAGAAAGTTATCGTGCTCGGTACAACATTATGCATATTATCGACTTAGTCGTTTTCCGCGTTTTTGGTCAAAATCGGCTATTTGTACGTGTGTAAGCTCGAATCTGGAGCCCAAACGAAAAATAGGATTGAAAATTTTTTTGCTCAATCGATAGAACACATTGTGATGTACATTTGATGAAAGTTTGGTTTAGAAATATGCATTTTTAAGAAAGTTATCGTGCTCGGTACAACATTATGCATATTATCGACTTAGTCGTTTTCCGCGTTTTTGGTCAAAATCGGCTATTTGTACGTGTGTAAGCTCGAATCTGGAGCCCAAACGAAAAATAGGATTGAAAATTTTTTTGCTCAATCGATAGAACACATTGTGATGTACATTTGATGAAAGTTTGGTTTAGAAATATGCTTTTTTAACGAAGTTATCGTGCTCGGTACAAGAATATGCATGTTTTCGACTTAGTCATTTTCCGCGTTTTTGATCAAAATCGGCTATTTGTACCTGTTTAAGCTCGGACCTAGAGCCTAAACGAAAAATAGGACTGAAAATTTGTTTTGCTCAATCGATAGAACACATTGTGATGTACATTTGATGAAAGTTTGGTTTAGAAATATGCATTTTTAACGAAGTTATTGTGCTCGGTACAACATTATGCATATTATCGACTTAGCCGTTTTCCGCGTTTTTGATCAAAATCGGCTATTTGTACCTGTTTAAGCTCGGACCTGGAGCCCAAACGAAAAAAAGGACTGAAAATTTGTTTTGCTCAATCGATAGAACACATTGTGATGTACATTTGATGAAAGTTTGGTTTAGAAATATGTTTTTTTAACGAAGTTATCGTGCTCGGTACAAGAATATGCATGTTTTCGACTTAGTCATTTTCCGCGTTTTTGGTCAAAATCGACTTTTTGTACGTGTGTAAGCTCGAATCTGGAGCCCAAACGAAAAATAGGACTGAAAATTTGTTTTGCTCAATCGATAGAACACATTGTGATGTACATTTGATGAAAGTTTGGTTTAGAAGTATGCATTTTTAAGAAAGTTATCGTGCTCGGTACAAGAATATGCATGTTTTCGACTTAGTCATTTTCCGCGTTTTTGGTCAAAATCGGCTATTTGTACCTGTGTAAGCTCGAAACTGGAGCCCAAACGAAAAATAGGACTGAAAATTTGTTTTGCTCAATCGATAGAACACATTGTGATGTACATTTGATGAAAGTTTGGTTTAGAAATATGTTTTTTTAACGAAGTTATCGTGCTCGGTACAAGAATATGCATGTTTTCGACTTAGTCATTTTCCGCGTTTTTGGTCAAAATCGACTTTTTGTACGTGTGTAAGCTCGAATCTGGAGCCCAAACGAAAAATAGGACTGAAAATTTGTTTTGCTCAATCGATAGAACACATTGTGATGTACATTTGATGAAAGTTTGGTTTAGAAGTATGCATTTTTAAGAAAGTTATCGTGCTCGGTACAAGAATATGCATGTTTTCGACTTAGTCATTTTCCGCGTTTTTGGTCAAAATCGGCTATTTGTACCTGTGTAAGCTCGAAACTGGAGCCCAAACGAAAAATAGGACTGAAAATTTGTTTTGCTCAATCGATAGAACACATTGTGATGTACATTTGATGAAAGTTTGGTTTAGAAATATGCATTTTTAAGAAAGTTATCGTGCTCGGTACAACATTATGCATATTATCGACTTAGTCGTTTTCCGCGTTTTTGATCAAAATCGGCTATTTGTACCTGTTTAAGCTCGGACCTGGAGCCCAAACGAAAAATAGGACTGAAAATTTGTTTTGCTCAATCGATAGAACACATTGTGATGTACATTTGATGAAAGTTTGGTTTAGAAATATGCATTTTTAAGAAAGTTATCGTGCTCGGTACAAGAATATGCATATTATCGACTTAGTCGTTTTCCGCGTTTTTGGTCAAAATCGGCTATTTGTACCTGTTTAAGCTCGAATCTGGAGCCCGAACGAAAAATAGGACTGAAAATTTGTTTTGCTCAATCGATAGAACACATTGTGATGTACATTTGATGAAAGTTTGGTTTAGAAGTATGCATTTTTAAGAAAGTTATCGTGCTCGGTACAAGAATATGCATATTATCGACTTAGTCGTTTTCCGCGTTTTTGGTCAAAATCGGCTATTTGTACGTGTGTAAGCTCGAATCTGGAGCCCAAACGAAAAATAGGATTGAAAATTTTTTTGCTCAATCGATAGAACACATTGTGATGTACATTTGATGAAAGTTTGGTTTAGAAATATGCATTTTTAAGAAAGTTATCGTGCTCGGTACAACATTATGCATATTATCGACTTAGCCGTTTTCCGCGTTTTTGATCAAAATCGGCTATTTGTACCTGTTTAAGCTCGGACCTGGAGCCCAAACGAAAAAAAGGACTGAAAATTTGTTTTGCTCAATCGATAGAACACATTGTGATGTACATTTGATGAAAGTTTGGTTTAGAAATATGCATTTTTAAGAAAGTTATCGTGCTCGGTACAACATTATGCATATTATCGACTTAGTCGTTTTCCGCGTTTTTGATCAAAATCGGCTATTTGTACCTGTTTAAGCTCGGACCTGGAGCCCAAACGAAAAATAGGACTGAAAATTTGTTTTGCTCAATCGATAGAACACATTGTGATGTACATTTGATGAAAGTTTGGTTTAGAAATATGCATTTTTAAGAAAGTTATCGTGCTCGGTACAAGAATATGCATATTATCGACTTAGTCGTTTTCCGCGTTTTTGGTCAAAATCGGCTATTTGTACCTGTTTAAGCTCGAATCTGGAGCCCGAACGAAAAATAGGACTGAAAATTTGTTTTGCTCAATCGATAGAACACATTGTGATGTACATTTGATGAAAGTTTGGTTTAGAAGTATGCATTTTTAAGAAAGTTATCGTGCTCGGTACAAGAATATGCATATTATCGACTTAGTCGTTTTCCGCGTTTTTGGTCAAAATCGGCTATTTGTACGTGTGTAAGCTCGAATCTGGAGCCCAAACGAAAAATAGGATTGAAAATTTTTTTGCTCAATCGATAGAACACATTGTGATGTACATTTGATGAAAGTTTGGTTTAGAAATATGCATTTTTAAGAAAGTTATCGTGCTCGGTACAACATTATGCATATTATCGACTTAGTCGTTTTCCGCGTTTTTTGGTCAAAATCGGCTATTTGTACGTGTGTAAGCTCGAATCTGGAGCCCAAACGAAAAATAGGATTGAAAATTTTTTTGCTCAATCGATAGAACACATTGTGATGTACATTTGATGAAAGTTTGGTTTAGAAATATGCTTTTTTAACGAAGTTATCGTGCTCGGTACAAGAATATGCATGTTTTCGACTTAGTCATTTTCCGCGTTTTTGATCAAAATCGGCTATTTGTACCTGTTTAAGCTCGGACCTGGAGCCTAAACGAAAAATAGGACTGAAAATTTGTTTTGCTCAATCAATAGAACACATTGTGATGTACATTTGATGAAAGTTTGGTTTAGAAATATGCATTTTTAACGAAGTTATTGTGCTCGGTACAACATTATGCATATTATCGACTTAGCCGTTTTCCGCGTTTTTGATCAAAATCGGCTATTTGTACCTGTTTAAGCTCGGACCTGGAGCCCAAACGAAAAAAAGGACTGAAAATTTGTTTTGCTCAATCGATAGAACACATTGTGATGTACATTTGATGAAAGTTTGGTTTAGAAATATGCATTTTTAAGAAAGTTATCGTGCTCGGTACAACATTATGCATATTATCGACTTAGTCGTTTTCCGCGTTTTTGGTCAAAATCGGCTATTTGTACCTGTTTAAGCTCGAATCTGGAGCCCAAACGAAAAATAGGACTGAAAATTTGTTTTGCTCAATCGATAGAACACATTGTGATGTACATTTGATGAAAGTTTGGTTTAGAAATATGCATTTTTAAGAAAGTTATCGTGCTCGGTACAAGAATATGCATATTATCGACTTAGTCGTTTTCCGCGTTTTTGGTCAAAATCGGCTATTTGTACCTGTTTAAGCTCGAATCTGGAGCCCGAACGAAAAATAGGACTGAAAATTTGTTTTGCTCAATCGATAGAACACATTGTGATGTACATTTGATGAAAGTTTGGTTTAGAAGTATGCATTTTTAAGAAAGTTATCGTGCTCGGTACAACATTATGCATATTATCGACTTAGTCGTTTTCCGCGTTTTTGGTCAAAATCGGCTATTTGTACGTGTGTAAGCTCGAATCTGGAGCCCAAACGAAAAATAGGATTGAAAATTTTTTTGCTCAATCGATAGAACACATTGTGATGTACATTTGATGAAAGTTTGGTTTAGAAATATGCATTTTTAAGAAAGTTATCGTGCTCGGTACAACATTATGCATATTATCGACTTAGTCGTTTTCCGCGTTTTTGGTCAAAATCGGCTATTTGTACGTGTGTAAGCTCGAATCTGGAGCCCAAACGAAAAATAGGATTGAAAATTTTTTTGCTCAATCGATAGAACACATTGTGATGTACATTTGATGAAAGTTTGGTTTAGAAATATGCTTTTTTAACGAAGTTATCGTGCTCGGTACAAGAATATGCATGTTTTCGACTTAGTCATTTTCCGCGTTTTTGATCAAAATCGGCTATTTGTACCTGTTTAAGCTCGGACCTAGAGCCTAAACGAAAAATAGGACTGAAAATTTGTTTTGCTCAATCGATAGAACACATTGTGATGTACATTTGATGAAAGTTTGGTTTAGAAATATGCATTTTTAACGAAGTTATTGTGCTCGGTACAACATTATGCATATTATCGACTTAGCCGTTTTCCGCGTTTTTGATCAAAATCGGCTATTTGTACCTGTTTAAGCTCGGACCTGGAGCCCAAACGAAAAAAAGGACTGAAAATTTGTTTTGCTCAATCGATAGAACACATTGTGATGTACATTTGATGAAAGTTTGGTTTAGAAATATGCATTTTTAAGAAAGTTATCGTGCTCGGTACAACATTATGCATATTATCGACTTAGTCGTTTTCCGCGTTTTTGGTCAAAATCGGCTATTTGTACCTGTTTAAGCTCGAATCTGGAGCCCAAACGAAAAATAGGACTGAAAATTTGTTTTGCTCAATCGATAGAACACATTGTGATGTACATTTGATGAAAGTTTTGTTTAGAAATATGCATTTTTAAGAAAGTTATCGTGCTCGGTACAACATTATGCATATTATCGACTTAGTCGTTTACCGCGTTTTTGGTCAAAATCGGCTATTTGTACCTGTTTAAGCTCGAATCTGGAGCCCGAACGAAAAATAGGACTGAAAATTTGTTTTGCTCAATCGATAGAACACATTGTGATGTACATTTGATGAAAGTTTGGTTTAGAAATATGTTTTTTTAACGAAGTTATCGTGCTCGGTACAAGAATATGCATGTTTTCGACTTAGTCATTTTCCGCGTTTTTGGTCAAAATCGACTTTTTGTACGTGTGTAAGCTCGAATCTGGAGCCCAAACGAAAAATAGGATTGAAAATTTTTTTGCTCAATCGATAGAACACATTGTGATGTACATTTGATGAAAGTTTGGTTTAGAAATATGCTTTTTTAACGAAGTTATCGTGCTCGGTACAAGAATATGCATGTTTTCGACTTAGTCATTTTCCGCGTTTTTGATCAAAATCGGCTATTTGTACCTGTTTAAGCTCGGACCTGGAGCCTAAACGAAAAATAGGACTGAAAATTTGTTTTGCTCAATCAATAGAACACATTGTGATGTACATTTGATGAAAGTTTGGTTTAGAAATATGCATTTTTAACGAAGTTATTGTGCTCGGTACAACATTATGCATATTATCGACTTAGCCGTTTTCCGCGTTTTTGATCAAAATCGGCTATTTGTACCTGTTTAAGCTCGGACCTGGAGCCCAAACGAAAAAAAGGACTGAAAATTTGTTTTGCTCAATCGATAGAACACATTGTGATGTACATTTGATGAAAGTTTGGTTTAGAAATATGCATTTTTAAGAAAGTTATCGTGCTCGGTACAACATTATGCATATTATCGACTTAGTCGTTTTCCGCGTTTTTGGTCAAAATCGGCTATTTGTACCTGTTTAAGCTCGAATCTGGAGCCCAAACGAAAAATAGGACTGAAAATTTGTTTTGCTCAATCGATAGAACACATTGTGATGTACATTTGATGAAAGTTTGGTTTAGAAATATGCATTTTTAAGAAAGTTATCGTGCTCGGTACAAGAATATGCATATTATCGACTTAGTCGTTTTCCGCGTTTTTGGTCAAAATCGGCTATTTGTACCTGTTTAAGCTCGAATCTGGAGCCCGAACGAAAAATAGGACTGAAAATTTGTTTTGCTCAATCGATAGAACACATTGTGATGTACATTTGATGAAAGTTTGGTTTAGAAGTATGCATTTTTAAGAAAGTTATCGTGCTCGGTACAACATTATGCATATTATCGACTTAGTCGTTTTCCGCGTTTTTGGTCAAAATCGGCTATTTGTACGTGTGTAAGCTCGAATCTGGAGCCCAAACGAAAAATAGGATTGAAAATTTTTTTGCTCAATCGATAGAACACATTGTGATGTACATTTGATGAAAGTTTGGTTTAGAAATATGCATTTTTAAGAAAGTTATCGTGCTCGGTACAACATTATGCATATTATCGACTTAGTCGTTTTCCGCGTTTTTGGTCAAAATCGGCTATTTGTACGTGTGTAAGCTCGAATCTGGAGCCCAAACGAAAAATAGGATTGAAAATTTTTTTGCTCAATCGATAGAACACATTGTGATGTACATTTGATGAAAGTTTGGTTTAGAAATATGCTTTTTTAACGAAGTTATCGTGCTCGGTACAAGAATATGCATGTTTTCGACTTAGTCATTTTCCGCGTTTTTGATCAAAATCGGCTATTTGTACCTGTTTAAGCTCGGTCCTAGAGCCTAAACGAAAAATAGGACTGAAAATTTGTTTTGCTCAATCGATAGAACACATTGTGATGTACATTTGATGAAAGTTTGGTTTAGAAATATGCATTTTTAACGAAGTTATTGTGCTCGGTACAACATTATGCATATTATCGACTTAGCCGTTTTCCGCGTTTTTGATCAAAATCGGCTATTTGTACCTGTTTAAGCTCGGACCTGGAGCCCAAACGAAAAAAAGGACTGAAAATTTGTTTTGCTCAATCGATAGAACACATTGTGATGTACATTTGATGAAAGTTTGGTTTAGAAATATGCATTTTTAAGAAAGTTATCGTGCTCGGTACAACATTATGCATATTATCGACTTAGTCGTTTTCCGCGTTTTTGGTCAAAATCGGCTATTTGTACCTGTTTAAGCTCGAATCTGGAGCCCAAACGAAAAATAGGACTGAAAATTTGTTTTGCTCAATCGATAGAACACATTGTGATGTACATTTGATGAAAGTTTTGTTTAGAAATATGCATTTTTAAGAAAGTTATCGTGCTCGGTACAACATTATGCATATTATCGACTTAGTCGTTTACCGCGTTTTTGGTCAAAATCGGCTATTTGTACCTGTTTAAGCTCGAATCTGGAGCCCGAACGAAAAATAGGACTGAAAATTTGTTTTGCTCAATCGATAGAACACATTGTGATGTACATTTGATGAAAGTTTGGTTTAGAAATATGTTTTTTTAACGAAGTTATCGTGCTCGGTACAAGAATATGCATGTTTTCGACTTAGTCATTTTCCGCGTTTTTGGTCAAAATCGACTTTTTGTACGTGTGTAAGCTCGAATCTGGAGCCCAAACGAAAAATAGGACTGAAAATTTGTTTTGCTCAATCGATAGAACACATTGTGATGTACATTTGATGAAAGTTTGGTTTAGAAGTATGCATTTTTAAGAAAGTTATCGTGCTCGGTACAAGAATATGCATGTTTTCGACTTAGTCATTTTCCGCGTTTTTGGTCAAAATCGGCTATTTGTACGTGTGTAAGCTCGAAACTGGAGCCCAAACGAAAAATAGGACTGAAAATTTGTTTTGCTCAATCGATAGAACACATTGTGATGTACATTTGATGAAAGTTTGGTTTAGAAATATGTTTTTTTAACGAAGTTATTGTGCTCGGTACAACATTATGCATATTATCGACTTAGCCGTTTTCCGCGTTTTTGATCAAAATCGGCTATTTGTACCTGTTTAAGCTCGAACCTGGAGCCCAAACGAAAAAAAGGACTGAAAATTTGTTTTGCTCAATCGATAGAACACATTGTGATGTACATTTGATGAACGTTTGGTTTAGAAATATGCATTTTTAAGAAAGTTATCGTGCTCGGTACAACATTATGCATATTATCGACTTAGTCGTTTTCCGCGTTTTTGGTCAAAATCGGCTATTTGTACCTGTTTAAGCTCGAATCTGGAGCCCAAACGAAAAATAGGACTGAAAATTTGTTTTGCTCAATCGATAGAACACATTGTGATGTACATTTGATGAAAGTTTGGTTTAGAAATATGTTTTTTTAACGAAGTTATCGTGCTCGGTACAAGAATATGCATGTTTTCGACTTAGTCATTTTCCGCGTTTTTGGACAAAATCGGCTATTTGTACGTGTGTAAGCTCGAATCTGGAGCCCAAACGAAAAATAGGACTGAAAACTTGTTTTGCTCAATCGATAGAACACATTGTGATGTACATTTGATGAAAGTTTGGTTTAGAAATATGCATTTTTAACGAAGTTATTGTGCTCGGTACAACATTATGCATATTATCGACTTAGCCGATTTCCGCGTTTTTGATCAAAATCGGCTATTTGTACCTGTTTAAGCTCGGACCTGGAGCCCAAACGAAAAAAAGGACTGAAAATTTGTTTTGCTCAATCGATAGAACACATTGTGATGTACATTTGATGAACGTTTGGTTTAGAAATATGCATTTTTAAGAAAGTTATCGTGCTCGGTACAACATTATGCATATTATCGACTTAGTCGTTTTCCGCGTTTTTGGTCAAAATCGGCTATTTGTACGTGTGTAAGCTCGAAACTGGAGCCCAAACGAAAAATAGGACTGAAAATTTGTTTTGCTCAATCGATAGAACACATTGTGATGTACATTTGATGAAAGTTTGGTTTAGAA
This sequence comes from Phorcus lineatus, assembly GCA_921293015.1. Taxonomy (NCBI): domain Eukaryota; kingdom Metazoa; phylum Mollusca; class Gastropoda; order Trochida; family Trochidae; genus Phorcus; species Phorcus lineatus. The sequence continues at coordinate 7,913,548 of OV121092.1, read as the reverse complement.
ATATGCATTTTTAAGAAAGTTATCGTGCTCGGTACAACATTATGCATATTATCGACTTAGTCGTTTTCCGCGTTTTTGGTCAAAATCGGCTATTTGTACCTGTTTAAGCTCGAATCTGGAGCCCAAACGAAAAATAGGACTGAAAATTTGTTTTGCTCAATCGATAGAACACATTGTGATGTACATTTGATGAAAGTTTGGTTTAGAAATATGCATTTTTAAGAAAGTTATCGTGCTCGGTACAAGAATATGCATATTATCGACTTAGTCGTTTACCGAGTTTTTGGTCAAAATCGGCTATTTGTACGTGTTTAAGCTCGAATCTGGAGCCCGAACGAAAAATAGGACTGAAAATTTGTTTTGCTCAATCGATAGAACACATTGTGATGTACATTTGATGAAAGTTTGGTTTAGAAATATGTTTTTTTAAGAAAGTTATCGTGCTCGGTACAACATTATGCATATTATCGACTTAGTCGTTTTCCGCGTTTTTGGTCAAAATCGGCTATTTGTACGTGTTTAAGCTCGAATCTGGAGCCCAAACGAAAAATAGGACTGAAAATTTGTTTTGCTCAATCGATAGAACACATTGTGATGTACATTTGATGAAAGTTTGGTTTAGAAGTATGCATTTTTAAGAAAGTTATCGTGCTCGGTACAAGAATATGCATGTTTTCGACTTAGTCATTTTCCGCGTTTTTGGTCAAAATCGGCTATTTGTACGTGTGTAAGCTCGAAACTGGAGCCCAAACGAAAAATAGGACTGAAAATTTGTTTTGCTCAATCGATAGAACACATTGTGATGTACATTTGATGAAAGTTTGGTTTAGAAGTATGCATTTTTAAGAAAGTTATCGTGCTCGGTACAAGAATATGCATATTATCGACTTAGTCGTTTACCGAGTTTTTGGTCAAAATCGGCTATTTGTACGTGTTTAAGCTCGAATCTGGAGCCCGAACGAAAAATAGGACTGAAAATTTGTTTTGCTCAATCGATAGAACACATTGTGATGTACATTTGATGAAAGTTTGGTTTAGAAATATGCATTTTTAACGAAGTTATCGTGCTCGGTACAAGAATATGCATGTTTTCGACTTAGTCATTTTCCGCGTTTTTGGTCAAAATCGGCTATTTGTACGTGTGTAAGCTCGAATCTGGAGCCCAAACGAAAAATAGGACTGAAAATTTGTTTTGCTCAATCGATAGAACACATTGTGATGTACATTTGATGAAAGTTTGGTTTAGAAGTATGCATTTTTAAGAAAGTTATCGTGATCGGTACAAGAATATGCATGTTTTCGACTTAGTCATTTTCCGCGTTTTTGGTCAAAATCGGCTATTTGTACGTGTGTAAGCTCGAAACTGGAGCCCAAACGAAAAATAGGACTGAAAATTTGTTTTGCTCAATCGATAGAACACATTGTGATGTACATTTGATGAAAGTTTGGTTTAGAAATATGCATTTTTAAGAAAGTTATCGTGCTCGGTACAACATTATGCATATTATCGACTTAGTCGTTTTCCGCGTTTTTGGTCAAAATCGGCTATTTGTACCTGTTTAAGCTCGAATCTGGAGCCCAAACGAAAAATAGGACTGAAAATTTGTTTTGCTCAATCGATAGAACACATTGTGATGTACATTTGATGAAAGTTTGGTTTAGAAGTAAGCATTTTTAAGAAAGTTATCGTGCTCGGTACAAGAATATGCATGTTTTCGACTTAGTCATTTTCCGCGTTTTTGGTCAAAATCGGCTATTTGTACGTGTGTAAGCTCGAAACTGGAGCCCAAACGAAAAATAGGACTGAAAATTTGTTTTGCTCAATCGATAGAACACATTGTGATGTACATTTGATGAAAGTTTGGTTTAGAAGTATGCATTTTTAAGAAAGTTATCGTGCTCGGTACAAGAATATGCATATTATCGACTTAGTCGTTTACCGAGTTTTTGGTCAAAATCGGCTATTTGTACGTGTTTAAGCTCGAATCTGGAGCCCGAACGAAAAATAGGACTGAAAATTTGTTTTGCTCAATCGATAGAACACATTGTGATGTACATTTGATGAAAGTTTGGTTTAGAAATATGTTTTTTTAACGAAGTTATCGTGCTCGGTACAACATTATGCATGTTTTCGACTTAGTCATTTTCCGCGTTTTTGGTCAAAATCGGCTATTTGTACGTGTGTAAGCTCGAATCTGGAGCCCAAACGAAAAATAGGACTGAAAATTTGTTTTGCTCAATCGATAGAACACATTGTGATGTACATTTGATGAAAGTTTGGTTTAGAAGTATGCATTTTTAAGAAAGTTATCGTGCTCGGTACAAGAATATGCATGTTTTCGACTTAGTCATTTTCCGCGTTTTTGGTCAAAATCGGCTATTTGTACGTGTGTAAGCTCGAAACTGGAGCCCAAACGAAAAATAGGACTGAAAATTTGTTTTGCTCAATCGATAGAACACATTGTGATGTACATTTGATGAAAGTTTGGTTTAGAAATATGCATTTTTAAGAAAGTTATCGTGCTCGGTACAACATTATGCATATTATCGACTTAGTCGTTTTCCGCGTTTTTGGTCAAAATCGGCTATTTGTACCTGTTTAAGCTCGAATCTGGAGCCCAAACGAAAAATAGGACTGAAAATTTGTTTTGCTCAATCGATAGAACACATTGTGATGTACATTTGATGAAAGTTTGGTTTAGAAGTATGCATTTTTAAGAAAGTTATCGTGCTCGGTACAATAATATGCATGTTTTCGACTTAGTCATTTTCCGCGTTTTTGGTCAAAATCGGCTATTTGTACGTGTGTAAGCTCGAAACTGGAGCCCAAACGAAAAATAGGACTGAAAATTTGTTTTGCTCAATCGATAGAACACATTGTGATGTACATTTGATGAAAGTTTGGTTTAGAAGTATGCATTTTTAAGAAAGTTATCGTGCTCGGTACAAGAATATGCATATTATCGACTTAGTCGTTTACCGAGTTTTTGGTCAAAATCGGCTATTTGTACGTGTTTAAGCTCGAATCTGGAGCCCGAACGAAAAATAGGACTGAAAATTTGTTTTGCTCAATCGATAGAACACATTGTGATGTACATTTGATGAAAGTTTGGTTTAGAAATATGTTTTTTTAACGAAGTTATCGTGCTCGGTACAAGAATATGCATGTTTTCGACTTAGTCATTTTCCGCGTTTTTGGTCAAAATCGGCTATTTGTACGTGTGTAAGCTCGAATCTGGAGCCCAAACGAAAAATAGGACTGAAAATTTGTTTTGCTCAATCGATAGAACACATTGTGATGTACATTTGATGAAAGTTTGGTTTAGAAGTATGCATTTTTAAGAAAGTTATCGTGCTCGGTACAAGAATATGCATGTTTTCGACTTAGTCATTTTCCGCGTTTTTGGTCAAAATCGGCTATTTGTACGTGTGTAAGCTCGAAACTGGAGCCCAAATGAAAAATAGGACTGAAAATTTGTTTTGCTCAATCGATAGAACACATTGTGATGTACATTTGATGAAAGTTTGGTTTAGAAATATGCATTTTTAAGAAAGTTATCGTGCTCGGTACAACATTATGCATATTATCGACTTAGTCGTTTTCCGCGTTTTTGGTCAAAATCGGCTATTTGTACCTGTTTAAGCTCGAATCTGGAGCCCAAACGAAAAATAGGACTGAAAATTTGTTTTGCTCAATCGATAGAACACATTGTGATGTACATTTGATGAAAGTTTGGTTTAGAAGTATGCATTTTTAAGAAAGTTATCGTGCTCGGTACAAGAATATGCATGTTTTCGACTTAGTCATTTTCCGCGTTTTTGGTCAAAATCGGCTATTTGTACGTGTGTAAGCTCGAAACTGGAGCCCAAACGAAAAATAGGACTGAAAATTTGTTTTGCTCAATCGATAGAACACATTGTGATGTACATTTGATGAAAAATTGGTTTAGAAATATGCATTTTTAAGAAAGTTATCGTGCTCGGTACAACATTATGCATATTATCGACTTAGTCGTTTTCCGCGTTTTTGGTCAAAATCGGCTATTTGTACCTGTTTAAGCTCGAATCTGGAGCCCAAACGAAAAATAGGACTGAAAATTTGTTTTGCTCAATCGATAGAACACATTGTGATGTACATTTGATGAAAGTTTGGTTTAGAAATATGTTTTTTTAACGAAGTTATTGTGCTCGGTACAACATTATGCATATTATCGACTTAGCCGTTTTCCGCGTTTTTGGTCAAAATCGGCTATTTGTACGTGTTTAAGCTCGGACCTGGAGCCCAAACGAAAAATAGGACTGAAAATTTGTTTTGCTCAATCGATAGAACACATTGTGATGTACATATGATGAACGTTTGGTTTAGAAATATGCATTTTTAAGAAAGTTATCGTGCTCGGTACAAGAATATGCATGTTTTCGACTTAGTCATTTTCCGCGTTTTTGATCAAAATCGGCTATTTGTACCTGTTTAAGCTCGGACCTGGAGCCCAAACGAAAAATAGGACTGAAAATTTGTTTTGCTCAATCGATAGAACACATTGTGATGTACATTTGATGAACGTTTGGTTTAGAAATATGCATTTTTAAGAAAGTTATCGTGCTCGGTACAACATTATGCATATTATCGACTTAGTCGTTTTCCGCGTTTTTGGTCAAAATCGGCTATTTGTACGTGTTTAAGCTCGAATCTGGAGCCCAAACGAAAAATAGGACTGAAAATTTGTTTTGCTCAATCGATAGAACACATTATGATGTACATTTGATGAAAGTTTGGTTTAGAAATATGCATTTTTAAGAAAGTTATCGTGCTCGGTACAACATTATGCATATTATCGACTTAGTCGTTTTCCGCGTTTTTGGTCAAAATCGGCTATTTGTACCTGTTTAAGCTCGAATCTGGAGCCCAAACGAAAAATAGGACTGAAAATTTGTTTTGCTCAATCGATAGAACACATTGTGATGTACATTTGATGAAAGTTTGGTTTAGAAATATGCATTTTTAAGAAAGTTATCGTGCTCGGTACAACATTATGCATATTATCGACTTAGTCGTTTTCCGCGTTTTTGGTCAAAATCGGCTATTTGTACCTGTTTAAGCTCGAATCTGGAGCCCAAACGAAAAATAGGACTGAAAATTTGTTTTGCTCAATCGATAGAACACATTGTGATGTACATTTGATGAAAGTTTGGTTTAGAAATATGCATTTTTAAGAAAGTTATCGTGCTCGGTACAAGAATATGCATATTATCGACTTAGTCGTTTACCGAGTTTTTGGTCAAAATCGGCTATTTGTACGTGTTTAAGCTCGAATCTGGAGCCCGAACGAAAAATAGGACTGAAAATTTGTTTTGCTCAATCGATAGAACACATTGTGATGTACATTTGATGAAAGTTTGGTTTAGAAATATGTTTTTTTAACGAAGTTATCGTGCTCGGTACAAGAATATGCATGTTTTCGACTTAGTCATTTTCCGCGTTTTTGGTCAAAATCGGCTATTTGTACGTGTGTAAGCTCGAATCTGGAGCCCAAACGAAAAATAGGACTGAAAATTTGTTTGCTCAATCGATAGAACACATTGTGATGTACATTTGATGAAAGTTTGGTTTAGAAATATGCATTTTTAACGAAGTTATTGTGCTCGGTACAACATTATGCATATTATCGACTTAGCCGATTTCCGCGTTTTTGATCAAAATCGGCTATTTGTACCTGTTTAAGCTCGGACCTGGAGCCCAAACGAAAAAAAGGACTGAAAATTTGTTTTGCTCAATCGATAGAACACATTGTGATGTACATTTGATGAACGTTTGGTTTAGAAATATGCATTTTTAAGAAAGTTATCGTGCTCGGTACAACATTATGCATATTATCGACTTAGTCGTTTTCCGCGTTTTTGGTCAAAATCGGCTATTTGTACCTGTTTAAGCTCGAATCTGGAGCCCAAACGAAAAATAGGACTGAAAATTTGTTTTGCTCAATCGATAGAACACATTATGATGTACATTTGATGAAAGTTTGGTTTAGAAATATGCATTTTTAAGAAAGTTATCGTGCTCGGTACAACATTATGCATATTATCGACTTAGTCGTTTTCCGCGTTTTTGGTCAAAATCGGCTATTTGTACCTGTTTAAGCTCGAATCTGGAGCCCAAACGAAAAATAGGACTGAAAATTTGTTTTGCTCAATCGATAGAACACATTGTGATGTACATTTGATGAAAGTTTGGTTTAGAAATATGTTTTTTTAACGAAGTTATCGTGCTCGGTACAAGAATATGCATGTTTTCGACTTAGTCATTTTCCGCGTTTTTGGACAAAATCGGCTATTTGTACGTGTGTAAGCTCGAATCTGGAGCCCAAACGAAAAATAGGACTGAAAATTTGTTTTGCTCAATCGATAGAACACATTGTGATGTACATTTGATGAAAGTTTGGTTTAGAAATATGCATTTTTAACGAAGTTATTGTGCTCGGTACAACATTATGCATATTATCGACTTAGCCGATTTCCGCGTTTTTGATCAAAATCGGCTATTTGTACCTGTTTAAGCTCGGACCTGGAGCCCAAACGAAAAAAAGGACTGAAAATTTGTTTTGCTCAATCGATAGAACACATTGTGATGTACATTTGATGAACGTTTGGTTTAGAAATATGCATTTTTAAGAAAGTTATCGTGCTCGGTACAACATTATGCATATTATCGACTTAGTCGTTTTCCGCGTTTTTGGTCAAAATCGGCTATTTGTACCTGTTTAAGCTCGAATCTGGAGCCCAAACGAAAAATAGGACTGAAAATTTGTTTTGCTCAATCGATAGAACACATTATGATGTACATTTGATGAAAGTTTGGTTTAGAAATATGCATTTTTAAGAAAGTTATCGTGCTCGGTACAACATTATGCATATTATCGACTTAGTCGTTTTCCGCGTTTTTGGTCAAAATCGGCTATTTGTACCTGTTTAAGCTCGAATCTGGAGCCCAAACGAAAAATAGGACTGAAAATTTGTTTTGCTCAATCGATAGAACACATTGTGATGTACATTTGATGAAAGTTTGGTTTAGAAATATGTTTTTTTAACGAAGTTATCGTGCTCGGTACAAGAATATGCATGTTTTCGACTTAGTCATTTTCCGCGTTTTTGGACAAAATCGGCTATTTGTACGTGTGTAAGCTCGAATCTGGAGCCCAAACGAAAAATAGGACTGAAAATTTGTTTTGCTCAATCGATAGAACACATTGTGATGTACATTTGATGAAAGTTTGGTTTAGAAATATGCATTTTTAACGAAGTTATTGTGCTCGGTACAACATTATGCATATTATCGACTTAGCCGATTTCCGCGTTTTTGATCAAAATCGGCTATTTGTACCTGTTTAAGCTCGGACCTGGAGCCCAAACGAAAAAAAGGACTGAAAATTTGTTTTGCTCAATCGATAGAACACATTGTGATGTACATTTGATGAACGTTTGGTTTAGAAATATGCATTTTTAAGAAAGTTATCGTGCTCGGTACAACATTATGCATATTATCGACTTAGTCGTTTTCCGCGTTTTTGGTCAAAATCGGCTATTTGTACCTGTTTAAGCTCGAATCTGGAACCCAAACGAAAAATAGGACTGAAAATTTGTTTTGCTCAATCGATAGAACACATTATGATGTACATTTGATGAAAGTTTGGTTTAGAAATATGCATTTTTAAGAAAGTTATCGTGCTCGGTACAACATTATGCATATTATCGACTTAGTCGTTTTCCGCGTTTTTGGTCAAAATCGGCTATTTGTACCTGTTTAAGCTCGAATCTGGAGCCCAAACGAAAAATAGGACTGAAAATTTGTTTTGCTCAATCGATAGAACACATTGTGATGTACATTTGATGAAAGTTTGGTTTAGAAATATGTTTTTTTAACGAAGTTATCGTGCTCGGTACAAGAATATGCATGTTTTCGACTTAGTCATTTTCCGCGTTTTTGGACAAAATCGGCTATTTGTACGTGTGTAAGCTCGAATCTGGAGCCCAAACGAAAAATAGGACTGAAAATTTGTTTTGCTCAATCGATAGAACACATTGTGATGTACATTTGATGAAAGTTTGGTTTAGAAATATGCATTTTTAACGAAGTTATTGTGCTCGGTACAACATTATGCATATTATCGACTTAGCCGATTTCCGCGTTTTTGATCAAAATCGGCTATTTGTACCTGTTTAAGCTCGGACCTGGAGCCCAAACGAAAAAAAGGACTGAAAATTTGTTTTGCTCAATCGATAGAACACATTGTGATGTACATTTGATGAACGTTTGGTTTAGAAATATGCATTTTTAAGAAAGTTATCGTGCTCGGTACAACATTATGCATATTATCGACTTAGTCGTTTTCCGCGTTTTTGGTCAAAATCGGCTATTTGTACGTGTGTAAGCTCGAAACTGGAGCCCAAACGAAAAATAGGACTGAAAATTTGTTTTGCTCAATCGATAGAACACATTGTGATGTACATTTGATGAAAGTTTGGTTTAGAAATATGCATTTTTAAGAAAGTTATCGTGCTCGGTACAACATTATGCATATTATCGACTTAGTCGTTTTCCGCGTTTTTGGTCAAAATCGGCTATTTGTACCTGTTTAAGCTCGAATCTGGAGCCCAAACGAAAAATAGGACTGAAAATTTGTTTTGCTCAATCGATAGAACACATTGTGATGTACATTTGATGAAAGTTTGGTTTAGAAATATGCATTTTTAAGAAAGTTATCGTGCTCGGTACAAGAATATGCATATTATCGACTTAGTCGTTTACCGAGTTTTTGGTCAAAATCGGCTATTTGTACGTGTTTAAGCTCGAATCTGGAGCCCGAACGAAAAATAGGACTGAAAATTTGTTTTGCTCAATCGATAGAACACATTGTGATGTACATTTGATGAAAGTTTGGTTTAGAAATATGTTTTTTTAACGAAGTTATCGTGCTCGGTACAAGAATATGCATGTTTTCGACTTAGTCATTTTCCGCGTTTTTGGTCAAAATCGGCTATTTGTACGTGTGTAAGCTCGAATCTGGAGCCCAAACGAAAAATAGGACTGAAAATTTGTTTTGCTCAATCGATAGAACACATTGTGATGTACATTTGATGAAAGTTTGGTTTAGAAATATGCATTTTTAAGAAAGTTATCGTGCTCGGTACAACATTATGCATATTATCGACTTAGTCGTTTTCCGCGTTTTTGGTCAAAATCGGCTATTTGTACCTGTTTAAGCTCGAATCTGGAGCCCAAACGAAAAATAGGACTGAAAATTTGTTTTGCTCAATCGATAGAACACATTGTGATGTACATTTGATGAAAGTTTGGTTTAGAAATATGCATTTTTAAGAAAGTTATCGTGCTCGGTACAAGAATATGCATATTATCGACTTAGTCGTTTACCGAGTTTTTGGTCAAAATCGGCTATTTGTACGTGTTTAAGCTCGAATCTGGAGCCCGAACGAAAAATAGGACTGAAAATTTGTTTTGCTCAATCGATAGAACACATTGTGATGTACATTTGATAAAAGTTTGGTTTAGAAATATGTTTTTTTAACGAAGTTATCGTGCTCGGTACAAGAATATGCATGTTTTCGACTTAGTCATTTTCCGCGTTTTTGGTCAAAATCGGCTATTTGTACGTGTGTAAGCTCGAATCTGGAGCCCAAACGAAAAATAGGACTGAAAATTTGTTTTGCTCAATCGATAGAACACATTGTGATGTACATTTGATGAAAGTTTGGTTTAGAAGTATGCATTTTTAAGAAAGTTATCGTGCTCGGTACAAGAATATGCATGTTTTCGACTTAGTCATTTTCCGCGTTTTTGGTCAAAATCGGCTATTTGTACGTGTGTAAGCTCGAAACTGGAGCCCAAACGAAAAATAGGACTGAAAATTTGTTTTGCTCAATCGATAGAACACATTGTGATGTACATTTGATGAAAGTTTGGTTTAGAAATATGCATTTTTAAGAAAGTTATCGTGCTCGGTACAACATTATGCATATTATCGACTTAGTCGTTTTCCGCGTTTTTGGTCAAAATCGGCTATTTGTACCTGTTTAAGCTCGAATCTGGAGCCCAAACGAAAAATAGGACTGAAAATTTGTTTTGCTCAATCGATAGAACACATTGTGATGTACATTTGATGAAAGTTTGGTTTAGAAATATGTTTTTTTAACGAAGTTATTGTGCTCGGTACAACATTATGCATATTATCGACTTAGCCGTTTTCCGCGTTTTTGATCAAAATCGGCTATTTGTACCTGTTTAAGCTCGGACCTGGAGCCCAAACGAAAAAAAGGACTGAAAATTTGTTTTGCTCAATCGATAGAACACATTGTGATGTACATTTGATGAACGTTTGGTTTAGAAATATGCATTTTTAAGAAAGTTATCGTGCTCGGTACAACATTATGCATATTATCGACTTAGTCGTTTTCCGCGTTTTTGGTCAAAATCGGCTATTTGTACCTGTTTAAGCTCGAATCTGGAGCCCAAACGAAAAATAGGACTGAAAATTTGTTTTGCTCAATCGATAGAACACATTATGATGTACATTTGATGAAAGTTTGGTTTAGAAATATGCATTTTTAAGAAAGTTATCGTGCTCGGTACAACATTATGCATATTATCGACTTAGTCGTTTTCCGCGTTTTTGTTCAAAATCGGCTATTTGTACCTGTTTAAGCTCGAATCTGGAGCCCAAACGAAAAATAGGACTGAAAATTTGTTTTGCTCAATCGATAGAACACATTGTGATGTACATTTGATGAAAGTTTGGTTTAGAAATATGTTTTTTTAACGAAGTTATCGTGCTCGGTACAAGAATATGCATGTTTTCGACTTAGTCATTTTCCGCGTTTTTGGACAAAATCGGCTATTTGTACGTGTGTAAGCTCGAATCTGGAGCCCAAACGAAAAATAGGACTGAAAATTTGTTTTGCTCAATCGATAGAACACATTGTGATGTACATTTGATGAAAGTTTGGTTTAGAAATATGCATTTTTAATGAAGTTATTGTGCTCGGTACAACATTATGCATATTATCGACTTAGCCGATTTCCGCGTTTTTGATCAAAATCGGCTATTTGTACCTGTTTAAGCTCGGACCTGGAGCCCAAACGAAAAAAAGGACTGAAAATTTGTTTTGCTCAATCGATAGAACACATTGTGATGTACATTTGATGAACGTTTGGTTTAGAAATATGCATTTTTAAGAAAGTTATCGTGCTCGGTACAACATTATGCATATTATCGACTTAGTCGTTTTCCGCGTTTTTGGTCAAAATCGGCTATTTGTACGTGTGTAAGCTCGAAGCTGGAGCCCAAACGAAAAATAGGACTGAAAATTTGTTTTGCTCAATCGATAGAACACATTGTGATGTACATTTGATGAAAGTTTGGTTTAGAAATATGCATTTTTAAGAAAGTTATCGTGCTCGGTACAACATTATGCATATTATCGACTTAGTCGTTTTCCGCGTTTTTGGTCAAAATCGGCTATTTGTACCTGTTTAAGCTCGAATCTGGAGCCCAAACGAAAAATAGGACTGAAAATTTGTTTTGCTCAATCGATAGAACACATTGTGATGTACATTTGATGAAAGTTTGGTTTAGAAATATGTTTTTTTAACGAAGTTATCGTGCTCGGTACAAGAATATGCATGTTTTCGACTTAGTCATTTTCCGCGTTTTTGGACAAAATCGGCTATTTGTACGTGTGTAAGCTCGAATCTGGAGCCCAAACGAAAAATAGGACTGAAAATTTGTTTTGCTCAATCGATAGAACACATTGTGATGTACATTTGATGAAAGTTTGGTTTAGAAATATGCATTTTTAATGAAGTTATTGTGCTCGGTACAACATTATGCATATTATCGACTTAGCCGATTTCCGCGTTTTTGATCAAAATCGGCTATTTGTACCTGTTTAAGCTCGGACCTGGAGCCCAAACGAAAAAAAGGACTGAAAATTTGTTTTGCTCAATCGATAGAACACATTGTGATGTACATTTGATGAACGTTTGGTTTAGAAATATGCATTTTTAAGAAAGTTATCGTGCTCGGTACAACATTATGCATATTATCGACTTAGTCGTTTTCCGCGTTTTTGGTCAAAATCGGCTATTTGTACGTGTGTAAGCTCGAAGCTGGAGCCCAAACGAAAAATAGGACTGAAAATTTGTTTTGTTCAATCGATAGAACACATTGTGATGTACATTTGATGAAAGTTTGGTTTAGAAATATGCATTTTTAAGAAAGTTATCGTGCTCGGTACAACATTATGCATATTATCGACTTAGTCGTTTTCCGCGTTTTTGGTCAAAATCGGCTATTTGTACCTGTTTAAGCTCGAATCTGGAGCCCAAACGAAAAATAGGACTGAAAATTTGTTTTGCTCAATCGATAGAACACATTGTGATGTACATTTGATGAAAGTTTGGTTTAGAAATATGCATTTTTAAGAAAGTTATCGTGCTCGGTACAAGAATATGCATATTATCGACTTAGTCGTTTACCGAGTTTTTGGTCAAAATCGGCTATTTGTACGTGTTTAAGCTCGAATCTGGAGCCCGAACGAAAAATAGGACTGAAAATTTGTTTTGCTCAATCGATAGAACACATTGTGATGTACATTTGATGAAAGTTTGGTTTAGAAATATGTTTTTTTAACGAAGTTATCGTGCTCGGTACAAGAATATGCATGTTTTCGACTTAGTCATTTTCCGCGTTTTTGGACAAAATCGGCTATTTGTACGTGTGTAAGCTCGAATCTGGAGCCCAAACGAAAAATAGGACTGAAAATTTGTTTTGCTCAATCGATAGAACACATTGTGATGTACATTTGATGAAAGTTTGGTTTAGAAATATGCATTTTTAAATAAGTTATCGTGCTCGGTACAACATTATGCATATTATCGACTTAGTCGTTTTCCGCGTTTTTGGTCAAAATCGGCTATTTGTACGTGTTTAAGCTCGGACCTGGAGCCCAAACGAAAAATAGGACTGAAAATTTGTTTTGCTCAATCGATAGAACACATTGTGATGTACATATGATGAACGTTTGGTTTAGAAATATGCATTTTTAAGAAAGTTATCGTGCTCGGTACAAGAATATGCATGTTTTCGACTTAGTCATTTTCCGCGTTTTTGGTCAAAATCGGCTATTTGTACCTGTTTAAGCTCGAATCTGGAGCCCGAACGAAAAATAGGACTGAAAATTTGTTTTGCTCAATCGATAGAACACATTGTGATGTACATTTGATGAAAGTTTGGTTTAGAAGTATGCATTTTTAAGAAAGTTATCGTGCTCGGTACAACATTATGCATATTATCGACTTAGTCCTTTTCCGCTTTTTTGGTCAAAATCGGCTATTTGTACGTGTGTAAGCTCGAATCTGGAGCCCAAACGAAAAATAGGACTGAAAATTTGTTTTGCTCAATCGATAGAACACATTGTGATGTACATTTGATGAAAGTTTGGTTTAGAAATATGCATTTTTAAGAAAGTTATCGTGCTCGGTACAACATTATGCATATTATCGACTTAGCCGTTTTCCGCGTTTTTGATCAAAATCGGCTATTTGTACCTGTTTAAGCTCGGACCTGGAGCCCAAACGAAAATTAGGACTGAAAATTTGTTTTGCTCAATCGATAGAACACATTGTGATGTACATTTGATGAAAGTTTGGTTTAGAAATATGCTTTTTTAACGAAGTTATCGTGCTCGGTACAAGAATATGCGTGTTTTCGACTTAGTCATTTTTAGCGTTTTTGATCAAAATCGGCTATTTGTACCTGTTTAAGCTCGAATCTGGAGCCCAAACGAAAAATAGGACTGAAAATTTGTTTTGCTCAATCGATAGAACACATTGTGATGTACATTTGATGAACGTTTGGTTTAGAAATATGCATTTTTAAGAAAGTTATCGTGCTCGGTACAACATTATGCATATTATCGACTTAGTCGTTTTCCGCGTTTTTGGTCAAAATCGGCTATTTGTACGTGTGTAAGCTCGAATCTGGAGCCCAAACGAAAAATAGGACTGAAAATTTGTTTTGCTCAATCGATAGAACACATTGTGATGTACATTTGATGAAAGTTTGGTTTAGAAATATGCATTTTTAACGAAGTTATTGTGCTCGGTACAACATTATGCATATTATCGACTTAGCCGATTTCCGCGTTTTTGATCAAAATCGGCTATTTGTACCTGTTTAAGCTCGGACCTGGAGCCCAAACGAAAAAAAGGACTGAAAATTTGTTTTGCTCAATCGATAGAACACATTGTGATGTACATTTGATGAACGTTTGGTTTAGAAATATGCATTTTTAAGAAAGTTATCGTGCTCGGTACAACATTATGCATATTATCGACTTAGTCGTTTTCCGCGTTTTTGGTCAAAATCGGCTATTTGTACGTGTGTAAGCTCGAAACTGGAGCCCAAACGAAAAATAGGACTGAAAATTTGTTTTGCTCAATCGATAGAACACATTGTGATGTACATTTGATGAAAGTTTGGTTTAGAAATATGCATTTTTAAGAAAGTTATCGTGCTCGGTACAACATTATGCATATTATCGACTTAGTCGTTTTCCGCGTTTTTGGTCAAAATCGGCTATTTGTACCTGTTTAAGCTCGAATCTGGAGCCCAAACGAAAAATAGGACTGAAAATTTGTTTTGCTCAATCGATAGAACACATTGTGATGTACATTTGATGAAAGTTTGGTTTAGAAATATGCATTTTTAAGAAAGTTATCGTGCTCGGTACAAGAATATGCATATTATCGACTTAGTCGTTTACCGAGTTTTTGGTCAAAATCGGCTATTTGTACGTGTTTAAGCTCGAATCTGGAGCCCGAACGAAAATAGGACTGAAAATTTGTTTTGCTCAATCGATAGAACACATTGTGATGTACATTTGATGAAAGTTTGGTTTAGAAATATGTTTTTTTAACGAAGTTATCGTGCTCGGTACAAGAATATGCATGTTTTCGACTTAGTCATTTTCCGCGTTTTTGGTCAAAATCGGCTATTTGTACGTGTGTAAGCTCGAATCTGGAGCCTAAACGAAAAATAGGACTGAAAATTTGTTTTGCTCAATCGATAGAACACATTGTGATGTACATTTGATGAAAGTTTGGTTTAGAAGTATGCATTTTTAAGAAAGTTATCGTGCTCGGTACAAGAATATGCATGTTTTCGACTTAGTCATTTTCCGCGTTTTTGGTCAAAATCGGCTATTTGTACGTGTGTAAGCTCGAATCTGGAGCCCAAACGAAAAATAGGACTGAAAATTTGTTTTGCTCAATCGATAGAACACATTGTGATGTACATTTGATGAAAGTTTGGTTTAGAAGTATGCATTTTTAAGAAAGTTATCGTGCTCGGTACAAGAATATGCATGTTTTCGACTTAGTCATTTTCCGCGTTTTTGGTCAAAATCGGCTATTTGTACGTGTGTAAGCTCGAAACTGGAGCCCAAACGAAAAATAGGACTGAAAATTTGTTTTGCTCAATCGATAGAACACATTGTGATGTACATTTGATGAAAGTTTGGTTTAGAAATATGCATTTTTAAGAAAGTTATCGTGCTCGGTACAACATTATGCATATTATCGACTTCGTCGTTTTCCGTACTTTTGGTCAAAATCGGCTATTTGTACCTGTTTAAGCTCGAATCTGGAGCCCAAACGAAAAATAGGACTGAAAATTTGTTTTGCTCAATCGATAGAACACATTGTGATGTACATATGATGAACGTTTGGTTTAGAAATATGCATTTTTAAGAAAGTTATCGTGCTCGGTACAAGAATATGCATGTTTTCGACTTAGTCATTTTCCGCGTTTTTGGTCAAAATCGGCTATTTGTACCTGTTTAAGCTCGAATCTGGAGCCCGAACGAAAAATAGGACTGAAAATTTGTTTTGCTCAATCGATAGAACACATTGTGATGTACATTTGATGAAAGTTTGGTTTAGAAGTATGCATTTTTAAGAAAGTTATCGTGCTCGGTACAACATTATGCATATTATCGACTTAGTCCTTTTCCGCTTTTTTGGTCAAAATCGGCTATTTGTACGTGTGTAAGCTCGAATCTGGAGCCCAAACGAAAAATAGGACTGAAAATTTGTTTTGCTTAATCGATAGAACACATTGTGATGTACATTTGATGAAAGTTTGGTTTAGAAATATGCATTTTTAAGAAAGTTATCGTGCTCGGTACAACATTATGCATATTATCGACTTAGTCGTTTTCCGCGTTTTTGGTCAAAATCGGCTATTTGTACCTGTTTAAGCTCGGACCTGGAGCCCAAACGAAAAATAGGACTGAAAATTTGTTTTGCTCAATCGATAGAACACATTGTGATGTACATTTGATGAACGTTTGGTTTAGAAATATGCATTTTTAAGAAAGTTATCGTGCTCGGTACAACATTATGCATATTATCGACTTAGCCGTTTTCCGCGTTTTTGATCAAAATCGGCTATTTGTACGTGTGTAAGCTCGAATCTGGAGCCCAAACGAAAAATAGGACTGAAAATTTGTTTTGCTCAATCGATAGAACACATTGTGATGTACATTTGATGAAAGTTTGGTTTAGAAATATGCATTTTTAAATAAGTTATCGTGCTCGGTACAACATTATGCATATTATCGACTTAGTCATTTTCCGCGTTTTTGGTCAAAATCGGCTATTTGTACCTGTTTAAGCTCGAATCTGGAGCCCGAACGAAAAATAGGACTGAAAATTTGTTTTGCTCAATCGATAGAACACATTGTGATGTACATTTGATGAAAGTTTGGTTTAGAAATATGCATTTTTAAGAAAGTTATCGTGCTCGGTACAACATTATGCATATTATCGACTTAGTCCTTTTCCGCTTTTTTGGTCAAAATCGGCTATTTGTACGTGTGTAAGCTCGAATCTGGAGCCCAAACGAAAAATAGGACTGAAAATTTGTTTTGCTCAATCGATAGAACACATTGTGATGTACATTTGATGAAAGTTTGGTTTAGAAATATGAATTTTTTAAGAAAGTTATCGTGCTCGGTACAACATTATGCATATTATCGACTTAGCTGTTTTCCGCGTTTTTGATCAAAATCGGCTATTTGTACCTGTTTAAGCTCGGACCTGGAGCCCAAACGAAAATTAGGACTGAAAATTTGTTTTGCTCAATCGATAGAACACATTGTGATGTACATTTGATGAAAGTTTGGTTTAGAAATATGCTTTTTTAACGAAGTTATCGTGCTCGGTACAAGAATATGCGTGTTTTCGACTTAGTCATTTTTAGCGTTTTTGATCAAAATCGGCTATTTGTACCTGTTTAAGCTCGAATCTGGAGCCCAAACGAAAAATAGGACTGAAAATTTGTTTTGCTCAATCGATAGAACACATTGTGATGTACATTTGATGAACGTTTGGTTTAGAAATATGCATTTTTAAGAAAGTTATCGTGCTCGGTACAACATTATGCATATTATCGACTTAGTCGTTTTCCGCGTTTTTGGTCAAAATCGGCTATTTGTACGTGTGTAAGCTCGAAACTGGAGCCCAAACGAAAAATAGGACTGAAAATTTGTTTTGCTCAATCGATAGAACACATTGTGATGTACATTTGATGAACGTTTGGTTTAGAAATATGCATTTTTAAGAAAGTTATCGTGCTCGGTACAACATTATGCATATTATCGACTTAGTCGTTTTCCGCGTTTTTGGTCAAAATCGGCTATTTGTACCTGTTTAAGCTCGAATCTGGAGCCCGAACGAAAAATAGGACTGAAAATTTGTTTTGCTCAATCGATAGAACACATTGTGATGTACATTTGATGAAAGTTTGGTTTAGAAGTATGCATTTTTAAGAAAGTTATCGTGCTCGGTACAAGAATATGCATGTTTTCGACTTAGTCATTTTCCGCGTTTTTGGTCAAAATCGGCTATTTGTACGTGTGTAAGCTCGAATCTGGAGCCCAAACGAAAAATAGGACTGAAAATTTGTTTTGCTCAATCGATAGAACACATTGTGATGTACATTTGATGAAAGTTTGGTTTAGAAGTATGCATTTTTAAGAAAGTTATCGTGCTCGGTACAAGAATATGCATGTTTTCGACTTAGTCATTTTCCGCGTTTTTTGTCAAAATCGGCTATTTGTACGTGTGTAAGCTCGAAACTGGAGCCCAAACGAAAAATAGGACTGAAAATTTGTTTTGCTCAATCGATAGAACACATTGTGATGTACATTTGATGAAAGTTTGGTTTAGAAATATGCATTTTTAAGAAAGTTATCGTGCTCGGTACAACATTATGCATATTATCGACTTAGTCGTTTTCCGCGTTTTTGGTCAAAATCGGCTATTTGTACCTGTTTAAGCTCGAATCTGGAGCCCAAACGAAAAATAGGACTGAAAATTTGTTTTGCTCAATCGATAGAACACATTGTGATGTACATATGATGAACGTTTGGTTTAGAAATATGCATTTTTAAGAAAGTTATCGTGCTCGGTACAAGAATATGCATGTTTTCGACTTAGTCATTTTCCGCGTTTTTGGTCAAAATCGGCTATTTGTACCTGTTTAAGCTCGAATCTGGAGCCCGAACGAAAAATAGGACTGAAAATTTGTTTTGCTCAATCGATAGAACACATTGTGATGTACATTTGATGAAAGTTTGGTTTAGAAATATGCATTTTTAAGAAAGTTATCGTGCTCGGTACAACATTATGCATATTATCGACTTAGTCCTTTTCCGCTTTTTTGGTCAAAATCGGCTATTTGTACGTGTGTAAGCTCGAATCTGGAGCCCAAACGAAAAATAGGACTGAAAATTTGTTTTGCTCAATCGATAGAACACATTGTGATGTACATTTGATGAAAGTTTGGTTTAGAAATATGCATTTTTAAATAAGTTATCGTGCTCGGTACAACATTATGCATATTATCGACTTAGCCGTTTTCCGCGTTTTTGATCAAAATCGGCTATTTGTACCTGTTTAAGCTCGGACCTGGAGCCCAAACGAAAATTAGGACTGAAAATTTGTTTTGCTCAATCGATAGAACACATTGTGATGTACATTTGATGAAAGTTTGGTTTAGAAATATGCTTTTTTAACGAAGTTATCGTGCTCGGTACAAGAATATGCGTGTTTTCGACTTAGTCATTTTTAGCGTTTTTGATCAAAATCGGCTATTTGTACCTGTTTAAGCTCGAATCTGGAGCCCAAACGAAAAATAGGACTGAAAATTTGTTTTGCTCAATCGATAGAACACATTGTGATGTACATTTGATGAACGTTTGGTTTAGAAATATGCATTTTTAAGAAAGTTATCGTGCTCGGTACAACATTATGCATATTATCGACTTAGTCGTTTTCCGCGTTTTTGGTCAAAATCGGCTATTTGTACGTGTGTAAGCTCGAATCTGGAGCCCAAACGAAAAATAGGACTGAAAATTTGTTTTGCTCAATCGATAGAACACATTGTGATGTACATTTGATGAAAGTTTGGTTTAGAAATATGCATTTTTAAGAAAGTTATCGTGCTCGGTACAACATTATGCATATTATCGACTTAGTCGTTTTCCGCGTTTTTGGTCAAAATCGGCTATTTGTACCTGTTTAAGCTCGGACCTGGAGCCCAAACGAAAAATAGGACTGAAAATTTGTTTTGCTCAATCGATAGAACACATTGTGATGTACATTTGATGAACGTTTGGTTTAGAAATATGCATTTTTAAGAAAGTTATCGTGCTCGGTACAACATTATGCATATTATCGACTTAGCCGTTTTCCGCGTTTTTGATCAAAATCGGCTATTTGTACCTGTTTAAGCTCGGACCTGGAGCCCAAACGAAAAATAGGACTGAAAATTTGTTTTGCTCAATCGATAGAACACATTGTGATGTACATTTGATGAACGTTTGGTTTAGAAATATGCATTTTTAAGAAAGTTATCGTGCTCGGTACAACATTATGCATATTATCGACTTAGTCGTTTTCCGCGTTTTTGGTCAAAATCGGCTATTTGTACGTGTGTAAGCTCGAATCTGGAGCCCAAACGAAAAATAGGACTGAAAATTTGTTTTGCTCAATCGATAGAACACATTGTGATGTACATTTGATGAAAGTTTGGTTTAGAAATATGCATTTTTAAATAAGTTATCGTGCTCGGTACAACATTATGCATATTATCGACTTAGTCATTTTCCGCGTTTTTGGTCAAAATCGGCTATTTGTACCTGTTTAAGCTCGAATCTGGAGCCCGAACGAAAAATAGGACTGAAAATTTGTTTTGCTCAATCGATAGAACACATTGTGATGTACATTTGATGAACGTTTGGTTTAGAAATATGCATTTTTAAGAAAGTTATCGTGCTCGGTACAAGAATATGCATGTTTTCGACTTAGTCCTTTTCCGCTTTTTTGGTCAAAATCGGCTATTTGTACGTGTGTAAGCTCGAATCTGGAGCCCAAACGAAAAATAGGACTGAAAATTTGTTTTGCTCAATCGATAGAACACATTGTGATGTACATTTGATGAACGTTTGGTTTAGAAATATGCATTTTTAAGAAAGTTATCGTGCTCGGTACAACATTATGCATATTATCGACTTAGTCGTTTTCCGCGCATTTGGTCAAAATCGGCTATTTGTACGTGTGTAAGCTCGAATCTGGAGCCCAAACGAAAAATAGGACTGAAAATTTGTTTTGCTCAATCGATAGAACACATTGTGATGTACATTTGATGAAAGTTTGGTTTAGAAACATGCATTTTTAAATAAGTTATCGTGCTCGGTACAACATTATGCATATTATCGACTTAGTCGTTTTCCGCGTTTTTGGTCAAAATCGGCTATTTGTACCTGTTTAAGCTCGGACCTGGAGCCCAAACGAAAAATAGGACTGAAAATTTGTTTTGCTCAATCGATAGAACACATTGTGATGTACATTTGATGAACGTTTGGTTTAGAAATATGCATTTTTAAGAAAGTTATCGTGCTCGGTACAAGAATATGCATGTTTTCGACTTAGTCATTTTCCGCGTTTTTGGTCAAAATCGGCTATTTGTACGTGTTTAAGCTCGGACCTGGAGCCCAAACGAAAAATAGGACTGAAAATTTGTTTTGCTCAATCGATAGAACACATTGTGATGTACATTTGATGAACGTTTGGTTTAGAAATATGCATTTTTAAGAAAGTTATCGTGCTCGGTACAACATTATGCATATTATCGACTTAGTCGTTTTCCGCGTTTTTGGTCAAAATCGGCTATTTGTACGTGTGTAAGCTCGAATCTGGAGCCCAAACGAAAAATAGGACTGAAAATTTGTTTTGCTCAATCGATAGAACACATTGTGATGTACATTTGATGAACGTTTGGTTTAGAAATATGCATTTTTAAGAAAGTTATCGTGCTCGGTACAAGAATATGCATGTTTTCGACTTAGTCATTTTCCGCGTTTTTGGTCAAAATCGGCTATTTGTACCTGTTTAAGCTCGGACCTGGAGCCCAAACGAAAAATAGGACTGAAAATTTGTTTTGCTCAATCGATAGAACACATTGTGATGTACATTTGATGAACGTTTGGTTTAGAAATATGCATTTTTAAGAAAGTTATCGTGCTCGGTACAACATTATGCATATTATCGACTTAGTCGTTTTCCGCGTTTTTGGTCAAAATCGGCTATTTGTACGTGTGTAAGCTCGAATCTGGAGCCCAAACGAAAAATAGGACTGAAAATTTGTTTTGCTCAATCGATAGAACACATTGTGATGTACATTTGATGAAAGTTTGGTTTAGAAACATGCATTTTTAAATAAGTTATCGTGCTCGGTACAACATTATGCATATTATCGACTTAGTCGTTTTCCGCGTTTTTGGTCAAAATCGGCTATTTGTACGTGTTTAAGCTCGGACCTGGAGCCCAAACGAAAAATAGGACTGAAAATTTGTTTTGCTCAATCGATAGAACACATTGTGATGTACATTTGATGAACGTTTGGTTTAGAAATATGCATTTTTAAGAAAGTTATCGTGCTCGGTACAAGAATATGCATGTTTTCGACTTAGTCATTTTCCGCGTTTTTGGTCAAAATCGGCTATTTGTACGTGTTTAAGCTCGGACCTGGAGCCCAAACGAAAAATAGGACTGAAAATTTGTTTTGCTCAATCGATAGAACACATTGTGATGTACATTTGATGAACGTTTGGTTTAGAAATATGCATTTTTAAGAAAGTTATCGTGCTCGGTACAACATTATGCATATTATCGACTTAGTCGTTTTCCGCGTTTTTGGTCAAAATCGGCTATTTGTACGTGTGTAAGCTCGAATCTGGAGCCCAAACGAAAAATAGGACTGAAAATTTGTTTTGCTCAATCGATAGAACACATTGTGATGTACATTTGATGAACGTTTGGTTTAGAAATATGCATTTTTAAGAAAGTTATCGTGCTCGGTACAAGAATATGCATGTTTTCGACTTAGTCATTTTCCGCGTTTTTGGTCAAAATCGGCTATTTGTACCTGTTTAAGCTCGGACCTGGAGCCCAAACGAAAAATAGGACTGAAAATTTGTTTTGCTCAATCGATAGAACACATTGTGATGTACATTTGATGAACGTTTGGTTTAGAAATATGCATTTTTAAGAAAGTTATCGTGCTCGGTACAAGAATATGCATGTTTTCGACTTAGTCATTTTCCGCGTTTTTGGTCAAAATCGGCTATTTGTACGTGTGTAAGCTCGAATCTGGAGCCCAAACGAAAAATAGGACTGAAAATTTGTTTTGCTCAATCGATAGAACACATTGTGATGTACATTTGATGAACGTTTGGTTTAGAAATATGCATTTTTAAGAAAGTTATCGTGCTCGGTACAAGAATATGCATGTTTTCGACTTAGTCATTTTCCGCGTTTTTGATCAAAATCGGCTATTTGTACCTGTTTAAGCTCGGACCTGGAGCCCAAACGAAAAATAGGACTGAAAATTTGTTTTGCTCAATCGATAGAACACATTGTGATGTACATTTGATGAACGTTTGGTTTAGAAATATGCATTTTTAAGAAAGTTATCGTGCTCGGTACAACATTATGCATATTATCGACTTAGTCGTTTTCCGCGTTTTTGGTCAAAATCGGCTATTTGTACGTGTGTAAGCTCGAATCTGGAGCCCAAACGAAAAATAGGACTGAAAATTTGTTTTGCTCAATCGATAGAACACATTGTGATGTACATTTGATGAAAGTTTGGTTTAGAAACATGCATTTTTAAATAAGTTATCGTGCTCGGTACAACATTATGCATATTATCGACTTAGTCGTTTTCCGCGTTTTTGGTCAAAATCGGCTATTTGTACGTGTTTAAGCTCGGACCTGGAGCCCAAACGAAAAATAGGACTGAAAATTTGTTTTGCTCAATCGATAGAACACATTGTGATGTACATTTGATGAACGTTTGGTTTAGAAATATGCATTTTTAAGAAAGTTATCGTGCTCGGTACAAGAATATGCATGTTTTCGACTTAGTCATTTTCCGCGTTTTTGGTCAAAATCGGCTATTTGTACGTGTTTAAGCTCGGACCTGGAGCCCAAACGAAAAATAGGACTGAAAATTTGTTTTGCTCAATCGATAGAACACATTGTGATGTACATTTGATGAACGTTTGGTTTAGAAATATGCATTTTTAAGAAAGTTATCGTGCTCGGTACAAGAATATGCATGTTTTCGACTTAGTCATTTTCCGCGTTTTTGGTCAAAATCGGCTATTTGTACCTGTTTAAGCTCGGACCTGGAGCCCAAACGAAAAATAGGACTGAAAATTTGTTTTGCTCAATCGATAGAACACATTGTGATGTACATTTGATGAACGTTTGGTTTAGAAATATGCATTTTTAAGAAAGTTATCGTGCTCGGTACAACATTATGCATATTATCGACTTAGTCGTTTTCCGCGTTTTTGGTCAAAATCGGCTATTTGTACGTGTGTAAGCTCGAATCTGGAGCCCAAACGAAAAATAGGACTGAAAATTTGTTTTGCTCAATCGATAGAACACATTGTGATGTACATTTGATGAAAGTTTGGTTTAGAAACATGCATTTTTAAATAAGTTATCGTGCTCGGTACAACATTATGCATATTATCGACTTAGTCGTTTTCCGCGTTTTTGGTCAAAATCGGCTATTTGTACGTGTTTAAGCTCGGACCTGGAGCCCAAACGAAAAATAGGACTGAAAATTTGTTTTGCTCAATCGATAGAACACATTGTGATGTACATTTGATGAACGTTTGGTTTAGAAATATGCATTTTTAAGAAAGTTATCGTGCTCGGTACAAGAATATGCATGTTTTCGACTTACTCATTTTCCGCGTTTTTGGTCAAAATCGGCTATTTGTACGTGTTTAAGCTCGAATCTGGAGCCCGAACGAAAAATAGGACTGAAAATTTGTTTTGCTCAATCGATAGAACACATTGTGATGTACATTTGATGAAAGTTTGGTTTAGAAATATGCATTTTTAAATAAGTTATCGTGCTCGGTACAACATTATGCATATTATCGACTTAGTCGTTTTCCGCGTTTTTGGTCAAAATCGGCTATTTGTACGTGTGTAAGCTCGAATCTGGAGCCCAAACGAAAAATAGGACTGAAAATTTGTTTTGCTCAATCGATAGAACACATTGTGATGTACATTTGATGAAAGTTTGGTTTAGAAATATGCATTTTTAAGAAAGTTATCGTGCTCGGTACAACATTATGCATATTATCGACTTAGCCGTTTTCCGCGTTTTTGATCAAAATCGGCTATTTGTACCTGTTTAAGCTCGGACCTGGAGCCCAAACGAAAAATAGGACTGAAAATTTGTTTTGCTCAATCGATAGAACACATTGTGATGTACATTTGATGAAAGTTTGGTTTAGAAATATGCTTTTTAACGAAGTTATCGTGCTCGGTACAACATTATGCATATTATCGACTTAGTCGTTTTCCGCGTTTTTGGTCAAAATCGGCTATTTGTACCTGTTTAAGCTCGGACCTGGAGCCCAAACGAAAAATAGGACTGAAAATTTGTTTTGCTCAATCGATAGAACACATTGTGATGTACATTTGATGAAAGTTTGGTTTAGAAATATGCATTTTTAAGAAAGTTATCGTGCTCGGTACAACATTATGCATATTATCGACTTAGTCGTTTTCCGCGTTTTTGGTCAAAATCGGCTATTTGTACCTGTTTAAGCTCGAATCTGAAGCCCAAACGAAAAATAGGACTGAAAATTTGTTTTGCTCAATCGATAGAACACATTGTGATGTACATTTGATGAAAGTTTGGTTTAGAAATATGCATTTTTAAGAAAGTTATCGTGCTCGGTACAAGAATATGCATATTATCGACTTAGTCGTTTTCCGCGTTTTTGGTCAAAATCGGCTATTTGTACCTGTTTAAGCTCGAATCTGGAGCCCGAACGAAAAATAGGACTGAAAATTTGTTTTGCTCAATCGATAGAACACATTGTGATGTACATTTGATGAAAGTTTGGTTTAGAAATATGCATTTTTAAGAAAGTTATCGTGCTCGGTACAAGAATATGCATATTATCGACTTAGTCGTTTTCCGCGTTTTTGGTCAAAATCGGCTATTTGTACCTGTTTAAGCTCGGACCTGGAGCCCAAACGAAAAATAGGACTGAAAATTTGTTTTGCTCAATCGATAGAACACATTGTGATGTACATTTGATGAACGTTTGGTTTAGAAATATGCATTTTTAAGAAAGTTATCGTGCTCGGTACAACATTATGCATATTATCGACTTAGTCGTTTTCCGCGTTTTTGGTCAAAATCGGCTATTTGTACGTGTGTAAGCTCGAATCTGGAGCCCAAACGAAAAATAGGACTGAAAATTTGTTTTGCTCAATCGATAGAACACATTGTGATGTACATTTGATGAAAGTTTGGTTTAGAAATATGCTTTTTTAAATAAGTTATCGTGCTCGGTACAACATTATGCATATTATCGACTTAGTCGTTTTCTGCGTTTTTGGTCAAAATCGGCTATTTGTACGTGTTTAAGCTCGGACCTGGAGCCCAAACGAAAAATAGGACTGAAAATTTGTTTTGCTCAATCGATAGAACACATTGTGATGTACATTTGATGAACGTTTGGTTTAGAAATATGCATTTTTAAGAAAGTTATCGTGCTCGGTACAAGAATATGCATGTTTTCGACTTAGTCATTTTCCGCGTTTTTGGTCAAAATCGGCTATTTGTACCTGTTTAAGCTCGGACCTGGAGCCCAAACGAAAAATAGGACTGAAAATTTGTTTTGCTCAATCGATAGAACACATTGTGATGTACATTTGATGAACGTTTGGTTTAGAAATATGCATTTTTAAGAAAGTTATCGTGCTCGGTACAACATTATGCATATTATCGACTTAGTCGTTTTCCGCGTTTTTGGTCAAAATCGGCTATTTGTACGTGTGTAAGCTCGAATCTGGAGCCCAAACGAAAAATAGGACTGAAAATTTGTTTTGCTCAATCGATAGAACACATTGTGATGTACATTTGATGAAAGTTTGGTTTAGAAACATGCATTTTTTAATAAGTTATCGTGCTCGGTACAACATTATGCATATTATCGACTTAGTCGTTTTCCGCGTTTTTGGTCAAAATCGGCTATTTGTACGTGTTTAAGCTCGGACCTGGAGCCCAAACGAAAAATAGGACTGAAAATTTGTTTTGCTCAATCGATAGAACACATTGTGATGTACATTTGATGAACGTTTGGTTTAGAAATATGCATTTTTAAGAAAGTTATCGTGCTCGGTACAAGAATATGCATGTTTTCGACTTACTCATTTTCCGCGTTTTTGGTCAAAATCGGCTATTTGTACGTGTTTAAGCTCGAATCTGGAGCCCGAACGAAAAATAGGACTGAAAATTTGTTTTGCTCAATCGATAGAACACATTGTGATGTACATTTGATGAAAGTTTGGTTTAGAAATATGCATTTTTAAATAAGTTATCGTGCTCGGTACAACATTATGCATATTATCGACTTAGTCGTTTTCCGCGTTTTTGGTCAAAATCGGCTATTTGTACGTGTGTAAGCTCGAATCTGGAGCCCAAACGAAAAATAGGACTGAAAATTTGTTTTGCTCAATCGATAGAACACATTGTGATGTACATTTGATGAAAGTTTGGTTTAGAAATATGCATTTTTAAGAAAGTTATCGTGCTCGGTACAACATTATGCATATTATCGACTTAGCCGTTTTCCGCGTTTTTGATCAAAATCGGCTATTTGTACGTGTTTAAGCTCGGACCTGGAGCCCAAACGAAAAATAGGACTGAAAATTTGTTTTGCTCAATCGATAGAACACATTGTGATGTACATTTGATGAAAGTTTGGTTTAGAAATATGCTTTTTAACGAAGTTATCGTGCTCGGTACAACATTATGCATATTATCGACTTAGTCGTTTTCCGCGTTTTTGGTCAAAATCGGCTATTTGTACCTGTTTAAGCTCGGACCTGGAGCCCAAACGAAAAATAGGACTGAAAATTTGTTTTGCTCAATCGATAGAACACATTGTGATGTACATTTGATGAAAGTTTGGTTTAGAAATATGCATTTTTAAGAAAGTTATCGTGCTCGGTACAACATTATGCATATTATCGACTTAGTCGTTTTCCGCGTTTTTGGTCAAAATCGGCTATTTGTACCTGTTTAAGCTCGAATCTGGAGCCCAAACGAAAAATAGGACTGAAAATTTGTTTTGCTCAATCGATAGAACACATTGTGATGTACATTTGATGAAAGTTTGGTTTAGAAATATGCATTTTTAAGAAAGTTATCGTGCTCGGTACAAGAATATGCATATTATCGACTTAGTCGTTTTCCGCGTTTTTGGTCAAAATCGGCTATTTGTACCTGTTTAAGCTCGAATCTGGAGCCCGAACGAAAAATAGGACTGAAAATTTGTTTTGCTCAATCGATAGAACACATTGTGATGTACATTTGATGAAAGTTTGGTTTAGAAATATGCTTTTTTAACGAAGTTATCGTGCTCGGTACAAGAATTTGCATGTTTTCGACTTAGTCATTTTCCGCGTTTTTGATCAAAATCGGCTATTTGTACCTGTTTAAGCTCGGACCTGGAGCCTAAACGAAAAATAGGACTGAAAATTTGTTTTGCTCAATCGATAGAACACATTGTGATGTACATTTGATGAAAGTTTGGTTTAGAAATATGCATTTTTAAGAAAGTTATCGTGCTCGGTACAACATTATGCATATTATCGACTTAGCCGTTTTCCGCGTTTTTGATCAAAATCGGCTATTTGTACCTGTTTAAGCTCGGACCTGGAGCCCAAACGAAAAATAGGACTGAAAATTTGTTTTGCTCAATCGATAGAACACATTGTGATGTACATTTGATGAAAGTTTGGTTTAGAAATATGCTTTTTAACGAAGTTATCGTGCTCGGTACACCATTATGCATATTATCGACTTAGTCGTTTTCCGCGTTTTTGGTCAAAATCGGCTATTTGTACCTGTTTAAGCTCGGACCTGGAGCCCAAACGAAAAATAGGACTGAAAATTTGTTTTGCTCAATCGATAGAACACATTGTGATGTACATTTGATGAAAGTTTGGTTTAGAAATATGCATTTTTAAGAAAGTTATCGTGCTCGGTACAACATTATGCATATTATCGACTTAGTCGTTTTCCGCGTTTTTGGTCAAAATCGGCTATTTGTACCTGTTTAAGCTCGAATCTGAAGCCCAAACGAAAAATAGGACTGAAAATTTGTTTTGCTCAATCGATAGAACACATTGTGATGTACATTTGATGAAAGTTTGGTTTAGAAATATGCATTTTTAAGAAAGTTATCGTGCTCGGTACAAGAATATGCATATTACCGACTTAGTCGTTTTCCGCGTTTTTGGTCAAAATCGGCTATTTGTACGTGTGTAAGCTCGAATCTGGAGCCCAAACGAAAAATAGGACTGAAAATTTGTTTTGCTCAATCGATAGAACACATTGTGATGTACATTTGATGAAAGTTTGGTTTAGAAATATGCATTTTTAAATAAGTTATCGTGCTCGGTACAACATTATGCATATTATCGACTTAGTCGTTTTCCGCGTTTTTGGTCAAAATCGGCTATTTGTACGTGTGTAAGCTCGAATCTGGAGCCCAAACGAAAAATAGGACTGAAAATTTGTTTTGCTCAATCGATAGAACACATTGTGATGTACATTTGATGAAAGTTTGGTTTAGAAATATGCATTTTTAAGAAAGTTATCGTGCTCGGTACAACATTATGCATATTATCGACTTAGCCGTTTTCCGCGTTTTTGATCAAAATCGGCTATTTGTACGTGTTTAAGCTCGGACCTGGAGCCCAAACGAAAAATAGGACTGAAAATTTGTTTTGCTCAATCGATAGAACACATTGTGATGTACATTTGATGAAAGTTTGGTTTAGAAATATGCTTTTTAACGAAGTTATCGTGCTCGGTACAACATTATGCATATTATCGACTTAGTCGTTTTCCGCGTTTTTGGTCAAAATCGGCTATTTGTACCTGTTTAAGCTCGGACCTGGAGCCCAAACGAAAAATAGGACTGAAAATTTGTTTTGCTCAATCGATAGAACACATTGTGATGTACATTTGATGAAAGTTTGGTTTAGAAATATGCATTTTTAAGAAAGTTATCGTGCTCGGTACAACATTATGCATATTATCGACTTAGTCGTTTTCCGCGTTTTTGGTCAAAATCGGCTATTTGTACCTGTTTAAGCTCGAATCTGAAGCCCAAACGAAAAATAGGACTGAAAATTTGTTTTGCTCAATCGATAGAACACATTGTGATGTACATTTGATGAAAGTTTGGTTTAGAAATATGCATTTTTAAGAAAGTTATCGTGCTCGGTACAAGAATATGCATATTATCGACTTAGTCGTTTTCCGCGTTTTTGGTCAAAATCGGCTATTTGTACCTGTTTAAGCTCGAATCTGGAGCCCGAACGAAAAATAGGACTGAAAATTTGTTTTGCTCAATCGATAGAACACATTGTGATGTACATTTGATGAAAGTTTGGTTTAGAAATATGCATTTTTAACGAAGTTATCGTGCTCGGTACAAGAATTTGCATGTTTTCGACTTAGTCATTTTCCGCGTTTTTGATCAAAATCGGCTATTTGTACCTGTTTAAGCTCGGACCTGGAGCCTAAACGAAAAATAGGACTGAAAATTTGTTTTGCTCAATCGATAGAACACATTGTGATGTACATTTGATGAAAGTTTGGTTTAGAAATATGCATTTTTAAGAAAGTTATCGTGCTCGGTACAACATTATGCATATTATCGACTTAGCCGTTTTCCGCGTTTTTGATCAAAATCGGCTATTTGTACCTGTTTAAGCTCGGACCTGGAGCCCAAACGAAAAATAGGACTGAAAATTTGTTTTGCTCAATCGATAGAACACATTGTGATGTACATTTGATGAAAGTTTGGTTTAGAAATATGCTTTTTAACGAAGTTATCGTGCTCGGTACACCATTATGCATATTATCGACTTAGTCGTTTTCCGCGTTTTTGGTCAAAATCGGCTATTTGTACCTGTTTAAGCTCGGACCTGGAGCCCAAACGAAAAATAGGACTGAAAATTTGTTTTGCTCAATCGATAGAACACATTGTGATGTACATTTGATGAAAGTTTGGTTTAGAAATATGCATTTTTAAGAAAGTTATCGTGCTCGGTACAACATTATGCATATTATCGACTTAGTCGTTTTCCGCGTTTTTGGTCAAAATCGGCTATTTGTACCTGTTTAAGCTCGAATCTGAAGCCCAAACGAAAAATAGGACTGAAAATTTGTTTTGCTCAATCGATAGAACACATTGTGATGTACATTTGATGAAAGTTTGGTTTAGAAATATGCATTTTTAAGAAAGTTATCGTGCTCGGTACAAGAATATGCATATTATCGACTTAGTCGTTTTCCGCGTTTTTGGTCAAAATCGGCTATTTGTACCTGTTTAAGCTCGAATCTGGAGCCCGAACGAAAAATAGGACTGAAAATTTGTTTTGCTCAATCGATAGAACACATTGTGATGTACATTTGATGAAAGTTTGGTTTAGAAATATGCTTTTTTAACGAAGTTATCGTGCTCGGTACAAGAATTTGCATGTTTTCGACTTAGTCATTTTCCGCGTTTTTGATCAAAATCGGCTATTTGTACCTGTTTAAGCTCGGACCTGGAGCCTAAACGAAAACTAGGACTGAAAATTTGTTTTGCTCAATCGATAGAACACATTGTGATGTACATTTGATGAAAGTTTGGTTTAGAAATATGCTTTTTTAACGAAGTTATCGTGCTCGGTACAAGAATATGCATGTTTTCGACTTAGTCATTTTCCGCGTTTTTGATCAAAATCGGCTATTTGTACCTGTTTAAGCTCGGACCTGGAGCCTATACGAAAAATAGGACTGAAAATTTGTTTTGCTCAATCGATAGAACACATTGTGATGTACATTTGATGAAAGTTTGGTTTAGAAATATGCATTTTTAAGAAAGTTATCGTGCTCGGTACAAGAATATGCATATTACCGACTTAGTCGTTTTCCGCGTTTTTGGTCAAAATCGGCTATTTGTACGTGTGTAAGCTCGAATCTGGAGCCCAAACGAAAAATAGGACTGAAAATTTGTTTTGCTCAATCGATAGAACACATTGTGATGTACATTTGATGAAAGTTTGGTTTAGAAATATGCATTTTTAAATAAGTTATCGTGCTCGGTACAACATTATGCATATTATCGACTTAGTCGTTTTCCGCGTTTTTGGTCAAAATCGGCTATTTGTACGTGTGTAAGCTCGAATCTGGAGCCCAAACGAAAAATAGGACTGAAAATTTGTTTTGCTCAATCGATAGAACACATTGTGATGTACATTTGATGAAAGTTTGGTTTAGAAATATGCATTTTTAAGAAAGTTATCGTGCTCGGTACAACATTATGCATATTATCGACTTAGCCGTTTTCCGCGTTTTTGATCAAAATCGGCTATTTGTACGTGTTTAAGCTCGGACCTGGAGCCCAAACGAAAAATAGGACTGAAAATTTGTTTTGCTCAATCGATAGAACACATTGTGATGTACATTTGATGAAAGTTTGGTTTAGAAATATGCTTTTTAACGAAGTTATCGTGCTCGGTACAACATTATGCATATTATCGACTTAGTCGTTTTCCGCGTTTTTGGTCAAAATCGGCTATTTGTACCTGTTTAAGCTCGGACCTGGAGCCCAAACGAAAAATAGGACTGAAAATTTGTTTTGCTCAATCGATAGAACACATTGTGATGTACATTTGATGAAAGTTTGGTTTAGAAATATGCATTTTTAAGAAAGTTATCGTGCTCGGTACAACATTATGCATATTATCGACTTAGTCGTTTTCCGCGTTTTTGGTCAAAATCGGCTATTTGTACCTGTTTAAGCTCGAATCTGAAGCCCAAACGAAAAATAGGACTGAAAATTTGTTTTGCTCAATCGATAGAACACATTGTGATGTACATTTGATGAAAGTTTGGTTTAGAAATATGCATTTTTAAGAAAGTTATCGTGCTCGGTACAAGAATATGCATATTATCGACTTAGTCGTTTTCCGCGTTTTTGGTCAAAATCGGCTATTTGTACCTGTTTAAGCTCGAATCTGGAGCCCGAACGAAAAATAGGACTGAAAATTTGTTTTGCTCAATCGATAGAACACATTGTGATGTACATTTGATGAAAGTTTGGTTTAGAAATATGCTTTTTTAACGAAGTTATCGTGCTCGGTACAAGAATTTGCATGTTTTCGACTTAGTCATTTTCCGCGTTTTTGATCAAAATCGGCTATTTGTACCTGTTTAAGCTCGGACCTGGAGCCTAAACGAAAACTAGGACTGAAAATTTGTTTTGCTCAATCGATAGAACACATTGTGATGTACATTTGATGAAAGTTTGGTTTAGAAATATGCTTTTTTAACGAAGTTATCGTGCTCGGTACAAGAATATGCATGTTTTCGACTTAGTCATTTTCCGCGTTTTTGATCAAAATCGGCTATTTGTACCTGTTTAAGCTCGGACCTGGAGCCTATACGAAAAATAGGACTGAAAATTTGTTTTGCTCAATCGATAGAACACATTGTGATGTACATTTGATGAAAGTTTGGTTTAGAAATATGCATTTTTAACGAAGTTATTGTGCTCGGTACAACATTATGCATATTATCGACTTAGCCGTTTTCCGCGTTTTTGATCAAAATCGGCTATTTGTACCTGTTTAAGCTCGGACCTGGAGCCCAAACGAAAAAAAGGACTGAAAATTTGTTTTGCTCAATCGATAGAACACATTGTGATGTACATTTGATGAACGTTTGGTTTAGAAATATGCATTTTTAAGAAAGTTATCGTGCTCGGTACAACATTATGCATATTATCGACTTAGTCGTTTTCCGCGTTTTTGGTCAAAATCGGCTATTTGTACGTGTGTAAGCTCGAAACTGGAGCCCAAACGAAAAATAGGACTGAAAATTTGTTTTGCTCAATCGATAGAACACATTGTGATGTACATTTGATGAAAGTTTGGTTTAGAAATATGCATTTTTAAGAAAGTTATCGTGCTCGGTACAAGAATATGCATGTTTTCGACTTAGTCATTTTCCGCGTTTTTGGTCAAAATCGGCTATTTGTACGTGTGTAAGCTCGAATCTGGAGCCCAAACGAAAAATAGGACTGAAAATTTGTTTTGCTCAATCGATAGAACACATTGTGATGTACATTTAAAGAAAGTTTGGTTTAGAAGTATGCATTTTTAAGAAAGTTATCGTGCTCGGTACAAGAATATGCATGTTTTCGACTTAGTCATTTTCCGCGTTTTTGGTCAAAATCGGCTATTTGTACGTGTGTAAGCTCGAAACTGGAGCCCAAACGAAAAATAGGACTGAAAATTTGTTTTGCTCAATCGATAGAACACATTGTGATGTACATTTGATGAAAGTTTGGTTTAGAAATATGCATTTTTAAGAAAGTTATCGTGCTCGGTACAACATTATGCATATTATCGACTTAGTCGTTTTCCGCGTTTTTGGTCAAAATCGGCTATTTGTACCTGTTTAAGCTCGAATCTGGAGCCCAAACGAAAAATAGGACTGAAAATTTGTTTTGCTCAATCGATAGAACACATTGTGATGTACATTTGATGAAAGTTTGGTTTAGAAATATGCATTTTTAAGAAAGTTATCGTGCTCGGTACAAGAATATGCATATTATCGACTTAGTCGTTTTCCGCGTTTTTGGTCAAAATCGGCTATTTGTACGTGTTTAAGCTCGGACCTGGAGCCCAAACGAAAAATAGGACTGAAAATTTGTTTTGCTCAATCGATAGAACACATTGTGATGTACATTTGATGAACGTTTGGTTTAGAAATATGCATTTTTAAGAAAGTTATCGTGCTCGGTACAAGAATATGCATGTTTTCGACTTAGTCATTTTCCGCGTTTTTGGTCAAAATCGGCTATTTGTACCTGTTTAAGCTCGAATCTGGAGCCCGAACGAAAAATAGGACTGAAAATTTGTTTTGCTCAATCGATAGAACACATTGTGATGTACATTTGATGAACGTTTGGTTTAGAAATATGCATTTTTAAGAAAGTTATCGTGCTCGGTACAACATTATGCATATTATCGACTTAGTCGTTTTCCGCGTTTTTGGTCAAAATCGGCTATTTGTACCTGTTTAAGCTCGAATCTGAAGCCCAAACGAAAAATAGGACTGAAAATTTGTTTTGCTCAATCGATAGAACACATTGTGATGTACATTTGATGAAAGTTTGGTTTAGAAATACGCATTTTTAAATAAGTTATCGTGCTCGGTACAACATTATGCATATTATCGACTTAGTCGTTTTCCGCGTTTTTGGTCAAAATCGGCTATTTGTACCTGTTTTAGCTCGAATCTGGAGCCCAAACGAAAAATAGGACTGAAAATTTGTTTTGCTCAATCGATAGAACACATTGTGATGTACATTTGATGAAAGTTTGGTTTAGAAATATGCATTTTTAAGAAAGTTATCGTGCTCGGTACAACATTATGCATATTATCGACTTAGCCGTTTTCCGCGTTTTTGATCAAAATCGGCTATTTGTACCTGTTTAAGCTCGGACCTGGAGCCCAAACGAAAAATAGGACTGAAAATTTGTTTTGCTCAATCGATAGAACACATTGTGATGTACATTTGATGAAAGTTTGGTTTAGAAATACGCATTTTTAAATAAGTTATCGTGCTCGGTACAACATTATGCATATTATCGACTTAGTCGTTTTCCGCGTTTTTGGTCAAAATCGGCTATTTGTACCTGTTTAAGCTCGAATCTGGAGCCCGAACGAAAATAGGACTGAAAATTTGTTTTGCTCAATCGATAGAACACATTGTGATGTACATTTGATGAAAGTTTGGTTTAGAAGTATGCATTTTTAAGAAAGTTATCGTGCTCGGTACAACATTATGCATATTATCGACTTAGTCGTTTTCCGCGTTTTTGGTCAAAATCGGCTATTTGTACGTGTGTAAGCTCGAATCTGGAGCCCAAACGAAAAATAGGACTGAAAATTTTTTTGCTCAATCGATAGAACACATTGTGATGTACATTTGATGAAAGTTTGGTTTAGAAATATGTTTTTTTAACGAAGTTATCGTGCTCGGTACAAGAATATGCATGTTTTCGACTTAGTCATTTTCCGCGTTTTTGGACAAAATCGGCTATTTCTACGTGTGTTAGCTCGAATCTGGAGCCCAAACGAAAAATAGGACTGAAAATTTGTTTTGCTCAATCGATAGAACACATTGTGATGTACATTTGATGAAAGTTTGGTTTAGAAGTATGCATTTTTAAGAAAGTTATCGTGCTCGGTACAACATTATGCATATTATCGACTTAGTCGTTTTCCGCGTTTTTGGTCAAAATCGGCTATTTGTACCTGTTTAAGCTCGAATCTGGAGCCCAAACGAAAAATAGGACTGAAAATTTGTTTTGCTCAATCGATAGAACACATTGTGATGTACATTTGATGAAAGTTTGGTTTAGAAATATGCTTTTTTAACGAAGTTATCGTGCTCGGTACAAGAATTTGCATGTTTTCGACTTAGTCATTTTCCGCGTTTTTGATCAAAATCGGCTATTTGTACCTGTTTAAGCTCGGACCTGGAGCCTAAACGAAAAATAGGACTGAAAATTTGTTTTGCTCAATCGATAGAACACATTGTGATGTACATTTGATGAAAGTTTGGTTTAGAAATATGCTTTTTTAACGAAGTTATCGTGCTCGGTACAAGAATATGCATGTTTTCGACTTATTCATTTTCCGCGTTTTTGATCAAAATCGGCTATTTGTACCTGTTTAAGCTCGGACCTGGAGCCTAAACGAAAAATAGGACTGAAAATTTGTTTTGCTCAATCGATAGAACACATTGTGATGTACATTTGATGAAAGTTTGGTTTAGAAATATGCATTTTTAACGAAGTTATTGTGCTCGGTACAACATTATGCATATTATCGACTTAGCCGTTTTCCGCGTTTTTGATCAAAATCGGCTATTTGTACCTGTTTAAGCTCGGACCTGGAGCCCAAACGAAAAATAGGACTGAAAATTTGTTTTGCTCAATCGATAGAACACATTGTGATGTACATATGATGAACGTTTGGTTTAGAAATATGCATTTTTAAGAAAGTTATCGTGCTCGGTACAACATTATGCATATTATCGACTTAGTCGTTTTCCGCGTTTTTGGTCAAAATCGGCTATTTGTACGTGTGTAAGCTCGAAACTGGAGCCCAAACGAAAAATAGGACTGAAAATTTGTTTTGCTCAATCGATAGAACACATTGTGATGTACATTTGATGAAAGTTTGGTTTAGAAATATGCATTTTTAAGAAAGTTATCGTGCTCGGTAGAAGAATATGCATGTTTTCGACTTAGTCATTTTCCGCGTTTTTGGTCAAAATCGGCTATTTGTACGTGTGTAAGCTCGAATCTGGAGCCCAAACGAAAAATAGGACTGAAAATTTGTTTTGCTCAATCGATAGAACACATTGTGATGTACATTTGATGAAAGTTTGGTTTAGAAGTATGCATTTTTAAGAAAGTTATCGTGCTCGGTACAAGAATATGCATGTTTTCGACTTAGTCATTTTCCGCGTTTTTGGTCAAAATCGGCTATTTGTACGTTTGTAAGCTCGAAACTGGAGCCCAAACGAAAAATAGGACTGAAAATTTGTTTTGCTCAATCGATAGAACACATTATGATGTACATTTGATGAAAGTTTGGTTTAGAAATATGCATTTTTAAGAAAGTTATCGTGCTCGGTACAACATTATGCATATTATCGACTTAGTCCTTTTCCGCGTTTTTGGTCAAAATCGGCTATTTGTACCTGTTTAAGCTCGAATCTGGAGCCCAAACGAAAAATAGGACTGAAAATTTGTTTTGCTCAATCGATAGAACACATTGTGATGTACAATTGATGAAAGTTTGGTTTAGAAATATGCATTTTTAAGAAAGTTATCGTGCTCGGTACAACATTATGCATATTATCGACTTAGTCCTTTTCCGCTTTTTTGGTCAAAATCGGCTATTTGTACGTGTGTAAGCTCGAATCTGGAGCCCAAACGAAAAATAGGATTGAAAATTTGTTTTGCTCAATCGATAGAACACATTGTGATGTACATTTGATGAAAGTTTGGTTTAGAAATACGCATTTTTAAATAAGTTATCGTGCTCGGTACAACATTATGCATATTATCGACTTAGTCGTTTTCCGCGTTTTTGGTCAAAATCGGCTATTTGTACCTGTTTAAGCTCGAATCTGGAGCCCGAACGAAAATAGGACTGAAAATTTGTTTTGCTCAATCGATAGAACACATTGTGATGTACATTTGATGAAAGTTTGGTTTAGAAGTATGCATTTTTAAGAAAGTTATCGTGCTCGGTACAACATTATGCATATTATCGACTTAGTCGTTTTCCGCGTTTTTGGTCAAAATCGGCTATTTGTACGTGTGTAAGCTCGAATCTGGAGCCCAAACGAAAAATAGGACTGAAAATTTTTTTGCTCAATCGATAGAACACATTGTGATGTACATTTGATGAAAGTTTGGTTTAGAAATATGTTTTTTTAACGAAGTTATCGTGCTCGGTACAAGAATATGCATGTTTTCGACTTAGTCATTTTCCGCGTTTTTGGACAAAATCGGCTATTTCTACGTGTGTTAGCTCGAATCTGGAGCCCAAACGAAAAATAGGACTGAAAATTTGTTTTGCTCAATCGATAGAACACATTGTGATGTACATTTGATGAAAGTTTGGTTTAGAAGTATGCATTTTTAAGAAAGTTATCGTGCTCGGTACAACATTATGCATATTATCGACTTAGTCGTTTTCCGCGTTTTTGGTCAAAATCGGCTATTTGTACCTGTTTAAGCTCGGACCTGGAGCCCAAACGAAAAATAGGACTGAAAATTTGTTTTGCTCAATCGATAGAACACATTGTGATGTACATTTGATGAAAGTTTGGTTTAGAAATATGCTTTTTTAACGAAGTTATCGTGCTCGGTACAAGAATTTGCATAATTTCGACTTAGTCATTTTCCGCGTTTTTGATCAAAATCGGCTATTTGTACCTGTTTAAGCTCGGACCTGGAGCCTAAACGAAAAATAGGACTGAAAATTTGTTTTGCTCAATCGATAGAACACATTGTGATGTACATTTGATGAAAGTTTGGTTTAGAAATATGCTTTTTTAACGAAGTTATCGTGCTCGGTACAAGAATATGCATGTTTTCGACTTATTCATTTTCCGCGTTTTTGATCAAAATCGGCTATTTGTACCTGTTTAAGCTCGGACCTGGAGCCTAAACGAAAAATAGGACTGAAAATTTGTTTTGCTCAATCGATAGAACACATTGTGATGTACATTTGATGAAAGTTTGGTTTAGAAATATGCATTTTTAACGAAGTTATTGTGCTCGGTACAACATTATGCATATTATCGACTTAGCCGTTTTCCGCGTTTTTGATCAAAATCGGCTATTTGTACCTGTTTAAGCTCGGACCTGGAGCCCAAACGAAAAATAGGACTGAAAATTTGTTTTGCTCAATCGATAGAACACATTGTGATGTACATATGATGAACGTTTGGTTTAGAAATATGCATTTTTAAGAAAGTTATCGTGCTCGGTACAACATTATGCATATTATCGACTTAGTCGTTTTCCGCGTTTTTGGTCAAAATCGGCTATTTGTACGTGTGTAAGCTCGAAACTGGAGCCCAAACGAAAAATAGGACTGAAAATTTGTTTTGCTCAATCGATAGAACACATTGTGATGTACATTTGATGAAAGTTTGGTTTAGAAATATGCATTTTTAAGAAAGTTATCGTGCTCGGTAGAAGAATATGCATGTTTTCGACTTAGTCATTTTCCGCGTTTTTGGTCAAAATCGGCTATTTGTACGTGTGTAAGCTCGAATCTGGAGCCCAAACGAAAAATAGGACTGAAAATTTGTTTTGCTCAATCGATAGAACACATTGTGATGTACATTTGATGAAAGTTTGGTTTAGAAGTATGCATTTTTAAGAAAGTTATCGTGCTCGGTACAAGAATATGCATGTTTTCGACTTAGTCATTTTCCGCGTTTTTGGTCAAAATCGGCTATTTGTACGTTTGTAAGCTCGAAACTGGAGCCCAAACGAAAAATAGGACTGAAAATTTGTTTTGCTCAATCGATAGAACACATTATGATGTACATTTGATGAAAGTTTGGTTTAGAAATATGCATTTTTAAGAAAGTTATCGTGCTCGGTACAACATTATGCATATTATCGACTTAGTCCTTTTCCGCGTTTTTGGTCAAAATCGGCTATTTGTACCTGTTTAAGCTCGAATCTGGAGCCCAAACGAAAAATAGGACTGAAAATTTGTTTTGCTCAATCGATAGAACACATTGTGATGTACAATTGATGAAAGTTTGGTTTAGAAATATGCATTTTTAAGAAAGTTATCGTGCTCGGTACAACATTATGCATATTATCGACTTAGTCCTTTTCCGCTTTTTTGGTCAAAATCGGCTATTTGTACGTGTGTAAGCTCGAATCTGGAGCCCAAACGAAAAATAGGATTGAAAATTTGTTTTGCTCAATCGAT
Organism: Phorcus lineatus; assembly: GCA_921293015.1. Taxonomy (NCBI): domain Eukaryota; kingdom Metazoa; phylum Mollusca; class Gastropoda; order Trochida; family Trochidae; genus Phorcus; species Phorcus lineatus. The sequence goes on along the minus strand of OV121092.1, from coordinate 7,873,250 downwards.
AGAACACATTGTGATGTACATTTGATGAAAGTTTGGTTTAGAAATACGCATTTTTAAATAAGTTATCGTGCTCGGTACAACATTATGCATATTATCGACTTAGTCGTTTTCCGCGTTTTTGGTCAAAATCGGCTATTTGTACCTGTTTAAGCTCGAATCTGGAGCCCGAACGAAAATAGGACTGAAAATTTGTTTTGCTCAATCGATAGAACACATTGTGATGTACATTTGATGAAAGTTTGGTTTAGAAGTATGCATTTTTAAGAAAGTTATCGTGCTCGGTACAACATTATGCATATTATCGACTTAGTCGTTTTCCGCGTTTTTGGTCAAAATCGGCTATTTGTACGTGTGTAAGCTCGAATCTGGAGCCCAAACGAAAAATAGGACTGAAAATTTTTTTGCTCAATCGATAGAACACATTGTGATGTACATTTGATGAAAGTTTGGTTTAGAAATATGTTTTTTTAACGAAGTTATCGTGCTCGGTACAAGAATATGCATGTTTTCGACTTAGTCATTTTCCGCGTTTTTGGACAAAATCGGCTATTTCTACGTGTGTTAGCTCGAATCTGGAGCCCAAACGAAAAATAGGACTGAAAATTTGTTTTGCTCAATCGATAGAACACATTGTGATGTACATTTGATGAAAGTTTGGTTTAGAAGTATGCATTTTTAAGAAAGTTATCGTGCTCGGTACAACATTATGCATATTATCGACTTAGTCGTTTTCCGCGTTTTTGGTCAAAATCGGCTATTTGTACCTGTTTAAGCTCGGACCTGGAGCCCAAACGAAAAATAGGACTGAAAATTTGTTTTGCTCAATCGATAGAACACATTGTGATGTACATTTGATGAAAGTTTGGTTTAGAAATATGCTTTTTTAACGAAGTTATCGTGCTCGGTACAAGAATTTGCATAATTTCGACTTAGTCATTTTCCGCGTTTTTGATCAAAATCGGCTATTTGTACCTGTTTAAGCTCGGACCTGGAGCCTAAACGAAAAATAGGACTGAAAATTTGTTTTGCTCAATCGATAGAACACATTGTGATGTACATTTGATGAAAGTTTGGTTTAGAAATATGCTTTTTTAACGAAGTTATCGTGCTCGGTACAAGAATATGCATGTTTTCGACTTATTCATTTTCCGCGTTTTTGATCAAAATCGGCTATTTGTACCTGTTTAAGCTCGGACCTGGAGCCTAAACGAAAAATAGGACTGAAAATTTGTTTTGCTCAATCGATAGAACACATTGTGATGTACATTTGATGAAAGTTTGGTTTAGAAATATGCATTTTTAACGAAGTTATTGTGCTCGGTACAACATTATGCATATTATCGACTTAGCCGTTTTCCGCGTTTTTGATCAAAATCGGCTATTTGTACCTGTTTAAGCTCGGACCTGGAGCCCAAACGAAAAATAGGACTGAAAATTTGTTTTGCTCAATCGATAGAACACATTGTGATGTACATATGATGAACGTTTGGTTTAGAAATATGCATTTTTAAGAAAGTTATCGTGCTCGGTACAACATTATGCATATTATCGACTTAGTCGTTTTCCGCGTTTTTGGTCAAAATCGGCTATTTGTACGTGTGTAAGCTCGAAACTGGAGCCCAAACGAAAAATAGGACTGAAAATTTGTTTTGCTCAATCGATAGAACACATTGTGATGTACATTTGATGAAAGTTTGGTTTAGAAATATGCATTTTTAAGAAAGTTATCGTGCTCGGTAGAAGAATATGCATGTTTTCGACTTAGTCATTTTCCGCGTTTTTGGTCAAAATCGGCTATTTGTACGTGTGTAAGCTCGAATCTGGAGCCCAAACGAAAAATAGGACTGAAAATTTGTTTTGCTCAATCGATAGAACACATTGTGATGTACATTTGATGAAAGTTTGGTTTAGAAGTATGCATTTTTAAGAAAGTTATCGTGCTCGGTACAAGAATATGCATGTTTTCGACTTAGTCATTTTCCGCGTTTTTGGTCAAAATCGGCTATTTGTACGTTTGTAAGCTCGAAACTGGAGCCCAAACGAAAAATAGGACTGAAAATTTGTTTTGCTCAATCGATAGAACACATTATGATGTACATTTGATGAAAGTTTGGTTTAGAAATATGCATTTTTAAGAAAGTTATCGTGCTCGGTACAACATTATGCATATTATCGACTTAGTCCTTTTCCGCGTTTTTGGTCAAAATCGGCTATTTGTACCTGTTTAAGCTCGAATCTGGAGCCCAAACGAAAAATAGGACTGAAAATTTGTTTTGCTCAATCGATAGAACACATTGTGATGTACAATTGATGAAAGTTTGGTTTAGAAATATGCATTTTTAAGAAAGTTATCGTGCTCGGTACAACATTATGCATATTATCGACTTAGTCCTTTTCCGCTTTTTTGGTCAAAATCGGCTATTTGTACGTGTGTAAGCTCGAATCTGGAGCCCAAACGAAAAATAGGATTGAAAATTTGTTTTGCTCAATCGATAGAACACATTGTGATGTACATTTGATGAAAGTTTGGTTTAGAAATACGCATTTTTAAATAAGTTATCGTGCTCGGTACAACATTATGCATATTATCGACTTAGTCGTTTTCCGCGTTTTTGGTCAAAATCGGCTATTTGTACCTGTTTAAGCTCGAATCTGGAGCCCGAACGAAAATAGGACTGAAAATTTGTTTTGCTCAATCGATAGAACACATTGTGATGTACATTTGATGAAAGTTTGGTTTAGAAGTATGCATTTTTAAGAAAGTTATCGTGCTCGGTACAACATTATGCATATTATCGACTTAGTCGTTTTCCGCGTTTTTGGTCAAAATCGGCTATTTGTACGTGTGTAAGCTCGAATCTGGAGCCCAAACGAAAAATAGGACTGAAAATTTTTTTGCTCAATCGATAGAACACATTGTGATGTACATTTGATGAAAGTTTGGTTTAGAAATATGTTTTTTTAACGAAGTTATCGTGCTCGGTACAAGAATATGCATGTTTTCGACTTAGTCATTTTCCGCGTTTTTGGACAAAATCGGCTATTTCTACGTGTGTTAGCTCGAATCTGGAGCCCAAACGAAAAATAGGACTGAAAATTTGTTTTGCTCAATCGATAGAACACATTGTGATGTACATTTGATGAAAGTTTGGTTTAGAAGTATGCATTTTTAAGAAAGTTATCGTGCTCGGTACAACATTATGCATATTATCGACTTAGTCGTTTTCCGCGTTTTTGGTCAAAATCGGCTATTTGTACCTGTTTAAGCTCGGACCTGGAGCCCAAACGAAAAATAGGACTGAAAATTTGTTTTGCTCAATCGATAGAACACATTGTGATGTACATTTGATGAAAGTTTGGTTTAGAAATATGCTTTTTTAACGAAGTTATCGTGCTCGGTACAAGAATTTGCATGTTTTCGACTTAGTCATTTTCCGCGTTTTTGATCAAAATCGGCTATTTGTACCTGTTTAAGCTCGGACCTGGAGCCTAAACGAAAAATAGGACTGAAAATTTGTTTTGCTCAATCGATAGAACACATTGTGATGTACATTTGATGAAAGTTTGGTTTAGAAATATGCTTTTTTAACGAAGTTATCGTGCTCGGTACAAGAATATGCATGTTTTCGACTTATTCATTTTCCGCGTTTTTGATCAAAATCGGCTATTTGTACCTGTTTAAGCTCGGACCTGGAGCCTAAACGAAAAATAGGACTGAAAATTTGTTTTGCTCAATCGATAGAACACATTGTGATGTACATTTGATGAAAGTTTGGTTTAGAAATATGCATTTTTAACGAAGTTATTGTGCTCGGTACAACATTATGCATATTATCGACTTAGCCGTTTTCCGCGTTTTTGATCAAAATCGGCTATTTGTACCTGTTTAAGCTCGGACCTGGAGCCCAAACGAAAAATAGGACTGAAAATTTGTTTTGCTCAATCGATAGAACACATTGTGATGTACATATGATGAACGTTTGGTTTAGAAATATGCATTTTTAAGAAAGTTATCGTGCTCGGTACAACATTATGCATATTATCGACTTAGTCGTTTTCCGCGTTTTTGGTCAAAATCGGCTATTTGTACGTGTGTAAGCTCGAAACTGGAGCCCAAACGAAAAATAGGACTGAAAATTTGTTTTGCTCAATCGATAGAACACATTGTGATGTACATTTGATGAAAGTTTGGTTTAGAAATATGCATTTTTAAGAAAGTTATCGTGCTCGGTAGAAGAATATGCATGTTTTCGACTTAGTCATTTTCCGCGTTTTTGGTCAAAATCGGCTATTTGTACGTGTGTAAGCTCGAATCTGGAGCCCAAACGAAAAATAGGACTGAAAATTTGTTTTGCTCAATCGATAGAACACATTGTGATGTACATTTGATGAAAGTTTGGTTTAGAAGTATGCATTTTTAAGAAAGTTATCGTGCTCGGTACAAGAATATGCATGTTTTCGACTTAGTCATTTTCCGCGTTTTTGGTCAAAATCGGCTATTTGTACGTTTGTAAGCTCGAAACTGGAGCCCAAACGAAAAATAGGACTGAAAATTTGTTTTGCTCAATCGATAGAACACATTATGATGTACATTTGATGAAAGTTTGGTTTAGAAATATGCATTTTTAAGAAAGTTATCGTGCTCGGTACAACATTATGCATATTATCGACTTAGTCCTTTTCCGCGTTTTTGGTCAAAATCGGCTATTTGTACCTGTTTAAGCTCGAATCTGGAGCCCAAACGAAAAATAGGACTGAAAATTTGTTTTGCTCAATCGATAGAACACATTGTGATGTACAATTGATGAAAGTTTGGTTTAGAAATATGCATTTTTAAGAAAGTTATCGTGCTCGGTACAACATTATGCATATTATCGACTTAGTCCTTTTCCGCTTTTTTGGTCAAAATCGGCTATTTGTACGTGTGTAAGCTCGAATCTGGAGCCCAAACGAAAAATAGGATTGAAAATTTGTTTTGCTCAATCGATAGAACACATTGTGATGTACATTTGATGAAAGTTTGGTTTAGAAATACGCATTTTTAAATAAGTTATCGTGCTCGGTACAACATTATGCATATTATCGACTTAGTCGTTTTCCGCGTTTTTGGTCAAAATCGGCTATTTGTACCTGTTTAAGCTCGAATCTGGAGCCCAAACGAAAAATAGGACTGAAAATTTGTTTTGCTCAATCGATAGAACACATTGTGATGTACATTTGATGAAAGTTTGGTTTAGAAATATGCATTTTTAAGAAAGTTATCGTGCTCGGTACAAGAATATGCATATTATCGACTTAGTCGTTTTCCGCGTTTTTGGTCAAAATCGGCTATTTGTACCTGTTTAAGCTCGAATCTGGAGCCCGAACGAAAAATAGGACTGAAAATTTGTTTTGCTCAATCGATAGAACACATTGTGATGTACATTTGATGAAAGTTTGGTTTAGAAATATGTTTTTTTAACGAAGTTATCGTGCTCGGTACAAGAATATGCATGTTTTCGACTTAGTCATTTTCCGCGTTTTTGGTCAAAATCGGCTATTTGTACGTGTGTAAGCTCGAATCTGGAGCCCAAACGAAAAATAGGACTGAAAATTTGTTTTGCTCAATCGATAGAACACATTGTGATGTACATTTGATGAAAGTTTGGTTTAGAAGTATGCATTTTTAAGAAAGTTATCGTGCTCGGTACAAGAATATGCATATTATCGACTTAGTCGTTTTCCGCGTTTTTGGTCAAAATCGGCTATTTGTACGTGTGTAAGCTCGAATCTGGAGCCCAAACGAAAAATAGGACTGAAAATTTGTTTTGCTCAATCGATAGAACACATTGTGATGTACATTTGATGAAAGTTTGGTTTAGAAATATGCATTTTTAAATAAGTTATCGTGCTCGGTACAACATTATGCATATTATCGACTTAGTCGTTTTCCGCGTTTTTGGTCAAAATCGGCTATTTGTACGTGTTTAAGCTCGGACCTGGAGCCCAAACGAAAAATAGGACTGAAAATTTGTTTTGCTCAATCGATAGAACACATTGTGATGTACATTTGATGAAAGTTTGGTTTAGAAATATGCTTTTTTAAGAAAGTTATCGTGCTCGGTACAAGAATATGCATATTATCGACTTAGTCGTTTTCTGCGTTTTTGGTCAAAATCGGCTATTTGTACCTGTTTAAGCTCGAATCTGGAGCCCAAACGAAACATAGGACTGAAAATTTGTTTTGCTCAATCGATAGAACACATTGTGATGTACATTTGATGAAAGTTTGGTTTAGAAATATGCATTTTTAAGAAAGTTATCGTGCTCGGTACAAGAATATGCATATTATCGACTTAGTCGTTTTCCGCGACTTTGGTCAAAATCGGCTATTTGTACCTGTTTAAGCTCGAATCTGGAGCCCAAACGAAAAATAGGACTGAAAATTTGTTTTGCTCAATCGATAGAACACATTGTGATGTACATTTGATGAAAGTTTGGTTTAGAAATATGCTTTTTTAAGAAAGTTATCGTGCTCGGTACAAGAATATGCATATTATCGACTTAGTCGTTTTCTGTGTTTTTGGTCAAAATCGGCTATTTGTACCTGTTTAAGCTCGAATCTGGAGCCCAAACGAAAAATAGGACTGAAAATTTGTTTTGCTCAATCGATAGAACACATTGTGATGTACATTTGATGAAAGTTTGGTTTAGAAATATGCTTTTTTAAGAAAGTTATCGTGCTCGGTACAAGAATATGCATATTATCGACTTAGTCGTTTTCTGCGTTTTTGGTCAAAATCGGCTATTTGTACCTGTTTAAGCTCGAATCTGGAGCCCAAACGAAAAATAGGACTGAAAATTTGTTTTGCTCAATCGATAGAACACATTGTGATGTACATTTGATGAAAGTTTGGTTTAGAAATATGCTTTTTTAAGAAAGTTATCGTGCTCGATACAAGAATATGCATATTATCGACTTAGTCGTTTTCCGCGTTTTTGGTCAAAATCGGCTATTTGTACCTGTTTAAGCTCGAATCTGGAGCCCAAACGAAAAATAGGACTGAAAATTTGTTTTGCTCAATCGATAGAACACATTGTGATGTACATTTGATGAAAGTTTGGTTTAGAAATATGCATTTTTAAGAAAGTTATCGTGCTCGGTACAAGAATATGCATATTATCGACTTAGTCGTTTTCTGCGTTTTTGGTCAAAATCGGCTATTTGTACCTGTTTAAGCTCGAATCTGGAGCCCAAACGAAAAATAGGACTGAAAATTTGTTTTGCTCAATCGATAGAACACATTGTGATGTACATTTGATGAAAGTTTGGTTTAGAAATATGCTTTTTTAAGAAAGTTATCGTGCTCGGTACAAGAATATGCATATTATCGACTTAGTCGTTTTCTGCGTTTTTGGTCAAAATCGGCTATTTGTACCTGTTTAAGCTCGAATCTGGAGCCCAAACGAAACATAGGACTGAAAATTTGTTTTGCTCAATCGATAGAACACATTGTGATGTACATTTGATGAAAGTTTGGTTTAGAAATATGCATTTTAAAGAAAGTTATCGTGCTCGGTACAAGAATATGCATATTATCGACTTAGTCGTTTTCCGCGACTTTGGTCAAAATCGGCTATTTGTACCTGTTTAAGCTCGAATCTGGAGCCCAAACGAAAAATAGGACTGAAAATTTGTTTTGCTCAATCGATAGAACACATTGTGATGTACATTTGATGAAAGTTTGGTTTAGAAATATGCTTTTTTAAGAAAGTTATCGTGCTCGGTACAAGAATATGCATATTATCGACTTAGTCGTTTTCTGCGTTTTTGGTCAAAATCGGCTATTTGTACCTGTTTAAGCTCGAATCTGGAGCCCAAACGAAAAATAGGACTGAAAATTTGTTTTGCTCAATCGATAGAACACATTGTGATGTACATTTGATGAAAGTTTGGTTTAGAAATATGCTTTTTTAAGAAAGTTATCGTGCTCGGTACAAGAATATGCATATTATCGACTTAGTCGTTTTCTGCGTTTTTGGTCAAAATCGGCTATTTGTACCTGTTTAAGCTCGAATCTGGAGCCCAAACGAAAAATAGGACTGAAAATTTGTTTTGCTCAATCGATAGAACACATTGTGATGTACATTTGATGAAAGTTTGGTTTAGAAATATGCTTTTTTAAGAAAGTTATCGTGCTCGGTACAAGAATATGCATATTATCGACTTAGTCGTTTTCTGCGTTTTTGGTCAAAATCGGCTATTTGTACCTGTTTAAGCTCGAATCTGGAGCCCAAACGAAAAATAGGACTGAAAATTTGTTTTGCTCAATCGATAGAACACATTGTGATGTACATTTGATGAAAGTTTGGTTTAGAAATATGCTTTTTTAAGAAAGTTATCGTGCTCGGTACAAGAATATGCATATTATCGACTTAGTCGTTTTCTGCGTTTTTGGTCAAAATCGGCTATTTGTACCTGTTTAAGCTCGAATCTGGAGCCCAAACGAAAAATAGGACTGAAAATTTGTTTTGCTCAATCGATAGAACACATTGTGATGTACATTTGATGAAAGTTTGGTTTAGAAATATGCTTTTTTAAGAAAGTTATCGTGCTCGGTACAAGAATATGCATATTATCGACTTAGTCGTTTTCTGCGTTTTTGGTCAAAATCGGCTATTTGTACCTGTTTAAGCTCGAATCTGGAGCCCAAACGAAAAATAGGACTGAAAATTTGTTTTGCTCAATCGATAGAACACATTGTGATGTACATTTGATGAAAGTTTGGTTTAGAAATATGCATTTTTAAGAAAGTTATCGTGCTCGGTACAAGAATATGCATATTATCGACTTAGTCGTTTTCTGCGTTTTTGGTCAAAATCGGCTATTTGTACCTGTTTAAGCTCGAATCTGGAGCCCGAACGAAAAATAGGACTGAAAATTTGTTTTGCTCAATCGATAGAACACATTGTGATGTACATTTGATGAAAGTTTGGTTTAGAAATATGCATTTTTAAGAAAGTTATCGTGCTCGGTACAAGAATATGCATATTATCGACTTAGTCGTTTTCTGCGTTTTTGGTCAAAATCGGCTATTTGTACCTGTTTAAGCTCGAATCTGGAGCCCAAACGAAAAATAGGACTGAAAATTTGTTTTGCTCAATCGATAGAACACATTGTGATGTACATTTGATGAAAGTTTGGTTTAGAAATATGCATTTTTAAGAAAGTTATCGTGCTCGATACAAGAATATGCATATTATCGACTTAGTCGTTTTCCGCGTTTTTGGTCAAAATCGGCTATTTGTACCTGTTTAAGCTCGAATCTGGAGCCCAAACGAAAAATAGGACTGAAAATTTGTTTTGCTCAATCGATAGAACACATTGTGATGTACATTTGATGAAAGTTTGGTTTAGAAATATGCATTTTTAAGAAAGTTATCGTGCTCGGTACAAGAATATGCATATTATCGACTTAGTCGTTTTCCGCGACTTTGGTCAAAATCGGCTATTTGTACCTGTTTAAGCTCGAATCTGGAGCCCAAACGAAAAATAGGACTGAAAATTTGTTTTGCTCAATCGATAGAACACATTGTGATGTACATTTGATGAAAGTTTGGTTTAGAAATATGCTTTTTTAAGAAAGTTATCGTGCTCGGTACAAGAATATGCATATTATCGACTTAGTCGTTTTCTGTGTTTTTGGTCAAAATCGGCTATTTGTACCTGTTTAAGCTCGAATCTGGAGCCCAAACGAAAAATAGGACTGAAAATTTGTTTTGCTCAATCGATAGAACACATTGTGATGTACATTTGATGAAAGTTTGGTTTAGAAATATGCTTTTTTAAGAAAGTTATCGTGCTCGGTACAAGAATATGCATATTATCGACTTAGTCGTTTTCTGCGTTTTTGGTCAAAATCGGCTATTTGTACCTGTTTAAGCTCGAATCTGGAGCCCAAACGAAAAATAGGACTGAAAATTTGTTTTGCTCAATCGATAGAACACATTGTGATGTACATTTGATGAAAGTTTGGTTTAGAAATATGCATTTTTAAGAAAGTTATCGTGCTCGATACAAGAATATGCATATTATCGACTTAGTCGTTTTCCGCGTTTTTGGTCAAAATCGGCTATTTGTACCTGTTTAAGCTCGAATCTGGAGCCCAAACGAAAAATAGGACTGAAAATTTGTTTTGCTCAATCGATAGAACACATTGTGATGTACATTTGATGAAAGTTTGGTTTAGAAATATGCATTTTTAAGAAAGTTATCGTGCTCGGTACAAGAATATGCATATTATCGACTTAGTCGTTTTCTGCGTTTTTGGTCAAAATCGGCTATTTGTACCTGTTTAAGCTCGAATCTGGAGCCCAAACGAAAAATAGGACTGAAAATTTGTTTTGCTCAATCGATAGAACACATTGTGATGTACATTTGATGAAAGTTTGGTTTAGAAATATGCTTTTTTAAGAAAGTTATCGTGCTCGGTACAAGAATATGCATATTATCGACTTAGTCGTTTTCTGCGTTTTTGGTCAAAATCGGCTATTTGTACCTGTTTAAGCTCGAATCTGGAGCCCAAACGAAACATAGGACTGAAAATTTGTTTTGCTCAATCGATAGAACACATTGTGATGTACATTTGATGAAAGTTTGGTTTAGAAATATGCATTTTAAAGAAAGTTATCGTGCTCGGTACAAGAATATGCATATTATCGACTTAGTCGTTTTCCGCGACTTTGGTCAAAATCGGCTATTTGTACCTGTTTAAGCTCGAATCTGGAGCCCAAACGAAAAATAGGACTGAAAATTTGTTTTGCTCAATCGATAGAACACATTGTGATGTACATTTGATGAAAGTTTGGTTTAGAAATATGCTTTTTTAAGAAAGTTATCGTGCTCGGTACAAGAATATGCATATTATCGACTTAGTCGTTTTCTGCGTTTTTGGTCAAAATCGGCTATTTGTACCTGTTTAAGCTCGAATCTGGAGCCCAAACGAAAAATAGGACTGAAAATTTGTTTTGCTCAATCGATAGAACACATTGTGATGTACATTTGATGAAAGTTTGGTTTAGAAATATGCTTTTTTAAGAAAGTTATCGTGCTCGGTACAAGAATATGCATATTATCGACTTAGTCGTTTTCTGCGTTTTTGGTCAAAATCGGCTATTTGTACCTGTTTAAGCTCGAATCTGGAGCCCAAACGAAAAATAGGACTGAAAATTTGTTTTGCTCAATCGATAGAACACATTGTGATGTACATTTGATGAAAGTTTGGTTTAGAAATATGCTTTTTTAAGAAAGTTATCGTGCTCGGTACAAGAATATGCATATTATCGACTTAGTCGTTTTCTGCGTTTTTGGTCAAAATCGGCTATTTGTACCTGTTTAAGCTCGAATCTGGAGCCCAAACGAAAAATAGGACTGAAAATTTGTTTTGCTCAATCGATAGAACACATTGTGATGTACATTTGATGAAAGTTTGGTTTAGAAATATGCTTTTTTAAGAAAGTTATCGTGCTCGGTACAAGAATATGCATATTATCGACTTAGTCGTTTTCTGCGTTTTTGGTCAAAATCGGCTATTTGTACCTGTTTAAGCTCGAATCTGGAGCCCAAACGAAACATAGGACTGAAAATTTGTTTTGCTCAATCGATAGAACACATTGTGATGTACATTTGATGAAAGTTTGGTTTAGAAATATGCATTTTTAAGAAAGTTATCGTGCTCGGTACAAGAATATGCATATTATCGACTTAGTCGTTTTCCGCGACTTTGGTCAAAATCGGCTATTTGTACCTGTTTAAGCTCGAATCTGGAGCCCAAACGAAAAATAGGACTGAAAATTTGTTTTGCTCAATCGATAGAACACATTGTGATGTACATTTGATGAAAGTTTGGTTTAGAAATATGCTTTTTTAAGAAAGTTATCGTGCTCGGTACAAGAATATGCATATTATCGACTTAGTCGTTTTCTGTGTTTTTGGTCAAAATCGGCTATTTGTACCTGTTTAAGCTCGAATCTGGAGCCCAAACGAAAAATAGGACTGAAAATTTGTTTTGCTCAATCGATAGAACACATTGTGATGTACATTTGATGAAAGTTTGGTTTAGAAATATGCTTTTTTAAGAAAGTTATCGTGCTCGGTACAAGAATATGCATATTATCGACTTAGTCGTTTTCTGCGTTTTTGGTCAAAATCGGCTATTTGTACCTGTTTAAGCTCGAATCTGGAGCCCAAACGAAAAATAGGACTGAAAATTTGTTTTGCTCAATCGATAGAACACATTGTGATGTACATTTGATGAAAGTTTGGTTTAGAAATATGCATTTTTAAGAAAGTTATCGTGCTCGATACAAGAATATGCATATTATCGACTTAGTCGTTTTCCGCGACTTTGGTCAAAATCGGCTATTTGTACCTGTTTAAGCTCGAATCTGGAGCCCAAACGAAAAATAGGACTGAAAATTTGTTTTGCTCAATCGATAGAACACATTGTGATGTACATTTGATGAAAGTTTGGTTTAGAAATATGCATTTTTAAGAAAGTTATCGTGCTCGGTACAAGAATATGCATATTATCGACTTAGTCGTTTTCTGCGTTTTTCGTCAAAATCGGCTATTTGTACCTGTTTAAGCTCGAATCTGGAGCCCAAACGAAAAATAGGACTGAAAATTTGTTTTGCTCAATCGATAGAACACATTGTGATGTACATTTGATGAAAGTTTGGTTTAGAAATATGCTTTTTTAAGAAAGTTATCGTGCTCGGTACAAGAATATGCATATTATCGACTTAGTCGTTTTCTGCGTTTTTGGTCAAAATCGGCTATTTGTACCTGTTTAAGCTCGAATCTGGAGCCCAAACGAAAAATAGGACTGAAAATTTGTTTTGCTCAATCGATAGAACACATTGTGATGTACATTTGATGAAAGTTTGGTTTAGAAATATGCTTTTTTAAGAAAGTTATCGTGCTCGGTACAAGAATATGCATATTATCGACTTAGTCGTTTTCTGCGTTTTTGGTCAAAATCGGCTATTTGTACCTGTTTAAGCTCGAATCTGGAGCCCAAACGAAAAATAGGACTGAAAATTTGTTTTGCTCAATCGATAGAACACATTGTGATGTACATTTGATGAAAGTTTGGTTTAGAAATATGCTTTTTTAAGAAAGTTATCGTGCTCGGTACAAGAATATGCATATTATCGACTTAGTCGTTTTCTGTGTTTTTGGTCAAAATCGGCTATTTGTACCTGTTTAAGCTCGAATCTGGAGCCCAAACGAAAAATAGGACTGAAAATTTGTTTTGCTCAATCGATAGAACACATTGTGATGTACATTTGATGAAAGTTTGGTTTAGAAATATGCTTTTTTAAGAAAGTTATCGTGCTCGGTACAAGAATATGCATATTATCGACTTAGTCGTTTTCTGCGTTTTTGGTCAAAATCGGCTATTTGTACCTGTTTAAGCTCGAATCTGGAGCCCAAACGAAACATAGGACTGAAAATTTGTTTTGCTCAATCGATAGAACACATTGTGATGTACATTTGATGAAAGTTTGGTTTAGAAATATGCATTTTTAAGAAAGTTATCGTGCTCGGTACAAGAATATGCATATTATCGACTTAGTCGTTTTCCGTGACTTTGGTCAAAATCGGCTATTTGTACCTGTTTAAGCTCGAATCTGGAGCCCAAACGAAAAATAGGACTGAAAATTTGTTTTGCTCAATCGATAGAACACATTGTGATGTACATTTGATGAAAGTTTGGTTTAGAAATATGCTTTTTTAAGAAAGTTATCGTGCTCGGTACAAGAATATGCATATTATCGACTTAGTCGTTTTCTGTGTTTTTGGTCAAAATCGGCTATTTGTACCTGTTTAAGCTCGAATCTGGAGCCCAAACGAAAAATAGGACTGAAAATTTGTTTTGCTCAATCGATAGAACACATTGTGATGTACATTTCATGAAAGTTTGGTTTAGAAATATGCTTTTTTAAGAAAGTTATCGTGCTCGGTACAAGAATATGCATATTATCGACTTAGTCGTTTTCTGCGTTTTTGGTCAAAATCGGCTATTTGTACCTGTTTAAGCTCGAATCTGGAGCCCAAACGAAAAATAGGACTGAAAATTTGTTTTGCTCAATCGATAGAACACATTGTGATGTACATTTGATGAAAGTTTGGTTTAGAAATATGCATTTTTAAGAAAGTTATCGTGCTCGATACAAGAATATGCATATTATCGACTTAGTCGTTTTCCGCGACTTTGGTCAAAATCGGCTATTTGTACCTGTTTAAGCTCGAATCTGGAGCCCAAACGAAAAATAGGACTGAAAATTTGTTTTGCTCAATCGATAGAACACATTGTGATGTACATTTGATGAAAGTTTGGTTTAGAAATATGCATTTTTAAGAAAGTTATCGTGCTCGGTACAAGAATATGCATATTATCGACTTAGTCGTTTTCTGCGTTTTTCGTCAAAATCGGCTATTTGTACCTATTTAAGCTCGAATCTGGAGCCCAAACGAAAAATAGGACTTAAAATTTGTTTTGCTCAATCGATAGAACACATTGTGATGTACATTTGATGAAAGTTTGGTTTAGAAATATGCATTTTTAAGAAAGTTATCGTGCTCGGTACAAGAATATGCATATTATCGACTTAGTCGTTTTCCGCGACTTTGGTCAAAATCGGCTATTTGTACCTGTTTAAGCTCGAATCTGGAGCCCAAACGAAAAATAGGACTGAAAATTTGTTTTGCTCAATCGATAGAACACATTGTGATGTACATTTGATGAAAGTTTGGTTTAGAAATATGCATTTTTAAGAAAGTTATCGTGCTCGGTACAAGAATATGCATATTATCGACTTAGTCGTTTTCCGCGACTTTGGTCAAAATCGGCTATTTGTACCTGTTTAAGCTCGAATCTGGAGCCCAAACGAAAAATAGGACTGAAAATTTGTTTTGCTCAATCGATAGAACACATTGTGATGTACATTTGATGAAAGTTTGGTTTAGAAATATGCATTTTTAAGAAAGTTATCGTGCTCGGTACAAGAATATGCATATTATCGACTTAGTCGTTTTCTGCGTTTTTGGTCAAAATCGGCTATTTGTACCTGTTTAAGCTCGAATCTGGAGCCCAAACGAAACATAGGACTGAAAATTTGTTTTGCTCAATCGATAGAACACATTGTGATGTACATTTGATGAAAGTTTGGTTTAGAAATATGCATTTTTAAGAAAGTTATCGTGCTCGGTACAAGAATATGCATATTATCGACTTAGTCGTTTTCCGCGACTTTGGTCAAAATCGGCTATTTGTACCTGTTTAAGCTCGAATCTGGAGCCCAAACGAAAAATAGGACTGAAAATTTGTTTTGCTCAATCGATAGAACACATTGTGATGTACATTTGATGAAAGTTTGGTTTAGAAATATGCATTTTTAAGAAAGTTATCGTGCTCGGTACAAGAATATGCATATTATCGACTTAGTCGTTTTCTGCGTTTTTGGTCAAAATCGGCTATTTGTACCTGTTTAAGCTCGAATCTGGAGCCCAAACGAAAAATAGGACTGAAAATTTGTTTTGCTCAATCGATAGAACACATTGTGATGTACATTTGATGAAAGTTTGGTTTAGAAATATGCTTTTTTAAGAAAGTTATCGTGCTCGGTACAAGAATATGCATATTATCGACTTAGTCGTTTTCTGCGTTTTTGGTCAAAATCGGCTATTTGTACCTGTTTAAGCTCGAATCTGGAGCCCAAACGAAACATAGGACTGAAAATTTGTTTTGCTCAATCGATAGAACACATTGTGATGTACATTTGATGAAAGTTTGGTTTAGAAATATGCATTTTTAAGAAAGTTATCGTGCTCGGTACAAGAATATGCATATTATCGACTTAGTCGTTTTCCGCGACTTTGGTCAAAATCGGCTATTTGTACCTGTTTAAGCTCGAATCTGGAGCCCAAACGAAAAATAGGACTGAAAATTTGTTTTGCTCAATCGATAGAACACATTGTGATGTACATTTGATGAAAGTTTGGTTTAGAAATATGCATTTTTAAGAAAGTTATCGTGCTCGGTACAAGAATATGCATATTATCGACTTAGTCGTTTTCCGCGACTTTGGTCAAAATCGGCTATTTGTACCTGTTTAAGCTCGAATCTGGAGCCCAAACGAAAAATAGGACTGAAAATTTGTTTTGCTCAATCGATAGAACACATTGTGATGTACATTTGATGAAAGTTTGGTTTAGAAATATGCATTTTTAAGAAAGTTATCGTGCTCGGTACAAGAATATGCATATTATCGACTTAGTCGTTTTCTGTGTTTTTGGTCAAAATCGGCTATTTGTACCTGTTTAAGCTCGAATCTGGAGCCCAAACGAAAAATAGGACTGAAAATTTGTTTTGCTCAATCGATAGAACACATTGTGATGTACATTTGATGAAAGTTTGGTTTAGAAATATGCTTTTTTAAGAAAGTTATCGTGCTCGGTACAAGAATATGCATATTATCGACTTAGTCGTTTTCTGCGTTTTTGGTCAAAATCGGCTATTTGTACCTGTGTAAGCTCGAATCTGGAGCCCAAACGAAAAATAGGACTGAAAATTTGTTTTGCTCAATCGATAGAACACATTGTGATGTACATTTGATGAAAGTTTGGTTTAGAAATATGCATTTTTAAGAAAGTTATCGTGCTCGGTACAAGAATATGCATATTATCGACTTAGTCGTTTTCTGCGTTTTTGGTCAAAATCGGCTATTTGTACCTGTTTAAGCTCGAATCTGGAGCCCAAACGAAAAATAGGACTGAAAATTTGTTTTGCTCAATCGATAGAACACATTGTGATGTACATTTGATGAAAGTTTGGTTTAGAAATATGCATTTTTAAGAAAGTTATCGTGCTCGGTACAACATTATGCATATTATCGACTTAGTCGTTTTCCGCGACTTTGGTCAAAATCGGCTATTTGTACCTGTTTAAGCTCGAATCTGGAGCCCAAACGAAAAATAGGACTGAAAATTTGTTTTGCTCAATCGATAGAACACATTGTGATGTACATTTGATGAAAGTTTGGTTTAGAAATATGCTTTTTTAAGAAAGTTATCGTGCTCGGTACAAGAATATGCATATTATCGACTTAGTCGTTTTCTGTGTTTTTGGTCAAAATCGGCTATTTGTACCTGTTTAAGCTCGAATCTGGAGCCCAAACGAAAAATAGGACTGAAAATTTGTTTTGCTCAATCGATAGAACACATTGTGATGTACATTTGATGAAAGTTTGGTTTAGAAATATGCTTTTTTAAGAAAGTTATCGTGCTCGGTACAAGAATATGCATATTATCGACTTAGTCGTTTTCTGCGTTTTTGGTCAAAATCGGCTATTTGTACCTGTTTAAGCTCGAATCTGGAGCCCAAACGAAAAATAGGACTGAAAATTTGTTTTGCTCAATCGATAGAACACATTGT
The DNA here is from genome assembly GCA_921293015.1 of Phorcus lineatus. Lineage (NCBI taxonomy): Eukaryota > Metazoa > Mollusca > Gastropoda > Trochida > Trochidae > Phorcus > Phorcus lineatus. The sequence goes on along the minus strand of OV121092.1, from coordinate 7,855,770 downwards.
GATGTACATTTGATGAAAGTTTGGTTTAGAAATATGCATTTTTAAGAAAGTTATCGTGCTCGATACAAGAATATGCATATTATCGACTTAGTCGTTTTCCGCGACTTTGGTCAAAATCGGCTATTTGTACCTGTTTAAGCTCGAATCTGGAGCCCAAACGAAAAATAGGACTGAAAATTTGTTTTGCTCAATCGATAGAACACATTGTGATGTACATTTGATGAAAGTTTGGTTTAGAAATATGCTTTTTTAAGAAAGTTATCGTGCTCGGTACAAGAATATGCATATTATCGACTTAGTCGTTTTCTGCGTTTTTGGTCAAAATCGGCTATTTGTACCTGTTTAAGCTCGAATCTGGAGCCCAAACGAAAAATAGGACTGAAAATTTGTTTTGCTCAATCGATAGAACACATTGTGATGTACATTTGATGAAAGTTTGGTTTAGAAATATGCATTTTTAAGAAAGTTATCGTGCTCGATACAAGAATATGCATATTATCGACTTAGTCGTTTTCCGCGACTTTGGTCAAAATCGGCTATTTGTACCTGTTTAAGCTCGAATCTGGAGCCCAAACGAAAAATAGGACTGAAAATTTGTTTTGCTCAATCGATAGAACACATTGTGATGTACATTTGATGAAAGTTTGGTTTAGAAATATGCATTTTTAAGAAAGTTATCGTGCTCGATACAAGAATATGCATATTATCGACTTAGTCGTTTTCCGCGACTTTGGTCAAAATCGGCTATTTGTACCTGTTTAAGCTCGAATCTGGAGCCCAAACGAAAAATAGGACTGAAAATTTGTTTTGCTCAATCGATAGAACACATTGTGATGTACATTTGATGAAAGTTTGGTTTAGAAATATGCATTTTTAAGAAAGTTATCGTGCTCGATACAAGAATATGCATATTATCGACTTAGTCGTTTTCCGCGTTTTTGATCAAAATCGGCTATTTGTACCTGTTTAAGCTCGAATCTGGAGCCCAAACGAAAAATAGGACTGAAAATTTGTTTTGCTCAATCGATAGAACACATTGTGATGTACATTTGATGAAAGTTTGGTTTAGAAATATGCTTTTTTAAGAAAGTTATCGTGCTCGGTACAAGAATATGCATATTATCGACTTAGTCGTTTTCTGTGTTTTTGGTCAAAATCGGCTATTTGTACCTGTTTAAGCTCGAATCTGGAGCCCAAACGAAAAATAGGACTGAAAATTTGTTTTGCTCAATCGATAGAACACATTGTGATGTACATTTGATGAAAGTTTGGTTTAGAAATATGCATTTTTAAGAAAGTTATCGTGCTCGGTACAAGAATATGCATATTATCGACTTAGTCGTTTTCTGCGTTTTTGGTCAAAATCGGCTATTTGTACCTGTTTAAGCTCGAATCTGGAGCCCAAACGAAAAATAGGACTGAAAATTTGTTTTGCTCAATCGATAGAACACATTGTGATGTACATTTGATGAAAGTTTGGTTTAGAAATATGCATTTTTAAGAAAGTTATCGTGCTCGATACAAGAATATGCATATTATCGACTTAGTCGTTTTCCGCGACTTTGGTCAAAATCGGCTATTTGTACCTGTTTAAGCTCGAATCTGGAGCCCAAACGAAAAATAGGACTGAAAATTTGTTTTGCTCAATCGATAGAACACATTGTGATGTACATTTGATGAAAGTTTGGTTTAGAAATATGCTTTTTTAAGAAAGTTATCGTGCTCGGTACAAGAATATGCATATTATCGACTTAGTCGTTTTCTGCGTTTTTGGTCAAAATCGGCTATTTGTACCTGTTTAAGCTCGAATCTGGAGCCCAAACGAAAAATAGGACTGAAAATTTGTTTTGCTCAATCGATAGAACACATTGTGATGTACATTTGATGAAAGTTTGGTTTAGAAATATGCATTTTTAAGAAAGTTATCGTGCTCGATACAAGAATATGCATATTATCGACTTAGTCGTTTTCCGCGACTTTGGTCAAAATCGGCTATTTGTACCTGTTTAAGCTCGAATCTGGAGCCCAAACGAAAAATAGGACTGAAAATTTGTTTTGCTCAATCGATAGAACACATTGTGATGTACATTTGATGAAAGTTTGGTTTAGAAATATGCATTTTTAAGAAAGTTATCGTGCTCGGTACAACATTATGCATATTATCTACTTAGTCGTTTTCCGCGACTTTGGTCAAAATCGGCTATTTGTACCTGTTTAAGCTCGAATCTGGAGCCCAAACGAAAAATAGGACTGAAAATTTGTTTTGCTCAATCGATAGAACACATTGTGATGTACATTTGATGAAAGTTTGGTTTAGAAATATGCATTTTTAAGAAAGTTATCGTGCTCGATACAAGAATATGCATATTATCGACTTAGTCGTTTTCCGCGATTTTGGTCAAAATCGGCTATTTGTACCTGTTTAAGCTCGAATCTGGAGCCCAAACGAAAAATAGGACTGAAAATTTGTTTTGCTCAATCGATAGAACACATTGTGATGTACATTTGATGAAAGTTTGGTTTAGAAATATGCTTTTTTAAGAAAGTTATCGTGCTCGGTACAAGAATATGCATATTATCGACTTAGTCGTTTTCTGTGTTTTTGGTCAAAATCGGCTATTTGTACCTGTTTAAGCTCGAATCTGGAGCCCAAACGAAAAATAGGACTGAAAATTTGTTTTGCTCAATCGATAGAACACATTGTGATGTACATTTGATGAAAGTTTGGTTTAGAAATATGCTTTTTTAAGAAAGTTATCGTGCTCGGTACAAGAATATGCATATTATCGACTTAGTCGTTTTCTGCGTTTTTGGTCAAAATCGGCTATTTGTACCTGTTTAAGCTCGAATCTGGAGCCCAAACGAAAAATAGGACTGAAAATTTGTTTTGCTCAATCGATAGAACACATTGTGATGTACATTTGATGAAAGTTTGGTTTAGAAATATGCATTTTTAAGAAAGTTATCGTGCTCGATACAAGAATATGCATATTATCGACTTAGTCGTTTTCCGCGACTTTGGTCAAAATCGGCTATTTGTACCTGTTTAAGCTCGAATCTGGAGCCCAAACGAAAAATAGGACTGAAAATTTGTTTTGCTCAATCGATAGAACACATTGTGATGTACATTTGATGAAAGTTTGGTTTAGAAATATGCATTTTTAAGAAAGTTATCGTGCTCGGTACAACATTATGCATATTATCGACTTAGTCGTTTTCCGCGACTTTGGTCAAAATCGGCTATTTGTACCTGTTTAAGCTCGAATCTGGAGCCCAAACGAAAAATAGGACTGAAAATTTGTTTTGCTCAATCGATAGAACACATTGTGATGTACATTTGATGAAAGTTTGGTTTAGAAATATGCATTTTTAAGAAAGTTATCGTGCTCGATACAAGAATATGCATATTATCGACTTAGTCGTTTTCCGCGTTTTTGATCAAAATCGGCTATTTGTACCTGTTTAAGCTCGAATCTGGAGCCCAAACGAAAAATAGGACTGAAAATTTGTTTTGCTCAATCGATAGAACACATTGTGATGTACATTTGATGAAAGTTTGGTTTAGAAATATGCTTTTTTAAGAAAGTTATCGTGCTCGGTACAAGAATATGCATATTATCGACTTAGTCGTTTTCTGCGTTTTTGGTCAAAATCGGCTATTTGTACCTGTTTAAGCTCGAATCTGGAGCCCAAACGAAAAATAGGACTGAAAATTTGTTTTGCTCAATCGATAGAACACATTGTGATGTACATTTGATGAAAGTTTGGTTTAGAAATATGCATTTTTAAGAAAGTTATCGTGCTCGATACAAGAATATGCATATTATCGACTTAGTCGTTTTCCGCGACTTTGGTCAAAATCGGCTATTTGTACCTGTTTAAGCTCGAATCTGGAGCCCAAACGAAAAATAGGACTGAAAATTTGTTTTGCTCAATCGATAGAACACATTGTGATGTACATTTGATGAAAGTTTGGTTTAGAAATATGCTTTTTTAAGAAAGTTATCGTGCTCGGTACAAGAATATGCATATTATCGACTTAGTCGTTTTCTGCGTTTTTGGTCAAAATCGGCTATTTGTACCTGTTTAAGCTCGAATCTGGAGCCCAAACGAAAAATAGGACTGAAAATTTGTTTTGCTCAATCGATAGAACACATTGTGATGTACATTTGATGAAAGTTTGGTTTAGAAATATGCATTTTTAAGAAAGTTATCGTGCTCGATACAAGAATATGCATATTATCGACTTAGTCGTTTTCCGCGACTTTGGTCAAAATCGGCTATTTGTACCTGTTTAAGCTCGAATCTGGAGCCCAAACGAAAAATAGGACTGAAAATTTGTTTTGCTCAATCGATAGAACACATTGTGATGTACATTTGATGAAAGTTTGGTTTAGAAATATGCATTTTTAAGAAAGTTATCGTGCTCGGTACAACATTATGCATATTATCTACTTAGTCGTTTTCCGCGACTTTGGTCAAAATCGGCTATTTGTACCTGTTTAAGCTCGAATCTGGAGCCCAAACGAAAAATAGGACTGAAAATTTGTTTTGCTCAATCGATAGAACACATTGTGATGTACATTTGATGAAAGTTTGGTTTAGAAATATGCATTTTTAAGAAAGTTATCGTGCTCGATACAAGAATATGCATATTATCGACTTAGTCGTTTTCCGCGTTTTTGGTCAAAATCGGCTATTTGTACCTGTTTAAGCTCGAATCTGGAGCCCAAACGAAAAATAGGACTGAAAATTTGTTTTGCTCAATCGATAGAACACATTGTGATGTACATTTGATGAAAGTTTGGTTTAGAAATATGCTTTTTTAAGAAAGTTATCGTGCTCGGTACAAGAATATGCATATTATCGACTTAGTCGTTTTCTGTGTTTTTGGTCAAAATCGGCTATTTGTACCTGTTTAAGCTCGAATCTGGAGCCCAAACGAAAAATAGGACTGAAAATTTGTTTTGCTCAATCGATAGAACACATTGTGATGTACATTTGATGAAAGTTTGGTTTAGAAATATGCTTTTTTAAGAAAGTTATCGTGCTCGGTACAAGAATATGCATATTATCGACTTAGTCGTTTTCTGCGTTTTTGGTCAAAATCGGCTATTTGTACCTGTTTAAGCTCGAATCTGGAGCCCAAACGAAAAATAGGACTGAAAATTTGTTTTGCTCAATCGATAGAACACATTGTGATGTACATTTGATGAAAGTTTGGTTTAGAAATATGCATTTTTAAGAAAGTTATCGTGCTCGATACAAGAATATGCATATTATCGACTTAGTCGTTTTCCGCGACTTTGGTCAAAATCGGCTATTTGTACCTGTTTAAGCTCGAATCTGGAGCCCAAACGAAAAATAGGACTGAAAATTTGTTTTGCTCAATCGATAGAACACATTGTGATGTACATTTGATGAAAGTTTGGTTTAGAAATATGCATTTTTAAGAAAGTTATCGTGCTCGGTACAACATTATGCATATTATCGACTTAGTCGTTTTCCGCGACTTTGGTCAAAATCGGCTATTTGTACCTGTTTAAGCTCGAATCTGGAGCCCAAACGAAAAATAGGACTGAAAATTTGTTTTGCTCAATCGATAGAACACATTGTGATGTACATTTGATGAAAGTTTGGTTTAGAAATATGCATTTTTAAGAAAGTTATCGTGCTCGATACAAGAATATGCATATTATCGACTTAGTCGTTTTCCGCGACTTTGGTCAAAATCGGCTATTTGTACCTGTTTAAGCTCGAATCTGGAGCCCAAACGAAAAATAGGACTGAAAATTTGTTTTGCTCAATCGATAGAACACATTGTGATGTACATTTGATGAAAGTTTGGTTTAGAAATATGCATTTTTAAGAAAGTTATCGTGCTCGGTACAAGAATATGCATATTATCGACTTAGTCGTTTTCCGCGACTTTGGTCAAAATCGGCTATTTGTACCTGTTTAAGCTCGAATCTGGAGCCCAAACGAAAAATAGGACTGAAAATTTGTTTTGCTCAATCGATAGAACACATTGTGATGTACATTTGATGAAAGTTTGGTTTAGAAATATGCATTTTTAAGACAGTTATCGCGCTCGGTACAAGAATATGCATATTATCGACTTAGTCGTTTTCTGTGTTTTTGGTCAAAATCGGCTATTTGTACCTGTGTAAGCTCGAATCTGGAGCCCAAACGAAAAATAGGACTGAAAATTTGTTTTGCTCAATCGATAGAACACATTGTGATGTACATTTGATGAAAGTTTGGTTTAGAAATATGCATTTTTAAGAAAGTTATCGTGCTCGGTACAACATTATGCATATTATCGACTTAGTCGTTTTCTGCGTTTTTGGTCAAAATCGGCTATTTGTACCTGTTTAAGCTCGAATCTGGAGCCCAAACGAAAAATAGGACTGAAAATTTGTTTTGCTCAATCGATAGAACACATTGTGATGTACATTTGATGAAAGTTTGGTTTAGAAATATGCATTTTTAAGAAAGTTATCGTGCTCGGTACAAGAATATGCATATTATCGACTTAGTCGTTTTCTGCGTTTTTGGTCAAAATCGGCTATTTGTACCTGTTTAAGCTCGAATCTGGAGCCCAAACGAAAAATAGGACTGAAAATTTGTTTTGCTCAATCGATAGAACACATTGTGATGTACATTTGATGAAAGTTTGGTTTAGAAATATGCATTTTTAAGAAAGTTATCGTGCTCGGTACAAGAATATGCATATTATCGACTTAGTCGTTTTCTGCGTTTTTGGTCAAAATCGGCTATTTGTACCTGTTTAAGCTCGAATCTGGAGCCCAAACGAAAAATAGGACTGAAAATTTGTTTTGCTCAATCGATAGAACACATTGTGATGTACATTTGATGAAAGTTTGGTTTAGAAATATGCATTTTTAAGAAAGTTATCGTGCTCGGTACAACATTATGCATATTATCGACTTAGTCGTTTTCCGCGACTTTGGTCAAAATCGGCTATTTGTACCTGTTTAAGCTCGAATCTGGAGCCCAAACGAAAAATAGGACTGAAAATTTGTTTTGCTCAATCGATAGAACACATTGTGATGTACATTTGATGAAAGTTTGGTTTAGAAATATGCTTTTTTAAGAAAGTTATCGTGCTCGGTACAAGAATATGCATATTATCGACTTAGTCGTTTTCTGTGTTTTTGGTCAAAATCGGCTATTTGTACCTGTTTAAGCTCGAATCTGGAGCCCAAACGAAAAATAGGACTGAAAATTTGTTTTGCTCAATCGATAGAACACATTGTGATGTACATTTGATGAAAGTTTGGTTTAGAAATATGCTTTTTTAAGAAAGTTATCGTGCTCGGTACAAGAATATGCATATTATCGACTTAGTCGTTTTCTGCGTTTTTGGTCAAAATCGGCTATTTGTACCTGTTTAAGCTCGAATCTGGAGCCCAAACGAAAAATAGGACTGAAAATTTGTTTTGCTCAATCGATAGAACACATTGTGATGTACATTTGATGAAAGTTTGGTTTAGAAATATGCATTTTTAAGAAAGTTATCGTGCTCGATACAAGAATATGCATATTATCGACTTAGTCGTTTTCCGCGACTTTGGTCAAAATCGGCTATTTGTACCTGTTTAAGCTCGAATCTGGAGCCCAAACGAAAAATAGGACTGAAAATTTGTTTTGCTCAATCGATAGAACACATTGTGATGTACATTTGATGAAAGTTTGGTTTAGAAATATGCATTTTTAAGAAAGTTATCGTGCTCGGTACAACATTATGCATATTATCGACTTAGTCGTTTTCCGCGACTTTGGTCAAAATCGGCTATTTGTACCTGTTTAAGCTCGAATCTGGAGCCCAAACGAAAAATAGGACTGAAAATTTGTTTTGCTCAATCGATAGAACACATTGTGATGTACATTTGATGAAAGTTTGGTTTAGAAATATGCATTTTTAAGAAAGTTATCGTGCTCGATACAAGAATATGCATATTATCGACTTAGTCGTTTTCCGCGACTTTGGTCAAAATCGGCTATTTGTACCTGTTTAAGCTCGAATCTGGAGCCCAAACGAAAAATAGGACTGAAAATTTGTTTTGCTCAATCGATAGAACACATTGTGATGTACATTTGATGAAAGTTTGGTTTAGAAATATGCATTTTTAAGAAAGTTATCGTGCTCGGTACAAGAATATGCATATTATCGACTTAGTCGTTTTCCGCGACTTTGGTCAAAATCGGCTATTTGTACCTGTTTAAGCTCGAATCTGGAGCCCAAACGAAAAATAGGACTGAAAATTTGTTTTGCTCAATCGATAGAACACATTGTGATGTACATTTGATGAAAGTTTGGTTTAGAAATATGCATTTTTAAGACAGTTATCGCGCTCGGTACAAGAATATGCATATTATCGACTTAGTCGTTTTCTGTGTTTTTGGTCAAAATCGGCTATTTGTACCTGTGTAAGCTCGAATCTGGAGCCCAAACGAAAAATAGGACTGAAAATTTGTTTTGCTCAATCGATAGAACACATTGTGATGTACATTTGATGAAAGTTTGGTTTAGAAATATGCATTTTTAAGAAAGTTATCGTGCTCGGTACAACATTATGCATATTATCGACTTAGTCGTTTTCTGCGTTTTTGGTCAAAATCGGCTATTTGTACCTGTTTAAGCTCGAATCTGGAGCCCAAACGAAAAATAGGACTGAAAATTTGTTTTGCTCAATCGATAGAACACATTGTGATGTACATTTGATGAAAGTTTGGTTTAGAAATATGCATTTTTAAGAAAGTTATCGTGCTCGGTACAAGAATATGCATATTATCGACTTAGTCGTTTTCTGCGTTTTTGGTCAAAATCGGCTATTTGTACCTGTTTAAGCTCGAATCTGGAGCCCAAACGAAAAATAGGACTGAAAATTTGTTTTGCTCAATCGATAGAACACATTGTGATGTACATTTGATGAAAGTTTGGTTTAGAAATATGCATTTTTAAGAAAGTTATCGTGCTCGGTACAAGAATATGCATATTATCGACTTAGTCGTTTTCTGCGTTTTTGGTCAAAATCGGCTATTTGTACCTGTTTAAGCTCGAATCTGGAGCCCAAACGAAAAATAGGACTGAAAATTTGTTTTGCTCAATCGATAGAACACATTGTGATGTACATTTGATGAAAGTTTGGTTTAGAAATATGCATTTTTAAGAAAGTTATCGTGCTCGGTACAAGAATATGCATATTATCGACTTAGTCGTTTTCCGCGACTTTGGTCAAAATCGGCTATTTGTACCTGTTTAAGCTCGAATCTGGAGCCCAAACGAAAAATAGGACTGAAAATTTGTTTTGCTCAATCGATAGAACACATTGTGATGTACATTTGATGAAAGTTTGGTTTAGAAATATGCATTTTTAAGAAAGTTATCGTGCTCGGTACAACATTATGCATATTATCGACTTAGTCGTTTTCTGCGTTTTTGGTCAAAATCGGCTATTTGTACCTGTTTAAGCTCGAATCTGGAGCCCAAACGAAAAATAGGACTGAAAATTTGTTTTGCTCAATCGATAGAACACATTGTGATGTACATTTGATGAAAGTTTGGTTTAGAAATATGCATTTTTAAGAAAGTTATCGTGCTCGGTACAAGAATATGCATATTATCGACTTAGTCGTTTTCTGCGACTTTGGTCAAAATCGGCTATTTGTACCTGTTTAAGCTCGAATCTGGAGCCCAAACGAAAAATAGGACTGAAAATTTGTTTTGCTCAATCGATAGAACACATTGTGATGTACATTTGATGAAAGTTTGGTTTAGAAATATGCTTTTTTAAGAAAGTTATCGTGCTCGGTACAAGAATATGCATATTATCGACTTAGTCGTTTTCTGCGTTTTTGGTCAAAATCGGCTATTTGTACCTGTTTAAGCTCGAATCTGGAGCCCAAACAAAAAATAGGACTGAAAATTTGTTTTGCTCAATCGATAGAACACATTGTGATGTACATTTGATGAAAGTTTGGTTTAGAAATATGCTTTTTTAAGAAAGTTATCGTGCTCGGTACAAGAATATGCATATTATCGACTTAGTCGTTTTCTGCGTTTTTGGTCAAAATCGGCTATTTGTACCTGTTTAAGCTCGAATCTGGAGCCCAAACGAAAAATAGGACTGAAAATTTGTTTTGCTCAATCGATAGAACACATTGTGATGTACATTTGATGAAAGTTTGGTTTAGAAATATGCATTTTTAAGAAAGTTATCGTGCTCGGTACAACATTATGCATATTATCGACTTAGTCGTTTTCCGCGACTTTGGTCAAAATCGGCTATTTGTACCTGTTTAAGCTCGAATCTGGAGCCCAAACGAAAAATAGGACTGAAAATTTGTTTTGCTCAATCGATAGAACACATTGTGATGTACATTTGATGAAAGTTTGGTTTAGAAATATGCATTTTTAAGAAAGTTATCGTGCTCGATACAAGAATATGCATATTATCGACTTAGTCGTTTTCCGCGACTTTGGTCAAAATCGGCTATTTGTACCTGTTTAAGCTCGAATCTGGAGCCCAAACGAAAAATAGGACTGAAAATTTGTTTTGCTCAATCGATAGAACACATTGTGATGTACATTTGATGAAAGTTTGGTTTAGAAATATGCATTTTTAAGAAAGTTATCGTGCTCGGTACAAGAATATGCATATTATCGACTTAGTCGTTTTCTGCGTTTTTGGTCAAAATCGGCTATTTGTACCTGTTTAAGCTCGAATTTGGAGCCCAAACGAAAAATAGGACTGAAAATTTGTTTTGCTCAATCGATAGAACACATTGTGATGTACATTTGATGAAAGTTTGGTTTAGAAATATGCTTTTTTAAGAAAGTTATCGTGCTCGGTACAAGAATATGCATATTATCGACTTAGTCGTTTTCTGCGTTTTTGGTCAAAATCGGCTATTTGTACCTGTTTAAGCTCGAATCTGGAGCCCAAACGAAACATAGGACTGAAAATTTGTTTTGCTCAATCGATAGAACACATTGTGATGTACATTTGATGAAAGTTTGGTTTAGAAATATGCATTTTTAAGAAAGTTATCGTGCTCGGTACAAGAATATGCATATTATCGACTTAGTCGTTTTCCGCGACTTTGGTCAAAATCGGCTATTTGTACCTGTTTAAGCTCGAATCTGGAGCCCAAACGAAAAATAGGACTGAAAATTAGTTTTGCTCAATCGATAGAACACATTGTGATGTACATTTGATGAAAGTTTGGTTTAGAAATATGCATTTTTAAGAAAGTTATCGTGCTCGGTACAAGAATATGCATATTATCGACTTAGTCGTTTTCTGTGTTTTTGGTCAAAATCGGCTATTTGTACCTGTTTAAGCTCGAATCTGGAGCCCAAACGAAAAATAGGACTGAAAATTTGTTTTGCTCAATCGATAGAACACATTGTGATGTACATTTGATGAAAGTTTGGTTTAGAAATATGCATTTTTAAGAAAGTTATCGTGCTCGGTACAACATTATGCATATTATCGACTTAGTCGTTTTCCGCGACTTTGGTCAAAATCGGCTATTTGTACCTGTTTAAGCTCGAATCTGGAGCCCAAACGAAAAATAGGACTGAAAATTTGTTTTGCTCAATCGATAGAACACATTGTGATGTACATTTGATGAAAGTTTGGTTTAGAAATATGCATTTTTAAGAAAGTTATCGTGCTCGATACAAGAATATGCATATTATCGACTTAGTCGTTTTCCGCGTTTTTGGTCAAAATCGGCTATTTGTACCTGTTTAAGCTCGAATCTGGAGCCCAAACGAAAAATAGGACTGAAAATTTGTTTTGCTCAATCGATAGAACACATTGTGATGTACATTTGATGAAAGTTTGGTTTAGAAATATGCATTTTTAAGAAAGTTATCGTGCTCGGTACAAGAATATGCATATTATCGACTTAGTCGTTTTCTGCGTTTTTGGTCAAAATCGGCTATTTGTACCTGTTTAAGCTCGAATCTGGAGCCCAAACGAAAAATAGGACTGAAAATTTGTTTTGCTCAATCGATAGAACACATTGTGATGTACATTTGATGAAAGTTTGGTTTAGAAATATGCATTTTTAAGAAAGTTATCGTGCTCGGTACAAGAATATGCATATTATCGACTTAGTCGTTTTCCGCGACTTTGGTCAAAATCGGCTATTTGTACCTGTTTAAGCTCGAATCTGGAGCCCAAACGAAAAATAGGACTGAAAATTTGTTTTGCTCAATCGATAGAACACATTGTGATGTACATTTGATGAAAGTTTGGTTTAGAAATATGCATTTTTAAGAAAGTTATCGTGCTCGGTACAAGAATATGCATATTATCGACTTAGTCGTTTTCTGCGTTTTTGGTCAAAATCGGCTATTTGTACCTGTTTAAGCTCGAATCTGGAGCCCAAACGAAAAATAGGACTGAAAATTTGTTTTGCTCAATCGATAGAACACATTGTGATGTACATTTGATGAAAGTTTGGTTTAGAAATATGCTTTTTTAAGAAAGTTATCGTGCTCGGTACAAGAATATGCATATTATCGACTTAGTCGTTTTCTGCGTTTTTGGTCAAAATCGGCTATTTGTACCTGTTTAAGCTCGAATCTGGAGCCCAAACGAAACATAGGACTGAAAATTTGTTTTGCTCAATCGATAGAACACATTGTGATGTACATTTGATGAAAGTTTGGTTTAGAAATATGCATTTTTAAGAAAGTTATCGTGCTCGGTACAAGAATATGCATATTATCGACTTAGTCGTTTTCCGCGACTTTGGTCAAAATCGGCTATTTGTACCTGTTTAAGCTCGAATCTGGAGCCCAAACGAAAAATAGGACTGAAAATTTGTTTTGCTCAATCGATAGAACACATTGTGATGTACATTTGATGAAAGTTTGGTTTAGAAATATGCTTTTTTAAGAAAGTTATCGTGCTCGGTACAAGAATATGCATATTATCGACTTAGTCGTTTTCTGCGTTTTTGGTCAAAATCGGCTATTTGTACCTGTGTAAGCTCGAATCTGGAGCCCAAACGAAAAATAGGACTGAAAATTTGTTTTGCTCAATCGATAGAACACATTGTGATGTACATTTGATGAAAGTTTGGTTTAGAAATATGCATTTTTAAGAAAGTTATCGTGCTCGGTACAAGAATATGCATATTATCGACTTAGTCGTTTTCTGCGTTTTTGGTCAAAATCGGCTATTTGTACCTGTTTAAGCTCGAATCTGGAGCCCAAACGAAAAATAGGACTGAAAATTTGTTTTGCTCAATCGATAGAACACATTGTGATGTACATTTGATGAAAGTTTGGTTTAGAAATATGCATTTTTAAGAAAGTTATCGTGCTCGGTACAACATTATGCATATTATCGACTTAGTCGTTTTCCGCGACTTTGGTCAAAATCGGCTATTTGTACCTGTTTAAGCTCGAATCTGGAGCCCAAACGAAAAATAGGACTGAAAATTTGTTTTGCTCAATCGATAGAACACTGTGTGATGTACATTTGATGAAAGCTTGGTTTAGAAATATGCTTTTTTAAGAAAGTTATCGTGCTCGGTACAAGAATATGCATATTATCGACTTAGTCGTTTTCTGCGTTTTTGGTCAAAATCGGCTATTTTACCTGTTTAAGCTCGAATCTGGAGCCCAAACGAAAAATAGGACTGAAAATTTGTTTTGCTCAATCGATAGAACACATTGTGATGTACATTTGATGAAAGTTTGGTTTAGAAATATGCATTTTTAAGAAAGTTATCGTGCTCGGTACAAGAATATGCATATTATCGACTTAGTCGTTTTCTGCGACTTTGGTCAAAATCGGCTATTTGTACCTGTTTAAGCTCGAATCTGGAGCCCAAACGAAAAATAGGACTGAAAATTTGTTTTGCTCAATCGATAGAACACATTGTGATGTACATTTGATGAAAGTTTGGTTTAGAAATATGCATTTTTAAGAAAGTTATCGTGCTCGGTACAAGAATATGCATATTATCGACTTAGTCGTTTTCCGCGACTTTGGTCAAAATCGGCTATTTGTACCTGTTTAAGCTCGAATCTGGAGCCCAAACGAAAAATAGGACTGAAAATTTGTTTTGCTCAATCGATAGAACACATTGTGATGTACATTTGATGAAAGTTTGGTTTAGAAATATGCTTTTTTAAGAAAGTTATCGTGCTCGGTACAAGAATATGCATATTATCGACTTAGTCGTTTTCCGCGTTTTTGGTCAAAATCGGCTATTTGTACCTGTTTAAGCTCGAATCTGGAGCCCAAACGAAAAATAGGACTGAAAATTTGTTTTGCTCAATCGATAGAACACATTGTGATGTACATTTGATGAAAGTTTGGTTTAGAAATATGCTTTTTTAAGAAAGTTATCGTGCTCGGTACAAGAATATGCATATTATCGACTTAGTCGTTTTCTGTGTTTTTGGTCAAAATCGGCTATTTGTACCTGTTTAAGCTCGAATCTGGAGCCCAAACGAAAAATAGGACTGAAAATTTGTTTTGCTCAATCGATAGAACACATTGTGATGTACATTTGATGAAAGTTTGGTTTAGAAATATGCTTTTTAAGAAAGTTATCGTGCTCGGTACAAGAATATGCATATTATCGACTTAGTCGTTTTCTGCGTTTTTGGTCAAAATCGGCTATTTGTACCTGTTTAAGCTCGAATCTGGAGCCCAAACGAAACATAGGACTGAAAATTTGTTTTGCTCAATCGATAGAACACATTGTGATGTACATTTGATGAAAGTTTGGTTTAGAAATATGCATTTTTAAGAAAGTTATCGTGCTCGGTACAAGAATATGCATATTATCGACTTAGTCGTTTTCCGCGACTTTGGTCAAAATCGGCTATTTGTACCTGTTTAAGCTCGAATCTGGAGCCCAAACGAAAAATAGGACTGAAAATTTGTTTTGCTCAATCGATAGAACACATTGTGATGTACATTTGATGAAAGTTTGGTTTAGAAATATGCTTTTTTAAGAAAGTTATCGTGCTCGGTACAAGAATATGCATATTATCGACTTAGTCGTTTTCCGCGTTTTTGGTCAAAATCGGCTATTTGTACCTGTTTAAGCTCGAATCTGGAGCCCAAACGAAAAATAGGACTGAAAATTTGTTTTGCTCAATCGATAGAACACATTGTGATGTACATTTGATGAAAGTTTGGTTTAGAAATATGCTTTTTTAAGAAAGTTATCGTGCTCGGTACAAGAATATGCATATTATCGACTTAGTCGTTTTCTGTGTTTTTGGTCAAAATCGGCTATTTGTACCTGTTTAAGCTCGAATCTGGAGCCCAAACGAAAAATAGGACTGAAAATTTGTTTTGCTCAATCGATAGAACACATTGTGATGTACATTTGATGAAAGTTTGGTTTAGAAATATGCATTTTTAAGAAAGTTATCGTGCTCGATACAAGAATATGCATATTATCGACTTAGTCGTTTTCCGCGACTTTGGTCAAAATCGGCTATTTGTACCTGTTTAAGCTCGAATCTGGAGCCCAAACGAAAAATAGGACTGAAAATTTGTTTTGCTCAATCGATAGAACACATTGTGATGTACATTTGATGAAAGTTTGGTTTAGAAATATGCATTTTTAAGAAAGTTATCGTGCTCGGTACAAGAATATGCATATTATCGACTTAGTCGTTTTCCGCGACTTTGGTCAAAATCGGCTATTTGTACCTGTTTAAGCTCGAATCTGGAGCCCAAACGAAAAATAGGACTGAAAATTTGTTTTGCTCAATCGATAGAACACATTGTGATGTACATTTGATGAAAGTTTGGTTTAGAAATATGCTTTTTTAAGAAAGTTATCGTGCTCGGTACAAGAATATGCATATTATCGACTTAGTCGTTTTCTGCGTTTTTGGTCAAAATCGGCTATTTGTACCTGTTTAAGCTCGAATCTGGAGCCCAAACGAAAAATAGGACAATCTGGAGCCCAAACGAAAAATAGGACTGAAAATTTGTTTTGCTCAATCGATAGAACACATTGTGATGTACATTTGATGAAAGTTTGGTTTAGAAATGTGCTTTTTTAAGAAAGTTATCGTGCTCGATACAAGAATATGCATATTATCGACTTAGTCGTTTTCTGCGTTTTTGGTCAAAATCGGCTATTTGTACCTGTTTAAGCTCGAATCTGGAGCCCAAACGAAAAATAGGACTGAAAATTTGTTTTGCTCAATCGATAGAACACATTGTGATGTACATTTGATGAAAGTTTGGTTTAGAAATATGCTTTTTTAAGAAAGTTATCGTGCTCGGTACAAGAATATGCATATTATCGACTTAGTCGTTTTCTGCGTTTTTGGTCAAAATCGGCTATTTGTACCTGTTTAAGCTCGAATCTGGAGCCCAAACGAAAAATAGGACTGAAAATTTGTTTTGCTCAATCGATAGAACACATTGTGATGTACATTTGATGAAAGTTTGGTTTAGAAATATGCTTTTTTAAGAAAGTTATCGTGCTTGGTACAAGAATATGCATATTATCGACTTAGTCGTTTTCCGCGACTTTGGTCAAAATCGGCTATTTGTACCTGTTTAAGCTCGAATCTGGAGCCCAAACGAAAAATAGGACTGAAAATTTGTTTTGCTCAATCGATAGAACACATTGTGATGTACATTTGATGAAAGTTTGGTTTAGAAATATGCTTTTTTAAGAAAGTTATCGTGCTCGGTACAAGAATATGCATATTATCGACTTAGTCGTTTTCTGTGTTTTTGGTCAAAATCGGCTATTTGTACCTGTTTAAGCTCGAATCTGGAGCCCAAACGAAAAATAGGACTGAAAATTTGTTTTGCTCAATCGATAGAACACATTGTGATGTACATTTGATGAAAGTTTGGTTTAGAAATATGCATTTTTAAGAAAGTTATCGTGCTCGGTACAAGAATATGCATATTATCGACTTAGTCGTTTTCTGCGACTTTGGTCAAAATCGGCTATTTGTACCTGTTTAAGCTCGAATCTGGAGCCCAAACGAAAAATAGGACTGAAAATTTGTTTTGCTCAATCGATAGAACACTGTGTGATGTACATTTGATGAAAGCTTGGTTTAGAAATATGCTTTTTTAAGAAAGTTATCGTGCTCGGTACAAGAATATGCATATTATCGACTTAGTCGTTTTCTGCGTTTTTGGTCAAAATCGGCTATTTTACCTGTTTAAGCTCGAATCTGGAGCCCAAACGAAAAATAGGACTGAAAATTTGTTTTGCTCAATCGATAGAACACATTGTGATGTACATTTGATGAAAGTTTGGGTTAGAAATATGCATTTTTAAGAAAGTTATCGTGCTCGGTACAAGAATATGCATATTATCGACTTAGTCGTTTTCTGCGACTTTGGTCAAAATCGGCTATTTGTACCTGTTTAAGCTCGAATCTGGAGCCCAAACGAAAAATAGGACTGAAAATTTGTTTTGCTCAATCGATAGAACACATTGTGATGTACATTTGATGAAAGTTTGGTTTAGAAATATGCATTTTTAAGAAAGTTATCGTGCTCGGTACAAGAATATGCATATTATCGACTTAGTCGTTTTCCGCGACTTTGGTCAAATCGGCTATTTGTACCTGTTTAAGCTCGAATCTGGAGCCCAAACGAAAAATAGGACTGAAAATTTGTTTTGCTCAATCGATAGAACACATTGTGATGTACATTTGATGAAAGTTTGGTTTAGAAATATGCTTTTTTAAGAAAGTTATCGTGCTTGGTACAAGAATATGCATATTATCGACTTAGTCGTTTTCCGCGACTTTGGTCAAAATCGGCTATTTGTACCTGTTTAAGCTCGAATCTGGAGCCCAAACGAAAAATAGGACTGAAAATTTGTTTTGCTCAATCGATAGAACACATTGTGATGTACATTTGATGAAAGTTTGGTTTAGAAATATGCTTTTTTAAGAAAGTTATCGTGCTCGGTACAAGAATATGCATATTATCGACTTAGTCGTTTTCTGTGTTTTTGGTCAAAATCGGCTATTTGTACCTGTTTAAGCTCGAATCTGGAGCCCAAACGAAAAATAGGACTGAAAATTTGTTTTGCTCAATCGATAGAACACATTGTGATGTACATTTGATGAAAGTTTGGTTTAGAAATATGCTTTTTTAAGAAAGTTATCGTGCTCGGTACAAGAATATGCATATTATCGACTTAGTCGTTTTCTGCGACTTTGGTCAAAATCGGCTATTTGTACCTGTTTAAGCTCGAATCTGGAGCCCAAACGAAAAATAGGACTGAAAATTTGTTTTGCTCAATCGATAGAACACATTGTGATGTACATTTGATGAAAGTTTGGTTTAGAAATATGCATTTTTAAGAAAGTTATCGTGCTCGGTACAACATTATTCATATTATTGACTTAGTCATTATCCGCGTTTTTGGTCAAAATCGGCTATTTGTACCTGTTTAAGCTCAAATCTGGAGCCCAAACGAAAAATAGGACTGAAAATTTGTTTTGCTCAATCGATAGAACACATTGTGATGTACATTTGATGAAAGTTTGGTTTAGAAATATGCATTTTTAAGAAAGTTATCGTGCTCGGTACAAGAATATGCATATTATCGACTTAGTCGTTTTCTGCGACTTTGGTCAAAATCGGCTATTTGTACCTGTTTAAGCTCGAATCTGGAGCCCAAACGAAAAATAGGACTGAAAATTTGTTTTGCTCAATCGATAGAACACATTGTGATGTACATTTGATGAAAGTTTGGTTTAGAAATATGCATTTTTAAGAAAGTTATCGTGCTCGGTACAAGAATATGCATATTATCGACTTAGTCGTTTTCTGCGACTTTGGTCAAAATCGGCTATTTGTACCTGTTTAAGCTCGAATCTGGAGCCCAAACGAAAAATAGGACTGAAAATTTGTTTTGCTCAATCGATAGAACACTGTGTGATGTACATTTGATGAAAGTTTGGTTTAGAAATATGCTTTTTTAAGAAAGTTATCGTGCTCGGTACAAGAATATGCATATTATCGACTTAGTCGTTTTCTGCGACTTTGGTCAAAATCGGCTATTTGTACCTGTTTAAGCTCGAATCTGGAGCCCAAACGAAAAATAGGACTGAAAATTTGTTTTGCTCAATCGATAGAACACATTGTGATGTACATTTGATGAAAGTTTGGTTTAGAAATATGCTTTTTTAAGAAAGTTATCGTGCTTGGTACAAGAATATGCATATTATCGACTTAGTCGTTTTCCGCGACTTTGGTCAAAATCGGCTATTTGTACCTGTTTAAGCTCGAATCTGGAGCCCAAACGAAAAATAGGACTGAAAATTTGTTTTGCTCAATCGATAGAACACATTGTGATGTACATTTGATGAAAGTTTGGTTTAGAAATATGCTTTTTTAAGAAAGTTATCGTGCTCGGTACAAGAATATGCATATTATCGACTTAGTCGTTTTCTGTGTTTTTGGTCAAAATCGGCTATTTGTACCTGTTTAAGCTCGAATCTGGAGCCCAAACGAAAAATAGGACTGAAAATTTGTTTTGCTCAATCGATAGAACACATTGTGATGTACATTTGATGAAAGTTTGGTTTAGAAATATGCATTTTTAAGAAAGTTATCGTGCTCGATACAAGAATATGCATATTATCGACTTAGTCGTTTTCCGCGACTTTGTTCAAAATCGGCTATTTGTACCTGTTTTAGCTCGAATCTGGAGCCCAAACGAAAAATAGGACTGAAAATTTGTTTTGCTCAATCGATAGAACACATTGTGATGTACATTTGATGAAAGTTTGGTTTAGAAATATGCTTTTTTAAGAAAGTTATCGTGCTCGGTACAACATTATTCATATTATTGACTTAGTCATTATCCGCGTTTTTGGTCAAAATCGGCTATTTGTACCTGTTTAAGCTCAAATCTGGAGCCCAAACGAAAAATAGGACTGAAAATTTGTTTTGCTCAATCGATAGAACACATTGTGATGTACATTTGATGAAAGTTTGGTTTAGAAATATGCATTTTTAAGAAAGTTATCGTGCTCGGTACAAGAATATGCATATTATCGACTTAGTCGTTTTCTGCGACTTTGGTCAAAATCGGCTATTTGTACCTGTTTAAGCTCGAATCTGGAGCCCAAACGAAAAATAGGACTGAAAATTTGTTTTGCTCAATCGATAGAACACATTGTGATGTACATTTGATGAAAGTTTGGTTTAGAAATATGCATTTTTAAGAAAGTTATCGTGCTCGGTACAAGAATATGCATATTATCGACTTAGTCGTTTTCTGCGACTTTGGTCAAAATCGGCTATTTGTACCTGTTTAAGCTCGAATCTGGAGCCCAAACGAAAAATAGGACTGAAAATTTGTTTTGCTCAATCGATAGAACACATTGTGATGTACATTTGATGAAAGTTTGGTTTAGAAATATGCTTTTTAAAGAAAGTTATCGTGCTCGGTACAAGAATATGCATATTATCGACTTAGTCGTTTTCTGTGTTTTTGGTCAAAATCGGCTATTTGTACCTGTTTAAGCTCGAATCTGGAGCCCAAACGAAAAATAGGACTGAAAATTTGTTTTGCTCAATCGATAGAACACATTGTGATGTACATTTGATGAAAGTTTGGTTTAGAAATATGCTTTTTTAAGAAAGTTATCGTGCTCGGTACAAGAATATGCATATTATCGACTTAGTCGTTTTCTGCGACTTTGGTCAAAATCGGCTATTTGTACCTGTTTAAGCTCGAATCTGGAGCCCAAACGAAAAATAGGACTGAAAATTTGTTTTGCTCAATCGATAGAACACATTGTGATGTACATTTGATGAAAGTTTGGTTTAGAAATATGCATTTTTAAGAAAGTTATCGTGCTCGGTACAACATTATTCATATTATTGACTTAGTCATTATCCGCGTTTTTGGTCAAAATCGGCTATTTGTACCTGTTTAAGCTCGAATCTGGAGCCCAAACGAAAAATAGGACTGAAAATTTGTTTTGCTCAATCGATAGAACACATTGTGATGTACATTTGATGAAAGTTTGGTTTAGAAATATGCATTTTTAAGAAAGTTATCGTGCTCGGTACAAGAATATGCATATTATCGACTTAGTCGTTTTCTGCGACTTTGGTCAAAATCGGCTATTTGTACCTGTTTAAGCTCGAATCTGGAGCCCAAACGAAAAATAGGACTGAAAATTTGTTTTGCTCAATCGATAGAACACATTGTGATGTACATTTGATGAAAGTTTGGTTTAGAAATATGCATTTTTAAGAAAGTTATCGTGCTCGGTACAAGAATATGCATATTATCGACTTAGTCGTTTTCTGCGACTTTGGTCAAAATCGGCTATTTGTACCTGTTTAAGCTCGAATCTGGAGCCCAAACGAAAAATAGGACTGAAAATTTGTTTTGCTCAATCGATAGAACACTGTGTGATGTACATTTGATGAAAGTTTGGTTTAGAAATATGCTTTTTTAAGAAAGTTATCGTGCTCGGTACAAGAATATGCATATTATCGACTTAGTCGTTTTCTGCGACTTTGGTCAAAATCGGCTATTTGTACCTGTTTAAGCTCGAATCTGGAGCCCAAACGAAAAATAGGACTGAAAATTTGTTTTGCTCAATCGATAGAACACATTGTGATGTACATTTGATGAAAGTTTGGTTTAGAAATATGCTTTTTTAAGAAAGTTATCGTGCTTGGTACAAGAATATGCATATTATCGACTTAGTCGTTTTCCGCGACTTTGGTCAAAATCGGCTATTTGTACCTGTTTAAGCTCGAATCTGGAGCCCAAACGAAAAATAGGACTGAAAATTTGTTTTGCTCAATCGATAGAACACATTGTGATGTACATTTGATGAAAGTTTGGTTTAGAAATATGCATTTTTAAGAAAGTTATCGTGCTCGATACAAGAATATGCATATTATCGACTTAGTCGTTTTCCGCGACTTTGTTCAAAATCGGCTATTTGTACCTGTTTTAGCTCGAATCTGGAGCCCAAACGAAAAATAGGACTGAAAATTTGTTTTGCTCAATCGATAGAACACATTGTGATGTACATTTGATGAAAGTTTGGTTTAGAAATATGCATTTTTAAGAAAGTTATCGTGCTCGGTACAAGAATATGCATATTATCGACCTAGTCGTTTTCTGCGACTTTGGTCAAAATCGGCTATTTGTACCTGTTTAAGCTCGAATCTGGAGCCCAAACGAAAAATAGGACTGAAAATTTGTTTTGCTCAATCGATAGAACACATTGTGATGTACATTTGATGAAAGTTTGGTTTAGAAATATGCATTTTTAAGAAAGTTATCGTGCTCGGTACAAGAATATGCATATTATCGACTTAGTCGTTTTCTGCGACTTTGGTCAAAATCGGCTATTTGTACCTGTTTAAGCTCGAATCTGGAGCCCAAACGAAAAATAGGACTGAAAATTTGTTTTGCTCAATCGATAGAACACTGTGTGATGTACATTTGATGAAAGTTTGGTTTAGAAATATGCTTTTTTAAGAAAGTTATCGTGCTCGGTACAAGAATATGCATATTATCGACTTAGTCGTTTTCTGCGACTTTGGTCAAAATCGGCTATTTGTACCTGTTTAAGCTCGAATCTGGAGCCCAAACGAAAAATAGGACTGAAAATTTGTTTTGCTCAATCGATAGAACACATTGTGATGTACATTTGATGAAAGTTTGGTTTAGAAATATGCTTTTTTAAGAAAGTTATCGTGCTCGGTACAAGAATATTCATATTATTGACTTAGTCATTATCCGCGTTTTTGGTCAAAATCGGCTATTTGTACCTGTTTAAGCTCAAATCTGGAGCCCAAACGAAAAATAGGACTGAAAATTTGTTTTGCTCAATCGATAGAACACATTGTGATGTACATTTGATGAAAGTTTGGTTTAGAAATATGCATTTTTAAGAAAGTTATCGTGCTCGGTACAAGAATATGCATATTATCGACTTAGTCGTTTTCTGCGACTTTGGTCAAAATCGGCTATTTGTACCTGTTTAAGCTCGAATCTGGAGCCCAAACGAAAAATAGGACTGAAAATTTGTTTTGCTCAATCGATAGAACACATTGTGATGTACATTTGATGAAAGTTTGGTTTAGAAATATGCATTTTTAAGAAAGTTATCGTGCTCGGTACAAGAATATGCATATTATCGACTTAGTCGTTTTCCGCGACTTTGGTCAAAATCGGCTATTTGTACCTGTTTAAGCTCGAATCTGGAGCCCAAACGAAAAATAGGACTGAAAATTTGTTTTGCTCAATCGATAGAACACATTGTGATGTACATTTGATGAAAGTTTGGTTTAGAAATATGCTTTTTTAAGAAAGTTATCGTGCTCGGTACAAGAATATGCATATTATCGACTTAGTCGTTTTCTGTGTTTTTGGTCAAAATCGGCTATTTGTACCTGTTTAAGCTCGAATCTGGAGCCCAAACGAAAAATAGGACTGAAAATTTGTTTTGCTCAATCGATAGAACACATTGTGATGTACATTTGATGAAAGTTTGGTTTAGAAATATGCATTTTTAAGAAAGTTATCGTGCTCGATACAAGAATATGCATATTATCGACTTAGTCGTTTTCTGCGACTTTGGTCAAAATCGGCTATTTGTACCTGTTTAAGCTCGAATCTGGAGCCCAAACGAAAAATAGGACTGAAAATTTGTTTTGCTCAATCGATAGAACACATTGTGATGTACATTTGATGAAAGTTTGGTTTAGAAATATGCATTTTTAAGAAAGTTATCGTGCTCGGTACAAGAATATGCATATTATCGACTTAGTCGTTTTCCGCGACTTTGGTCAAATCGGCTATTTGTACCTGTTTAAGCTCGAATCTGGAGCCCAAACGAAAAATAGGACTGAAAATTTGTTTTGCTCAATCGATAGAACACATTGTGATGTACATTTGATGAAAGTTTGGTTTAGAAATATGCTTTTTTAAGAAAGTTATCGTGCTCGGTACAAGAATATGCATATTATCGACTTAGTCGTTTTCTGCGTTTTTGGTCAAAATCGGCTATTTGTACCTGTTTAAGCTCGAATCTGGAGCCCAAACGAAAAATAGGACTGAAAATTTGTTTTGCTCAATCGATAGAACACATTGTGATGTACATTTGATGAAAGTTTGGTTTAGAAATATGCATTTTTAAGAAAGTTATCGTGCTCGGTACAAGAATATGCATATTATCGACCTAGTCGTTTTCTGCGACTTTGGTCAAAATCGGCTATTTGTACCTGTTTAAGCTCGAATCTGGAGCCCAAACGAAAAATAGGACTGAAAATTTGTTTTGCTCAATCGATAGAACACATTGTGATGTACATTTGATGAAAGTTTGGTTTAGAAATATGCATTTTTAAGAAAGTTATCGTGCTCGGTACAAGAATATGCATATTATCGACTTAGTCGTTTTCCGCGACTTTGGTCAAAATCGGCTATTTGTACCTGTTTAAGCTCGAATCTGGAGCCCAAACGAAAAATAGGACTGAAAATTTGTTTTGCTCAATCGATAGAACACATTGTGATGTACATTTGATGAAAGTTTGGTTTAGAAATATGCTTTTTTAAGAAAGTTATCGTGCTCGGTACAAGAATATGCATATTATCGACTTAGTCGTTTTCTGTGTTTTTGGTCAAAATCGGCTATTTGTACCTGTTTAAGCTCGAATCTGGAGCCCAAACGAAAAATAGGACTGAA
Source organism: Phorcus lineatus (assembly GCA_921293015.1). NCBI lineage: Eukaryota > Metazoa > Mollusca > Gastropoda > Trochida > Trochidae > Phorcus > Phorcus lineatus. Next base: position 7,831,028 of record OV121092.1, on the reverse strand, counting down.
AATTTGTTTTGCTCAATCGATAGAACACATTGTGATGTACATTTGATGAAAGTTTGGTTTAGAAATATGCATTTTTAAGAAAGTTATCGTGCTCGATACAAGAATATGCATATTATCGACTTAGTCGTTTTCCGCGACTTTGGTCAAAATCGGCTATTTGTACCTGTTTAAGCTCGAATCTGGAGCCCAAACGAAAAATAGGACTGAAAATTTGTTTTGCTCAATCGATAGAACACATTGTGATGTACATTTGATGAAAGTTTGGTTTAGAAATATGCATTTTTAAGAAAGTTATCGTGCTCGGTACAAGAATATGCATATTATCGACTTAGTCGTTTTCTGCGACTTTGGTCAAAATCGGCTATTTGTACCTGTTTAAGCTCGAATCTGGAGCCCAAACGAAAAATAGGACTGAAAATTTGTTTTGCTCAATCGATAGAACACATTGTGATGTACATTTGATGAAAGTTTGGTTTAGAAATATGCATTTTTAAGAAAGTTATCGTGCTCGGTACAAGAATATGCATATTATCGACTTAGTCGTTTTCTGCGTTTTTGGTCAAAATCGGCTATTTGTACCTGTTTAAGCTCGAATCTGGAGCCCAAACGAAAAATAGGACTGAAAATTTGTTTTGCTCAATCGATAGAACACATTGTGATGTACATTTGATGAAAGTTTGGTTTAGAAATATGCATTTTTAAGAAAGTTATCGTGCTCGGTACAAGAATATGCATATTATCGACTTAGTCGTTTTCTGCGACTTTGGTCAAAATCGGCTATTTGTACCTGTTTAAGCTCGAATCTGGAGCCCAAACGAAAAATAGGACTGAAAATTTGTTTTGCTCAATCGATAGAACACATTGTGATGTACATTTGATGAAAGTTTGGTTTAGAAATATGCTTTTTTAAGAAAGTTATCGTGCTCGGTACAAGAATATGCATATTATCGACTTAGTCGTTTTCTGCGTTTTTGGTCAAAATCGGCTATTTGTACCTGTTTAAGCTCGAATCTGGAGCCCAAACGAAAAATAGGACTGAAAATTTGTTTTGCTCAATCGATAGAACACATTGTGATGTACATTTGATGAAAGTTTGGTTTAGAAATATGCATTTTTAAGAAAGTTATCGTGCTCGGTACAAGAATATGCATATTATCGACTTAGTCGTTTTCTGCGTTTTTGGTCAAAATCGGCTATTTGTACCTGTTTAAGCTCGAATCTGGAGCCCAAACGAAAAATAGGACTGAAAATTTGTTTTGCTCAATCGATAGAACACATTGTGATGTACATTTGATGAAAGTTTGGTTTAGAAATATGCATTTTTAAGAAAGTTATCGTGCTCGGTACAAGAATATGCATATTATCGACCTAGTCGTTTTCTGCGACTTTGGTCAAAATCGGCTATTTGTACCTGTTTAAGCTCGAATCTGGAGCCCAAACGAAAAATAGGACTGAAAATTTGTTTTGCTCAATCGATAGAACACATTGTGATGTACATTTGATGAAAGTTTGGTTTAGAAATATGCTTTTTTAAGAAAGTTATCGTGCTCGGTACAAGAATATGCATATTATCGACTTAGTCGTTTTCTGCGTTTTTGGTCAAAATCGGCTATTTGTACCTGTTTAAGCTCGAATCTGGAGCCCAAACGAAAAATAGGACTGAAAATTTGTTTTGCTCAATCGATAGAACACATTGTGATGTACATTTGATGAAAGTTTGGTTTAGAAATATGCTTTTTTAAGAAAGTTATCGTGCTCGGTACAAGAATATGCATATTATCGACTTAGTCGTTTTCTGCGTTTTTGGTCAAAATCGGCTATTTGTACCTGTTTAAGCTCGAATCTGGAGCCCAAACGAAAAATAGGACTGAAAATTTGTTTTGCTCAATCGATAGAACACATTGTGATGTACATTTGATGAAAGTTTGGTTTAGAAATATGCATTTTTAAGAAAGTTATCGTGCTCGGTACAAGAATATGCATATTATCGACTTAGTCGTTTTCTGCGACTTTGGTCAAAATCGGCTATTTGTACCTGTTTAAGCTCGAATCTGGAGCCCAAACGAAAAATAGGACTGAAAATTTGTTTTGCTCAATCGATAGAACACATTGTGATGTACATTTGATGAAAGTTTGGTTTAGAAATATGCATTTTTAAGAAAGTTATCGTGCTCGGTACAAGAATATGCATATTATCGACTTAGTCGTTTTCTGCGACTTTGGTCAAAATCGGCTATTTGTACCTGTTTAAGCTCGAATCTGGAGCCCAAACGAAAAATAGGACTGAAAATTTGTTTTGCTCAATCGATAGAACACTGTGTGATGTACATTTGATGAAAGTTTGGTTTAGAAATATGCTTTTTTAAGAAAGTTATCGTGCTCGGTACAAGAATATGCATATTATCGACTTAGTCGTTTTCTGCGACTTTGGTCAAAATCGGCTATTTGTACCTGTTTAAGCTCGAATCTGGAGCCCAAACGAAAAATAGGACTGAAAATTTGTTTTGCTCAATCGATAGAACACATTGTGATGTACATTTGATGAAAGTTTGGTTTAGAAATATGCTTTTTTAAGAAAGTTATCGTGCTTGGTACAAGAATATGCATATTATCGACTTAGTCGTTTTCCGCGACTTTGGTCAAAATCGGCTATTTGTACCTGTTTAAGCTCGAATCTGGAGCCCAAACGAAAAATAGGACTGAAAATTTGTTTTGCTCAATCGATAGAACACATTGTGATGTACATTTGATGAAAGTTTGGTTTAGAAATATGCTTTTTTAAGAAAGTTATCGTGCTCGGTACAAGAATATGCATATTATCGACTTAGTCGTTTTCTGTGTTTTTGGTCAAAATCGGCTATTTGTACCTGTTTAAGCTCGAATCTGGAGCCCAAACGAAAAATAGGACTGAAAATTTGTTTTGCTCAATCGATAGAACACATTGTGATGTACATTTGATGAAAGTTTGGTTTAGAAATATGCATTTTTAAGAAAGTTATCGTGCTCGATACAAGAATATGCATATTATCGACTTAGTCGTTTTCCGCGACTTTGTTCAAAATCGGCTATTTGTACCTGTTTTAGCTCGAATCTGGAGCCCAAACGAAAAATAGGACTGAAAATTTGTTTTGCTCAATCGATAGAACACATTGTGATGTACATTTGATGAAAGTTTGGTTTAGAAATATGCATTTTTAAGAAAGTTATCGTGCTCGGTACAACATTATTCATATTATTGACTTAGTCATTATCCGCGTTTTTGGTCAAAATCGGCTATTTGTACCTGTTTAAGCTCAAATCTGGAGCCCAAACGAAAAATAGGACTGAAAATTTGTTTTGCTCAATCGATAGAACACATTGTGATGTACATTTGATGAAAGTTTGGTTTAGAAATATGCTTTTTTAAGAAAGTTATCGTGCTCGGTACAAGAATATGCATATTATCGACTTAGTCGTTTTCTGCGTTTTTGGTCAAAATCGGCTATTTGTACCTGTTTAAGCTCGAATCTGGAGCCCAAACGAAAAATAGGACTGAAAATTTGTTTTGCTCAATCGATAGAACACATTGTGATGTACATTTGATGAAAGTTTGGTTTAGAAATATGCTTTTTTAAGAAAGTTATCGTGCTCGGTACAAGAATATGCATATTATCGACTTAGTCGTTTTCTGCGTTTTTGGTCAAAATCGGCTATTTGTACCTGTTTAAGCTCGAATCTGGAGCCCAAACGAAAAATAGGACTGAAAATTTGTTTTGCTCAATCGATAGAACACATTGTGATGTACATTTGATGAAAGTTTGGTTTAGAAATATGCATTTTTAAGAAAGTTATCGTGCTCGGTACAAGAATATGCATATTATCGACTTAGTCGTTTTCTGCGACTTTGGTCAAAATCGGCTATTTGTACCTGTTTAAGCTCGAATCTGGAGCCCAAACGAAAAATAGGACTGAAAATTTGTTTTGCTCAATCGATAGAACACATTGTGATGTACATTTGATGAAAGTTTGGTTTAGAAATATGCATTTTTAAGAAAGTTATCGTGCTCGGTACAAGAATATGCATATTATCGACTTAGTCGTTTTCTGCGACTTTGGTCAAAATCGGCTATTTGTACCTGTTTAAGCTCGAATCTGGAGCCCAAACGAAAAATAGGACTGAAAATTTGTTTTGCTCAATCGATAGAACACTGTGTGATGTACATTTGATGAAAGTTTGGTTTAGAAATATGCTTTTTTAAGAAAGTTATCGTGCTCGGTACAAGAATATGCATATTATCGACTTAGTCGTTTTCTGCGACTTTGGTCAAAATCGGCTATTTGTACCTGTTTAAGCTCGAATCTGGAGCCCAAACGAAAAATAGGACTGAAAATTTGTTTTGCTCAATCGATAGAACACATTGTGATGTACATTTGATGAAAGTTTGGTTTAGAAATATGCTTTTTTAAGAAAGTTATCGTGCTTGGTACAAGAATATGCATATTATCGACTTAGTCGTTTTCCGCGACTTTGGTCAAAATCGGCTATTTGTACCTGTTTAAGCTCGAATCTGGAGCCCAAACGAAAAATAGGACTGAAAATTTGTTTTGCTCAATCGATAGAACACATTGTGATGTACATTTGATGAAAGTTTGGTTTAGAAATATGCTTTTTTAAGAAAGTTATCGTGCTCGGTACAAGAATATGCATATTATCGACTTAGTCGTTTTCTGTGTTTTTGGTCAAAATCGGCTATTTGTACCTGTTTAAGCTCGAATCTGGAGCCCAAACGAAAAATAGGACTGAAAATTTGTTTTGCTCAATCGATAGAACACATTGTGATGTACATTTGATGAAAGTTTGGTTTAGAAATATGCATTTTTAAGAAAGTTATCGTGCTCGATACAAGAATATGCATATTATCGACTTAGTCGTTTTCCGCGACTTTGTTCAAAATCGGCTATTTGTACCTGTTTTAGCTCGAATCTGGAGCCCAAACGAAAAATAGGACTGAAAATTTGTTTTGCTCAATCGATAGAACACATTGTGATGTACATTTGATGAAAGTTTGGTTTAGAAATATGCATTTTTAAGAAAGTTATCGTGCTCGGTACAACATTATTCATATTATTGACTTAGTCATTATCCGCGTTTTTGGTCAAAATCGGCTATTTGTACCTGTTTAAGCTCAAATCTGGAGCCCAAACGAAAAATAGGACTGAAAATTTGTTTTGCTCAATCGATAGAACACATTGTGATGTACATTTGATGAAAGTTTGGTTTAGAAATATGCATTTTTAAGAAAGTTATCGTGCTCGGTACAAGAATATGCATATTATCGACTTAGTCGTTTTCTGCGACTTTGGTCAAAATCGGCTATTTGTACCTGTTTAAGCTCGAATCTGGAGCCCAAACGAAAAATAGGACTGAAAATTTGTTTTGCTCAATCGATAGAACACATTGTGATGTACATTTGATGAAAGTTTGGTTTAGAAATATGCATTTTTAAGAAAGTTATCGTGCTCGGTACAAGAATATGCATATTATCGACTTAGTCGTTTTCTGCGACTTTGGTCAAAATCGGCTATTTGTACCTGTTTAAGCTCGAATCTGGAGCCCAAACGAAAAATAGGACTGAAAATTTGTTTTGCTCAATCGATAGAACACTGTGTGATGTACATTTGATGAAAGTTTGGTTTAGAAATATGCTTTTTTAAGAAAGTTATCGTGCTCGGTACAAGAATATGCATATTATCGACTTAGTCGTTTTCTGCGACTTTGGTCAAAATCGGCTATTTGTACCTGTTTAAGCTCGAATCTGGAGCCCAAACGAAAAATAGGACTGAAAATTTGTTTTGCTCAATCGATAGAACACATTGTGATGTACATTTGATGAAAGTTTGGTTTAGAAATATGCATTTTTAAGAAAGTTATCGTGCTCGGTACAACATTATTCATATTATTGACTTAGTCATTATCCGCGTTTTTGGTCAAAATCGGCTATTTGTACCTGTTTAAGCTCGAATCTGGAGCCCAAACGAAAAATAGGACTGAAAATTTGTTTTGCTCAATCGATAGAACACATTGTGATGTACATTTGATGAAAGTTTGGTTTAGAAATATGCATTTTTAAGAAAGTTATCGTGCTCGGTACAAGAATATGCATATTATCGACTTAGTCGTTTTCTGCGACTTTGGTCAAAATCGGCTATTTGTACCTGTTTAAGCTCGAATCTGGAGCCCAAACGAAAAATAGGACTGAAAATTTGTTTTGCTCAATCGATAGAACACATTGTGATGTACATTTGATGAAAGTTTGGTTTAGAAATATGCATTTTTAAGAAAGTTATCGTGCTCGGTACAAGAATATGCATATTATCGACTTAGTCGTTTTCTGCGACTTTGGTCAAAATCGGCTATTTGTACCTGTTTAAGCTCGAATCTGGAGCCCAAACGAAAAATAGGACTGAAAATTTGTTTTGCTCAATCGATAGAACACTGTGTGATGTACATTTGATGAAAGTTTGGTTTAGAAATATGCTTTTTTAAGAAAGTTATCGTGCTCGGTACAAGAATATGCATATTATCGACTTAGTCGTTTTCTGCGTTTTTGGTCAAAATCGGCTATTTTACCTGTTTAAGCTCGAATCTGGAGCCCAAACGAAAAATAGGACTGAAAATTTGTTTTGCTCAATCGATAGAACACATTGTGATGTACATTTGATGAAAGTTTGGTTTAGAAATATGCATTTTTAAGAAAGTTATCGTGCTCGGTACAAGAATATGCATATTATCGACTTAGTCGTTTTCTGCGACTTTGGTCAAAATCGGCTATTTGTACCTGTTTAAGCTCGAATCTGGAGCCCAAACGAAAAATAGGACTGAAAATTTGTTTTGCTCAATCGATAGAACACATTGTGATGTACATTTGATGAAAGTTTGGTTTAGAAATATGCATTTTTAAGAAAGTTATCGTGCTCGGTACAAGAATATGCATATTATCGACTTAGTCGTTTTCCGCGACTTTGGTCAAATCGGCTATTTGTACCTGTTTAAGCTCGAATCTGGAGCCCAAACGAAAAATAGGACTGAAAATTTGTTTTGCTCAATCGATAGAACACATTGTGATGTACATTTGATGAAAGTTTGGTTTAGAAATATGCTTTTTTAAGAAAGTTATCGTGCTCGGTACAAGAATATGCATATTATCGACTTAGTCGTTTTCTGCGACTTTGGTCAAAATCGGCTATTTGTACCTGTTTAAGCTCGAATCTGGAGCCCAAACGAAAAATAGGACTGAAAATTTGTTTTGCTCAATCGATAGAACACATTGTGATGTACATTTGATGAAAGTTTGGTTTAGAAATATGCATTTTTAAGAAAGTTATCGTGCTCGGTACAACATTATTCATATTATTGACTTAGTCATTATCCGCGTTTTTGGTCAAAATCGGCTATTTGTACCTGTTTAAGCTCAAATCTGGAGCCCAAACGAAAAATAGGACTGAAAATTTGTTTTGCTCAATCGATAGAACACATTGTGATGTACATTTGATGAAAGTTTGGTTTAGAAATATGCATTTTTAAGAAAGTTATCGTGCTCGGTACAAGAATATGCATATTATCGACTTAGTCGTTTTCTGCGACTTTGGTCAAAATCGGCTATTTGTACCTGTTTAAGCTCGAATCTGGAGCCCAAACGAAAAATAGGACTGAAAATTTGTTTTGCTCAATCGATAGAACACATTGTGATGTACATTTGATGAAAGTTTGGTTTAGAAATATGCATTTTTAAGAAAGTTATCGTGCTCGGTACAAGAATATGCATATTATCGACTTAGTCGTTTTCCGCGACTTTGGTCAAAATCGGCTATTTGTACCTGTTTAAGCTCGAATCTGGAGCCCAAACGAAAAATAGGACTGAAAATTTGTTTTGCTCAATCGATAGAACACATTGTGATGTACATTTGATGAAAGTTTGGTTTAGAAATATGCTTTTTTAAGAAAGTTATCGTGCTCGGTACAAGAATATGCATATTATCGACTTAGTCGTTTTCTGTGTTTTTGGTCAAAATCGGCTATTTGTACCTGTTTAAGCTCGAATCTGGAGCCCAAACGAAAAATAGGACTGAAAATTTGTTTTGCTCAATCGATAGAACACATTGTGATGTACATTTGATGAAAGTTTGGTTTAGAAATATGCATTTTTAAGAAAGTTATCGTGCTCGATACAAGAATATGCATATTATCGACTTAGTCGTTTTCTGTGACTTTGGTCAAAATCGGCTATTTGTACCTGTTTAAGCTCGAATCTGGAGCCCAAACGAAAAATAGGACTGAAAATTTGTTTTGCTCAATCGATAGAACACATTGTGATGTACATTTGATGAAAGTTTGGTTTAGAAATATGCATTTTTAAGAAAGTTATCGTGCTCGGTACAAGAATATGCATATTATCGACTTAGTCGTTTTCCGCGACTTTGGTCAAATCGGCTATTTGTACCTGTTTAAGCTCGAATCTGGAGCCCAAACGAAAAATAGGACTGAAAATTTGTTTTGCTCAATCGATAGAACACATTGTGATGTACATTTGATGAAAGTTTGGTTTAGAAATATGCTTTTTTAAGAAAGTTATCGTGCTCGGTACAAGAATATGCATATTATCGACTTAGTCGTTTTCTGCGTTTTTGGTCAAAATCGGCTATTTGTACCTGTTTAAGCTCGAATCTGGAGCCCAAACGAAAAATAGGACTGAAAATTTGTTTTGCTCAATCGATAGAACACATTGTGATGTACATTTGATGAAAGTTTGGTTTAGAAATATGCATTTTTAAGAAAGTTATCGTGCTCGGTACAAGAATATGCATATTATCGACCTAGTCGTTTTCTGCGACTTTGGTCAAAATCGGCTATTTGTACCTGTTTAAGCTCGAATCTGGAGCCCAAACGAAAAATAGGACTGAAAATTTGTTTTGCTCAATCGATAGAACACATTGTGATGTACATTTGATGAAAGTTTGGTTTAGAAATATGCTTTTTTAAGAAAGTTATCGTGCTCGGTACAAGAATATGCATATTATCGACTTAGTCGTTTTCTGCGTTTTTGGTCAAAATCGGCTATTTGTACCTGTTTAAGCTCGAATCTGGAGCCCAAACGAAAAATAGGACTGAAAATTTGTTTTGCTCAATCGATAGAACACATTGTGATGTACATTTGATGAAAGTTTGGTTTAGAAATATGCATTTTTAAGAAAGTTATCGTGCTCGGTACAAGAATATGCATATTATCGACCTAGTCGTTTTCTGCGACTTTGGTCAAAATCGGCTATTTGTACCTGTTTAAGCTCGAATCTGGAGCCCAAACGAAAAATAGGACTGAAAATTTGTTTTGCTCAATCGATAGAACACATTGTGATGTACATTTGATGAAAGTTTGGTTTAGAAATATGCATTTTTAAGAAAGTTATCGTGCTCGGTACAAGAATATGCATATTATCGACTTAGTCGTTTTCCGCGACTTTGGTCAAAATCGGCTATTTGTACCTGTTTAAGCTCGAATCTGGAGCCCAAACGAAAAATAGGACTGAAAATTTGTTTTGCTCAATCGATAGAACACATTGTGATGTACATTTGATGAAAGTTTGGTTTAGAAATATGCTTTTTTAAGAAAGTTATCGTGCTCGGTACAAGAATATGCATATTATCGACTTAGTCGTTTTCTGTGTTTTTGGTCAAAATCGGCTATTTGTACCTGTTTAAGCTCGAATCTGGAGCCCAAACGAAAAATAGGACTGAAAATTTGTTTTGCTCAATCGATAGAACACATTGTGATGTACATTTGATGAAAGTTTGGTTTAGAAATATGCATTTTTAAGAAAGTTATCGTGCTCGATACAAGAATATGCATATTATCGACTTAGTCGTTTTCCGCGACTTTGGTCAAAATCGGCTATTTGTACCTGTTTAAGCTCGAATCTGGAGCCCAAACGAAAAATAGGACTGAAAATTTGTTTTGCTCAATCGATAGAACACATTGTGATGTACATTTGATGAAAGTTTGGTTTAGAAATATGCATTTTTAAGAAAGTTATCGTGCTCGGTACAAGAATATGCATATTATCGACTTAGTCGTTTTCTGCGACTTTGGTCAAAATCGGCTATTTGTACCTGTTTAAGCTCGAATCTGGAGCCCAAACGAAAAATAGGACTGAAAATTTGTTTTGCTCAATCGATAGAACACATTGTGATGTACATTTGATGAAAGTTTGGTTTAGAAATATGCATTTTTAAGAAAGTTATCGTGCTCGGTACAAGAATATGCATATTATCGACTTAGTCGTTTTCCGCGACTTTGGTCAAATCGGCTATTTGTACCTGTTTAAGCTCGAATCTGGAGCCCAAACGAAAAATAGGACTGAAAATTTGTTTTGCTCAATCGATAGAACACATTGTGATGTACATTTGATGAAAGTTTGGTTTAGAAATATGCTTTTTTAAGAAAGTTATCGTGCTCGGTACAAGAATATGCATATTATCGACTTAGTCGTTTTCTGCGTTTTTGGTCAAAATCGGCTATTTGTACCTGTTTAAGCTCGAATCTGGAGCCCAAACGAAAAATAGGACTGAAAATTTGTTTTGCTCAATCGATAGAACACATTGTGATGTACATTTGATGAAAGTTTGGTTTAGAAATATGCATTTTTAAGAAAGTTATCGTGCTCGGTACAAGAATATGCATATTATCGACCTAGTCGTTTTCTGCGACTTTGGTCAAAATCGGCTATTTGTACCTGTTTAAGCTCGAATCTGGAGCCCAAACGAAAAATAGGACTGAAAATTTGTTTTGCTCAATCGATAGAACACATTGTGATGTACATTTGATGAAAGTTTGGTTTAGAAATATGCTTTTTTAAGAAAGTTATCGTGCTCGGTACAAGAATATGCATATTATCGACTTAGTCGTTTTCTGCGTTTTTGGTCAAAATCGGCTATTTGTACCTGTTTAAGCTCGAATCTGGAGCCCAAACGAAAAATAGGACTGAAAATTTGTTTTGCTCAATCGATAGAACACATTGTGATGTACATTTGATGAAAGTTTGGTTTAGAAATATGCATTTTTAAGAAAGTTATCGTGCTCGGTACAAGAATATGCATATTATCGACTTAGTCGTTTTCTGCGTTTTTGGTCAAAATCGGCTATTTGTACCTGTTTAAGCTCGAATCTGGAGCCCAAACGAAAAATAGGACTGAAAATTTGTTTTGCTCAATCGATAGAACACATTGTGATGTACATTTGATGAAAGTTTGGTTTAGAAATATGCATTTTTAAGAAAGTTATCGTGCTCGGTACAAGAATATGCATATTATCGACCTAGTCGTTTTCTGCGACTTTGGTCAAAATCGGCTATTTGTACCTGTTTAAGCTCGAATCTGGAGCCCAAACGAAAAATAGGACTGAAAATTTGTTTTGCTCAATCGATAGAACACATTGTGATGTACATTTGATGAAAGTTTGGTTTAGAAATATGCTTTTTTAAGAAAGTTATCGTGCTCGGTACAAGAATATGCATATTATCGACTTAGTCGTTTTCTGCGTTTTTGGTCAAAATCGGCTATTTGTACCTGTTTAAGCTCGAATCTGGAGCCCAAACGAAAAATAGGACTGAAAATTTGTTTTGCTCAATCGATAGAACACATTGTGATGTACATTTGATGAAAGTTTGGTTTAGAAATATGCATTTTTAAGAAAGTTATCGTGCTCGGTACAAGAATATGCATATTATCGACCTAGTCGTTTTCTGCGACTTTGGTCAAAATCGGCTATTTGTACCTGTTTAAGCTCGAATCTGGAGCCCAAACGAAAAATAGGACTGAAAATTTGTTTTGCTCAATCGATAGAACACATTGTGATGTACATTTGATGAAAGTTTGGTTTAGAAATATGCATTTTTAAGAAAGTTATCGTGCTCGGTACAAGAATATGCATATTATCGACTTAGTCGTTTTCCGCGACTTTGGTCAAAATCGGCTATTTGTACCTGTTTAAGCTCGAATCTGGAGCCCAAACGAAAAATAGGACTGAAAATTTGTTTTGCTCAATCGATAGAACACATTGTGATGTACATTTGATGAAAGTTTGGTTTAGAAATATGCTTTTTTAAGAAAGTTATCGTGCTCGGTACAAGAATATGCATATTATCGACTTAGTCGTTTTCTGTGTTTTTGGTCAAAATCGGCTATTTGTACCTGTTTAAGCTCGAATCTGGAGCCCAAACGAAAAATAGGACTGAAAATTTGTTTTGCTCAATCGATAGAACACATTGTGATGTACATTTGATGAAAGTTTGGTTTAGAAATATGCATTTTTAAGAAAGTTATCGTGCTCGATACAAGAATATGCATATTATCGACTTAGTCGTTTTCCGCGACTTTGGTCAAAATCGGCTATTTGTACCTGTTTAAGCTCGAATCTGGAGCCCAAACGAAAAATAGGACTGAAAATTTGTTTTGCTCAATCGATAGAACACATTGTGATGTACATTTGATGAAAGTTTGGTTTAGAAATATGCATTTTTAAGAAAGTTATCGTGCTCGGTACAAGAATATGCATATTATCGACTTAGTCGTTTTCTGCGACTTTGGTCAAAATCGGCTATTTGTACCTGTTTAAGCTCGAATCTGGAGCCCAAACGAAAAATAGGACTGAAAATTTGTTTTGCTCAATCGATAGAACACATTGTGATGTACATTTGATGAAAGTTTGGTTTAGAAATATGCATTTTTAAGAAAGTTATCGTGCTCGGTACAAGAATATGCATATTATCGACTTAGTCGTTTTCCGCGACTTTGGTCAAATCGGCTATTTGTACCTGTTTAAGCTCGAATCTGGAGCCCAAACGAAAAATAGGACTGAAAATTTGTTTTGCTCAATCGATAGAACACATTGTGATGTACATTTGATGAAAGTTTGGTTTAGAAATATGCATTTTTAAGAAAGTTATCGTGCTCGGTACAAGAATATGCATATTATCGACTTAGTCGTTTTCTGCGTTTTTGGTCAAAATCGGCTATTTGTACCTGTTTAAGCTCGAATCTGGAGCCCAAACGAAAAATAGGACTGAAAATTTGTTTTGCTCAATCGATAGAACACATTGTGATGTACATTTGATGAAAGTTTGGTTTAGAAATATGCATTTTTAAGAAAGTTATCGTGCTCGGTACAAGAATATGCATATTATCGACCTAGTCGTTTTCTGCGACTTTGGTCAAAATCGGCTATTTGTACCTGTTTAAGCTCGAATCTGGAGCCCAAACGAAAAATAGGACTGAAAATTTGTTTTGCTCAATCGATAGAACACATTGTGATGTACATTTGATGAAAGTTTGGTTTAGAAATATGCTTTTTTAAGAAAGTTATCGTGCTCGGTACAAGAATATGCATATTATCGACTTAGTCGTTTTCTGCGTTTTTGGTCAAAATCGGCTATTTGTACCTGTTTAAGCTCGAATCTGGAGCCCAAACGAAAAATAGGACTGAAAATTTGTTTTGCTCAATCGATAGAACACATTGTGATGTACATTTGATGAAAGTTTGGTTTAGAAATATGCATTTTTAAGAAAGTTATCGTGCTCGGTACAAGAATATGCATATTATCGACCTAGTCGTTTTCTGCGACTTTGGTCAAAATCGGCTATTTGTACCTGTTTAAGCTCGAATCTGGAGCCCAAACGAAAAATAGGACTGAAAATTTGTTTTGCTCAATCGATAGAACACATTGTGATGTACATTTGATGAAAGTTTGGTTTAGAAATATGCATTTTTAAGAAAGTTATCGTGCTCGGTACAAGAATATGCATATTATCGACTTAGTCGTTTTCCGCGACTTTGGTCAAAATCGGCTATTTGTACCTGTTTAAGCTCGAATCTGGAGCCCAAACGAAAAATAGGACTGAAAATTTGTTTTGCTCAATCGATAGAACACATTGTGATGTACATTTGATGAAAGTTTGGTTTAGAAATATGCTTTTTTAAGAAAGTTATCGTGCTCGGTACAAGAATATGCATATTATCGACTTAGTCGTTTTCTGTGTTTTTGGTCAAAATCGGCTATTTGTACCTGTTTAAGCTCGAATCTGGAGCCCAAACGAAAAATAGGACTGAAAATTTGTTTTGCTCAATCGATAGAACACATTGTGATGTACATTTGATGAAAGTTTGGTTTAGAAATATGCATTTTTAAGAAAGTTATCGTGCTCGATACAAGAATATGCATATTATCGACTTAGTCGTTTTCCGCGACTTTGGTCAAAATCGGCTATTTGTACCTGTTTAAGCTCGAATCTGGAGCCCAAACGAAAAATAGGACTGAAAATTTGTTTTGCTCAATCGATAGAACACATTGTGATGTACATTTGATGAAAGTTTGGTTTAGAAATATGCATTTTTAAGAAAGTTATCGTGCTCGGTACAAGAATATGCATATTATCGACTTAGTCGTTTTCTGCGACTTTGGTCAAAATCGGCTATTTGTACCTGTTTAAGCTCGAATCTGGAGCCCAAACGAAAAATAGGACTGAAAATTTGTTTTGCTCAATCGATAGAACACATTGTGATGTACATTTGATGAAAGTTTGGTTTAGAAATATGCATTTTTAAGAAAGTTATCGTGCTCGGTACAAGAATATGCATATTATCGACTTAGTCGTTTTCCGCGACTTTGGTCAAATCGGCTATTTGTACCTGTTTAAGCTCGAATCTGGAGCCCAAACGAAAAATAGGACTGAAAATTTGTTTTGCTCAATCGATAGAACACATTGTGATGTACATTTGATGAAAGTTTGGTTTAGAAATATGCATTTTTAAGAAAGTTATCGTGCTCGGTACAAGAATATGCATATTATCGACTTAGTCGTTTTCTGCGTTTTTGGTCAAAATCGGCTATTTGTACCTGTTTAAGCTCGAATCTGGAGCCCAAACGAAAAATAGGACTGAAAATTTGTTTTGCTCAATCGATAGAACACATTGTGATGTACATTTGATGAAAGTTTGGTTTAGAAATATGCATTTTTAAGAAAGTTATCGTGCTCGGTACAAGAATATGCATATTATCGACCTAGTCGTTTTCTGCGACTTTGGTCAAAATCGGCTATTTGTACCTGTTTAAGCTCGAATCTGGAGCCCAAACGAAAAATAGGACTGAAAATTTGTTTTGCTCAATCGATAGAACACATTGTGATGTACATTTGATGAAAGTTTGGTTTAGAAATATGCTTTTTTAAGAAAGTTATCGTGCTCGGTACAAGAATATGCATATTATCGACCTAGTCGTTTTCTGCGTTTTTGGTCAAAATCGGCTATTTGTACCTGTTTAAGCTCGAATCTGGAGCCCAAACGAAAAATAGGACTGAAAATTTGTTTTGCTCAATCGATAGAACACATTGTGATGTACATTTGATGAAAGTTTGGTTTAGAAATATGCATTTTTAAGAAAGTTATCGCGCTCGGTACAAGAATATGCATATTATCGACCTAGTCGTTTTCTGCGACTTTGGTCAAAATCGGCTATTTGTACCTGTTTAAGCTCGAATCTGGAGCCCAAACGAAAAATAGGACTGAAAATTTGTTTTGCTCAATCGATAGAACACATTGTGATGTACATTTGATGAAAGTTTGGTTTAGAAATATGCATTTTTTAAGAAAGTTATCGTGCTCGGTACAAGAATATGCATATTATCGACTTAGTCGTTTTCCGCGACTTTGGTCAAAATCGGCTATTTGTACCTGTTTAAGCTCGAATCTGGAGCCCAACGAAAAATAGGACTGAAAATTTGTTTTGCTCAATCGATAGAACACATTGTGATGTACATTTGATGAAAGTTTGGTTTAGAAATATGCTTTTTTAAGAAAGTTATCGTGCTCGGTACAAGAATATGCATATTATCGACTTAGTCGTTTTCTGTGTTTTTGGTCAAAATCGGCTATTTGTACCTGTTTAAGCTCGAATCTGGAGCCCAAACGAAAAATAGGACTGAAAATTTGTTTTGCTCAATCGATAGAACACATTGTGATGTACATTTGATGAAAGTTTGGTTTAGAAATATGCATTTTTAAGAAAGTTATCGTGCTCGATACAAGAATATGCATATTATCGACTTAGTCGTTTTCCGCGACTTTGGTCAAAATCGGCTATTTGTACCTGTTTAAGCTCGAATCTGGAGCCCAAACGAAAAATAGGACTGAAAATTTGTTTTGCTCAATCGATAGAACACATTGTGATGTACATTTGATGAAAGTTTGGTTTAGAAATATGCATTTTTAAGAAAGTTATCGTGCTCGGTACAAGAATATGCATATTATCGACTTAGTCGTTTTCTGCGACTTTGGTCAAAATCGGCTATTTGTACCTGTTTAAGCTCGAATCTGGAGCCCAAACGAAAAATAGGACTGAAAATTTGTTTTGCTCAATCGATAGAACACATTGTGATGTACATTTGATGAAAGTTTGGTTTAGAAATATGCATTTTTAAGAAAGTTATCGTGCTCGGTACAAGAATATGCATATTATCGACTTAGTCGTTTTCCGCGACTTTGGTCAAATCGGCTATTTGTACCTGTTTAAGCTCGAATCTGGAGCCCAAACGAAAAATAGGACTGAAAATTTGTTTTGCTCAATCGATAGAACACATTGTGATGTACATTTGATGAAAGTTTGGTTTAGAAATATGCTTTTTTAAGAAAGTTATCGTGCTCGGTACAAGAATATGCATATTATCGACTTAGTCGTTTTCTGCGTTTTTGGTCAAAATCGGCTATTTGTACCTGTTTAAGCTCGAATCTGGAGCCCAAACGAAAAATAGGACTGAAAATTTGTTTTGCTCAATCGATAGAACACATTGTGATGTACATTTGATGAAAGTTTGGTTTAGAAATATGCATTTTTAAGAAAGTTATCGTGCTCGGTACAAGAATATGCATATTATCGACCTAGTCGTTTTCTGCGACTTTGGTCAAAATCGGCTATTTGTACCTGTTTAAGCTCGAATCTGGAGCCCAAACGAAAAATAGGACTGAAAATTTGTTTTGCTCAATCGATAGAACACATTGTGATGTACATTTGATGAAAGTTTGGTTTAGAAATATGCTTTTTTAAGAAAGTTATCGTGCTCGGTACAAGAATATGCATATTATCGACTTAGTCGTTTTCTGCGTTTTTGGTCAAAATCGGCTATTTGTACCTGTTTAAGCTCGAATCTGGAGCCCAAACGAAAAATAGGACTGAAAATTTGTTTTGCTCAATCGATAGAACACATTGTGATGTACATTTGATGAAAGTTTGGTTTAGAAATATGCATTTTTAAGAAAGTTATCGTGCTCGGTACAAGAATATGCATATTATCGACTTAGTCGTTTTATGCGACTTTGGTCAAAATCGGCTATTTGTACCTGTTTAAGCTCGAATCTGGAGCCCAAACGAAAAATAGGACTGAAAATTTGTTTTGCTCAATCGATAGAACACATTGTGATGTACATTTGATGAAAGTTTGGTTTAGAAATATGCTTTTTTAAGAAAGTTATCGTGCTCGGTACAGGAATATGCATATTATCGACTTAGTCGTTTTCTGCGTTTTCGGTCAAAATCGGCTATTTGTACCTGTTTAAGCTCGAATCTGGAGCCCAAACGAAAAATAGTACTGAAAATTTGTTTTGCTCAATCGATAGAACACATTGTGATGTACATTTGATGAAAGTTTGGTTTAGAAATATGCATTTTTAAGAAAGTTATCGTGCTCGGTACAAGAATATGCATATTATCGACTTAGTCGTTTTCCGCGACTTTGGTCAAATCGGCTATTTGTACCTGTTTAAGCTCGAATCTGGAGCCCAAACGAAAAATAGGACTGAAAATTTGTTTTGCTCAATCGATAGAACACATTGTGATGTACATTTGATGAAAGTTTGGTTTAGAAATATGCTTTTTTAAGAAAGTTATCGTGCTCGGTACAAGAATATGCATATTATCGACTTAGTCGTTTTCTGCGTTTTTGGTCAAAATCGGCTATTTGTACCTGTTTAAGCTCGAATCTGGAGCCCAAACGAAAAATAGGACTGAAAATTTGTTTTGCTCAATCGATAGAACACATTGTGATGTACATTTGATGAAAGTTTGGTTTAGAAATATGCTTTTTTAAGAAAGTTATCGTGCTCGGTACAAGAATATGCATATTATCGACTTAGTCGTTTTCTGCGTTTTTGGTCAAAATCGGCTATTTGTACCTGTTTAAGCTCGAATCTGGAGCCCAAACGAAAAATAGGACTGAAAATTTGTTTTGCTCAATCGATAGAACACATTGTGATGTACATTTGATGAAAGTTTGGTTTAGAAATATGCTTTTTTAAGAAAGTTATCGTGCTCGGTACAAGAATATGCATATTATCGACTTAGTCGTTTTCTGCGTTTTTGGTCAAAATCGGCTATTTGTACCTGTTTAAGCTCGAATCTGGAGCCCAAACGAAAAATAGGACTGAAAATTTGTTTTGCTCAATCGATAGAACACATTGTGATGTACATTTGATGAAAGTTTGGTTTAGAAATATGCATTTTTAAGAAAGTTATCGTGCTCGATACAAGAATATGCATATTATCGACTTAGTCGTTTTCCGCGACTTTGGTCAAAATCGGCTATTTGTACCTGTTTAAGCTCGAATCTGGAGCCCAAACGAAAAATAGGACTGAAAATTTGTTTTGCTCAATCGATAGAACACATTGTGATGTACATTTGATGAAAGTTTGGTTTAGAAATATGCATTTTTAAGAAAGTTATCGTGCTCGGTACAAGAATATGCATATTATCGACTTAGTCGTTTTCCGCGACTTTGGTCAAATCGGCTATTTGTACCTGTTTAAGCTCGAATCTGGAGCCCAAACGAAAAATAGGACTGAAAATTTGTTTTGCTCAATCGATAGAACACATTGTGATGTACATTTGATGAAAGTTTGGTTTAGAAATATGCTTTTTTAAGAAAGTTATCGTGCTCGGTACAAGAATATGCATATTATCGACTTAGTCGTTTTCTGCGTTTTTGGTCAAAATCGGCTATTTGTACCTGTTTAAGCTCGAATCTGGAGCCCAAACGAAAAATAGGACTGAAAATTTGTTTTGCTCAATCGATAGAACACATTGTGATGTACATTTGATGAAAGTTTGGTTTAGAAATATGCTTTTTTAAGAAAGTTATCGTGCTCGGTACAAGAATATGCATATTATCGACTTAGTCGTTTTCTGCGTTTTTGGTCAAAATCGGCTATTTGTACCTGTTTAAGCTCGAATCTGGAGCCCAAACGAAAAATAGGACTGAAAATTTGTTTTGCTCAATCGATAGAACACATTGTGATGTACATTTGATGAAAGTTTGGTTTAGAAATATGCTTTTTTAAGAAAGTTATCGTGCTCGGTACAAGAATATGCATATTATCGACTTAGTCGTTTTCTGCGTTTTTGGTCAAAATCGGCTATTTGTACCTGTTTAAGCTCGAATCTGGAGCCCAAACGAAAAATAGGACTGAAAATTTGTTTTGCTCAATCGATAGAACACATTGTGATGTACATTTGATGAAAGTTTGGTTTAGAAATATGCATTTTTAAGAAAGTTATCGTGCTCGGTACAAGAATATGCATATTATCGACTTAGTCGTTTTCTGCGACTTTGGTCAAAATCGGCTATTTGTACCTGTTTAAGCTCGAATCTGGAGCCCAAACGAAAAATAGGACTGAAAATTTGTTTTGCTCAATCGATAGAACACATTGTGATGTACATTTGATGAAAGTTTGGTTTAGAAATATGCTTTTTTAAGAAAGTTATCGTGCTCGGTACAAGAATATGCATATTATCGACTTAGTCGTTTTCTGCGTTTTCGGTCAAAATCGGCTATTTGTACCTGTTTAAGCTCGAATCTGGAGCCCAAACGAAAAATAGGACTGAAAATTTGTTTTGCTCAATCGATAGAACACATTGTGATGTACATTTGATGAAAGTTTGGTTTAGAAATATGCATTTTTAAGAAAGTTATCGTGCTCGGTACAAGAATATGCATATTATCGACCTAGTCGTTTTCTGCGACTTTGGTCAAAATCGGCTATTTGTACCTGTTTAAGCTCGAATCTGGAGCCCAAACGAAAAATAGGACTGAAAATTTGTTTTGCTCAATCGATAGAACACATTGTGATGTACATTTGATGAAAGTTTGGTTTAGAAATATGCTTTTTTAAGAAAGTTATCGTGCTCGGTACAAGAATATGCATATTATCGACTTAGTCGTTTTCTGCGTTTTTGGTCAAAATCGGCTATTTGTACCTGTTTAAGCTCGAATCTGGAGCCCAAACGAAAAATAGGACTGAAAATTTGTTTTGCTCAATCGATAGAACACATTGTGATGTACATTTGATGAAAGTTTGGTTTAGAAATATGCTTTTTTAAGAAAGTTATCGTGCTCGGTACAAGAATATGCATATTATCGACTTAGTCGTTTTCTGCGTTTTCGGTCAAAATCGGCTATTTGTACCTGTTTAAGCTCGAATCTGGAGCCCAAACGAAAAATAGGACTGAAAATTTGTTTTGCTCAATCGATAGAACACATTGTGATGTACATTTGATGAAAGTTTGGTTTAGAAATATGCATTTTTAAGAAAGTTATCGTGCTCGGTACAAGAATATGCATATTATCGACTTAGTCGTTTTCTGCGACTTTGGTCAAAATCGGCTATTTGTACCTGTTTAAGCTCGAATCTGGAGCCCAAACGAAAAATAGGACTGAAAATTTGTTTTGCTCAATCGATAGAACACATTGTGATGTACATTTGATGAAAGTTTGGTTTAGAAATATGCATTTTTAAGAAAGTTATCGTGCTCGGTACAAGAATATGCATATTATCGACTTAGTCGTTTTCCGCGACTTTGGTCAAATCGGCTATTTGTACCTGTTTAAGCTCGAATCTGGAGCCCAAACGAAAAATAGGACTGAAAATTTGTTTTGCTCAATCGATAGAACACATTGTGATGTACATTTGATGAAAGTTTGGTTTAGAAATATGCTTTTTTAAGAAAGTTATCGTGCTCGGTACAAGAATATGCATATTATCGACTTAGTCGTTTTCTGCGTTTTTGGTCAAAATCGGCTATTTGTACCTGTTTAAGCTCGAATCTGGAGCCCAAACGAAAAATAGGACTGAAAATTTGTTTTGCTCAATCGATAGAACACATTGTGATGTACATTTGATGAAAGTTTGGTTTAGAAATATGCATTTTTAAGAAAGTTATCGTGCTCGGTACAAGAATATGCATATTATCGACCTAGTCGTTTTCTGCGACTTTGGTCAAAATCGGCTATTTGTACCTGTTTAAGCTCGAATCTGGAGCCCAAACGAAAAATAGGACTGAAAATTTGTTTTGCTCAATCGATAGAACACATTGTGATGTACATTTGATGAAAGTTTGGTTTAGAAATATGCTTTTTTAAGAAAGTTATCGTGCTCGGTACAAGAATATGCATATTATCGACTTAGTCGTTTTCTGCGTTTTTGGTCAAAATCGGCTATTTGTACCTGTTTAAGCTCGAATCTGGAGCCCAAACGAAAATAGGACTGAAAATTTGTTTTGCTCAATCGATAGAACACATTGTGATGTACATTTGATGAAAGTTTGGTTTAGAAATATGCTTTTTTAAGAAAGTTATCGTGCTCGGTACAAGAATATGCATATTATCGACTTAGTCGTTTTCTGCGTTTTTGGTCAAAATCGGCTATTTGTACCTGTTTAAGCTCGAATCTGGAGCCCAAACGAAAAATAGGACTGAAAATTTGTTTTGCTCAATCGATAGAACACATTGTGATGTACATTTGATGAAAGTTTGGTTTAGAAATATGCTTTTTTAAGAAAGTTATCGTGCTCGGTACAAGAATATGCATATTATCGACTTAGTCGTTTTCTGCGTTTTCGGTCAAAATCGGCTATTTGTACCTGTTTAAGCTCGAATCTGGAGCCCAAACGAAAAATAGGACTGAAAATTTGTTTTGCTCAATCGATAGAACACATTGTGATGTACATTTGATGAAAGTTTGGTTTAGAAATATGCATTTTTAAGAAAGTTATCGTGCTCGGTACAAGAATATGCATATTATCGACTTAGTCGTTTTCTGCGACTTTGGTCAAAATCGGCTATTTGTACCTGTTTAAGCTCGAATCTGGAGCCCAAACGAAAAATAGGACTGAAAATTTGTTTTGCTCAATCGATAGAACACATTGTGATGTACATTTGATGAAAGTTTGGTTTAGAAATATGCATTTTTAAGAAAGTTATCGTGCTCGGTACAAGAATATGCATATTATCGACTTAGTCGTTTTCCGCGACTTTGGTCAAATCGGCTATTTGTACCTGTTTAAGCTCGAATCTGGAGCCCAAACGAAAAATAGGACTGAAAATTTGTTTTGCTCAATCGATAGAACACATTGTGATGTACATTTGATGAAAGTTTGGTTTAGAAATATGCTTTTTTAAGAAAGTTATCGTGCTCGGTACAAGAATATGCATATTATCGACTTAGTCGTTTTCTGCGTTTTTGGTCAAAATCGGCTATTTGTACCTGTTTAAGCTCGAATCTGGAGCCCAAACGAAAAATAGGACTGAAAATTTGTTTTGCTCAATCGATAGAACACATTGTGATGTACATTTGATGAAAGTTTGGTTTAGAAATATGCATTTTTAAGAAAGTTATCGTGCTCGGTACAAGAATATGCATATTATCGACCTAGTCGTTTTCTGCGACTTTGGTCAAAATCGGCTATTTGTACCTGTTTAAGCTCGAATCTGGAGCCCAAACGAAAAATAGGACTGAAAATTTGTTTTGCTCAATCGATAGAACACATTGTGATGTACATTTGATGAAAGTTTGGTTTAGAAATATGCTTTTTTAAGAAAGTTATCGTGCTCGGTACAAGAATATGCATATTATCGACTTAGTCGTTTTCTGCGTTTTTGGTCAAAATCGGCTATTTGTACCTGTTTAAGCTCGAATCTGGAGCCCAAACGAAAAATAGGACTGAAAATTTGTTTTGCTCAATCGATAGAACACATTGTGATGTACATTTGATGAAAGTTTGGTTTAGAAATATGCTTTTTTAAGAAAGTTATCGTGCTCGGTACAAGAATATGCATATTATCGACTTAGTCGTTTTCTGCGTTTTTGGTCAAAATCGGCTATTTGTACCTGTTTAAGCTCGAATCTGGAGCCCAAACGAAAAATAGGACTGAAAATTTGTTTTGCTCAATCGATAGAACACATTGTGATGTACATTTGATGAAAGTTTGGTTTAGAAATATGCTTTTTTAAGAAAGTTATCGTGCTCGGTACAAGAATATGCATATTATCGACTTAGTCGTTTTCTGCGTTTTTGGTCAAAATCGGCTATTTGTACCTGTTTAAGCTCGAATCTGGAGCCCAAACGAAAAATAGGACTGAAAATTTGTTTTGCTCAATCGATAGAACACATTGTGATGTACATTTGATGAAAGTTTGGTTTAGAAATATGCATTTTTAAGAAAGTTATCGTGCTCGGTACAAGAATATGCATATTATCGACTTAGTCGTTTTCTGCGACTTTGGTCAAAATCGGCTATTTGTACCTGTTTAAGCTCGAATCTGGAGCCCAAACGAAAAATAGGACTGAAAATTTGTTTTGCTCAATCGATAGAACACATTGTGATGTACATTTGATGAAAGTTTGGTTTAGAAATATGCTTTTTTAAGAAAGTTATCGTGCTCGGTACAAGAATATGCATATTATCGACTTAGTCGTTTTCTGCGTTTTCGGTCAAAATCGGCTATTTGTACCTGTTTAAGCTCGAATCTGGAGCCCAAACGAAAAATAGGACTGAAAATTTGTTTTGCTCAATCGATAGAACACATTGTGATGTACATTTGATGAAAGTTTGGTTTAGAAATATGCATTTTTAAGAAAGTTATCGTGCTCGGTACAAGAATATGCATATTATCGACTTAGTCGTTTTCTGCGACTTTGGTCAAAATCGGCTATTTGTACCTGTTTAAGCTCGAATCTGGAGCCCAAACGAAAAATAGGACTGAAAATTTGTTTTGCTCAATCGATAGAACACATTGTGATGTACATTTGATGAAAGTTTGGTTTAGAAATATGCATTTTTAAGAAAGTTATCGTGCTCGGTACAAGAATATGCATATTATCGACTTAGTCGTTTTCTGCGACTTTGGTCAAATCGGCTATTTGTACCTGTTTAAGCTCGAATCTGGAGCCCAAACGAAAAATAGGACTGAAAATTTGTTTTGCTCAATCGATAGAACACATTGTGATGTACATTTGATGAAAGTTTGGTTTAGAAATATGCTTTTTTAAGAAAGTTATCGTGCTCGGTACAAGAATATGCATATTATCGACTTAGTCGTTTTCTGCGTTTTTGGTCAAAATCGGCTATTTGTACCTGTTTAAGCTCGAATCTGGAGCCCAAACGAAAAATAGGACTGAAAATTTGTTTTGCTCAATCGATAGAACACATTGTGATGTACATTTGATGAAAGTTTGGTTTAGAAATATGCATTTTTAAGAAAGTTATCGTGCTCGGTACAAGAATATGCATATTATCGACTTAGTCGTTTTCTGCGACTTTGGTCAAAATCGGCTATTTGTACCTGTTTAAGCTCGAATCTGGAGCCCAAACGAAAAATAGGACTGAAAATTTGTTTTGCTCAATCGATAGAACACATTGTGATGTACATTTGATGAAAGTTTGGTTTAGAAATATGCTTTTTTAAGAAAGTTATCGTGCTCGGTACAAGAATATGCATATTATCGACTTAGTCGTTTTCTGCGTTTTTGGTCAAAATCGGCTATTTGTACCTGTTTAAGCTCGAATCTGGAGCCCAAACGAAAAATAGGACTGAAAATTTGTTTTGCTCAATCGATAGAACACATTGTGATGTACATTTGATGAAAGTTTGGTTTAGAAATATGCTTTTTTAAGAAAGTTATCGTGCTCGGTACAAGAATATGCATATTATCGACTTAGTCGTTTTCTGCGTTTTTGGTCAAAATCGGCTATTTGTACCTGTTTAAGCTCGAATCTGGAGCCCAAACGAAAAATAGGACTGAAAATTTGTTTTGCTCAATCGATAGAACACATTGTGATGTACATTTGATGAAAGTTTGGTTTAGAAATATGCTTTTTTAAGAAAGTTATCGTGCTCGGTACAAGAATATGCATATTATCGACTTAGTCGT
This sequence comes from Phorcus lineatus, assembly GCA_921293015.1. NCBI lineage: Eukaryota > Metazoa > Mollusca > Gastropoda > Trochida > Trochidae > Phorcus > Phorcus lineatus. The sequence continues at coordinate 7,805,745 of OV121092.1, read as the reverse complement.
TTTCTGCGTTTTGGTCAAAATCGGCTATTTGTACCTGTTTAAGCTCGAATCTGGAGCCCAAACGAAAAATAGGACTGAAAATTTGTTTTGCTCAATCGATAGAACACATTGTGATGTACATTTGATGAAAGTTTGGTTTAGAAATATGCTTTTTTAAGAAAGTTATCGTGCTCGGTACAAGAATATGCATATTATCGACTTAGTCGTTTTCTGCGTTCTTTTGGTCAAAATCGGCTATTTGTACCTGTTTAAGCTCGAATCTGGAGCCCAAACGAAAAATAGGACTGAAAATTTGTTTTGCTCAATCGATAGAACACATTGTGATGTACATTTGATGAAAGTTTGGTTTAGAAATATGCATTTTTAAGAAAGTTATCGTGCTCGGTACAAGAATATGCATATTATCGACTTAGTCGTTTTCTGCGACTTTTGGTCAAAATCGGCTATTTGTACCTGTTTAAGCTCGAATCTGGAGCCCAAACGAAAAATAGGACTGAAAATTTGTTTTGCTCAATCGATAGAACACATTGTGATGTACATTTGATGAAAGTTTGGTTTAGAAATATGCTTTTTTAAGAAAGTTATCGTGCTCGGTACAAGAATATGCATATTATCGACTTAGTCGTTTTCTGCGTTTTTGGTCAAAATCGGCTATTTGTACCTGTTTAAGCTCGAATCTGGAGCCCAAACGAAAAATAGGACTGAAAATTTGTTTTGCTCAATCGATAGAACACATTGTGATGTACATTTGATGAAAGTTTGGTTTAGAAATATGCTTTTTTAAGAAAGTTATCGTGCTCGGTACAAGAATATGCATATTATCGACTTAGTCGTTTTCTGCGTTTTTGGTCAAAATCGGCTATTTGTACCTGTTTAAGCTCGAATCTGGAGCCCAAACGAAAAATAGGACTGAAAATTTGTTTTTGCTCAATCGATAGAACACATTGTGATGTACATTTGATGAAAGTTTGGTTTAGAAATATGCTTTTTTAAGAAAGTTATCGTGCTCGGTACAAGAATATGCATATTATCGACTTAGTCGTTTTCTGCGTTTTTGGTCAAAATCGGCTATTTGTACCTGTTTAAGCTCGAATCTGGAGCCCAAACGAAAAATAGGACTGAAAATTTGTTTTGCTCAATCGATAGAACACATTGTGATGTACATTTGATGAAAGTTTGGTTTAGAAATATGCTTTTTTAAGAAAGTTATCGTGCTCGGTACAAGAATATGCATATTATCGACTTAGTCGTTTTTCTGCGACTTTGGTCAAAATCGGCTATTTGTACCTGTTTAAGCTCGAATCTGGAGCCCAAACGAAAAATAGA